>VBSM01001265.1:49197722-49210484 GCA_008086735.1 Cheirogaleus medius
ATAATGAGTGAGATGTGCAATGTTTGGGGGATGGTCACACTTGAGGCTCTGCCTTGAGGGGGGAGGGGGGACATGGGCAATATTCATAATCGTAATATTTGTACCCCATAATATGCTGAAATAAAAAAAAACTACAATGAGTTACCACTTTACATATGCTAGTATGGCTGTAATTGAAAAGAGACAGTAACAAGTGTTTTTGAGGCTGTGGAGAAAATGAAACCTTCATACAATGCTGGTGGGAATGTGAAATGGTGCAGCTATGTTGGAAAATGATTTGGCAGCATCTCAAACAGTTTAACATAAAGTTACTATGTGAGCCAGCAATTCCATCCCTAGATATATAGCCGAGAGAATTGAAAACCTATGTCTGCAAAAAAATAATAATAATAAGTTGTACATGGTTGTTAAGTGAAAGAAAACAGTCACAAAAGACCACATATTTTACGATTTGATTTATATGAAATATCCAGAACAGGCAAATCCTCCACAGAGACAGAAAGGAGAATTAATGATGGCCAGGGGTTGAGAGGTTGGCAACTGGAAGTGACTGCTAATGGTTATGGGGTTTCTTTCAGGGGTAATGAAATGTTCTAAAACTGATTGTGACATAATTTTGTGAATATGCTTTTTAAAAAAGCCAAATCGTACACTTTTAAAAAATACATCTGCCCCAATTTATACTCTCATAACCATTCATCTCATTGATTGAGACCTTTACCAATTCTTGCCTGGATTACTGTAACAGCACCCTCACTTGTTATTTTACCGCCAGTGCTGCTTTCAATCCATCTTTTGTAAAACAGCCATATGAGCTTTCTAAAATCTAGATCTGATGTTCACTCCCCAGTTTAAAACTAATGGTGACTCAAACTGCTCACAATATAAAACATACTTAGCCTGACTTCAACCCATCTTTTAGCTCTAGCTTCATTAACAGATCCTATGCTACTTACACACAAGGCACTTCGCCACACCTGCCAATTAAGGCTTCCCTTGCCTTCATTTCATTTTCATATTCTCCCTGTCTCTTCCAGCTGTCCTACCCACTTCTTCTATCTTGAAAGATACACTTACATTCAAAGGGCTCCTTGCTAACTTATCTGAGAAGGTTATTTCAACTCCAGAACAAAATGAGCCAATGGTGCATTATTGCTCTCATGGCTAGCAGATCACACAGGACGTGGCTTTAATATGTTTTCTGTCTCTCCCACTAGCCAAAAGCCTTGAGGAAGCAGAATCTTCATTTTACACATGTCGCCATCTCCACTCCTGACACATTGGAGACTCAATAAATACTGAGTGAATGAGTGAATGAACGAAGCTAGGTTTGGTGCTTTTTTCAATATAACACTATTCTCCCCAATTTCTGGACAGATATATAACTAACTATTCTCCTCCTCACTTAAAGATTTTATTATGGGCTCACCATCACTCCCCAATTTCACTTGTGTTATAAACTTTTTGTGATTTCAATATGAACATAGATATATTTTCTAATATCATACGCCTCATCTTCCGTAATGATCTTGTTCTTCCAATTACCTCAGCCACTCACTTCTGAGGTCTGCCCTAGACCTGCTGTTACCAATAACAAGTCTCACTTTCCATAAACAACCCTTTGACCCCACCTGTTCTACAATAGATTGATCCTATCATTTCATTGCTGTCCTTCAACTCCTCACAGCTCCACTTTCCTCCTTATCCACTTAATTCTGTTGTCAAAAATGATATAAACTCTCTTACATGCACCCTCTTACCCATTGTCCCTCTTTGCCTCTGTCATACTTTCTTATTAAATCAGCAACTCAAGTTAAATCTAAACCTCTATCTACCTTACCCAGAGCCTGCATAGCAGAATATAACTGAGAAAAAAAGCACCACCATAACTACTGATCTCACCTTAAATTTGTAACTTCCAGCTTCAAGTGTGTTCTTTGTGCTGGCGGGCAATTATTAATATATATTTATTTGGCCTATTCATCTTCCTTCTTAAAGGATTATTTCACACCTTTCCAATTATCCTCAAACCTTCCACACCTGCTTTTCTCTTCACACTCTCACTTTAGTTTTTATTTCACTGGGAAAACAAAAGCCAAATACTGTCTGCCCACCAGTTACTGCCGATAGGAGCCATCATCTCCCCTTAGGGCCAACTCCTCCACTCATGCTAGAGATCCGCTCTCCTCTCACTCAAAGACTCCAATAACTTGACTTTCTCTCCCCTGTGACATCAATTTACATCTCCACTCCCAATCTGTTGGCTATTTCTTTCAACATGAAAACATGCTATATATTTCCCATCCTAAAAGACAAAAGATATAAACAAAAAAATAAAACAAAACAGAAGCTCTGATTGGGTCCCCGCACCATTCCTAATACAATCCCATTTCTCTGCTTCACTTTAAGGCAGGGGAGCTGTTTATATTTACACACATGTACCTCCTCTCCTCTCTCTCTCTCATTCTCTCCTGAAACTCATCTTGTCAGAGTCACAGTGAGCACTGATTGATAAAGCCAGTGATTTAGCTATAAGAAACAAGGGTTATATAGCGCCTCTTGTATTTTCCTGGCTAGAGCTGGAACCCATTCTACTAAGTGAAGTATCCCAAGAATGGAAAAATAAGCACCACATGTACTCACCAGCAAATTGGTATTAACTGATCAACACCTAAGTGGACATATAGGAATAACATTTATCGGGCGTTGGGCAGATGGGAGTGGGGAGTAGGGGATGGGTATATACATATATAATGAATGAGATGTGCACCGTCTGGGGGATGGACACGCTTGAAGCTCTGACTCTGGGGACTGTAGGTGAAGGGGGGAAAGGCAACACATGTAACCTAAACATTTGTAGCCCCATAATATGCTGAAATAAAAAATAAATAAATAAAATAAAATAAAAAAGCCAGTGATACAAATCAGTCCTCATCCTCCTCAGCCTGTCTGCAACCCTGGACATGATTACTCACGATTACTCACAATTACTCCTATCTTCTTGAAACACTCATTTGGCTCCTAGGAAGTCATTCTGTTTTCCTCCTACTAGCCAGTCATTCCTTTTGATCTTCTATGCTGCTCCTTCTCATTTCCCAAACTCTACATGTGTGCACCCCAGGAACCAGTCCTTTTTCTATTTCTTTTTTCTCTTTACATTTATTTCTTTGGTTATATTATACCTTTAAAAACTATCTATCGTATCTATAAGTGGAGGACTCCCAAACTTTTAACTGAATCTGATATGTCTTCTCAATTCTAATTTCATATATCTAACCGCCTATGTTCACTTGGTATCTTAAATTTAAAAATCCCAATTTAAGTCCTAATCTCCCTACCATCCCCACTACCCCTCCTCCTCTACTCACAGCTTTACAGTTACTCAAGACAAAAACTTTGGCTCTCCCTTGACTTCTCTCCTATCTCACACTCAGTCTGTCAGGAAATCCTGGTGGTCTTACCTTTAAATCCAGAGTCATTGACTTTGACCACCTGTCCACCACCACCTGGTTCAAGCCAACAGTAGTCTCCTATCTGGTCTCTCTGCTTCCATCCCTCTCCCCTATAAACTCTTACCCACACAACATCCACAGTGGCCTTCTTAAAATTTCAGTTATATGATGCCACTCCTCTTGTCAGTGCTCTCTAATGGTTCTCTATTTCATTCTAACTAAAAGTCAAGGTAAGAAGTCCTACATCATCTTCACCCTCCCCAACGCCTTTCTTGCCTCATTCACTACTATTCTCCCTTGTGCCGTGTCTTCCAGCCACACTGGCCTCTTTAAGCTCCTTGGACACTGCAAGCATGTTCCCACCTCAGGGCCTTCCCTGTTCTATCTGTCCAGAATTTTTCTTCTCCCAGACATTTTCATAGCTTAGTTTCTAATTTCTTTCTCCTCTGTGCTCAATTGTCACTTCATCATAGAAGACTTCCTTGACTAACATATATAAAGTAGTCCCCCAACAAACTCTCTCCCTCTAACACTCCTTTATCTTTCTCTATGAATCTCATTACTGCCTAACATACCATATGTTTATTTGTATGTTGATCACCATAGACCATGGGAGCAGGGACTTTGCTTATTTGCTGCTTTATCCCCAGCAACTTTAACAATGCTAACAAGTTGTTGTATAAATGAATTTCATTCGAAGAAAGGATTCTGTTACAACAAAAATAAGGAAATAAAAGAATCAAGGAAGACATGCAAGAAAGAAGGAAATAAAGATTAAAGAAGGGGCCGGTGTGTTTTAAAAAAAATGTTCTACACATAGAAAATGCTGACTCTACTATTATTTGGGGTAAAAGTGTATATATAATTTGATGCCATATTTGTAAATTTTTAAAAATGAAAGAAAAAATCTACATACATAGAAAATAATCTGGAAATATATATATACATTAAAATGTCAACAGAATATATTTCAGCAGTGTGATTATGGCAAGGGATTTTGGAGGGGAGTGGGGTTCTATATTTTCTATCTATTATTTTGTATTTCTTAAATAGTAAACAGATTTCTACCTGTGAATTCTTTTAAACAGAAAAAAATCTTAAGAGAAATAAGACACAAAAAAGAAAAAAGAGATTTGTATCCCCATATTTTTTCATTTTCTACACAGAAAGCTGGACTGTCTAAATTTAGACACCAAACTGTCTAAATTAAAACAGAAATGGTTTCACATACAGAGAAGAGACTTTCCTTTCTATTCCCCTTTTCCCATGGCTTTCCAGGCTGTCCTGAAATACCTCATGAAATGCCTGTCACTTTGTAGGGAATGGAGTGTTTCAGGTCCAATTCCAGATGCCGAACTTGGGCAAACTCAATCAGACAACCAGAAAGCACTTAGCATCTACCTGATTGTGAGCTAAGTACAGAGGAAACACAGCACTCCATCTGAAACCCAAACAGTTTATAAACTGTCAGGAAAGAAACAACAAGTCTGCATTTGGAGAGTGAAAGAATCTTTGATTGTGAGTAATATTTGTGCCAAGTTCTGGCCAAACACAGAGCAAAACACAACCCAGAATAAAGACTGGAACCCTTCCCAGGGCTCAGTCAGGATGTCTCAGAGCTGCTTTGATCCCCCTCACAGTATGGTGTGCCATGTGATGGCCTCAGCTTTGTGACTCACAAAGGAGTTATAGTGGCAACGTGATGAGATACCAGGACAGAATCCACTCACCGCTACACAAAGAATTTGAGTTCCTTCATTCCCCAATTTCCTCTGTTAGCTTTACATTTTCATACCCAACTGGTACCACTTCCAAATTTAAAGAAATTCCTATGCAAGTAGAAGGCCTGGAAAATTTTGCTAGAAAAGGAGAGGATGGGGTTTCTTAAGAAGGAGGATATGTTCTGATTATGTTCCTGGATAACAGAGATCTTAAGATCACAGTGGGTCAATTTTCTTATCAGTGAAATAGATGATTTTGAGAATTGAATATAGTAATACACATAAAAGCAATTTATAAAAGAGTCTCACTTTATCAATACTTTACTGCTCATGCTTCTCTTCTGTGAAGTCAACACCTCTTGAAAGTTAACTTTCCTTTTGATTTGATTTAACAAGGAGGATGGTTAAACACCTGGGAATTTGCCCTGTGGCTGCTTCTGAGCTAGTACAGATCAGCCATGTTAGAGATGCAGCCACACATATATAAATAAATATAATCTATTTGATGGTGGCTGCCTGGCTTCTTATCAGAAATTTGATGCATAGTAAACAGGATAGGGGCACAATAAAAGATATTTCAAGGTCAGGATGGAATAGAGAAGGGATGAAGGTAGTAGGGAGGATAGGAAGGCAGTAGGGGAGAGTATCAGAAAGACATACACTAAGGTCAAAACTATTATTTGAATCCATCTTTATTCTGTGACCTCGTGCAAGTTAATCTTTCTAAGTCTCTGTTTCTATATTATTCAAGTGAAAATTTAAATCTACTTTGCAGGTTTGCTATGTCAATTAAATAAAGCAATGTAAGTAGAATGGCTGGTACCCATAGTCTGTAGCAGGAGATGTCTGTAGAATAGTGGACATATGGGTTTTAGTCATTATTCTATGTCTTAGCTGATTGTATGATCTCTTGTATGTCACTGAACACGCATGAGAATAGGCTTCAGTTTCATTTGTAAAATGAGTGGCTGGGGTAAAAATCTAAAGAGCTTTCCACTCTATATTTTTAAGCAACGTAGCTTTTTGAGAGAATGTAAAAAGAAGATTGGATTTTCTATTTTTACTAATGCCTTACAGAAGTACCTCTGGGACTCAACAAGAGAATCAAACCCAAGGCCAGGCTGCTAGTTTGCTTTTCAACTGAACTTAGTTTGCTGTTCCTGTTAGAATCCTGACTTATAGGATAACAGCTAAAAGCATTCTAAACATTGTATTTATTTCTGGCATCCCCACCACTGTGCTGAAAAACAGAATAAACCCTCACATTGTTTAAAAATAGTCCATCCATTTTGTGTCTTTTTAAGAGGCATTATACTGAAAATAATTTGGGTTTTCTTTTGTTATGAAAAGCAAATTCTTTTTAGAAAAATTAATTCTATCCTAAATCTTTTATATTTTTAATTAAACATGTAGTGGAGCAAATGGAATAAAAATGTTTCCCTATTTGTTTTGTTTCAAATAAAGCTTTTTAATTATTTATATTTATTTTAACAACTATTAAAAACCAAATAAAATTATATTTGATCTTATAAAAATCAAATTTCATTGAAATAGAATAAGAAAATTATCTATGCACTTTTATGCAAATTGCTTATGTGCAATATGTAAAAAATGCAATAAAGTGATGAAAAATAAACTCTGAAATTAAAATTAAGCCTGGCTTGTTATTGAATATTCAGTGAATTTTATGCCCTAGAGCTCAAGAAAATTCCTTTCCTTCTTATGTTATTTTGTTTTTCAATTTTCACAGAACTCATTACCTCTTATTGAGTCACTTAGGTTGTTTTATGTGACATTCCAAAAATCAAATGGAGAAGGGAGAAAAAGAACTTAAAATGAACACAAGTGGCAATTCTGTTTAAGTCACATTAACATTCCATTGCCATCCGTTAGAATCTCCTAAGGAGAGTAAACCAATCCAAAGTATAAGTATAGTTGAATTAAAATACAACATGGGTGCATGTGCATACACACATAAACTCTCTTCTTCCCCAAAACAGCCCCATTCATTGGTTCAGAATATGGGGGCAGAATATGTTAAGATGTCCCAGATAAGACTCTTCCAACACTGTAATGTTTAATATTCTTCTAAGACAAGAATTTTTGGTCTTGTCTATATTACCCAAAGTGATCTACAGATTCAATGCAATCCCTATTAAAATAACAACATCATTTTTCACAGATCTAGAAAAAATAATTCTATGCTTCATATGGAAGCAGAGAAGACCCTGTATAGTCAAAACAACCTTAAGCAAAAAGAACAAATTGCAAAGCATCACTCTACCAGACTTCAAGCTATACTACAAGGCTATAACCAAAACAGCATGATGCTGGCACAAGAACAGAGACATAGACCAATGGATCTGAACAGAGAACCCAGATATAAAACCATCCTCATATTGCCATCTAATCTTTGACAAAGCACACAAAAACACACTGGAGGAAAAAATCCCTATTTAATAAGTGGTACTGGGAGAATTGGATAGCCACATGTAGATAAATGAATCAGGATCCACACCTCTCACATCTCACAAAAATCATCTCACAATGAATAAATGACTTAAACCTAAGGCATGACACTGTAAGAATTCTAGAATAAAATGTTGGAAAAACTCTTATAGATGTCAGCCTAGGCAAAGAATTTATGAAGAAGACCCCAAAAATAATCACAGCAACAACAAAAATAAATAAATGGGGCCTGATCAAATTAAAAAGCTTCTTCACAGCCAAGGAAACAATCAACAGAGCAAATAGACAACCTACAGAATGAGAGAAAATATTTGCATGCTATACATTGGATAAAGGACTGATAACTAGAATATATAAAAAAACTCAAGTAAATCAACAAGAAAATAATCAAACAACCCCATTAAAAAGTGGCCAAAAGACATGAACAGAAACTTTTCAAAAGGAGATAGACTAATGGCCAAGAAACATATGAAAAAATGTTCAACATCTCTAATCCTGAGGGAAATGCAAATCAAAACCACAACTGGATATCATTTAACTCCAGTGAGAATGGCTTTTATCAAAAAGTACCAAAACACCAAATGTTGATGTGTATGTGGAGAGATAGCAACACTCATACATTGTTGGTGAGACTGAAAACTAGTACAACCTCTATGGAAAAGAGTATGGCAATACCTCAAAGACCAAAAGTAGAATTACCATTTGATCCAGCAATCCCAGTACTGGGTATTTACCCAAAGGAAAAAAAGACATTCTATAAAAAAGACACCTGGGCTCAAATGTTTATAGGAGCACAATTCACAATTGCAAAGATGTGGAAACAACCCAAGTGCCCATAAATTCATGAGTGGATTAATATAATGTGGTATATGTATACCATGGAGTACTACTCAGCCACAAAAAACAATGGTGATATAGCACCTCTTGTATTATCCTGTATAGAGCTGGATCCCATTCTTCTAAGTGAAGTATCACAAGAATGGAAAAACCAACACCACATGTACTCATCATTAAATTGGGGCTATCAATCAACCCTTATGTGCACATATGGAAATAACATTCTTCAGAAATCAAGCAGGTAGGAGGGGATGCGTAAATTCACACCTAACAGGTAAAATGCACACTATCTGGGGGATTGGCACACTTATAACTTTCACTCAAATGGTACAAAAGCAATTTATATGACAAAAAAATTTGCACCCCTCTAATATTCTGAAATAATTTTTTTTTAGAAAAGAGAGAGAGAGAAAGAAAAAATAAGAATGTATCTAATCTCTCTAAATCTAAATGTATGGTTATTACAGAACACACTCTGGAAACATAGGCTCAAGTCATGCCTTTTGTTATGTGATATTTGAATTTCAATCCAAATCAGAAAAGTAATAGTTAACATTTTCTCACTTCAAGATGTCATGGACTCTTCTAAATGCTTCAAATAGATTGTCTAATTTAAGCTATTTAGCATTTCCATGATTGGGAACTCCATTCTTCCAGTTTTATCAGAAAGTTTTCAATCATGAGTGATTTCTGATCATTTCCCATAACAGCAATAAAATATACACATGCCCACAAAATAAAAAACTCTAAAGAAATAAAAAAGCCACTCTACTTCCTAACCCAAATTCAAAGAAAAATAACAGTACAATATTGATAGATGTGATAAACTCTGATTCAAGGCCATCCAAGATAAATTGAAAGCATTCATGGAATGACCCTTTTATGGGATCCTGGCATTCTTCTAAGTATATAGAAAAGAAGAGAGAGTGATGAGATTGTGTGGAGCCTTAAAATAACAACAAAAAAATCATATAAGAAAGTCTGTACAATGGCATGTTAAAAAATTATAATTCATAGTCCAATAGTCCTTGATGTGTCATATTTTATATTCCACTAATCCAGTATATTGAAAAATGTAATTGTTCCTATTATTAAAATAGAATACTAAACATTTCTGGGGAAAAATTTCAAGTCTATATTTATTCTGTTTTTAGAATTCTAGTTTATACAAACTTAAGGTATAAACCTCAATACTATTTTGGCAAGTAAATTTTAATGCCATGGATTTAAATTAAGGATGATTCTACTAGTAGCTCAAAATTGTAGTAATACTAGAGTAAATGTCTTATAGCACTAAAAAAACACAAAGATTTTACTTATTAATTTTAGTAATATTATGGCCAAGCAAGTTTTGCAGGACCCTGGAGGTTACATTTTCCAAGTAGAAAAAAATAATTGTTAGGAAACTCTATTTTTTACTTACTTTTTAATTTACATTTTTTATTTACTGCTATAGTACTTCTCCCCACTACTAGAGAGCAAACTGATCTTTCTCAAATGTACTGAAAAAGAGGGTGCAGAAGGAGATTTATAAAAAAGAATTTATTCTCCAATTGAAAGTGACATTGCTGTAATCTAAAATGTTGTTCTTTGTGTCCATAAATTTTTCTCTTCTCCTCCTATATTTATCTCTTTCTCTCCAACACACTCTGAAAGGCCTTCTGCAGGGCATCTGCAATGGTTATGAATATATGTAGGAGAGATAATCATAAATTGCTGTGCTCTTTGGATATTTTTAAACATCACTGATGGGGAGTGGAAATTGCAACAAGCTTTCTGAAAGTAATTTTCAGATTGCTTTAAAATTTTGCAGAATCTGTGGAAAGCCTTAAGAATATACTAGAACAGGAAGGAGAAAGAATTTCAGAGCTTGAAGACAACACCTTCAAATTAAATAAGTCAGTCAAAGATAAAGAACAGAGAATTAAGAGGAAGCAACAGAGCCTATGAAAAAAATATGGGATTATGTAAAGATAACAAACATAATAATTATAGACATCCCTGAGAGTAAAGGAGAAAACAAACAAGGGTTGAAAAACCTATTTGAGGGAATTTGAGGGAAACTTCTGTGGTGTTGCTAGAAATTTAGATATCCAGGTACAAGAAGCTCGATGAACACCTGACAGATTCATTGCAAAGAGGCAATCACCATGACACACAGTCATCAGACTAGTCAAAGTTAACACAAAGGAGGAACTCCTGTGAGCCATATGGTGAAAAATATCAGGTAACTTACAAAGAAAAACCCATCAGGCTAATTGCAGACTTCTCAACTGAGACCTTACAAGCCAGACGGAATTAGGGACTCATCTTCAGACTTCTTAAACAGAATAATGTCCATCCTAGAATTTTGTATCCTGAAAAACTAAGTTTTTTATATGAGGGAGAAATAAAGACTTTTCCAGATAAACAGAGGGAATTTGTCAAGACTAGACCTGCCCTGCAGGAAATACTCAGATCTGCATTATATATCAATCAGCTCAATAGAAACCCATCAGTGTAAAATCACCCAAAGCTCAGAGTTCATGTAAAGTAATGGCTCATTACTTTAACACAACGCAATGAGCTTCTACCCAAAATGATGAACAGAAATGCATCCACTTATTAATTCTTTCAATAAATGTGAACAGCTTGAATTCCCCACTCAAGAGACATTGGCTGGCTGACTGGTTAAAAAATACGAGCCAAGTATCTGTTGTCTCCTGGAAACACATCTAACTCACAAGGATTCATTCACACTCAAGGTGAAGAGATAGAAAAAAATATTCCATGGAACTGAAACTCAAAAGAAAGCAGGTGTAGCCATTTTCATATCAGATGACATAGCCTTCAAATCAACAATAGTAAAGAAAAAACAAAAATGGTCATTATATAATGGTAAAGGGAGCAATTCATCAAGAAGGCATAACAATTCTAAATATTTATGCACCTAACACAGGTGCTCACAGATTCATAAAGCAAACCCTACTAGATCTAAACAAAGTAATAAACATTGTAATTTCTGAGACTTTAACACCCCAAAGAACTGGACAGATCCTTCAAGCAGAAAATAAAGAAACAAACACTAGATTTAGATGGGAATCTAGAGCAAATGGACTTAACAGATATTTAATTTCATAGCATTATTATGAAGTAGAAATCATTGTTTTTATATTATAGATGAATTAGATAAGACTGACACATATAATAACTTGCTCAAACTTAATTAACAGAACAAGGATTTGAAATATAATGTAGCAGAGACAAAGCTACAACTTTACCATTTATTTCATTTTTCTCTGTACATTTCCCAGCTTTTCATAAAACTAGAGGGAGTCTCCTAAGTTCTGATCAGTTTAATGTGGGCAAGTGTTACATATACCACTTACAGGACTGGCCTTAACATATGCCCCTTAATTTTATATGTTCTCTCTCTTCCTTCTGCATCCAGAAACAAAGGATTCCCAGGTGGTGGAGCCACACAAGTGGAGGCTATTTAAGCTGTTCTGCTTGTAGAAGAGTAGCTTTATAGACTCACCTGACAGCACCAGATCATGATTTAAGTGAGAAGGAAACCTTTATTACATTAAGCCATGGAGATTTTGGAGCCTTTTGTTCCTGAAGAATTAATATACTGTGCCAATTATCAATTTATTGTTTCTCTACTCCAAACAAATCCACTCTCTTTCCCCTATTTTTGATTCCATAGATAAACCCTCCAAATATTTCTCCTTTGCCAGCAGGCACAATGTAAGTCCTTGTCAGTAGAGGGTGCTAGCGAGATACTGCAGGAGGAAGGGGACTCTTCCTAGATTCGCTGCTTTTCTTCTTGCTTCTGTGGTGCGCTTCCAGAGGACACCTTCCTTACCAGCAGACAGCTTTCTTGCCAGAAAGCATTGGCAGTGAGCGCAGGAGACCTAGGGATGCACACCCTCCAGTGAGTTTCGCTGACTTCCTGGAGAATGGTTTCCTGCTCATCTGCCCTGGTATGAGATACCTAAGTGAACCTTTCCAACATCCCAAGTGGGCCTGGGCAACACCTTCTCCCACAAAGTCTGAATCTCAACCTCAGGCAAGGGGTGGGAAGTGAGGAGGCTCTGCCAAGTTTTTCCCTTCTTTGGATGCTCTCCCTCAGCCACAGAAGTGGTGGGTTTTCCCTCATCTGCTATTCCTGTATTTGTTATAATTCTCTTTAAACAATTTTCCCTTTTTACTAGTTAATAATTCCTTATATTAAATGTTCCTTATTCAATTTACTGTATAATTTCTTTTTTTTTTTTTTTTTTTTTTTTTTTTTTTTTTTT
>VBSM01001265.1:49210584-49271957 GCA_008086735.1 Cheirogaleus medius
GCCTCCCAGAGTGCTAGGATTACAGGCGTGAGCCACCGCGCCCGGCCTACTGTATAATTTCTAACTCCTTACTGAACGTTAACTGGTGCATACACAAAATAAATGTATAATCTTAAAAATTGGTGCCATCTAAACTATGGTCATATGAAAATATGGTCACGTGGAGGCATATTGACAACAATGTGGTCTTTTGAGTCATCATAAAACAAGGTCTTTTGAGTCAGCCAGTCTGGAGTTTGAGTGCTAGCCTAGTCACTTTCTACCTGTATGATCTTAGAAGAGTCTCTGAAGATCTCTGAGCTTTAGTTTCTTCATCTCTAAAATAGATAATAATCATCTTGCAGTGTTGTTACGAAGACTAACTAGCATGGGCACAGTAGTTGGCACAAAGTGGGCACTAAATGAATAATATTTTAAATACTAATTCACTATAATTTTTCAGTACCTGTGATTGAGCATTGTTTCATTTACTTGTCATATTCAAATGATTGTGTCACCCATGTACTCACTGGAGTTCTTTGTGTACTTAGGTCTAAACAGAGCATTTCTGAACATTGCATATCCTTTATCCTCTCATTTTGTTTCCACTGCCAAAAACAATAGCTGAATATATTTTTTTTGCTGAATATCATTTTTCTTAAAATTAATTGGTATTTAATGCATTTATCAAATTCCTTCTCACGCTTCTTTTGGGAGACTCTGTGACTCCGTATTATTTTGCACTTTCACAAAATTATTTTCCATCCTTATTTGATTCCTACCAATTCTCTCTCTCTCTCTCTCTTTCTATCATCAACTAGAGATTCCCAGGCCTTAATTTATGGACTTTTAAGAATATCTACCTCCTGATTCTTATATGCGAACACATTCTGATCAAAGCTTTTCAATATTAATTTACATTTAAAAATATATGTGGTATCATATGTCTACTATACTTTCCTCTATAGAAATTCAACAATGTCCCTTATTCCCAATAAGTGTTTGTGTGCTTTGTTTTTAGTCTATAAGACACTTGTAACTACTTACCTATTTATTTTGGGATACTGACTGTTTAATTTGTATTAACATAAAGCACCTGTTCTATCAGCCATGTCTTTAATACTTCCTACTGGTAGAATATTTGAAGTAAAGTCTCCAATGCCTATAAAAAATCTCCTCTATTATTTTTAAGACATATTATAGTCAAGAAGATGAATCTGTGGACCATGTACACAAATACAGTGGGTACAAGTTTAACTCCCCTTTTAAAGGCTGTGTGGCTATATTAGTCAAGAGTGTTTGGGTTACATGTGGCAGAAAATCAACACAATCTGCCTTGAACAAATGAACAAAGAAACCAAAGATAAATTTATTGCCTCTTGTACCTGGGAAGTTAAAGTTTAAATCAGGATTCATACTGAGCTGCACTAAGGGACTCAGATGGGATCTTCGTTCCTCCCTGCCTACCTTCTTCTCACTGCTTGACTCTTTCTCTGTGTATTGGTTTTGTGTTCACCTAACTGTCACATGGGATGAGAAAATAAGGGCCATTTCCTATGTCTCCTTTCTTAAAGCTTTGAAAAAAAGGCACAGGAGAAGACTTTGCATGGTTCAGCCTGTATCACAAGCACACCCTTTCATCTGTCACTTTTGCCAGGAGGAATGAAGTACTCTGATTAGCCCATTGTGGCCAAAAAGGCAGATGCACTGACTAGCAATCCTGCTAGAATCACATGATAAATTTGGACTTTTTTTTCTATCAGTCTGTTTGTTATCTATAAAATTCGAAATCATCCCCCCCATAAATGACATTATGTTTGGAAAAGATATAGGATCTGAGCAATAAATTTTTAACACTTATTATAATGAAAAAATAAAAGAGTATATAGTAGAAATAGAAACAATCCCATTTTGTATCTTTCCCCTGTATTGTTTGCCTGCCTTGTTAACCTGCTCCCTCTTCCCCCAAGGAAATTGCAAACTTAAAGAGCAGGGACCCATGACTTTTTATTTCTCATGTTTCCATGACAACAGCTATCACAGAGAAAGGAAAGAAACTAACATATATTAAGCACTATGCATTTTGTTAGAGACCTTGACAAGTGACCTATTTAATGCACCAAACACAGCAACTTGCTCAGAGCAGCCATTTGATAGCTATTTGATTAAGGAGTTCAACGAATACAAATTGACTGATGTTACACATCTGGCATAAGGTAACTTCTTAAAAGTTCAGTGCAAGACAAAACAGAAAGCCTTGTATTTTATTACAAGTAATAGCAACTCTTTGGCATCTGACATTTACAAAAAATATTTTCACAAGGTTTCTTTGAGCTCTTTTGAAAGACAATTTTGTTCTAATAGAAAGCATAATCTGGGCCATCTGGAATTTTAAATTCCAGAGTCTTATGTCTACCATTACAGTTTCAGTGAGTACATTCCATTTAGGAATATATTATCGTGCCTACAGATTAATATTCTAAAAAATCAATCACATTGATGAAAATAAGTTGATTTGTTGACATGGAAAATTTTAGACTCATCACTGTTGTGAAATAGTTGGGGCCACACTTCCCAGAGGCATTTTACACTTGTGTTTGAGACTTAACTTTGTTTAACTCATCAGTGTTTCTGATCTTTTAAATTAGGATTTCTCATGTTCTTTTTTTCTTCTAATATTGGGAAATTTTCTGACGCTTGGGGATTCCGGAAAGCCAAGGATATTTTCAGACAGAAACAGGTCAGATGCAGCTGAATTTAAATCCATGCACAATGCTAGTTCCAACATCTGAGAGCAAGTCAGGAATTCAGAAGTGATGGTGCATACTAGGCACGTGACAATAGCGGTAAAAAGTTGCCTCCTAAGAGTCCTTTCTGTGGAGTAACACCAGTACTGTACTCCATAGTTAGACCAAAGTGATGCACTGTGGGAAACAATTGCATACTGCTTTTTCCTGTGACTCCCCTTTTTTCTTGTCACAGCTTTATTATTTATTTGTGCATCATAGATTTCACCCATTTAAAGTATACCATTCAATGGATTTAGTATATTCATAAAGTTGTGTAACTGTCACCACAATTTTAGAACCTTTTCATCATCCCCAAAAGAAAACCTATACCTTTTAGTTGTCGCTTGTCAATCTCTCTGAAGCCAAGGCAACTACTAATCTATTTTCTGTCTCTATAGATGTGCCCTGGGGTCTCATTTTTGATGCCTGCAAAAATATCTACCATTTTTATCTGATAACTTTGTACTACTTTGCTTTTTTAAAAAAATAAGCGGAGAGACTAGTATCATAATATCCACATTTATTAATTGCTTGGTATGTTTTAGGCACTATGCTAAGTGTTTTACATGTATTATCTTGTAACAACACTACTTCTTATATCTGTTAAAAGAAGTGTTTAGCAGTGTCTGGCATATGATAAGCTATATTATTTCCTGAGCTGAGTATTGTGCTCTGCATTCAGAATGTTGTCCCCTCTAGAAATCAAAAAGGAGGCAGTTCAGCACAATGATTAGGAATATGGGTATTGGAATTAGGCTGGCTAGGTTCGAATTCTTGCTTTGTCAATTGGTAGCTATGTAAACTTTGGCAAGTTGCTCAATGTCTCTATATCCCAATTTTTCATATATAGAATAGGGACATTAGTACCTTTTTATAAGTTTGTGGTGGGGATCAAATAACATAATAAAAATAAATTTACATATCAATGCCTGTCCCATAGTATGTGTTCTATAAAGGATAGTTGATAAATAACTATAATGTAGCATGTGAATGTTTGATCATCAAATCAATCAAGAGTTTGTGAGCATGGAAAAATGATTTGAATTGTTTATAGAGATGGAAGAGGCTGTAAACCTGTGCCATTGTTTTAATCCTTGAGGTTGGGTAGGATTTCCAGGCAAAAAAAGAAAAAAAAATATTCCAAACAGCAGGCAAAACTAGCTGAACAAAATAGTCTATTGTGACTAGATCTCAGTGCTCTAGGAAGAAAATGGGAGGAACATATATTCTATTTCCTTAAATAGAAATAGAAAAAGTTACAGTCCTCACATTTAGAAGAGATATCTTGGTTTGGACATTTGACTTCTCTCTTAAAACATGGGGAATTGCTTACATGTTTGAGTCTCCTACCTGATCACAACACCCTAAGACCTGGGACCATGACTTTGTCATTTGTATCTCCACAACAGGGCCTAGCCCAAATGTTGGTAATGTAGCAATTATTCACTAAATATTTGCTGGGGGAGTGAGTGAACTAATAAATCAAGGTATATTCATTTTGAAGACTGTATATGTAACAATTTTCTGCAGCCAAAGGTTAGAAGATAGTTCTGATCTTACTATACACATCTCAGATCCCACTTTTCAGTGGATCTTTAGAAAGAAAAGCAGTGGATTAGAGATTCCGTGGTAAGGAAAGTTATCACCTGAGTAATCTGATGTGCTGGAGCCACTAGTAGTTGATGCTCAATCAAAAATGAAAATCTCTTCATTGGAAGGTGATGCTTGGAAGCACTGGTAGGGGAATAGAGAAGTGAGACAGAGAAGGGAAGGGAACCAAAAAGGTTGCGATTACAAGGCTACCACTGTGTGAAACTTTGCCTCAGTCCCACTGGGGACCTCTGAGGGCATGCACAGAACAAGCCTCAGATTTATCCCACCTGAGGAGTGAGGAAGCTGGAGTATATATCAGCCAATTTATGTCAGTCTTGGATGAAGCTTCTCCAGGAGGTGTTGATTCCGTAGCACTCCGGCCTGTCCAGTATGCAAGACAAACATGCCCCGTGCATCCGGAGAACGCTTTTTAGGCAGAGTTGCAGGGAACTGTAATAGAAGGCCATAAATCAAGGGGATATGGGCATTTCCTCTACTATTGTCTGCAATAGTCCACACTTTATGTACTCAGGTTAACTCCTACTGCATGTTAAGTTCAGTCTGTCCTTTCACTGATTTGTCAGGCAAGTCACTGGTCATAATTCTAAGAAGGAGGGTTGGTGGGAAAAGCTACATTCTCTCCTATTCTAGTTAATCTTGAGATCATAATTGACATATAATTGATATGCATCATTTCCCTCCTCTAACACTCCCATTTCCTTGACCAACTACTTCTAGTCTAGGATCATTTTGTGGCACACTCAGACATGTATTCCTAGGAGTCGGAGTTCCTGGCTACTTGACCCTGTCAAGATATTTTTGCTGCAACTGTCTTCTTTCAGTTATCACCAGGCATGGAAGCGTCAAGAAGCATCCCAGTAAATTCCATGAATTCCAAATACACTTCTCCCTGCTCCAGTATTTATAAGCAACCCAATTTCCCCTTAATCATTAAGATGAATTAACCCTGCCTGTATAGTAGCTACCTGTCTAACTGCTAATCTATAGGCATGAGGAGCCAAAAACAATCAGCAGCTGAAGCTGTAGACTTAGTGGAACCCTCACTGTGTCTTCTGATAGGAGTATCAAGATCTCTATGTAGAACCTGAAGTTATGGGAAGGGGAAGCTCATTTTCTTAAGTGGTAGTGAGAGGCCCCTCTCCTACTATCTTTTGGTCCTAGCTGTCCAGGACACAGGACCAAATATACTAATATCATTTAATAGTCTATTGCATCTTGAACCTTAGTTACACAGGGGTCATTCCTGGAAAACACAGCAACATCTCTATAATATCCAACCTGGCCTACAGAGAACAGCCACTAATGAGCTTCTTACTGATGCTGGCATCTCTCTTTTTGGAGCACTTCTTACTACTTTACTGAAGGGAGTGTCTTCTAGGTTCTCCCAAGGAACATCATCAGCTGGTAGATTCTCTTGCTTTTCAAAATAAATACATTCTAATATTCCCACTCCTATGAGACCCTGTATCTCTTCTCCAGTACTTTGCCAAGGTAGTTCTGGCATGCCTGCACCACTTATTTTAGGACGATATCCTTTGCATGCTTAAAGGAACCAAGCATTCCAACAGCATATTAGGATCAACTCCAGAGGGACTTTTCAGAATGTTAAAAATTAACCCATGAGAGTGCCCTCATGTAAATAGACTATCTACTATCTTAAGTGTTGGCTTATCTGGGTCTGTATTTTTTTTTCCTTCAGAGTTTCTATGGCTGTTAACTAACTCCAGTTTCTTATGTGTTTCAAACACAGGAGTCACAGCATTTCCTTCCATCTATATTCTATCCACCTGAGGACAGTCTTTGTAATTATGGTGCTATGGATTGCCAGAGGTCAGCTCTGCTGTATTATGCACCAGCAAGGGTCCTTGTTATCAAGTGGATGGTGAATTAATCAATTCAGGAAGCTCATCCTAAGGTTCTGCTTCCTATTACCACCTCTGTCACAATGAACTTAGGTTGGGTTTCTCCATAAGAAGACGGCTGAGACAAGGATTTGAGTGGAAGTTGTTTATTTGTTAAGTAAACACAGGAAGCACCAGTACAGGAGCAGGGAAGAAAGGGAAAGAAGCACATGAAGCCAATAAAGAGTGAGGCAAATGGAAAGGTTACCCTTGTGGGAACCAGGACTTAATCCCACAGGGACCTCTGAGAGGCTGCACTAAACGTGCCCTGGAATTTTCCTTATTGAGGAACAAGGAACCTGGGGTATTTATCCCCTGATCCCTGCTATCAGTGGTGGAGAGCTGCTCCTTGAGACATTAACTTCCTGGCATGTCTGGCCTGCCTGCCTCATGGCCAACTGCTCCAGAGGCTAGAGAATGCCCTCAGGGAAAGGGTCACAAACACCCACAATAGGAAGCCCTGTGGTTGGTGCCATGGAAACAGTGAATGTCAAGAGAACATGGGTAGTACACCAAAAACCATCTGTTACAAAAGATAAGCCTTTTGTGAGTATGTTATGAATATCAATGAAAAATAATGATGTTAAAAATATAGTAGCTACCTGTACATATCAGCACCACAGCCACTGCGTAAATCAAGTCATCACCATGTATGTTTTGGTTGTTTCTTTTTATGTTAATTGGTCTGGCACCTTTCTTGATCAGAATATATAAGGACATATTCCTCTGATTAACCAAAAACCATATATACATTGCTGAGTCTCTGTCCTAATTGTCAATATGAAAAATAGATGTAGATGAAATAGATTCATTCCAGTTTTAATAGTGTCCAGTGGTTCCTTTATGGCACAATTTGTCATCTCCTTTCTGCAATAAAATTTTAGAAATGGATCTTGAGAATCATGATCACACTGTCAAGTTCGCAACAATAAGAAACTTACAGCAATTTCATAAATAGGGAAACAGCATCTTTTATTGTTCACTTGAGAAAATATATATAATATATATTACATGTACAGAAGAGTCCCACAGCTTGAGTCAGAGAAAGCTAACAGAAAGGCACATACAGGGGACAGGTATTTTCATACAGTTTTCAGTTAAACCAACATCCAGGGCATGGCAAGTGACAACGAAGGCAACAAAAGTATAAGAAGCCTACGTACATGACTCCGAAGACCTAAATCAGAGCCAACTCTTAGGTCTGCTGAGAATGGAGGTCATCTCTGGAGAAAATATGACATCTACTTAATAGGCATGTCAGACCATCAGAGAATGTACTGAAGACTGGACAATGACACCAGGGCAAGGCGAAAGCCAATGCTTAACTTGACAGCTAGTTTGCTCTTCTCCCCCTTCTCTTTAAGACCGGAGCCCTTTGCTGATTTAAAGAAACAAATTACAGGGCTGACTCTGGCCTTGCAGAATTTTGATCAGCCACACACAACAGGATTTTGCAACAGACTCAATATTTAAAAAGCTTGTAAACACTGTGCTGATGGTGGGGAAAACATAGAAAGAACAAATGCTTTTTTTTGTCTCTTATAGAAAAGATACAAGCATAGGTCTTTGGCTTGCCACATGTTTCTCTATCCTGACGTTTACCCAAAATGGTAAAGACTGAGGCACAATTCATGGCATGATGCGATAATTCCTATCAAATACCAGCAAAGGAGCCTCCTAGGATCTGGCACAGCTAGAACAGCTGATGATCTTGGATGATGTGAGATGGGGCTTCACGATGTCCGGCTCGATAGACTCTATTAGGTCACACTCATTTGCAAGTATGTGTTTCACCAGGCATCTGGAGGCTTCATCGATGTTTATGTTTTCCTAAGGGGGGAAAAAATAAAACAGCTTTTCTTATTCAATACTCTAAAATAACACTGGAGCAGAGACCTGTTTGTGATGAAGGGCAGTATTTTTGTCAATTCACTCAAATATCCTTTCCTATATACCATCCATGCATCCTCCTCCTGTTCCCTTCCCTCTTATTTATTCCTTTGAAGAACTCTACTTCTAGTCCCTCGCAAAAGTAAAAACATTTATTTTGTTTTGTCATATAGGAGAAATAGTGTTTGATGTCATCACTTAGTAGGGTAAATTTAAGCTAGAGAGCAGTTTTCTTATTCTCACATATTCTTATACTATAGCATAATATTGTAGAAGAAACATGTGTCTTCAGTTTTAGACTTATAAAAATTACCCTCTGCCACAGAATACTTTTGTCACCTTGACATGTAATAAGAATAATAAGCAGCCTTTTTTGGATTCAGTAGTGGTTTCACAAATAGCTCTGGCTCTCTACCCTCCAGTCAAATATGGGGAGAGTGTGCATTTCTGTACTCTTTGCAGTTAGGCAGGGACATATGACTTTTGTTGGCCAATGAAATGTGAGGAGAAGTGATGTATGTCACTTTCATATAGAAGCAATAAGAGCCAGAGCTCAATTCCTATGTTTTTTCTCTTTGTTTCTGCAATTGCAGAAGCACAGAGATGGAAATTCTTTTGGAATAGGTCTATGAATGAGAATCAGGTAGAGACAAATTATCCTAACCAGCTCATGATGATATGTGTAGCATGAGTGAGAATTTTGACCTTGTCGTTTTAAGCCACTGAGATTTAGGGTTATTTATTACTATCATATTACCTAGATAATCTAGATGGATATAACTCTTTAAATAAAAAAGTAAAATCAGAAAAATGAGTCTAGTGTTAAGAATGAAACAAACTTTAAGTTGGAGAAAATCAGGAGCAAACATTTCAATCTAAAATATTTATTTAATTACTAGGTTAAATTGCCCTTGTTTTCTGTTTTCAGAAAACTGAGAAAAACAGAATACTACCAATGTACTAAAATAAAAATACATTTGCTCAGGTAAGAAGTGATAAAGTTGAAGAACTCCAGTAAAGTTAAGTTTGATTGTTTTTAATCAAAATTTGTAGAACTTCTCTGATATACTTCCTTATATTTAATGTAAAGAGACCAGGACTTTCTTATCAAATTGTTTTACTCCAGGACTTTGTTGTCCAATCTGAGGCAGAACTACTTATCCCTAATTTTTATATGTATGTCAAAGTTGTGGATATATTTTGAGATCATTGCATGAAGTCAAATTATGCAGAAAATTTAAGAGGTGGTGATAACTTCCAAAAGGCATCCGTGGCTAATGACATTAGCTGTAAATATTGATTAGCAGGCGTCCATCCTTCAAACCTGACCCTGAGTTCACCAGCTTTGAAAGCTTAAGGTCACTTTGGAGTTCTAGACAATAGCCTGGTTATTTATCTCCCCTCTACAGAGTCTTAATGGAAATGCTTCTGAGTTTTTCTAAATCCAAAAGACCAGGTAAAGGTCTGGTTGCTTTTTTGCTTGTTTGTTATATTATTATTGTTATTGGTTTTCATACTAGACCAGTATTCATGCCTTTATGCCTCCCTTTCCTCAACTATAAAATGGTCTTGATTATAACATTTACCTAATTGCTTCTCTTAACAGAGTGTAGTGGACACCGCTACTTTCATAAGGTGAACTTGCTAGGGACTTTATATATATAATCTTTAAAATCCTATACAATAAAGATTAGTTTTTTATTCTTATGGATTTTGTTGTTATTGTTGAGGTAATGGTTGGGGTGGCATTTCTTCCTTTGGCTTAAGTATCTGCCTTACTCCACAGAAGCCAGTTCATAGAGAACAGCAATCCTTCTGTCCTGTGCCCTATTGGGCAGGTTACTGTGCCTTAAAGTCATCGTCTATACTTGGCATGCCTACTGCCACTCTTCTTCATAGCATCATGCCCTGGGGTCACACTTGAACTTGTTCCCAGGCAATGATCTGCTCTATGCAGGGACTGGCTCTTTGGGAGAGAGACTGCAATCAACGCTTTGTCCTCGAGTCCATCCACTTGCTTATATGACTGAGTAGAAGCCTATTCCATGGTCCTCTACTGTCTCTCATTAAGGAAGGTGCAGATGGGTAGCCTCATTTAGCCTTCCAGGCCTTGAGCTCGTGGGCCCATATCTCATTAAGGAAGCCCTATATTGGGATGGTTTTAAGGTACTTGCCCAGCAGTTAATAAGCCAATACTTTGATTCTCATTTGGCTATTGCTTGTCAGTGGGGAAGGAGTCAAAAAAATCTTACCCTAAATATTAAATATGAGATACTGCCATATGTGTTTACAGATAAGAAAAATGTCGAGAGGTTAATATTGGAAAAATTCTTCTATATATTGGCCAAGGCAAAGAATTTATGAAGAAGACTCCAATGGCAATCACAGCAACAAGAAAAATAAATAAATAAGACTTGATTAAATTAAAAAAAAAAAAAAAAACCTTCTGCACAGCCAAGGAAATAATCAACAGAGCAAATAGACAACCTATAGAATGTTAGAAAATATTCACAAGCTATACATCCAATAAAGGACAAATACCCAGAATCTACATAGAACTCAAGCAAATTAGCAAGAAAACAAACAAACAAACCTATTAAAAAGTGGGCAAGAAACATGAACAGAAGCTTTTCAAAAGAAGATAGACAAATGGTCAATAAACATATGAAAAAATGCTCAACATCACTAATCATCAGGGAAATGAAAATTAAAACCGCAATGAGATATATCACTTTACCCCAATCAGGATGGTCTTCATTAAAAAGTCCAAAAACAATAAATGCTGGTGTGGATGCAGAGAGAACAGAACACTTATACACTGTTGGTGGAACTGCAAATTAGTACAACCTCTATGGTAATTTATTTAGACCCAGTAGGTGCTAAATGAATTTTAGTTCCTTTCTCTTTCATATGTTATAATAAAAACAGGCTTATATGAAAGGAAAAACAAGTTTTGAACATGAAAAAGGGCACATACAATGTACACTAGATTTGCCAGTAATATGTTTTAAACCTCCACTCATATTTTAACATGCTAGTTAAATAGGGTTTTCTTTCATTAATGTGTAAATTGATAAAAGCTACTAATGAGGAGTATTAGGTGCTAATGTGGGCAAATCAATGAAAATCCATCATCATTATGAGAAAAAGAACTAAAATCTAAGCCTACTTAGTGGCAGCCTATCAGGAGCACTTTAGTAAAAGATAAGATGATGCAGTGAAATTGTGAAGTTTAACACACCAAGCAAAGGCTAGTTGGTGTCAGGACTAGCATGTGAGACCACAGAGGATGGGGAGGTCTAGACAGAGGAAACAGGCAGAGCCAAGGAGTGGTGGTGTCTGCTTTTAGACTGCATATATGAGTACAGTAGCAGCTCATGGTGACTGAGCCACATTCATTCATACAGTTAATATTATTTAGATTCCCACTAAGTACTAGGCATAAAAAGATAAAGATTATAAAATAAGTCCCATTCCTGACTGAGCTTATACTAGCAAGGTTTGTATAAACAGCAAAAGCATAAAAAGACTGTAAAGGACATCTGGGGCCAGATCACTACAGAGCTTCGAATGCTAAGTTGGCCAAGTATAGTCGCTGACGGTTTTATGCAGGTGAAGTGTCAATAAACACAATACTATAAACATCCATTACTAGACAGGACTATACAGATCCTTAGCATGCTGTTTTAACAACTACTCTGTCAATAAATATTTGGTGACTACATACCATGTGCACCAAGATGCTGGTTACCATGGCATACCGATTTTAGATTAGAAATTTGTGGAGAAAGGAAGAACAAACGCTATTATTTACCATTATATTTATCATATGCATACTCTAAAAACATAAGGGGTATAGTGTTCAGAGCACAGGCCCAGAGCCAAACTCTTGGCTCAGTTCTCCCACTTTCTGGCTGTGTGATCTTTGGAAAAGTGACCTTAAAAACTCTGTGACTCAGTTTTCTTATCTGTAAAAGGGGAATTAAAAATTTACCTCAAAGTGATTATAAATTAGTACATGTTAATTCTTAAAACATGTGAAATACTTAGAACAGTGAAGGGCTTAAAGTATACATTCGATAAATGTTATCTATATATTCTCCTCACACCATAATTAATCATCAGAGGAACACAATAGTGTGTGTACTATATTTCTTCATGTTGCAGCTAAGGAAACTGAGATTGAGTAAGAGAAAGTGGCTGGCCCCAAGTCACACACTAGTAAGTGGTAGGGCCAGGTGTGAGCTCAGGGAGAAGAATAAATACTAATATTTACCACATGCTTATTACGAAAAGGCAAGGCAAGTAGTGTTTAGAGCACAAGCTTGAAGCCAGACCCTTTTCTCAGCTTCCCCAAAATATTTCTCAAAATAAATAAGGGAACAGAATGGATGAGGCACTTGGTTCCAGGATAAAAAGGGTAGGAGGCTGCAATCAGGACCTAGGCAAGTCTGATCTCTGTTGTTGGCACACTTTCCAATATGTCTGGTCTTTCTGACTTTCTATATACCACTGAAGTCACAGCCAAAGGGGCTAGACCAGAAGAAGGGATAACAATACATAGCAAATCTCACTCTCCCCTTTTGTCCCAAGGCCAGCATGGATAACCAGACCCTGCCTGGTAGAGCTATAGGTTCAGATCCTTTGGGCAATTAGATTGCAATATAATTGGTGGAGCCACTTGGAGGAGACACAGCCAAGCCCATATATTCTGGGTGATTGTATAGAAACAGAGCTGCTGGCTCAAGTGTAAAATACTACCTGGAAATTTCTATTTGCATTTATTATAGAGAGTAGTCACAATATCCTCAGGAGCATCTTTTGCTAGAAAGGAAATATATATATTATAACTTCCAAGACACATACAGTTGGACCAGATCTGACTCTGATTTATTTGCATATCTGCAATATGACAAGATGATGGTCTATTGTGCTGACTGCTCTAGGTTGCTGCATGCTCATCTTCGTGCCACTGCTCAGGACCTTATCATTTATATTGATAAGATGCCTGAGAAACAGGCTTAAAATTCCTAACAAAGCATTTTACTAAAAACAAATGGTAGTAACTACCAGAGTTAAGCAGGGACTTTATTTATGAAATAATGTTCACATCCAATCCCTACAAAAGTCTATTAGGAGATCATAGCCATATTTGAAAGTTAAGGAAGCTAGAATCAAAAAGGTTAAGTAACTTACTCAGAGCAGAGCTTGGTTTGGCCAATCTGTCATTTCAACCAAGACTGGCCCAATTCAAGTGCCCATCCTGCTCCCATACATTACATTACCGTGTCTCCCAGGATTAAAACAGATATTAAAATAGTTTTATATATGAATCAATAGTTCTTAGTCCTGGCTATATATTCATATCACTTGAAGAGTTAAAAAAAATTTTTAGCAGGGCCCTCCTTCTAGACAATTAATCTAATTGGTCTGACATGGGGCCCCCAGCATGGGCATTTTTTAAAAGCTTCCCCAGTCATTTAAAATGTGCACTCACTTTCAAGACACACTCATATAATTAATAATGTCTTTAAAGACACTGTCTTTTTTATTCCAATTGTGAACTTTATGGAAATATAATTTAATACAGTGATCCTAAGTGGTGGTGATTCTGATCTTTCGCTGGAGAATGGCATATAAATCTAACCATCAGAGGTCCTGGGTACCTGTCAGTTTTTTAATTAGCTTTTCAGAACATCTGTCTGGTGGCAAATTATTTAATCTTTGACTCCCAGTGCCAGAGAGAAAAAAAAAATCCTAGCAGAAAACGTTCACATCTGCCCAGTTAGAAGCTGACAAAGAATTCATACTCCTGTAATCTTTCCAAACACATCAACCTCAAATAAAACACCAAGTGTCCACAAGGCTCCAAGGTTAGGGCACTAAATTCCTCAGCCCTGTGAAATTTTAATTAGAGCAGATGGCCTTCTGGACAATACCACCACTGTAAAAAGTAGAACAGGGGTTTAGAAATCCTTTCTCTGAGAAGAGTCAGTGCTTGTTTATTGAGCATATAAGTGCCAAACATTTTGCTAGCTTTCTTTTTACTTTAGTTAGTACCTCACATGGGTGCAAGTGTAATGGACATCTGTCTATAGTTTTGTCTGCTAAGCACTTCTTTTCTTCAGCTGCCCTAGTATCTTCCCCGCATTTCCTCCCCCTGTAGTCACAAGCTTCTACTGGGGCTCTCCCCAACTGAGCCCTATGCCTCAGACATTGCTCTCAGAATGTGGCATTTCATTTAATCTCCACTACGATGCTGAAGTGGAAGTTACTGCCTTCCTTTTACAGATGAAGAAAGTGAAGTTCAGAGAAGCTAAATGATGTACACAAGGTCTCAGGGACAGTAAGGGTCCAAAACTGGCTTTCAACTCCTATCCTCAAAGCTCCTATATTTTCCTTTTCTTCTCCTTGATGTCTTCTTAGAGTCCATGGCAAACATTTTGTTAGTGCCCAAGCCAATGTCTGCCTGAATCCAAAGCCCATGGTTTTGCACTTTGCCATGCTCTCTCCATGGAAGGAAGACATCCATGGAGAGTGTGATGCTATGAGAGAAGCCAGGTCTTAATGATGCCCTATTGTCTGAGAGTTACCAGACTTTTGTCTAATAGACACTGAGAAGGACAGATCAATCCATATTGTCACAGATTTTAACATAGGACAGAGTCACAGTGGCAACATGCAGAAATGAGGTACAGAGAAGAGGACAGTTCACAAATAAAGTCCCCTGCAAAGATTGTGTCCTTCGGACAATACTTCCCTCACCCCCACCATAGCCTTGCCTCAGTCCCTGTCCTTTATTCTTTAGATGTCAAAGTCTATCTCAAACTTACTTTCTCCCCTCCTTTCAGTAGCTCCAGGGCCTCATACCTTCTAGCTCACCTCCCTTATCTGCCAAGAGATCCCCTCCCATCATCCTAGTTGCCTCTGGCACCCCGTTTCAGCCATGGAACATCCAAAGGCTCCCAGAGAACAGACAAATATTAAAGAGAAAGGAAAATTAGACATCATCATTAATTTAACCTGCTCTCTTTGACACATCAGGAAATTAAGGCAAAGAGAGGGTAAGTGACTTGCCTGGCATCACACAGCTTATGTATCTCACCTCGTAGTTTCTTGCTGCATGCACCACTCCTTGTTTCTGGAAATATTATCTCTTCTGTGTAGCCTTCTCTCAGTACTGAGAAACATTATCTTCAGTGTTCCCTGGCACTTTGTACCCACCTCCACTGACACTTACCACTGTACCCTCACTGCCTGCTGCCCGTGTCCTCGAAGACAGGGATTATATCTTATCCTATTTGTGTTCCTGGACCCAAGCACCTAGTGCATAAGAAGTCTCTAAACAATAATATTACCAAAAATAACTAAAACCTATAAATAGCTTATTATAAGCCATGTAACATGTTAGGTATTTTACCTGTACTAAGTTAATCCTCACAAAAACCCAGGTGAGAAAACTGAGGTATAGAGAGGTTAAATAACTTTCCCAGGGTCACATGGGCAGCAAGTCAAACTTTCAGCACCTGGTTTTCCAGCCCATGCTAGGCCACTGCACATACAACCCTTGAAAGTTCCAGTGCTGTCAAATGGCAGAGTGAGACTCAAGCCCAGAGTCCCTGTTCTTAACCCACTCTCTCCATAAACGTCTGTGGAGGGAATGAGGGGCCAAGTCTTCTACCTTTCTGGCTACGGCTTTCTTTCTAAATCTCAAAAATTATAAACATGCAGTCTATAATGTGTTATGTTTGGCCCACAGTTATTAATTAATCAATGAATTCATTCATTTATTTATGTATTTTAACTTTAAATGTCTTAAAGGGTGAATGTGCATAATCTAGTTTGCCACCCACCTTCCTCATTTCTGTTAAATTCCTGCCCCCCCACAAAATTTTTGAGTTCACCATTGCTGCCTCTTCTTCACCAGATCCTACAACATTAATACTAGGCAGACACAGTTTCTGAGGCTTTTTAGAGTTTACTATTCCTGAGATTCATTTGCCAAATCCAATATGTAATGTATGACTTACCACTAATGACCATTAATAATCAGATCATTCATAGATTTTGCCTCCATGCTGGCCATTTCTCCATGCTGGCAATGTGACTCTATCCTATGTTACAATCAGTGACAATATGGCTTGATCTGTCCTTCCCAGTGCCTGTTAGACAAAAGTCTGGTAACTTTCAGACAATAGGGCATAATTAACACCTGGTTTCTCTGCATCATGCTCTCCACGTGAGCCTTCCTTTCGTGGAGAGAGCATAGCATAGTGCAAAACCATGGGCTTTGGATTCAGGTAGACATTGGCTTGGGCACTAACAAAATGTTGACCATGGACTCTACGAAGATTTAAAGCAGGAGAAAAGGAAAATATAGGAGCTTCAAAGATAGGAGTTTGGAGGCAAACACTTTGTTTTCAATTTAGTAGTTTTTTAATTGCCCTCACTGTGAGTCTTTTACTGAAACAGTGCTAGAGCACCCAAGAATCGGTTTTGAAAAGCAAAGAAAGAATAAACATAAGCATAAAAACTATCATTTGGCCAGACTTAATAAACCCTATTCATGAAGAATAGCAGCCTTCAGCTAAAATACTTTCTCATTCATCAGCTTGAGAAGATAAATGGCCCACCAGACACAAAATATTAATAATAATAATTGCTAACGTTTATTGAGCACTTATTATTGAATACTTGCTCAGGCACTGTGCCATGTACACTACATATTTCATGTCATTTAATCCTCAGAACACCCTGAAAGGCAGGTGTACTATTCACCCTATTTAACAACTAAGGAGACTGAGACACACATAGGAACTAGTTAACCACAGTATTTGCTAGACTTATTTGATTCAATTTAAAGTGTTATTTATTGAGTGGTAACTATGAGTAGAGATTACTCATTTTATAATTTATTTTTATTATAATTTAATGATTTTATATTCTGGCACCTCTGGGTGCCATGACTGAGAATTGAGACTAGAAATCCGTTGTCCTAAGAAGCAGAAGGGTATAAATGGAAAGAGCTTTGGGGTCAAGCTTTTAAACTTGGTTTTGCCACTTACTATCGGACCACGGACAAGTTGAGAGCCTCAGCCTCCACTCCTTATTCTGTAGAATGAGGCCAATCCTAACTATATTTCACAGGGCTCTTGTTAGAGTTAAATGACCTACGCAGATGAAGCACTTACACATTCCATAGCAGATCCTCCAATGCATACAAGCTCCCATAGCCTTCTTCCTTGGCGTCATTTTTCGGTGATCGCCCCCTGTGGGATGTCTCACCTGACTCCCCCAGGCTATAGCAGGCACCCTTCTATTCTGGCGCTTATCATTGGTCAATGTGTAACAGCTTGCTTGTGTGTGTCCTCCACTGGACTGGGAGCCCCTGGGAGCTTCACTGCCTACCCTAGCGTCTAGCACAGCACCGTCACACAGCAGGCACTCAGAAGATGCACTGAATCAATGAATGACTGACTGAAGGAATGACTGAACAAGGACCCAAGAAGAATGGCAAGTTTAGGTTTCAACATGAAAATAATTTTGGATGTGGGTGATTTCTGTAGAGAGTGAAAAAGAGAACATGTTCACAACAAAATTTACTTCACAACTCAAACTGCCTGTTCTTATTTTGTTTTCCAGTTATTATTTGACACCATTCTGTTTAGGTGAAATGAAAGAAAGACTGACTGAACCAGTTTATAAAAATTGAGCTGACCTACTATATGCCTTGCAGTCTAGCAGACCTAGGTTGGAGTCCTGATTTTGCTCTTTAACATAATAATATTAATTCTGTATACCTTACTGTTCCATAAAATATTTCAAGTGACCTCTGCTATTTAATAACTAACTGTACTTAAGCAAAATATTTAATCTCTTTGGCTTTACTTGTAAGATAGAGATAATAATACCTATATGACAGAATCATGAGGATTAGAAATATTATATTGGGGACAAAAGTAGAAGTTGCATAATATTATATTTTTGTGACTATATATTACATATGATTATTTTAATATCATCTTCCTCTCTTAAGAACGTTTTATGGAACTGAATGAATGGCTAATTCTAGCTTTAAAATTTCCTTTCAGGCTTTTAGTTTGTTAATTCTTTCTATTCAACCCTTTTTCCCAGCTCTCAACTAACTCCTTACTAGACAGTTTGAAGCCCTTGCTTCTCCAGACAGCATAGATGAAACTATTAATATTTCTGCCATCGCGTTAGAACAAGGTTAGGTTGGGTAAAAACACATAGTAACAAGAACTATGTGTAAAAATGGATGTATTGATAAAGAAACTCATCTTTTAATCACCATTTTGTATTTAGAATGACAGTGATACAAACTACCAGAACACTGGCCTCAACCCTAGAACCTAAGTCTACCCCACCCTATGAAATCCTTGATGTCTAACTTCTAAATTCCACAGTAAGATAACAACTCATTCTTAGCCCGGGCAACATCCCTGAGGCAGCACTTAGCATGTGCTATATAATTTTCTTCTTTCTGGCATGGAACAAAATGTTCTTTTATTTTTAATCCCACAGACTTGTAATAGAAAAAAAAGAGGAAATATATCAATTTGATGTTCTTATCCTGTAATAGTTGAAATATCATGTAACTAAATGAAACAATTAATTATTCAGCAAATAATCATCGAGCACTTTCCATGAATCAGGTGCTATTCATCAGGCTTTACAGTCTGATGTGCTCACATTTTACCTTACTTCATGCCTTGTATATATTCTTCTCTGGTGACATGACTCCAATTTCTCCCCATTGCAATCATTCTCCTTATTCCTGCCAGACTGTCTCCTGACTACTATAATTAAAGTGTAGTTACATTCATACCTCATCCCCAGCTAAAAAAAACAAAAAACAAGAAAAAACTTCTAGTTCACATTGCCTATTCAGAATAATTTCAGACCGCTAAACTGTGGGCAACCAACATGGCTACAACATAACTCTCCTGTCTCATCCCCACTGACTTCCCTTACTTAGCTGGGTTCCAGCTGAACTGGAACATAGATTCTTCTCTCTCAATGTGCTCTTTGCTTGAGTTAGTCTTACCCTCATTCTATCAGTTGATCCACCACAGTCTTTGCTTGGGTTATTCTTATTCCATCTCTACCTAAAGATCCCCTGCCCATCCAGAACAAACATAATTCATTTGGAAGTATTTAGCTGCTAACATCTAAGCAATTCACAAGGATTTCATTTTATTCTGATTTGAACTTTTGGATGAAAGTCACATACATTCTCTAGCTTCAGAATCTTCTAGCATCTTGAATTTTTATTATTTGTATCTATTTATTTAATATTAAAGGGAAAGGTATAGGAGAGGGACTCAGAATTATCCCAGCTCTGCCCATTGTTAGCTGTGTAACCTCAGGGAGGTCATCATAACCTCTCTCTGAACCTCATTTTCTTTGCCTATAATCTATGATAAAAATAATGCCAAATTCACAAGGTTGTTGAGGATGTGTATAAAATGAAATAAGACATGTGAAAGAACTCAGCTATAGTGCTAGCATACAATAAGCACTAAAACAAAACACTTGGGAAACAATACATTGCATAAATATCTTTGTTAAGTCGTATATAAAAATGTTTGGAAAGACAAACATACTTCTTAATTACAGTAAGATATCCCAAAGTGGGTTCTGAAGTTTCATAGAATGAAAAGGCCATTTTATAGTTAAATAATTTTAGGAACTGTTAAGTCAAAAATAATTCAAAAATGTTTCTTAATCACAGGATTTCTCAGAGTCTTAGAAGATCCCAAAATAAGGCATGTGGTTGAACTTTTTGCATTAAATGTAAAAGTAGTTTAGCATCTTGGATGGGAGGACAGGAGGGGAACCAAAGAACATAACAGAACTGGGAGAGTAGGAGAAAGATTTGCATTAATAATGTGTGAAAAGGAAAAGGGCAGATTCGAGTTGGGATGGGAGGGTTAGAGAGAAGCAAGCAGTCTCCCTTTCTCACTCCCATCTCAAAGCAGGGAAGAAGTATGCAGCAGTCATAAACTTACGTGACCACAGAACTCCTACCTAATGCTGTATCTCACAGGGCAGTATTCCTTTTCACACTACTGGGTAACTACTGATCTGGTAGTGGAGGTACATGTGAAGTGATTGTGGATTTGGAGGACTGGGCGGATAGACGTTTGTTAGCTGATTTTATATTACCCTTGTGGGGTTTTTTATCCTTACCTAAGTAGTGCTACCGCCATTTTTACCTTTCTCCACTTTTCTGAGCCTAGACCAAAATAAAATATATGTGCTTTTTAGTATGTGACTTCAACAGAGCAGAGTGAGATAATTCATAGTTGGAAACGATGGGTCTGATTGGTTAGGACACGGCATTATCTCCTCTGGTAGATCAGTGCTCCCTATCCCCAATCCCAGCAAGGTAGGATTGGGTTCTTCTCAAACATGCTTCCTACAATCCCCTATAGTTATTATTATCACATACATTTGCAATTACTTTTAAAACTTTACCTTCTCTCTGGATCAGGCATCCTCAAACTACAGCCCGCGGGCCACATGCGGCCCACCCAGAACATTTATCCGGCCCGTTGGGTGTTTTTGCTGCTGCTGCCTGTCCTGCTTAGCAGCCAACTCGTCCCGGGCCCACAGTGCGCACTCTCCAATGGTCTGAGGGACAATGAACTGGCCCCCTGTTTAAAACGTTTAAGGACCCCTGCGTCTAGATAATAAACTTCTTGAGAGAAGATTTGGCACTTAGGCACTTGTAGTGTTACTAGCAGCTAACATAGAACCTGTTAGCATGTAGGTGTTCAAAATACAATTTATGAATGAACTGTCCCATGAAAGGGTAAGAAAAATTAACTAATTCCAATTAAAAATCACCAAAAAATTATTGTGACTGCTCTGTGTAGATAGCAATTGTGAAGCTCCTTTAAGCTCAGAACAGTTTAGGAGGGGGAATTAGGAGACCCAAGTCTTAGCCCTGATGTTGCAACAAACTATCTTGGTCACTATGTGTAGATCAAGTCCTTTCTCTGGTGTCAGTTTCATCAGCTGTCAGGGAGAGAATTTGTACACTGCCTTTTTCCAAACAGAATTGAAGGTGACCCTTGAGACTATCTCCAGCTCTTGACTAATGTGGTTAAACTTGTGGGAGATTTGAGAATAATGCTCCCTTAATGGGAAAGATTTCTCAAACTGAGAGTTTAAGTATAAGGCATTTGTTTAAGCGACCATTTACTAGAGCAAGTGCACTCTATCAACTTGATTAGCCATGAGTCATTGGTTATAAAAATCAGAAACCTCTGGATTGCCTGGGCCACCTATGGGTTGCTTCCAGGAGTGAGAGAATTGCTGAGAGACTCAGCCTACTCCAGGAACCTTAGAAAATAAAATTAGACTCTTAAACACCATCAGGTCAGCTTCATTTTCCCCATCTGCCAGCAGGTTTTTGCATATAAAGAGGCTCACAGCTTCTGGGCTCATATGCTCATAGTTTTGCTACCAAACAGAAAAGGCTTCTATCCTCAATCTCAGATAGAGAAATCCCGACTCTAATGAAGTGAGCTTCAGGCACGTGTTCATACTCAAGACTAGAACAACTCCAAGTCTAGGAGACAGTGGTACTAGGAGTGGCTCCACTTAGATCATGTGACTGCTATTGGCCAACTACAGGGACTTGAGAGATAAAGTATGCAAGAGTGGCAACTTCCACTTGAACAACCTGTGTGGGAGAGGAACAGGGATGGGTGGGAGGAGAAGCAAAACCTGACATGGCTGGATCATTTCGAATGTGGAAACCCTCAGTTGCAGTTACTATATCACTTTGTGGACATTTATATATCTACACAATGTAGATGTATGTATTGACATTTTAGGTAGGCATAAACAATGTATAATTTAAAAAATAAATAAAAAAATAAGTATTTTCCATAAAGTCAAGTGGATACAAATCTAGGGGTATCTGAAAACCTTAACATATGCAGAATAAGTGGAGGAATTGAAGCTATTATATTGGACATGCAAGAAGAGAATATAAAGAAAGTGGAGTTGAAACATAAGTGACCTGAAAAGAGGTGTCTCTCTCCAAAAAGGTATAAAGTAGTACTCAGTACACTGGAAGGAAGGAAGGAAGGAAGGAAGGAAGGAAGGAAGGAAGGAAGAAGGAAGGAAGGAAGGAAGGAAGGAAGGAAGGAAGGAAGGAAGGAAAGAAAGAAAGAAAGGAGGGTTGGTTCTTGGAGCTTAAAAATTAACCTCAGTTCTGATTTTTCTGGTTGTTTTTGCAGAATTCTACTGACTCAAATAGATTCAAAAGGACAATACCTTTGCCAGATAAAAGATGCTTCTGCTTCAACCTTGAACTTTAAAAATATTAACTTTGTTGCTTAGAACCACTTAAGATGTATTACATGCTTTCTTGCATTATTCATAAAACAATTCATATTATTCATAAAACAATTTCAATATTCATATTATTCATAAAACAATATTCAATTATTCATAAAACAATTTAGCTTTTCTTACTGATCCTGGGTACCTTTTACTTTTTTCTCTTTCTCCTCTAATTGTTACTGTGTATATGTAGCTCTAGGTCTATTACTAATGAGCGAATTCTATGGGTTGACACTTTAAGGATAAATATGGTTTAAAAGGAATAGGATGGAGTTCTTTTTATTTTTTAATTTTTTTAAATTTCAGAATATTATGAGAGCACAAATGTTTTGGTTACATGGATTGCTTTTGTACTGCTTGAGTCAAAGTTATAAGTGTGCCCATCACTGAGTTCTTTTTAATATACACATATTCCTTATTAGAAGGACACGGAACAAAATGTTAATAGTTAAACAATTAGTGGTTTGATTAAAGATAATTTTGATCTTATATTTTATAATTCTGGCCATTTTCTAAGTTCTCAATAAAGTATATATACTGTTTTAATACTCACATTCAAAGATATGGAGCAAAGAAAATAAGAGTGATAAATTTTGAACCATGAATAGTGTTTGTAGTTCCAATATATTTATATTACCCCTGAAGCCAAGACAATAGGAAGGAAACAGCACATTTATAAATATTCCATGAACTAGAAAAGATAAATATATGAGAATGAATGGAAAACTATGTAGGTTCTTCTTACAGATGGAAAACAGTCCATAAAATTGAGTCTGGAGAAAAATAAGGACAGGAAGCTCAGAAACAGAAATTCTAACTATATAATCATGAGTAATCCAATGAAGAAGAAAAAGGAAAGTGATCTAAAAGAAATCAGTTTGACTATAGAAACATCTCAGGTAAGATCAGGTTTAAAAATAACATGTAAAAAAGACAGAAGGGAAGTGAACTCAGAACAGATTCAAGGGTTGTCTGAACCCATCCAAATAATGTTATGAAGCTCAAATCAAGTTTAAGGACAAGCTTGAAGAAAATGGTGAAGACAGAAAAAGACAATATTGGGGTTTATCCAGAGCAGAAAAGTCTTATCACTTAAGGGGATGGACTAACATTGCTGAGTTCAGCACATGACACAGGGCAGACCTAAACACAATAAACTGATTTCATTTTCTTACTGATCCTGGGGACCTTTTATTTTTTTCTTTTTCTCTTCTTCCATAATAAGGATTTCAGACTGAGCAATCAGAAGACTGCTTTGTACATCTGATCTTTAGTATAATGACTTTCATAAACAAGGTGACCATGGGTTGGCTCCAAAGATGGACAGATTTGTATGGGCTCAAACTGTGCCTGAGGGCTACTAATCATTTAATTACATTAAACAAGAAGAAAGTTTCTGAGGTAGCAGTACAGGGCTCAAACCTCTGTCTAAAACTAACCTCATTTTTATCAGAAGATTGTATGAAATTATAAAAGGCATACACATATCAAATTTTTGTTAGATACAAAGGTAACAGGAAGAACTGACATGATGGATGAAATCAGAATTTTAGAATCCACTCAGAGAGATAAACACTTCTGTTCATTGTTGTAAGTATAAATTAGTTCATCATTTCTGAACATCTATGTGAAAACATGTGGCAAGAACCATAAAAATGTGCATTCCTGTTGATCCAGAAATTCTGTAAGAATAAATCCAGTGAAATAATCTTAAATGTATAAAATAATTTATGTATAAAGGTACCCATCATGATATTATTTATAATAGTGAAAACCAAAAACACTTGAATATATAATTTCAAAAATGGAGGGTCAATGATAGGTGATATTATGGTTCATCTTTATAATAGAATATTATTCAGTTATTAAAAATTACATTTACAAAGAGTTCATCATGGAAATGTTTATGATAAATTTTAAAAGTTCCATAATTAAGAAATATGATGGTTTTGACAGAGAATAATCATTGGTGGAAGCTTCTGTGTACTTTTTTTTCCATTATTAATTTTCATTTTTCCTAAACTAGACAAAATTTATTTTCTCCACTTTGGCATTTTCATTCTTGCCCTGGCTAGCTACATAATATGCAATATCTCTTCTTCTTTTTTAACAGAATCTTGATTTTGTATAGGTAGCAAAAACTTGATTTCCCTGGCTTCTTTGTGCTAATAAGTAGTTAATGAAATGTAAACAGAAGTTTACTGGGTAGGGTTTATAATAAAGCTATTATTTTCTGAACTTTAAAAAAGAGGGGGAGGGTAGACTTAGTTGTTACATGCCTTTTACTCTCAACCTTTCCAGAATACTTAGTCCTGCCCAGAAACTGGTATGACAAGCAGAATTCTAAGATGTTCCCAAGATTCCCATCTCCTGGGGTACATGTCCATGCAGTGCAGGTGGGAACTATGAATGGGATGGGATGGCCATTCCCTTGATCAGGTTACCTGACATAGACTCCACTGTAGCAGACTAGAGAGAGATTCTCCTTCTGACCTTAAAGAGGTAAACCGCCATACTGTGAAAGTGCCATGTGGCTAGGAAATCAAGTCAGCCCCTAGGAACTGAGAGCAATCCTTAGGCAACAGCCAGCAAGAAAACAGGAACCTCAGTCCTACAACCACCTGGAACTGAGTTCTGCCAACAACCTGAATGAGCATGGAAGAGGATCCTGAGGTTTAGATGAGAATGTAACTATGGCCAGCATCTTGGTTTCGGTGTGATGAGACCTTGAACAGAGGAACCAGCCAACATATGCCAGGACTACTGGCCCATGGAAACTGTGAAATCATAAATGTGTGTTGCTTTAAGCTGCTAAGTTTATGGCAATTTGCTACACAGCAAAAGAAAACAAATGCAAGCTGCCATCTTGTAACAATGTGAAAGAAAGCCATAAACTGAGACTGGTAATTTGCAGGAAATTGAGCCTTTTGTGGGATCCTTGAGCTTCTGCTCTAGCCCTGGACACATGCCTCTGGACTTACTGTATGTTATAAATTCTTTAATTAAGCCACTATTTTCAAAGTCTCTTTCAAATGTAGATGAGCACAATCCTAACAGAAATGGATGTTTTAACTTTATAAGCAAAAGTAATAGATTAAAAATGAAACTAGAAAAATAGATTGAAACCATAAAATAAAATTTAATAGATATTAATAAAAAGTTCTACATGTGAATTCAAATTCTCTATAGTTTAAATGCATAAGACCTCATTTGACAGCACATTATTTGGAAAAATAAGGGTGCTTTGGTTGACTATAAGTGCAGCATGTATCAACTATTTGATATGGCTGTTCAAATGAAATTAATACAGTAAAATACTATATAAAATAGTGTGAAATATTGTGACCCAGGCTAGGAAGGATAGAGCCCCATTATGCCATGCTCTGTTCAGTCTATACTTGTTATATTGTCAACAGATCTTGCCACTCCACTTAAAATGACATATGAACAAATTACAGAGTATGCAGGTAAGGCAACCAGAATAATAAGGGTTCCTAAAGCCATTTCACATGAATAACAGTAGGCATTCTGAACAAAGGGAAGTCTTACAAAAGAGTGAAAAATCATTTGGTGCTGGGGATTTGTAAAAACTAAATAACAAAATAGATGTTGGAAACTTTCAATATTTGAAAGGTTTACATAAATATTATATATTAACATTTTGAACATATCTTGGCAAATAACAACAGCTGACTTTCAATTTAGATGATGAACTCATTTAAAAAGTTTCTGAATACTTTGGCCCTTTTGTAGACCTGAAACCTAAGTTTGCTATTATGTGTTTTGAGTTAGATTTAAATATCTCTAACTACTATAAACCCTGGTCATAGCCTTGCTCCTATCATATCCTAGATGCCTCTGACCTATGTTAGAACTCCCAGTGACTTAAAAGAAAATGCACTGTTGAAAGCATGGAGACAATAACTTAATCACATTTATCTACTTTTATTTTTAGACTCACTAATTGGCAGAAATATAAAAAATAAACCCAAGTTTTGATGATTTTGAGAAAGAACCAAAGCTATGTAATCTGGCTTTTTTCCTGTCCAACATCTTCCCACTTTATTACTCAGGAGCATAGAATGGCATGGGAAAAGAAGGTGAAAACTAAAGCTACTCAAAAGGAGTCTTAGTATACAACTGAGAAGAGTCTACTGAATTCCAGTCTTAGCCCTTTTGCAAAACACCTATGCAGCCTCTGCTACTTTCCCTCTCTGTGGCCTCATTTCCTCATCTAAATATGTTAGTGCCAAAAAAATTAGTCCTTAGTCCTTTCTCTTTTCTATATACACTCACTCCCAAGTTAATTCAGGGAGCTTCTAATACTATCTACATATTCATAACACCCAAACTTACATCTGCAGCCTGGAATTTTCTCTGAATGCCAGAATCATACACAACTACCTATTTAACATCTGCTCTTAGATTTATAGCAGTATTCTAGACTTTAACATACAAAATGCTGAATCTTGATGTCTCCTCCCCATTGATCCTTCTATATCTCAGGACCCCTATATCAGAAACCATCAACCCTGTTCTTCCAGTTGCTTGGGCCGAAAATTATGGAGCCATCCCTGAATCCTCTCTCTCATTACCTTCATCCAAATTGTCAGGAAATCCTGTGTCTGTCAAACGTTCAGAAATACATGTGGAATTTGACTACTTCTCACAATCTCTCTTTCTTAGATACTGCAGCAGTAGCATCCCAGCTATCTCCTGCTTCCAACCTTTCCCACTATAATCCACATTCAACATCACCACCACAATGATCCTTTAGATCAAATCATATCATATCTCTGATCAAACCCAATGGCTTCCCATCTCTCTCACAGCAAAAGTCAAAGTTCTTACAATGCTCTAAAGACTCAACATGACCCCTGTCACCTCTCTGGCCACATCTCTTATCACTCTGCTTTTGCTCACGTTGCACCATCTACACTGGCTGCCTTGCTGTTCCATAAGCACAGCTGTCAGGTCCTGCCACAGTGCCTGTCCTCATGCTATACTCACTTCGTGGACCATTCTCCTTCCAGGAATTTATATGGCTCAATATTGCTCACCTTTCAAATCTTTAATAATAATAATAAAAAACCTTCTCAGTGAAACCTTCCTTGGTCACCTGTCTAAAACTGCTCTCCTCTCTTTGCGCTCACAAGCTCTGGAGACCTCCCCTGCTTGAATTTTCTGTTTAGCATATATCTCTACCTGACAAACTATATATTGCATTTGTTTATCACTATATCACCCATATCCACCCACTACAATGCAAGCTCCAAGAGGGCAGGGGTTTTATCTGTTTTGTACACTGGCAGAGCCCTAGTGCCTATCACATAATTTGCTCAATGATTATTTGAAGAATGAATGAATGAATGAATGAAATTATAAAATAAGTAGTTAGACCACAGGATGATTTTGAAGCATCTAATGTTCTTGTGTTTCCATGCAAATGGTAGAAGAAGAAATAATGACATGGTACTTTGGAGATTAAGTATGGTTTTCTATTACTGTGGTAATACTAGACCTCATTAGATTTTGATAATTCAAGTTAACTGCTCATGTCTGTCCTTCTTTACAAAAATCTGAAACACAAAAACTAAACTTGTAACCAAATGAAACAGAAGGTAATAACTGTCTTTCCAAAGAAACTCTTCCTTTTCAAAGAGACTCATCTAGGCAGAGCTGCCATAATGAGCTCCTTGGGGTGGTATTAAAAATGGGATTTCCAAGACAAGATTTCAGAAACATATTGTATCCGGGCACCCCAAGGTTGACATTCCTTTTTCATTTTGAGAACCCCAGGGAACATGAAAGCTAAATGACTTGCCTTATGGTTAACCAGTAATTTTGTCTACACTAGAAAATTCAAAATGACCAAGAATTATAAAAGTTCTCAAGAGAGAACTTCTTTCCTCGGGAGCAAACTTTGCTAAGCAAAATTATTCTCAAAAATGACTCCATTTAGTTCAAGGAAATGGTTTTACAACTCTGATTTTTCTGTCATTGGCTTTTCTACATTATCCCTAGGACAATCTGATCACTTTAGGATATCTCTGGACACAGCAGGCTCACCCAGTCGTGGAGCAGTCCGCCAGCAGGTGAGGTCCGTGAACAGGCTACTGAGGAGCTGCTGCGGCTACTCCTCACTTTTGTCTAATGGGATATTGATTTTCCCCCAATTCCAGCAGGCTCTCCCAAGAAATCAATACCTCACTAGCAGTGGAGCAGATGGAGATGAAATGGAAGGCCTTGGGAGGGCAGGGCTGTTGCCCACAAATCTAAGGGTGCTTTGACGGTGGCAAACAAGACACATCAAAGAAGGCAAAGGACCACAAAACGGGAGCAGGCAAAATCAATACTAAAAAAGTGAAGTAACACAGGAAGGGAGAAGGCAAACGTGTCTTAGTAACAAAACCGCTTCTAAAACAAGGAAGCAATCCTGCCCAGGGTTGAGGAAAAGGGAAGTTGACATTGGTTCTGACAGAAGGGAAAGGGGCTTTGCCTATTGGTTTTCTTTTAAATGTAGAAAGCTGTAATAGAAAGTATCACATGGATCCAGAATCAATCAGACCTGAGCTTAAATCTTAGCTCTGATACCCACTAGCTGAGTTACTTTGGGTAAGTTACTTAAACCCTTCTGTACTTTAGTTCCCACATTATAAAATGAGGATAAAACAACCCTCCTTTTAACAAAAACTAAAAATGAATTAAATTACATAGGACCGAATCAGATATAAGGCAGACAATCAACAGAGAACATGGGCACCTTCCAGCTAAAGATGGCACACAAGATGTTTATTTCCCTCCTTTACCAAAATGCTGCAAAAATGATGCCAGAAAAATAAAGTATTTCAAATAGAATCTCAAAGATGAAAAGAATGAGAAAATATGCATCAGCATTCAAGAGATTTCAACACATTTTTAGAAATCTGAAAGTAATAGAGAAGTAGTAATGGGTTTACCAGGGTATAGGCGGCATGTTCTAAAGAGTGTATAGAGGTAGATATGGACAATAAGAGGTCTAATTCATCCCCACAGAATCCAAGAGCTCTAACATTCACCTGTTAAGGGTAGCTAAAGTCAGGGAGACTGGTCGAAAGTCAAAATGGGGACGTCAACCCCATCTCTTCTTCATTCTTCCACATAGACTACCAGCAACTAGAAATCTACACCCCAAGTCAAATACTTGTTTATCTTCTCATTAAACTAATGAAAAGAGACTTAAGACTCAAGCAATACCAACTGGTATGTCTATGCAGGTGGGTGGGCCTGAAAAAAGAACGAACTAAAAGTTTGCCAATATGGCAGCTGGACTACTCTTACCTGCCACAGAGAACTGTGGTATCTTCACCACTAACAGGAGAGAAGAGTTCTCCAAGAAAGAGCCCTCCACCAAGTGACATTTGGGAGTCTCCAGTGACTACCAACCTAAAGTGAAACCTACAGATTAACAATCAACATAGCCATTAATCAACAGGCCCACCTACACACACAGAACTTAGTATCTGCTTTTGATGGTCTTGCTCCTAAATATTCTGGCCAAGGATGATCAGATGTTTAAGGTAGACCATCAACATAAAATAGAAGAACAAAAATGGATTGAAAAATTAACTCTAATGAAATAGATAATGTAACAAACAAGAAAAAAAAACTTTAGAAAAACAAATTAGTATTCTCATAAATATAATAAACTATTACATTCTTAACTAAAAACAGGATGCTGTGAATAAGAACAATCAGAGAATACAAAAGAGCTCTTCAAAATTAAAAGTATGATTGCTGAAATTAAAAATTATGACAAAAGAATGGAAAATTAATTCAAAATAAACAAAACAAATACAAAGTGCTGAAAATATGAGAAAACGGACTTAGTTCAGGAGGTTACACCAACAGGAGTTTCATAAAGAAAGAACAAAGAAAATGAAGGGAAGAAAATTATCAAAGAAATAATATTTTATAGAAAGAACATGAGTTTCTAAGCTGAAATGGCTCATAGAGGGCCCAGAACAATACATGAACAAAGGTTTATATATAACAAAAAATTGTGGAATTTTAGATTACCAGGAGTAAAGAGATGATCCTAAATACTTTCAGACAAAAGAAAACAGCTTAGACACAAAGCTTTCAGAATCAGAATAGTATGAGACTTTAGACTACCGCTAAGTACCATGTTATATATAATACAATGGAGCCATACCTTCAAGTTATAAGGGGACATCATTTTATACTTAGAATTCTATACCTATCTAGACAATTACACTTGTGTGAACCTTAGAAAACACATACTTAAAGACATCAAGGACTCAGAAATGCCCATATAGCTTTTCCTAAGCACAGGCAGGAAGCTGTGTTCCAGCAAAACAAAGACATGAAATTGGGACCAAGGGAGCAGTTTATTCCACATAGAAGAATGACAAAGGAAAGTCTCAAGACTACTGCTGTGTGCTGAATCTATAGGGCATTCCAAACAAAATGCAAGAGGAAAATAGAGGACTCTAGGACGGAGGCCTCCAGGACAATAGTCTCAATACAATAAGTAATATGATGAAGAATTTTTCAAAACCTTAGGGAATAAAGATTCATTGAAGATAAAGATGGCAAATTATATGAGTGAATAATGTTTTCATATCTAATGGTATAAACCATGATTTTTGTCATGAGTCAACCAAAGCAGTGATAGGACTGTATTGGCAAATAGATGGGGGGAATAGTCAGATAAGGAAGTTACACCCTCATCTAGTATAGCAAGTCGGCAATGGGTATGTCTATATCTAGTAAATCAAGAAATAGCAATATAAGACTATTATTCAGACACACAGCAGTAACAAAAAAAAAAAAGTAGAGAAGAAGGGATTTGAATAGAGATCTGGGTTCTAATTCTGACTCTGCCATTTGCTAACAAGATGATCTTGGGTAAATTATTGAACTTCTCTAAGCCTTAGTTCCTTAATGTGTAAAATGGGCATATTAATAGCATCTATGTTGGTTAGAAGTAAAGGAAATAATTAAATAAAGCACTTAGGCCTGGTAGAGTAAGCATTGGATTTTATGAAGAATAATAATTATTTTTAATATTAAGATTCTTTGTGGTCTTGTAATGACAACTTTCTGATGACTGATAAAGATAGGTAACTCTACAGTAGCAACATGTTCTTACTTAGATATCTTAGAATAAAGATGGGAATCTTGTCTTTGCTTTCTAAAAAAAGAAAAAAAACCCAGGGGTACTGAAAGGTGGGTTTCTCATGCCCCACTATGCAATAGCCATTTAAAAGGCGTTCTTCTCAGTGATCTTCTTTAGTTTTCTTTTGGGAGCCTCTCTTATTCTTGGCAATCCAGATCAAACATCAAGGAGGCTGCTTCACTGGCAGGTGGAGATAAGAGCTTTTTTCTTCAAATGCTCTCATAGCTCTTGAAGAAGCCACTAATCTTTATGGAACTTCATACTATATTGTAATCATTTGTTTATATGGGTTTATTCCAGGAGATTGGGAAGTTCTTAGTAGGAAGAAACTGCCATTTATTATCAGTGCCCTGGTGCTTAGCAAAGCGCCTACCTGAATACATAGTAGGTATTCAAGGAATACTTCAGGAATGAATATATGAGTGAACCAATTGCAACACGATGCATCTTAACCAGAGTGCAAATCAAAATCATCAAAGGAATGTTTTCCAAAAACATACATTCTAAGCCCCTCCAGACTTCTCTGGGAACATGGCCAACACACCTGCAATTTTAATAAGTTCTTTAGGTGGCCCTAATGCACAACCTTGTTTAAGAATCATCATCGTTGGATAGAGCACTGGACTAGATCTGAAATCTGGGCCTGGTTTTACCAATGAAAATCATTGAAAAGCCGACCTGGAATTCTGTTTCTTTATTAGTAGTAACAAAGACAAATATGACAGCACTGTGTGTGGCTGAAATGATAATAGAGGAAATAAATGAGAGATACATATAAAACACGATGATGAGAATTTCAGTGAAGGGAAAATTGCTATATTCTGGTCCTGGGGTTTGAAGGAGGAATAAGTGGGGTAATTAGATGCACAAACTAATGTTAGACTCTTACGGGATGCTATAGGCATTACCAAGAAAAAAAATTGCAGTTTTTATTCTAGGCCCTAAGGCAAGGCATTGGGGGGGGGTGCTTCCTTCACCTTCATTTTTCTTCTCTACTTCTCCATCCACACTGCAGGGCCCTACAATCTCCCTGCTGTGAAAAGTGTCTAGAGAGCTTTCTGGATGAAAGGAGTTATATAATGTGGAGTCCTTCTGGGAACTACAGCAGTAAATTAATTTTTCTGCTTCTACATGGTTCTCTAAGGAAATAAATACCCCACAAAGGGCAGGGGAAAGAATAATACGGTAAAAGAATTTTCTAAAAGAGTCCTTGAAAGGCAGTGTAGCAAACAATTTTTTTCCATCCAAAAAACACTGACCAAGTGATCACCCTCTGTGTGTAAACCACTGTGCTGAGTGTTGACCATGAGGACTTGCAGTGCAGTGCAGGGCCAGGTCCATAAAGAAACAATTTTAACATAACGTGGTAAGGAGTAGGAGAGGCTACCTGAGAGTCAGTAACAGTAATACTCAAGCTGAGTCCTGGAGGAACAATGAGAGACAGGTACCTAATGGTAGGGAGCATATTCAGGGGGGTGGCAGGGGAGTACAACAGTGTGAATGGGAAAGTTGATGCAGTTTAGTGCAACCATGTGATAAAGAGAGGGCAGGGGCAGAGGCAGGCCTGGAGGAACAGAGAAGAGCTTCCTTTTTGGGGTTTTCTATGCTGAGGAATGAGGAGTTTCTGAAGCATGACTAACCTGGTTATATGGTGTCTGGCATGAGTGCCTGTGTGGATGTGAGGTCTCCAATCAGATGACTGTGTTTGCAGAAAAGCTGATGCATTCAGTTTCAGACATGTTGGGTTTGAGGAGTTCTCTGGGTGATGTCCAGGTAGAGATTCAGAAGAATATGGAAGTCTGAGTTTGGGAAAGAAGTCATCATGGCTGGAGATAGAGATCTAGGCTCAAAGATAAGCCACCTTAATTCCTAGATGTCTTCTTCCTCCCAGAGACTCACGAGAACAGGCCTACAAGGATACTTTGTTCTCAGGGAGGATAAAGACAGATCTCACTCTGCCCCTTACCCACACCTCAAGAAAAGAACAGGCCCAACGGGGCATGAGACATACTTTTATGATGATTGTTTTCAGTGTTATTTAATTGTGGTCTCAGTGAGGGGCGATTTTGCCCCTCCCATCAGAGGACATTTGTTAATGTCTGGAGATATGTTTGATTGTCACAACGGATTAGAGTGTGGGGTGCTACTGATATGAAGTGAGTAGAGACCAGGAATGCTATTAAATAACCTACCTTACACAGTATACACCCTTCCCCTCCTATTCTAAGCTAAGAATCATTTCGCCCAAAATGCAATAGTGCTGAGGTTGAGAAACTCCAGACGTCATGCCTTATATTAGAATTTTCCAGATTTTCTAAGGCAAAGGCACTAATTGAATAAGAGTTGTTGTTATTTCGTTGGTGTTTTCCTTTTCAGAAAAATCAAGTATGGTTGTCCTTTGAGTTTTGTACAATTACTAAGAAACTGTTGAGTCTTTGGGTTCAGGCTTCAGCAGTCAATTAAGGATTCTTAGCCTGAAGAGTTTATGTTAAAGGACATGGTTTAACACACTACAGAGCTTTGCCTTCTCTCTTCCCCACCCAGCTTATACTTCAGCCTCATTGAACTTTAGCACTTTCAGGACTCTCTGTTATTTCTCACCTCCATGCCTTTTCACACACTCTTGTGTCTGCCTAGAATTCCTTTCCCCTCCCATCTCTGTCTTTGGAAATTCTATAGATTTTACAAGTCTGTGTTCCCCTCATACCTACATACATCATATGGCCTCTACAGATTTCCCTAAGGGGATTCATCTCTCCCATCCACATGCCTGGTACCAGCTAGGACATGTAAATATGTCGGGCCAGCCCATGTGGGTCAGCTCAGCCCTCTCTTCTCATGGATGGTCATTGTCTAGAGAGACGAAGCCAGAGCATAGATAGTTCTCTGAATGACTACGTCCTTCTGACCTCAGAAAAACAGGCTTTTTCTCAGCTGGACCCAGGCTCTAGGATCAAGAGTAGTTCTGACCTTGGGAAGGAGCACTGAGAAGCATGGGGCAGGGGTGGGCATTTTGCAGTCTGGAAAATGTTGGCTTCGACCAGGCAGAAAGGCATCAAGATCTGGTGGCCTCTGATACAAGGCTGTGCATCTCTGGGAAAGTCTCTTAATCATGCTGAAACTCCTTGCCTCCATGAAAAATGGGGATAACGCTTCACAGGGTTGTTGTTGTAAGAATTAGTGACAATAACCATTAAATGCCTGGAAGGTTGTTAGTATGTAATAACGATTGATCTCTCTAAAAAATACACAGGCATGAAAAAAATTGCACACACAATTTCAACGGGTTCCAGGACAATCCTGCATACTGAAGCCCCTGTTCTATAGCCAGTTCATAGTGTCTTGAAACGCTTACATCCTCTCCAAAGGTGTCTTTACAAAAATGAGGTAGGAGATTCCTGAAGAAAAAGTTCTGCTTAGTTAGAACAAGAATTCTTTGTTGGGGTAGAGTATTGGAATCACAGATTCTTATTTTATTTCTGAAGACTCCTTCCTGCTAAAGCTAGGGGGGTTTCTAGTTTCCTCTCTCACACCCAGAGCTGCACTTGGTTGGGCAAAACTAAATATAGACAAAGACTGTGGACTGCTTTATATATTCCCTACAGAGAGAATATCGTGGAAAATATTACAGAGCCGAGGAAAAGACAGGTGTCTGGCAATGGCTGGAGAAAAAGTACATGTGAGAAAAAGCTCCTCCTAGTTCAACACCCTCAACAATTCCTGGAGACTTGCCCCATCTTGTCACATTTCCTGGAAGATCTATTTGTACATCTGCATATCCATCATTAGACTTTAAGCTGCTAGCAATCAGGACCATGTTTTACTCATCTTTCTATTCTAGCCCCTGATCTACCATGTATCAATTGCTCAATAAATAATTATTATACAAGTTCAGATTGGAAAGGGTTACACGATAGTGCAATGTGGTGGTTGGGTGGCTAAGTGGTGCTGATAGCACATCTGGCTTGAAATCCCAACTCTACTATATACCAACTATGAGATCTTTAGCTAGCATTTATATTCTATCATTTAGACTTTAATTCCCTCATTGGTAAACAAGAAAATTAATAGTGCATAGCTTACAAGATTGTTTCAAGAATAAGCTAACACATGTAAACCTACTAGCATAGTGCCTAACGAAAGAGAAGCTATTCTTATTCTGAGACATCAGTGCCAAACTTTGAAGAATAAAGGAAAGATGGTAAATAGTTGAAGCTATGCAGGCCATAAGGCCTCTATTACAACTACTCAACTCTGTAGTTATAATAGGTATAATAATAAAAGCAGCCATTGATAATATGTAAACCAATGAGTATGGCTGTGTTCCAACAAAACTTTCTCTATCATACCGGGGCCAGCTGTATTTGCCCCAGATGCCATAGTTTGCTGATGCCTGTTCTAAGATATCTAAATTTTAATCAGTAGGAAGTGGAACCTACAGAAGATTCTTGAACCAGGCAATGACAATATCAAAGTCATTCCTTGATCAGGCTGGGGTTTTAACAGCATTCAGTACCAACTACTGTGAATAATGTCTAAAGATGGGTTATTAAGATTGTACAAGCCTGGAACAGGAAGGATCTGAGCTCTCAGTAGCAAAAATGTAAACCATGCAGGATAGAATGACATATGCAACACCTTGCCTCCTAAATACCGAGCTATGGTTATATCCTCTGGGGGTCCATTTCTATTCTCCCTCAATATCTTAGTTATAGTTGGATCTCATATTACCTAGAAAATTATAAGTATAGACCTAGAGATCCTCTAGAGAACTAATTAGCTCAAGATTAAAAATAAAAACGTTATTATTAATTTATACTGATCCTTAAGCAGATGACTAGCTTGAATTTAAAGCTCTTATACTTAAGCTATTCTCAACTTCAGGAAAAAATTTTCATTTTTCATGTAAGGCATCAAGAATCTGTCCAAAGTGATGATTCAAATAATTGTATTACAGACTGGTGGTCATTATATGAAATGATCATGACTATTAAAGACAGCCATCATTCCTGTAACTGTGTTCTGGTTTTAGATTTCAGATTGAGTCCTTCCTTTTACTTCCCTACGCACAATCAGCTCTAATCAGGTCATCTAAAAATACAGGTTAAATATGCTGTGGCCAATTAAGTCAGTAAAGGCACATCCTATAACCCCATCTAAATTCTTTGGAGATGGATGCTTAAAATTTGGTATTTCTATTTTCCATAGTAAATTCTGACACTTAAAAAATAAGGACAAGTATCTATCTCTGAACACAGAAAGGGCTTAATACACATGATTCATAGCTCAGACCCAGAAACAAAAGTCATTCAATACAAATTGTGTTAATCAATGAATGCATGAGTGACCGTCAAACATTTTTTCATAGTTTGACATTTGAAAAATGAGAATAATCAGAGATGGCCTATTACCTGATTTAAAAATAAAAGGATTTTAAAAAATAATTTCCTATACTTAATCCACTAAAAATGAATTAGAATAACTATCTACCCATGCCCAAGTGCAATTATCTATGCATTTCCAGTTTGTATAAATGCATTGTTTTCTAACCATATATTTTCTAGAAGCCTATAAAAAGAAATGATGTCCTGTTCCTGAACACAGCCATGCCTGAACCATTGCACAATAAGGGCAGGTTGGAGCAGAGTGGAAAGGGCTAAGATACTGAAATAGACCCTTCCACCTGAGAGCAACTGTTGCATGCATTAGAGCTGGGGAGGGGCAGTGAAACAGACCAGCAGATGGGCTGTGCGTACAGATAGTAGAGATGGTAGAGAGTGAGTGAGTGTGTGTGTGTGCGCGTGTGTATGGCAAGATCAGATACAATGCATCTGCAGACCCCGCATACATTATCTTTTAAAGCTCACAACTCTAGAAGGTAAGTGAGTATGATTATAGAGTGAATCCAAAAGCAGCAACTGGTGGAGACTCAGGAAATGGGCACCAACAATGCATCAGGTAAATTGGTCAGCAAGCAGCAGGGCCCACTCAGCCACTGAGACAGGCCCGGAAAATAGGACTCCAGACTTTGGAGATACACTAATAAGAGCAGGGCAGGACCCTCCTCCTAAAGAGACAAATCTACAAACACATGTTATAAAGACTGGATGTGGACACAGGAACATATAAAATATCCATTATTAGAGCTAAGGTATGACTTAGAGAATAAAATGGATTGAGCTCCTGATCTATAAGGGTGACCGTGTAAATTTAAATTACAAACTAGGAATGCAGGTGTTAGTAGTAATTATGCTGAGATAGCAGACATAAACTGGGAATGTTAGGGTAAAATGGGACAGACATATGATCACCCCAATTATACATCACCTAGAGAATCCACAGGTAGAATTCAAGGAAACACAACTGAGAAAGGAAAAAAAATGCAAAGGGTGCAAACCAAAGAAAAGTTGATTTAGGAAAGACTGTGTTTCTTTCCTTTCCTTTGGTTTTAACATTGAATAGTATAGTGTGAAAAATCAGAGTCAGCAGCATATGTTTAGTTTTTATTTTTCCTCTCTTAACTGACTAACCAGCAGGGGCTACCATGATTGTTCCAGCAATAACACTAGGCATGAAAACTCTCAAGGAAACTTGCAGAGCAAGAGGGCAAATTTCCCTCGGCAGTGGGGTCAGCAGCAAGATGGAGGCTGGTTTCAATGACAAACTGCTCTAATGCCCTGTGAGTTTCAGCTGCAGAGATGGCCAAGCTGATGATACCTGAAGGACTTCTTCAGGACGTGCCCTTGGAGACAGGGCCAGAAGTTGTAGCCTTTGGCTCATTAGAGGTTTCAGGGATGTAAAGAAAGGAAATCAGATGTTTATCACCAGACTGATTAAGATGTCACACAAGAGGACTCTAATTGTTAGTAGATTCACTTTGCAAAAGAAAGATCTCTTTGGGAAATGTTCTCTGATTCCCAGTGTAATCAACGAATGAATTGGTAGCTGTCCCCAAATGCTGCCATCTCAGCTTCAGGCAGTTTGATCTAGGTCTCAATCTTGCAAATGTTGTAATACTATACTCAGAAAGTCAGCAGAGCTTTATCAGAGATCTTTCAAAAGGACAGTTTTGGACAGTTTGACACTCCAGCTGGTCAATGCTGCAGTATTGTTCCTGAGCTTCTAGGTGTTGACTGTGAATAGTGACCTGGCACTGGCAAGCCATTTTCATTAAGACATTCAGGACAACCCCAAAAGCAGTGTGTTTGGAGGGAGAAGAGATGGTGAATGTGGCTTTTACCTTCTACAATAAGGCCTTGTGCTATCTTGGTTATGCTAGCTTGTGAAATTCCAGCCCCCATTGCCCCAAACTATACAAAGCTCATCTTCAAAGTTCACGCTTTCAGGGATTTGGAAGATTAGAAAACCAGTATCAAAGCATGGTGGGTCGGCCAGGCCTTAAGTTAACGAACATCATGACCTTAAGCAGCCAGTTTGACACTGCAATGGTTGAGCAAGAAATGTCACAGTGAGGTGGAAAAAAAATGTTCAGAAGTTTCTTCAACTCACAAGCAGTTTCAATCCTCCCCACACATTCAAAGGCCTCTTCCTTTCTTTTTTATTTTTGTTAGCACTTAATCACTATCTAACACACTATCTGTTTTACTTATATTTTGTTGTTGCTGGTATCCATGAAGGCAGGATTCTCTTTTGTACATTTCTATATTCCCAGTGCCTAGAACATTTGCCTGGCACATAACGGGTATTCAGTAATACTTGCTGAATGAATGAATGAATAACAGAAGACTCTCCTCCTCATGTAAATATGGGTCATTCAGTCTCGTTTGCCCTTATCATGTAACATAACCAACTGACGAAAGGAGTTCTACAAAATCCGACTTTCTCCCCTGTGCCTGGAGGCTTCTGGGCTAGAGAGTGCCTCTGTTTGAAAGAAGGGAATTTGAAGGAACATGTACGGAGCCATGGAGTGAAATTGAGTGTGGGATTAAGGTGAAAGAAGAATAGGTGAATTCACCCATGTTTTAGAATTTTAAAAAGAGTCAGGCTAACCTTTAAGGAAGAGAGTCAGTCTATAAAAAAAGTCATATTTGTTAAACTTCTGTAACTTAATCAATTCCTGTGAGTTTTTCACTACCTGTCTCCCTTTACAGCAATAAATCCTTCAAACAGATAAACCAAAAAGATGCAATGATAGCCAAGAAATAGAAAATGATGGGGATGATATCCTGAATAAAAGGGAGAATCCTAAGAAATAAGGGTAAAAAAAGATTTTAAAAGGAAAGAAAGGGGAAAGCATACTGGTACACAGAGGCCTCAGAAGGAATACGAGAACCCCAGGAACTGAGAAAAAAACAACTTTCGAAACACAAGGGCTGTTTCGTGACAGAACAGAGAGAAGGCAGGCATCGGGGTTCTCCATGAATGGCTGAAACAAAAGATAGAAAAAGTGGCATCACCAGCCTCTTCTACCTCTCTGTCATCTCTGAATCCAAGCAGTTGCTTAATCCTGCTGTTTTTTTATATGTTAGTGATATCCTCAAATCAGGTTTTTCTTTCCCATCTCTACAGTCACTATTCTGTGTTCTCATAGGACACAGTAACTACCATGCCACTCTGTCTCTGGGTTTACTGCCCTCCAATCTACCTTCCCACAGTCTCCAAGGCAAATTGGACCATTCCACTCTCCAGCATAAAAACCCATTAGAGGCTGCTCCGTGGCCAGTTTGAATGATGGCAATTCAAGTTATATTTTCAAACCTTTCTCTAATTATACGCAAAAATGTTTACAATAAGGCCTAAGTGTGAACTCCGTTAAGTACAGGGACAATGCCTACCTTATTCACAGCTGAATCCCAAACAACCAGCACACTGCCCGTGCTCCACAAATATTTAGCATTTGTGTTCCACAAATAAATAAATGTGGAAAAATCATGATACAAAGCCATGCAGAATACAATCCTAATAATGTAATTATATGCACACAAAAAATATCAGAAAAATACAGCAAAATGGTTATTTTTTTAGTTTTACTGAATCTTTTTTTATTTTCAAAATTTGCCATAGAAGTTTGTTTTCCCTCTGTGATACTGAAATTTAAAAAATATAAGCACAAACAAAAGAGAGTAGAACAAAAGACGCTGTACTTGACATATTAGGTAGCAGCGTGGGGCCTAATGGTAAGTATAGTACCCCCATCATGCCACATGGGATTCTTCATCTTACAGCCCTGCCTCTGCCCTACCTCCTGCTACTTCTCTGCTACTGAGGACAGTCAGCAAGGCCATGATACACTATGTTTTTCACATCTGTACTTGCTGTCTACTCTCTGGTACCCCACTATTCCAGTATTCCCAATGTAGCAGCTCTGTGTTCTTGTCATCTTTTCATTTCTAAGGACAAAGCACAATTCCTGACATACAGGTGGACATATTATGGTGGACATATGTTGATGGTATAAATTAATTAATACACGGATAAGGCGGTAACACTGAATGTCACAATTATTTCATTTACTTTAAAATAATACTTTCCTAATAGGGTGGGTTGTTGTAAGGACTAAATAAGAAAATGCATGTAAAACATGCCTGACACATAGTAAGCTCTCAAAAAATGATCACCGTTATTAACTATTATCATTGTAACCCTGTACAAGTTGCTTTGTTCCCTTTGCCACAGTCACTTTAAATTATGAATGATAATTCCTGCCTTGCCCACCCATTGCCTTGAGATAAGAAAGGGCTTAGAGCAGTTTAGGAACTATAAATAGCTAGACAAACATGTATTATTATCGTGATGATGACGATGATGATATGCCATTTTCTTTTCAAATTTTGCCTGTAATAAACTTATCCTTTAATGTCACATTACCTTTGCTGATGTTTCAAACCATCCTACAAAACCATGCTCCTTGCAGAACTGGTCCATCTTCAGGCCATTGTTCATGAGTACATCTTTTCCCTGGTCACATTTGTTGGCCAACAAGACCACTGAAACTGGTTTGCCATTAGGGAGAGTTAACTTGGAGTCCAAATCATTTTTCCACTTTGCCACTGCTTCAAATGTGGCTGGCCTGGTGACATCGAAGACAATAAATGCACCCATAGCTTCCCGGTAATAGACCCTTGTCATGTTTCCAAATCTTTCTTGACCTGTCAACAACAACAACAACAAAAAAATTAAAAGTAAAAACCAAAAACTTATTACAAATGTAAACTGAACCATATTAGAACCTGATGAGGACTCCGGTATGAGCAAGTCACACAGTAAAATGCTTCATTGCTAATCTTTATAGACTGAGCTAAAGATGCAATCACGAAGTTTTGCTCATCTTTGAATCCAGGAGGGAATTCACTCATTTAATAAATATGTATTGAGAGACTTCTGTATACCAAGTAATGTTCTAGAACTGTGCCAATACAGTATCCCAGTAGCTGTATATAGCTATTTAAATCTAAATTAACTAAAATTAAATAGAATTTATAATTCAATTACACTGTCACACTAGCTAGCTACATTTCAAGTGTTCAATAACCACATGTGGCTAGTGGCTACTGTATTAGACTACGCAATATAGAACATTACTATCATTATAGAATGTTCTCTTTGACAATGCTGTTCTAAACACTTGAGATATGGTGATTAAAACATGAAAATCCCTTCCATCATGGTTATTACATTTTACTGGGAAGACAGATTCTAAACAATAAACATAATAAATAACTAAATACATATTAATAGTATGTTAAAAAGGCATCTACACTCTAGTCCAATTAAAGGTAATACTATGTAGCATTCATTGTATGCTTACTAACCATCAGAAAGGTTACTTATATAAGTGATCATGAAAGTATAATTATTATCTCCATTTTAAAATGAGACTTTAAATTGAGACTTAGAAAGTCTAAGCAATATGCCCAAATTATATAGATGGTAAGCTCGAGAAATCAGAAAGGAAAAGCTGAGCTGTTTGAATCCACTAAGTTGTAGACTTGTACTATTTCCACTGCAGGTTTCTGCACCAGTAGCATCCCATTCAATCCAATGAACAGATAGTTACTGGACATCTACTGTATTGATGTTATTCATGCTAAGAACTCAACAGTAAACTACATGGTCTCTACCCTTAAGTAGTCTACAATATACTGGATAAGGAAAGCTCTCTGACATAACAGAAAAACAAATAAAAAATTTTTTAAAAGGATTAGGATTGGTTTTGGAATTAGTTGGAATCAGCTGGAATCAGTTTTGCTCTGATGCTTAATTTTCTAAGTGAATACTAGCAAGTTTCTTTTTTTTTTTTTATTCTGGCAAGTTTCTTAAACACTCTTAAGTTTAGCCTTCCTCATTCGCAAAATGACAATAGTAATTATGTATCTAACAGGGTTGCCATGTGGATGAAATGTAACACATGTAAAGCACCCAGCAAAGTACCTTAGAACTAGTCAGTACTTGAGTTTTCCTCGCTTTCTCCAGCACATGAAAAAATACGAATAACAATATGACATAGGTTCTAAAATCATAGTCCCAGGCCAGAATTTATAACAAAAAAATTTCAAGAATTTCAGCTGAGTTACAAAAATGAACAAAATCCTATTACTTCTAACTCTGTTTATTGGTTGCTAAAGACAGAAGCTAATGAAGACTTAGCTTATATTTTCCAAACCCCAAACCCCAGAAATATGTGACCAAACAAAGCCTTTTTATTCTAATTTGGAATTTATTTAGGTTAAGAGTCTTATAAAGTTATATAAATTAAAACAAAGTTAATGTGTATTTAACAAGTCAACTTTTCTCGGAGAGAAGGAAAATGCTGAACCTGGAATGTATCTAAGAAAAAACAGGTCAAGCATACCTCAAAAAACAATTTACACACTTAATTTTGAGCTCAAGGTTTTGTGACAGTGACTTTTAATTCAAGTTAATAAACTACTTTGTAGATTGTTATGTTCACCGTGGTATTAGCCTTGATATTGTAAGAGGAGAAAAGTCCCTAAGCACTTGATGAAAATGAATGAAGGCCAAGGGCTCTGGTCCCAGCGTGTGAGCTTGTGTGCTCAAGCAAGTACCACTGGAAAAAGAGCATTTTTGTCAGGGCCTGCATATGATAATCTTAAAACATTTCTTACATGGGTTGTACCACAGGAGCATTTTTAATAATTTCCCACAATTGTCTACTCAATGAAAAAAAGGGGTAAAATATTTGTCATATGACATATAACCCACAGATGTACTCTCATTTTTCCCAAATGAATTTTAAATTTCTTTTGTTTTTTTTTTTTTGGTTTTTGTTTTTTGTTTTTAAAATGCTTGATGCAAACAGTGATCTCCTTTGATACTGCTCAGGGTAGCCATGACATTTCAGGAAGACAGGGGGAAAAAGCCTTCTGTGATCATTCAGAACTCTGAAGGCCTCTAGGCTTTTTAAGGATGTCTTATGATCTCCTTCAGAGATCAAATCAGATGAAGAGCAAAGTCATGGGTTATTCAATAATCTGCTTGTCCAGAGGTTTTTCACAGTAGAGTAAGGTGGCCCTGAAGCATAAAGATTTTACATTTCAAATATATGACAAAGAGTTACTTAAAGACCATGCAAAAAGCAATATGTATATATATATATATTTCTACCTTCAAAGGGATTCAAAAAGGAAAGAGTATGTGTGCGTGTTTGAGCTTGTGAGTATACATGTGTCAGATCAGAAACAAGAAGAAGACAGCTTGTTTCTAGAAAGAAAAGACCTTTGTATACTGAGGTCTCTAGGCCAGTCCACTTGGAAAGTTTATATTTTTGGCGTTCCAGCAAAGGGGTCACATTCAGATCAGAGCATTTCTAGCACTCTCATTGTTTCCTTTCTTTGTCAGCTGACAGCCCTCTTTGCTGTTTTTTATCGAAAGAATGAGAACCGTGTGACTCTTAGTGCCTACTTATGGGCAGAGTAGAAACTTAATGAATTCATCAGAGGTAAATTTACTTTGGAAAAAAAAGACTATAATTCAAAAACCACTTTGGCTTAGGTCACTCATTCAACACATTTTTATGGAATAGCTAATGTGGTCTCAACTCTGTGCTTTGTGCTACAAATACATAGTTTTTTTGCCCACAAGGAACTTCTAAACTAAGGAGTGTCATACTCGTTGGCTGCCCTGAAAACGATCCAATTTAGCACATAAGTCCCCACTTCTCTGAGTTTCTAAACACACATTTCATAGCAGTGTAGATGTAGCTCATGGGCAGCTTCCAGCTTCACGGGGTATTAAACGACAAAGCAATCAACTAAATCACAAAAGTTAATACAATAGCTGCACTAACAATCTGGATAACCTCATGGCAAAAGGCACTGACTGGAAGGGTCAGAAGACAGGGGTCTTAATTTTAATCATCGGTTACCAGAGCAGCCTTAGGCAAATGCATTTCTCTCCCTGAGACTCAGTTTTCTTATTTGTAAAATGAAGTTGGTATGCCTGATCTCTAAAGTCTCCTCCTGCTCCCATGCCTCAGATTAAATCAAACTTTGGTCCTCTGTCCCAAGAGCCTAAAATGGTCCATTTGGTGTTACAGACTCAGTGAAAAATACACACAAGCACCACAGCCATAATGTGTATTTAATGATATTTCCACTTCGTAATTAGTACTATACAGATGCTCTCAGTAGGCACAACCATGCAGTGAATCTTCTAGACAGGCATAAATCCAATGGCTGGAAGCATGGCTGGTTTCCCATTAACTAGGCATACTCTTTTTCCACTCTGCCCCTAGCCAACTAGCTCTGTTGGCCGTGACATTTCAGGAAGATGGGGGAAAAGCCCTCTGTGATCGCTTACCTTGGATTAGTCACTGCACCATTCCGAGCATAAGTTTGCTCATTGGTAAAATAAGGGAAATGGATTGGATACTCTAAACTAAATTACTAAATTTGAGACTCCTCTCCCCCATATCCGGGTAACCAGTTTGGGTTCACAGCATCCCACCAATACCGCCTCCCAGAGTGGTACTTTCAAGTCATCTTCCAACTCCTTCCTCATCCTCTCGTCTGAAGGGGTCTCCAACATCCTACTAACACTTCTACTTAAGAAGTGGCTCTTAACTCTGCCCCCTCCTCTCCACCAATGTCACCACTGCCCCAATACAGTCCCTCATTGCTCCTCACCTAGACCCCTGGCAGCTCCCACAGTGGAGCTCTCAGCGTCTAGGCTCTCTCTCCTCAAATATAAATATAGGTATAAATATAAATGTAAACACAGTTCTTCAAAGAAGTACCATTCTGGCAGCATAGGAAATCACCTAAAGTATTTAAACAATACCCATTCCTGGGCCACATGACTCAGAGATTCTTAAGGTATTGGTTTTGTGTGGGGCTCAGGAATTTTTAAGCACTCCCTAGATAACGTTAGTGAATGACCTCGTCTTAAAACCTCTATTTCTATTAGAATCTACCTTAAAAAGGTAAATCTTACCATTATGCTCTGCTATTTTAGCTATTCAATGACTCTTACATGCTTAAGAAAAAGACCTTCATTAACACGACATGCAAGTCTGTGTAACTTTGGCTCCAACCACTTTTCCAAATTCTTCTCCTCCCAGTTCCTTCAAAGTGCTCCCTGGCCAAGCCCCACTGGACTGTTCCTTTTTCTTTCTAAAACACATCCTCCCTGGATTTCTTTGCCTTTTTACATGTCTCTTTCGAAAGCCTGAAGACCCTCTTCATCTCTACTCCCACTCTGTTCAATGAAATCCTGTGAGTCCCTCAATTGTGCCCTGAATCTCGCCACATTTGTACAGCCTTTCATGCCCTGACAGCTGGAATCATTGACTCTCGTCTTCACGATACCACAGTATTTTCTTTATCCTACACCATTACTACTTATCATGCTTTATATTCATGCATCCGTCTCCACCATGGCATTGAAAATTCTGGAGAGCAGGTTGATCATGTTTTAAAGTTGTAAAACCTGAGGCCTATTTCTCCACCTTTCAGATACAGAGTAGAAGATACAATGAACTTAAGCTTTGATGGTGGAAATAAATTGAAATTAAGGTTTCTCCTTCCTCTAAAATATTTTACCATAAATTTGTGAATTAGCACTGCATACTGATGTACTTACTCTATACTCAACTCTCATTTCCAGCAAATAATCAATAAACGTTCATTGGAGGAGAAAATTAACATTATTCCAACAGGGTTATGTATATAGTTGTTGAAACAAGTTTCAGGCTAGAATGTTTTGTTTTCATAATTCTTCTAATCTTCTTAAGAAATAATCCCTTGGAATCAAATTACTCTTTCAAATAATATGTGTTCTGGGGTCATGGCACAATCAGTAGACCTAAAAGTGCCACTAAAATATTCTCTATATTTCTAGGGAGTAATAGTGTGAAAGGCAGGAACTAAACACAAAACCCACAGTAAATATGGACTTTGCATAATGATGTGGAAGAAAAAAATCAAACTATATTAATGGCTACAAAGGTCAAAAGGACATAGAAATTATAACAGCTTAAGCTGGTTTTGAAGGCTCAGGGGAAACCCACATACTAGGATCAAAGTCAAGTTAACATCCTAGTGAGAGCCATTGTCTCCAGTTTCTAAGAGCCCACCTGACACTCAAACAGTGGTTCTGAAACTTTTTCATCTTCTCTCTTCACTACTTTGTACCACCAAACCAGTGACAGAAACATGTCAGTTAATCATTTTCCAAAGTCATGTAAGTGTATATCCTAGTGTAATCTTTCCCTACAAAATTACAAGCTGCCCCCACAGCTACAACCATTTCTGCAGCCCCTCCACCCCCAACAAGCACTGCGCTCTGTACCCAGTGAGCATTCAGTAAGGTCCCTGTGCTGTGTGAAGGAATAACCCTCAATTCCTTAATCTTCTCTCAGTGGATACTTGCAGGCTTACCAAGTCTTTAAGATTTCTATACATGTCTATTGCATTCATCACTTTCTTTCCACTCCTACTGAAATCACTCTAGCTAGAATTGTCTCATTTCATCTCTTATCATCTCATTCATTCATTTAACAAAAACATTTGTAATGCCTATAATTTTCCAGAAACTGTTCTAGCAACTAGAAAAAAAAAAAAAATCCTTGCCTTCATGATGATTACATTCTAGTGGGAAAAGATAAGCAGTAAACAAAAAAAAAATAAGTAAGATATAATTAATACTATGTTATCTTGTGAAAAGTGTTATGGAGAAAAATAAACCAGGGAAGGAGAAAAGGGTATGCTAGGGCTAGGGGCAGAGTGAAACAGGTTGAATATTAAGACCCCACTGAGAAGATATCATTTGAGCAAAGACCAAAAAGAGCTAAATGAGTAAGCCCTCATCATGGAGAAGAGGGTTTTAGACAGAGGGAATAGCAAGTGCAAACATCCCGGGGCACAAATGTATCTAGCAAGCGCTTGGAGAACAACAAGGAAACTGGGTTGGCTAGAGAGGACTGAGCAAGTGTCCAAGTATTGTGGGATGAGGCAGGCAGATCACAGGGTGCAGACTCTAGACCATTTCAGGCCATTGCACGGATGTTGCCTTTAATTCTATATGGGAGAGGAAAGAGCTGAAGGACTGATTATGAGCAAATAAAAAATATGAACTGACAAGAGTAAATGCATAACTATGGCTGCTTCACTGAGAAAGGACTTACATGAGTCAAGGTGGGAAATGGAGAGAGTAGTTTGAAAGTTATAATACTGCAACCATCCAGGCAAAAGTTAATGATTTGGACTACAGTGGTAGTGCTGAAGATGGAAAAAATTCGGTGTTTTCTGGATGTATTTGGAGATAGAGATGATGGATAGGATGTAGAGTATGAGATGATTCAAGTGTGTGCTTCAGGGTCTGAATAACTGAAAGTATGAAGTTGCCTTTAGCTGAGATGAAGACCTTGGAAGAAACAGGTTTGGTGGGAGGAGATCAGGATCTTGAATCGGTAAGTTTGTAATGTCTGCTAGGCGTCTGTATTGAGTAGGCAACTGGAAGTTCCACGGGGAGGTCAGGGCTGGAAATTTAACTTGTTACTGCACACCTCTGCCAGATTCATCTTTTGAAGCCCTATCATTTCTATAATTAAACACTTTTAGGGATTCACTGTGGCCTATAGCAGATGTCAAAAACTGGAGTTTGGGCTGCTAACATCTTGTGATCCTGTGATTAAAACAATTTGAACTATTCCCCAAGAGACATCTCATAAATATACACATATTGGAATATCTTGAAAATTCAAAACACTTAGAAATAAACATTATGTGAATAATGTTCAGGAGTTAGTTCATTGGAGCTGACCGATACTAAACTCCTAATCTTAAAGAAAAAGTACTGAGATGCTATTCCTTTCACATTGTTACGTACCATGAAACACTGTTTTAAATTTAAATTTTTGTATTTTATCAATTTTATAAAAATATTTCTAACAAAATATCTAGAATTGAATGAAATATATAATTTTATTTTAAAATAAATCAATGCTATTGATCAATTTCCCTTATTGTAAGGTTCTTTTTTTATTTCGATAGATTTAGGGGTATAGGTGGATTTGGGGTACATGGATGAATTATCTAGTGATGATGTCTGGGGTTTTAGCATACCCATCACCCAAAGAGTGTACATTGCAACTGACAGGCTGTTTTTCTTCCCTCTCTCCCCTTCCATCCTCCCTGCTTCTGAGTCTCCAGTGTCCACTGTACCACGCTGTAAACCCCTGTGTACCCATAGCTTAGCTCCCACTTATAAGTGAGAACATTAAGGCTTTTGGTAATGTTTACCTAGGATCCGTTTGTTTCTTTGCACCAAAATACTCTTGCTTGTTCTAGTACATCCACATAGCTGTCCATAGTTTGTTGGGGGGAAAATGGGAGCCAGGGTTGTGAGGAAATTTTATTCTTATTTCCTAGGGAAAAAGGAAACAGTAGCTTGGGTGTTCCAAAATTGGGAACAGATTTTTCAGAGAGGCTCTTGAAAGATGAAAAAGTGTTTGCCAAGTAGGAAAAAAAGTTTATTTACCTTACCCTCTGGCCTCCTAGGGGACTTTTGAGGTCATACCCTCAAACTATGATGTGCTAGGCACTGCTAAGTCCTATTTCTTGTTTTCATTCACTCTCACTCACCTACTCCCATGGAAACATACTCACTCCCTTATTCTCCACCTAACCAAATCCTACCCATTGCTCAAGGTTGCACCTAAGCTCCACCTTCTCAGAGACTTTTCTGCCTACTTGGCCTCACACTCACTTCTTCACTCCATATTCCCACAGCACTGACTGCATCACTTGCTTGGCCGTTTAATTGGGCCCTGCCATGTACTGCTTTCTATGCACTGCAAACCTCTGCAGCCTCTGTCCCAGAGTACACTGTAGATTCCTTGAGCCCACCATGGAATTCCTCTGTTACCATGCCCTGTTTCTCCACAGCATCTGCACTCTCAGAGAATCTCGGTCTATGCTCCTATAAACAGTGGCTCACATTTCATCTTACTTCTGGTTGTCATCTCTTACAGGCAAATTTTGTCTCTGTTCAACAAGTAGATGAAGCATATTGAATTAAGCCAAAATATACAAGAGAATAAAATGACATAAAAAGTAAATATTGGTTTTTTAGGCATTCATAAATGATATCTTTATAGAAGGAAAGGTGGATGGTTTATAGTAATCTACTTTTAAAATAAATTTCAAAAAATTCTCATTAAATTCCAAATTTATATTTAAATTTAAGGCAATTTAAGTCTCTATATATAGTGAAAATGACACTATATATATATATTTATTTATAAATGGAAATGACTGCTGATGTAGTAGCTCAGTGGATATTTTGTCAAAAATTTTTTTAGACTGGGGTCCAATGCAACCAGCTGAAGTGAAATATTAGTAATTCATCTGGATGGAGAAACAAGACCACATAGCAATGTAAGGCCTAACAGCAGAGAAAGAGAAAGAATGAAACCAAGTCACAGACAAGAGGCTGGCATGAATCAAGATCAGAGGTGGGGAACCTGTGGCTTTCTAGGTCTTTAAGTGTGGCCTTTCAACTGAATCCAAATTTTACAGAACAAATCCTTTTATTTTATTAATACATTTTTGTTCGTCTTTTATAATTTTATTTTTAAAATGAATGTAGTTAAAATACCTAAGAATAAAATAAGTTTCAGTGAAATAATCCTCCCAGATTGGCTGGCACAATTAGAACGTTAGTAACTCATAAGGGCTAAATTCACAGCTGCTACACTCATGATTTAGTTCTAACTCCCCCGCCTGACTGGCACCACTACCGCACGAGGATAGCTGGCGAGAGTTTATGGGGGTCAAGTATGCCAGTCTGTTCTCAGCTTTTGACAACGGTGCACTGTATTTCTGTTTGAAGTGGAATTTGTGAATAGTTGCACAGCTCAACAGTATTTTTTAATTCTGTCTGCTTAATAGCCCATGCTTGTCAAAGAAGACCAAGAGAACACCAAAGGAAGAAAACAGATTTTTTAATGAGGATTGTGAATTGCAATATTATCTTGTTTCTACTAAAGATAAGGTGATTTGCTTGCTTTGTGATGCTGCAATATCAACATTAATGAAATTCAATGTTCATCTGCATTGTAACACTCATAAGGACCACAAATATTTTAAATGAGAGGGAGAGGCACGAAAAGTTGTATTGCAGAAATTAAAAGATGAGAAGCAAAAGCAAAGACAATTCTTTCAAGCAGCGATAAGACCTGGAAATAATGTCACTGAAGCAACTTATAAAGTAGCTTATATAATCAGGAAAAAAGGGAAGCCATTCATTGACGTAGAAATTGTGAAAGAATGCACTGTCAAAGTTGTAGGATGCTTAAACTCCAATAACATTTCAAAGTACAAAGAACTGCCTCTTTCAAGGAAAACCATAACTGATTGGCGGCATGAATCAGCCTTCAACTTAACAGAACAACTTTGTGCAATACTTCGAAGGAAAATATATATCATCCAATCACTTTAGATGAATCAGCTCATACTACTGACTCAGCACAGGCTTTATACTTCATTCAGGTCATAACAGAAGATTTTCTTTGCTAAGAAGAGTTACTCGCTTTGGGCACTGTTGTGAACAGAACACAGGGAATAGATATCTTCAACAACTTTCAAGATAAATGTCGTGAAGTTGGACTGAATTTCGTAAATTTAGTGAGTGTATGTACAGACGATGCGACCTTCCATGATAGAAAAACATGAATGGTTTATTGCACAGATTAAAAAAAAATTAACAGATCCAGATGCTCTCATTTCTTTTCATTGTATCTTGTATCAGCAAAATCTCTGTGTTGAAGCTACTATTTTAAGTGATACTTTGCAACGAGTTATAAGTATGTTGATTATATTCCTGCAAATGCAACACAGCATCATCAGTTTCGTAACATGCTAAAATTGAATGAGGAGGTATTCAGTGTGGATTTGCCTTATCATTCTAAAGTGTGTGGACTATCATGGGAACAGGTGCTAGCCAAAACCTTATCTCTGTTAGAACAGATAGTTAAATGTTATGAAGAACAGAATGAGCAATGTGAATTATTGAAAGAAGATTTCTATAGGGATACAGCATGTTTGTGTGATATCATGTCAAATCAAAATGACTTGAATATTTCTTTGCAAGGTAAAAGTAAGTCTATATATATGACCAAGCATCCAAGCATTTCAAAAAAAGTTATCTTTTTTGAAAACAATTCTTCTTCAAAACGAAATTTTAGATGAACATTTTCCCCAGTTAGCAAAGGTCATTGATAAGCAGGATGATATATGTGAATCATTTAAAGAATTCGCAGCTGTTACAGATGTATTAATTGCAGAATACAATGAAAGGTTCACTGAGTTTGAGAATCATGACATCACACTCAAATTAGCATTTCAGCCTCACCTAGTTGATATCACCAAGGCACCTAAAGAACTATAGACGGAATTGATTGAGCTCTCAGTAGATGACATTTTAAAGTCATTGTTTGATGCTAAGAAAGTTTCAATTGAAATATGGAAAAATGCAGTAGAATACCCAGGCCTTAAGCAACATGCCCGAAAAATGCTTTCTTGCTTTTCAAACACTTATTGCTGTGAATCTACATTCCTCTATCTACCCCAAATCAAGACACCCTTAAGGTCACAAATGACTGATACCCACCTAGAGGATCAATTGAAACTGTGGACCTACATGCTGCAACCAAATACTTTCCAACAAAAAGCAGACATGACAAAGTCATTAAAAGATTAGTTAACTTAAAATTAACAACTAGTTTTAATTTTTTGAAATTACTCAGTAAATAGTAGTTAGATTTTTGCAAAATAATATATATTGTTAAGTATATCTAATGGAAGTTTCTTGAATGCAGCCTTATTTGATTATAGTTGAATTAATACAGCCTCCCAACATGAAAAGTTTCCCTACTCCCGATCAAGATAGAAGGACCAGCATCTGATATTTGTAATTAAATAAACAACCTAAAATAATTCCACTGAATTGTAAGCTCAAATGAATTAAATAAAAAGTTATCTTTAAATTACTTAGCATTTGAGACAATACCTCTAAGTAGCCTTAAAAGATACTTTTGTAAATAACTCACAAGAGATCCCGTAATCTAAACATTTCACTCTTCAGAAATTTCCAGATTCCTCCAGAATTATAACCCCCAAAATGTATGCCAAGGTGCTCTGGGGTGCCACAGTGAACTCACAGGGGTACAACAGGATATTTTATCATTTCAAGGCAAGCACAGTGGTACTCAAGTACAATCAGACACCTCAGGAACTAGTAGCTTGAGGCAGTTCACAGTTGTAACACTACATTCCTTTTAATGTCACCATATCTTTTTGAAACTAGGTTTTTGGAAGTTTCTGTGACAAAAAGGAAAAATCATGTGAAAATCAATGTGAAAAAAGGAAATGAGGGTGGTAGTGTCCACTCTGATGGAAAGATTTGAGAGGTTCCATGGCCAAAGGCACACACGTGCCTACAGTAAGCTGTAGTTATTAAACACAAAATAAAAATAATTTTCTTTTAATGTATGTGTTCTACTTTTTACTTGTGGCTATTAAGTTGTTAGACCATGATATTTATAAACTTGTTTGGTGTTAACTATTTAATGGACAGGATTGTTCAGTATTTCTGTTGGCCTAGAGGCATGATGAAAAAATTACTTTGAGGCTAAGAATATAGACGTGGTAAACACAGGAAGTTTGAGAACTTGTGCTGTAGCCTCTAAAGCCTAGTCTATTTTTTTCTTTAAATTTAAAACATACACACACACACAGCCCCCACACAATACACACACACAGATCCCTCTACCACCATATAAATATTTATTTTTATGCTGATACCAACAAGCATCAGAGCTATTCTTAGCTTTGATTCCTAAACTAGAGACTTGTGTCCCTCACAAACTGTGGTTTTTCTGCCTAAAAATAGTATACAAAGATGGTTGTTATTAAGCCAAACCAACCATATTGTGTCAGCAACGATGTGTGCAAAGAATTCCACTCATTCAGTTCTTAGATCTATCCCAAAGTATAAAGTTTCAAAAATAAATAAATTACTCCTTTAAAATCTATAACTTGCATTTTCTAAATGCAATTTAAATAATCCAAATGTGAAAAATATTACATTGTTTATCACATATTAGGAAATAGTAGAATGGAGTGGTTAGGAAATAGGATTTGTAGCTAGACAAATCTTGGTGCTTTTCCCAGCACTGCCCCTAACTGTCTTTGAGGCTTTGAAAAAGTTTTATGTGTTTTTTTGCTTATTTATCTGTTTTATAGCTTAATATAGTTCTATCATCTTAAAATGGGGTTAATAAAAGTGTCTACCAGATAAGCTCATTGTGAGCAATAAATGAAATAATGCATATTAATAAATGCATAGCACTATGTCTGACATTTAATAAATGATGGCTATTAATAGCACATATTTTAGAGGAAAACAGTCTTCCCAACAAATAATATAAATCGCAGATTTAAGTCAATTTTTTTAAAACTTCATTCTATAGGTGACATTGAAATTTGTTTGCTTCCCCATACTATACATATTTTCTTTGTCTGCATTAGACTGAGAAGGTACACAGGAAGCTAACTTTTTCATCAATTTTCTTGAGAGGGCAGTTTTATGCAAGGCTGATAAACTAATTAAAAGTTAAATCTGAATGTAAATGGTAAAGAACAAAGGTTAAAAAATGCATCAGAATAACAGGAACTACAAAAATGTAGAGACTCAGAACAAAAAGGAAAAAGATATTTGAAACTGTTGACTATCCTTTTCTTAAAATTCTCTACCTCTTGCTTCCAAAGACTTGTCCTTGCTTGGTTCATCCTCCTTCTTGGCATTTTCTCCTTCTTTACTTCTTTGCTGACTCTACAATCATTTCATTAAATTATGGAGCAAGTAACTTGTGGTAGAGTCTGCTAAAAATCATGAAGGCTATCTGGACAGGAACAAAATAACTTTAATAGAAAGTTAATGGGAGAAGAGCTACAGGGGAGGGAAAGAAAACTTGCATGGGATTCAAGGGAGGAAGAAGCTACTACTGACAGGGGAGAATCAGGGAAGCCTTTGTAGAGGAGCTGCCGTTTCAGATGGGCCTTAAACATCAGGTAGGATTTGGATATGAGGAAATAAAGAGAAGGGCACAGGAGCAGGAAGAGCAGGCGCAAAGGCACGGAGGCAGTAAACACGGCAGTGAATGAGGAATAGCAAGGATTCAATTATCTTTATACCTCAGTGCTTAAGACAGCATCAAAACAGTTGGTGTCAAAAAATAAGTTTTTAATTCTTCTAACCTTATCAGTAATAAGCTAGGGAATCCTGTGTTCTGGTTCTGTTACTCGTTCTACCATTAACAAGCTGTGTGGCCCGAGAAACTAATGCCACCTCCCTTCCAGATCAAGCTTCCTTACCTGCCAAATGATTGGTGTGGTTCTGATGGGTACTCATGCTTTTAACTCCATAAAATTACCTTTTGAGAGGTTATTACTTTATATAATGTATCCAAAAATCTTAAAGAAAATATAGTTTTGCCATGTGACCTCCAAATGAAGGACATTTCACTCCAAATTATGAAAACTTTGTTAAATGAAGGAGCATAGCTTTTAAGAATGGTATTTAAGGCCACTCACAAGTTTTTATAGTTGAAAAAATATAAAATGCCTCCTTAAGAAATGTGGTTAACATCTTTCTCAATTCTAAAATGTATGCATTTTTTATATGTTAATGTTTGTATGAATACAATTGGGTAATATTTGTTTGATGGAAGAATTTTTAGATCAATGATATATCTTAGAATTAAGGTGATGTTGTAACAGTTGACTGGAAAACTTTTTATTGAACACCTACTGCATGTCTAGTACTATGTGTCAGGACCTGGGGACACAGCTGGGAGGGAAGAGACATTCTAGTGGAGTAGTAAGGGATTTCTAATCTGGGGTAAGGTAAGCATAGAATATTATGGGGAGCAGAGAAACAGCGTTTCCCATAATTACATGGCATCAACAGAGACTTTCTACAGGAGGTGACATGGACAGAGTGAGGAAGGACCCATAGGAGTTATCTAAGCAAAGAGAAAAGTGCTTTTAGCCAGAGGCAACTGTGTGGGCTACAGCATAAAGGAGAAGGTAGGTAAATTGGGGCCACTGTAACACACCTGGAATGGTCAAGAATGACAGGTGTGAGAGATGAGACTAGAAAGAGTGACCAAGGCCTGATCATGCAAAGCATTGAATTTCACGCTAAAAAGTTCAGCCTTTAATTCTGAAAGTGATGCTGGTCCACTGAAGGATGCCGAGCTGGAGAATATCAAACTGGAGAAAGACATTGTGCTGATGAATATTGGCACTGGGGATCACAAACTGATGGGCAGAGAAGCTGGAGGAGGGGAGGGCACAAGGGGGCTGCCATGCTAGCTCAGATGAGTTGTGAAGATGACATAGCTATTAAAAAGAAGGATGAGATAGTTGCTTCGCAAGGTATTAATGGAAGAGATAGGATTTGCCTGAGAGTGGGCGACCAAAGGGAACGTGGAAGTTAAAACCTGAATTATTTTCAAGGAGTAATTTAAGATCATTTAACTTCTTAACCAATTCCTGAACAGCTGAAAAACTCAGTAAAAAAATAATTTGGAAGCCCAGGATAGAGTCTCAGACTTGACTTTGCCAAGTTGAAGGAGACCACTCTGGTGCAAGGATCTAGAAGATGAGGATCTTCCCTCGCTAGAATAAACCTGATTCCCACCCCAGGAGCAACAGAGTCCCCATATCCCTCTATGAATGTTCATCCCAGAATGAAAGAAAGTGAAAGAAATAAAAAGGGTTCTCAATGATGCGAAAGCTTTGAAAGATTCCCCAAAGTGAATCACCAGAAGAGGGAGAGAAAGGGTTCTAAGTATGACTCAAGACATCTATTCTAAAAAATCTATCAGGTGAATGATGACTCTAGTATCAACACCAGTGACTGCTTAGAACCAAACCACTTTTACTGAGTGACAATTGTGTACCAGGTGTCATGTTCTACTTATGCACGCCCCAGCTTCCTCATCCGTAAAACCGGAAGAAGATCTATTTGCCAGAATTATTATGGTGTTGAAATTGCAAATATTGCTTTGGTAAATTGATAAGTATAAGGAATTTTCACTACCACTACTCCAACGTTCAGTTTAGCACGTCCATCCTTTCCTAATCTGCCTGCTGCTTCCCTCTCACCACTGCTTTCTTCACACATCGTAACCTCGGGCTAGGTCAGACTACGGGAAGTCCTCACTATGTCTTTGTATCTCCATGTTAGGGACAGGTTAAGTCCCCCTGTAGACTTTCTTTTAGCACTGATACTTCCCCTACAGACCACTTATCAAAACGGTGATTAAATAATTATATTCATGATAACTTTGAAATATCTTTATTTATTTCTTTTTTTTTTTGAGAAAGAGTCTCACTCTGTTGCCTGGGCTAGAATGCCATGGCATCAGCCTAGCTCACAGCAACCTCAAACTCCTGGGCTCAAGTGATCCTCCTGCCTCAGCCTCCCGAGTTGCTGGGACTACAGGCATGCGCCACCATGCCCGGCTAATTTTTCTGTATATATTTTTAGTTGGCCAATTAATTTCTTTCTATTTTTTTAGTAGTGACAGGGTCTCGCTCTTGCTCAGGCTGATCTTGAGCTCCTGACCTTGAGCGATCCTCCTGCCTCAGCCTCCCAGAGAGCTAGGATTATAGGCGTGAGACACTGTGCCCGGCCCTGAAATATCTTTATGTCCCACCAAACTCTAAGAGTACATAAGAGCAAAGATTAATCCATTTCAATCACCCCTAAATCCCTCTCCTTAGTAAGTGAATGAATAAATTTTCCCAGGCAAGATCTCATGCCTCTCAAATATTCAAGTTTGTAAAATACTTTTAAAATAAAATGCAATAAAATAAAACAAAAACAAATTAAGTAGCACTTCAGTCTTCAATGAGGGTTTCTATGTTGCTGACAAGAAGACCACAATGAGACAGACCCCTCGGTTTCCCTTTGACCTGCCCAGGTCTCAAGGGCCCCAGTTCCTTCTCCCTGAAGAGGACTCTACAAAGTCCTCCCTCAGTAGCTCTGTGACTTGGATCTGTTCTCTCTCTAGTCAGCAGCCCCCTAACACTGTATCTCTGTGCCCTTCATTGTCCTCATCATGGTGTATATAATCCATAGGCAATGGGATCCATCAACATGATGTTCTGAGAAGATAAACTTGGCTTCAGTGTATAGGAGAACTAAAGGAGGAGGAGATTAGAGCTGGCCAAGAGGCTATGATGGCAGAACAAGTATGTGAAAACAGTGCTGCCCCTGGTCTAGGGAAGTGGTGGTGGAGAGAAGCATATTTGCCATTTGACTTGGAAACACATGACATGTGAGGGTCAAGGAGGAGAAAGATGGCAGAGGTTTCAAGTCTAAGTGACTGGGGGAAAGGTAGTACAATTAACACAAACTAGGAAGTCCAGTGGGTGTGGGAAGATGTCTAGTTTAGACTTATAAATAGTATCATTTACTATAATACAAATCATAAAGTGGGGCAATTGAGAATGTATTCTGGTTTTATTTCTTCCTTGTTGTTATTTTTCTTTTTTTTAATTTCAGCCTATTACAGGGGTACAATGTTTAGATTACATATATTGCCTTATTTTTCTTTTACATTTTCCAGTTGTGCTACATTGAACACATGTTACTTTCTTAATGGGGAAAAAAGCAATCCTGGCTTTAATGAAAACTTTGTTGGAGACATGTTGATCTCGCAGTTTATGTGAGATATTGTAAAAGAGATGCTCTGCAGAAAGATGGAATTATAAGTCTGAAGCTCATGAGAAGGCCATAGGCACAGTTCTGGAGTCATCTGCATAGAATTTAAAGCCCTGGGAATGCCTGAGATCCTCAAAAGAAGGAGACAGAATTAGAGTCAGAGGATGAAATTCTGTCTCAAGTTGTGTGGCCCTGAAGTCACTCACGGAAAATAACTGGTGTTAGGTAAGAGCTCAGGAAATATCATACTAGCTCAGAGGCTTTGCCCAACCTCCTTAGGTTTAGTCTCAGAGAGTAAAAGACTGTGGTGTGGGCGAGATCCCCTCTGCACCACAAGGGTATTTTGAAGTTACCTCTATTAAGACTCTTTACTCACTATTACAGTGATTTGCTTTTGTGTCATCACGCCCACTAAACTGAGATCACAACTGATTGTCAGACTTGATTGCCTTATGCAATTATTTATCCTTCTTTGTGTTCTCCTCACCTTGCACAGTACCTATCACGTACCAGGCACTTTAGATATACATTTCTGGAGAAACCAGCCACACATATAGAGCTATTCCTTCCCACTCCCGCCCTCCCTTGAATGACTTAGCTTTCCTTGCTCAAGTTGCTATTTGCTTTCTTGTCAGAACTGGTCCTCTAAAACCCAGATGATGGGACATGTCCTACAGGCCTATGGCCCACATATCTGTGACAGATGCAGACTCTTAACAGTTGCTTTGCAAGAAACCCTGAGATTCTCTCTCCACATATCCCTTGCCCTACCTTGAAAGTTCACCATTTTTGCTCCATGTACACATTATTTACCCGTGAGCACACAGCAGGTTATTTCACATGGCATTTAGAAAACCTATAATTAGCCAGGCTAGAAACAAGGCAATAAACTGCCCAGCAGCCTAGCAGAGCATGGTCTAGACTTGATATGCTCTTTTATTTATTTATTTATTTTTTTGCTTGACACATGGTTGCCAAATTTAGCTCTTTCTACATTCCTAGATCTATTACCTTGATATTTAATACCCTTCTTACTAAACTCCTTGGAGAATTTCACTCCTTTAGAAATAGGTACTGAAGAGACAGTCAAGTCCAAACCCTTTCTTCAGGTGAATTTCACAACCTGAAAGCACTTTACAACATAGGACTTTCACCCAAGGGAGTATTATAGCCCCTGGTGTGAAGAGTCAGCTAGCCCCAGGACTCCTGACTCTGGGCCCAGCAGCCTTCACCCTGTTACTGTGCCTCTGAGATAGTTAATGTATTCCTGCACCTCCTTGTCACATGGCTTAGGTGGGGAAAGTTAGTATAGATGTGTCCCACATGGAAATATTTTTCTCACAAGGTGACCTTGTTTTAAGTAGTTAGAGGCATTTATTATTTAACAGAGCCAGGCAGTAAAACTTTTACATGGCAAAGAAGTGCTCTCTAAATAATCTGCCTGCCTAATTTATATTCTACTATATTTTTTAATTCTAGAGTCAGACTTTCTGATGACCAACAGACTATATATATATATGAACTGAAGTTAAACAATCCTACTATCCCTGTCCTCTTCTGCCACTTGTGACCTTAGGCAAGTCCTTTACCTCTCTGATTCTTGATCTTCTCTAATATAAAGTGGGTTTACCATCATCTGCTTGGTCTACACCGTCAGTGATGCCGGGAAGATCAAGTAGGAACATGTACATGAGAGAAGTTTGTAATAATAACAATTATAACAACAAGAAAAATAGCTAGTAACTATTTAGCATTTATTATGTGTCAGGCACAGCTTTGCATGAACTATCTTATTTAATTCTTATAACAATTCTAGGATGCAGGTATTATTGTACCCATTTTACAGACAGAAGAAGACTAAGACATACAGGCTAAAGTAACTGGCACAAGTCACAAAGCTAGTAAGTAAAGAAGTTGGAATAAACTACCATGTGCTACCTATACCCTGGGCACAGTGATAATATAACATTTTGCTGACAGAGACTGCAAGATATAACTAAGTAATATTGCAGGAAAATAAGATAATCATCATTTTATAGATGGGACAACTGAGATCCAGCAAAATTTCATGGCTTGCCCAATGTTCAATATTATATTTTTGGAATAAATATTATTTAGAGTATATTTTGACTATGTCTGAAGTACTCCATTTTTAAATTGTGGTGAATAGAGCAAAGCTGTTAAAAACCTGGGTGCTGGATTTAACGGGCAAATTTTAAATTCCAGAACTAACACCTAACCAGCTATTTTACTTGGAATTCAACAAAATATATGTCTGGACAATCATAAGAATAAATGGTTAAGAAATGTTAGCTACTATTACTATAACTATCCCAGCGCCTGCAGCTGAGTTCCAAAGCACATCAAGAGTGAAACTATTAGAATTCTAGAGGAAAACGTTGGAAATACTCTTCTAGACAT
>VBSM01001265.1:49272057-49308279 GCA_008086735.1 Cheirogaleus medius
GAGGATCACTTGAGCCCAGGAGTTTGAGGTTGCTATGAGCTAGGCTGACACCATGACACTTTAGCCCAGGGTGACAGAGCAAGACTCTGTCTTGAAAAACAAAAAAGAGTTCTAGACAAAATTGTACAGCTCTCTTTGAAAGTACAAATGCAATTATTATAGTGTCTGGATTTAGAGAGTAGGTAGGTAGTAAGGAAGGGGAGTCCCAAGTATGAACTTTTTTGTTTTCTTTTTTCCTGATTAATCTATAAAAATTAAAATCTCTGTAAATTCACATCATTCACCTTTGGGCTGGAGGCTGCCAAAGACAGGTTTCCACAGAGCATTAGAGCTCTGGGAAAAAGAAGCTCCCCTGCAGAGATGCTGAACAGACCACCCCCCAACACCGTGTATCAGTAGAAATGACTTCCCACGACTCTTCAGATTGCACATTTACACAGACTCCTGTGACTACAGCCTCCATGGCAACCTCAGTCCAGAATCATGGCTCAGGAAGCATTTTTAAGATTGGGAGTTAAATTGCTCCTGACAGTATGTTGTAAAATGGGTAAAGCTGAAAATGGTGATAGGTATTTGGGGATGAAATATATGTGTATTACAGAAATCACAATTTATTAGGACTTAATCAGCACTTGTATATTATGTCCTCCTTGCCTACCATTTATACAGGTTCCAAAAATGGCAGCTAATATAATAATGCTTGCAGATCTCCCAGCTAGTAGGCATGATTGCGTTTAGCTAGCATTGTTTGTTGCTCCTCTCTCATCTCTCATTTCTTAGCAGAAAGCATTCTCTTTGTTTACAGATAAGGAAACAAAAACAAGGAGGTTAGGGAACTTACATTAGACCGCCTGCTACACATGGAGCAAAATAGGGATTCAGACAGAGGCAGTTCGACTCTGGAATTTGGACTATTAATGACTATCCCCTTCTGTCTCTCTTGTTTAGGTTAAGAAACTGAGACCCGCAGACATATAACATGCCTGATGTCACACTGTTACTTTGATTGGACACAAAAGTCCAAATTACAGCTACATCCCCTTTTAAACAGTAAACTATTTCTAAATCTGAGTCCTGGAGACTTTTATGCAGCCAGTAGAGTTTTCAGGCACTAAAATATACAACAAAGTGCACAGACTTATAGGGAACTTTTTTAGATGAAAAGCCCATTCAGACAGTGGCTGATAACAACTTCTGGTCTCTGATAACCCCTGTGCTACTAGAGCTGCTGAAGATGATTCCAAATGCATGAATCTGCCCACATGCCAAGAGTTTTATCATAAGACCTGGCAGATCATGATTAAAGAGGCACTAGAGTCCCCAGACCAGAAATGCCCTTTCAAAACTTTTCCACATTTGTTCTGGTTTCAAGCCTTGATAAAATGTTTCCAATCAAATGGGCCCGCTGAAATGAACCAATTTCCTGAAAAAGAAGTGGCTAGTTTGGGTCCAGCACTTAGAAAGAAAGGTTCCTGGTGCCACAGACCATGAAACAGTCAGAGAGGAAGTGAAGTGAGACTGTTTAAAGTGGTCCATGGAGAATCAGAGCACCTTAAAACTTCTAAGCAGGAAGATTCCTGAGACTTCATTGTGCAAGCCCTTTCCACTTAACAGGGATGCAATTGAGCTGAAGGGACTTGTCCAAAGCCACTGAGCAGGTTAGTTAGTGGCAGAGACAAAATCTGTAGTGAGGGATTGGCCATGCTCAGGTTGTGAACAGCCTTAGCCCAAGGATTTATTCTTGGAGTAGACACTTTACATCCTCACTTTTGACTGGGCCTAACTTCGGGCAAAAACTCTGAGAGTGAAATTCTGTTTCAACCATTGTAAGTAAGTAAGTAAGTAAGTAAATACTCATTTTCCAGATCTCTCAATGAAAACTTTAGGGCCAAATCAAGAAATCTTATGGCTATCATAGGCCCTTACACAAAAGTGGCCTTAAGATATATACACAGTCTCCTTTTGGTAGAAGACATAAAGCCAGAGAGAGAGAAATACTTTGCCCCTGATATATACACAGAAAGGTCCTTGGCTTCCTCAAAGGAAAAAAACCTCAAACTCCCTTGACTGAAGGGCGTAAGGGTGGAATAAGGCGAGCGATTGAAAACAGGCATGGGCAAACTCCAGCCAGCCTGGGACTCTCCGGGTTTCTGCTGTTAACCCGGGTAGGGGCTTCCCCTGGGTCGGCTCCGGCACATAAGGACGTGCGTGACACTCCCGGCTGCGCGTCACTGGCAGGGCTGCCCGCGCCCAGAAAAGGAGCTGGAGTACATAATGCAATTGTAGACAGTCTCCCTCTGGTTCCCCGGGAAGGCCTGCGTAGGTGGAGAGATCCCAGGGGAAGGTCCGCGGTGGGGAGCTAAAGCAATAGTCCCAAAGCGCCACGGAATGCACTTCAAGTTTCAGCTAGAGCAAGAAACTTTTCTTTCTTTGAAACTAAGTTTCCAAACCACTAGGAAAAGTCTCTTGCCTCACAACCTGGTGATCTGCCCTGGAACTCACCTGCGATGTCCCAGAGCTGCAGGCGCACCACTGTCTCTGGATCCCAGTGCAGCACCTTGAGCGCGAAGTCCACGCCGATGGTGGCCCGGTAGTGCGAGGAGAAGTTCTGATGCACATAGCGCTTGATGATGCTGGTCTTACCCACGCCCAGGTCGCCGATCACCAGCAGCTTGTACAGGTGCTCCTTGTGCGGGACCTGCATCCTGGCTGCCGGCCCGCTGTGCAGTGCCAGACCGGGGAAGCGCAGCCTGGGCTCGGCGCAGGAAAGAGACCCGGGGAGCGCAAGTGTGGGCGCTAGGCAGAGGCGGCGGCGGCGGGGCGGGGGCGAGGGGCGGAACTCCTCCCCTAGGGGTTAATCCTCCTTCCTACTCCGCCGTCTAGCAGGGGGTGGAGACAGGAGCGACTCCGGGACGGGAAACTAAGAGGGGCTCCTGTGTTATTGTCTGTTTGAGCACTTACTTGTACAGCGCTTTAGAGTTTCCAAAGAGCTTTTTTCGCCGGTGCTCCTTGCCACAAACTTGTGAGGTGTGGGTTTTATTTTCTATGTTGTGCGTGGGAGAAAACTGAGTGTCAAAAAGTACTGTTTGGGAGGTGATGGTCGGTGAAAGGTCCATCTGATCGCGGATCTCTGGAGGCCACAGGGCCCTGCCACCGCGGCACCACTGTAGAGAGAGAAGACAAGATCGGGAGGCACAACTGCTGATTGGACTTGGGTCCTGCGCGCCCTGGTCTTGAGTTGAGTAACCTCCAGCGAGTCATTTGAGCTCCCCCAACCTGTTCTTAGTGAAATGGTGATGCTGACCTCTCAGCAGCTGGCATGTGGGACAGTGAGTTCTGTGACACCCATTCAACTGTAATGGTCTAACAAGGACGACGATTGGGCTGAAAATGCTAATAAGGACATTCATGACTTTTAGCCTCCTCTCTTATCCTCTCTTATTTAAACAACTAGTCAGATTATTATAATTAATAATAATAGCAAAGATTTCTTGAGCACTTGCTATGTGCCAGAGTTTTTATACATTGTGTCACTTAATCATCCCAGCAGTCTTAATAATACGTACTATTATTCTTCCTCATTTTACAAATGAGGAAGCCAAGAACTAGACATTTTAAGTAAGGTACCCACGTGCATTTAAATAATGTACCCAGCTAGTAAGAAAAAAGCCAGATTCAAACCTAGGTCTTTCAAGCACCAAGGATTTTTTTTTTTCATGCGTTCATTTGGCTGATATTATTAGGTCATGAAATATGAAATGTCTGATTTTGAATCAAAAGTTTAGTTTATTATGTTTCAAACAAGAAGCAGTACAATTAATGAAAGTATGTGCCTAAACTATTGACATGGTTTTGCCATCTTAACGGTAGCTTGTTTATGCCAGCAGCGAAGAAGCCTGGAAAGCAAGTGGCAATGAAATCACAAAAGGTGTTTTCCATAGCTTGTTGAGAATTGAAATTTTATTTTATTGTAAGAAGTGGTCCAAAGTCTGGAAGAAGTGGTAGTCATTTGGTGTAAGGTCTGGTGAATACGCTGATGACAGAGAGTTTCTAAGTCCAGTCTCTGTAGTTTGAGCAGTGTTGTTTGAGCAGCGTTGTTTGTGCGACATGTGGTACAGCATTGTCTTGTAAGAAGATTGGCCTGTCTGTTGACGAATCTTGGCTGTTTAATCACAAGCATCCTCGTCATTTCATCCAATTGGTTTAGACATACACTGTAATTGACTGACTAGGTTTCATGAAGCTGTACTGGATAATGCCAGCACTGGACCACCATTAGCTTGTTTTGATGAATATTTGGTTCTGGACTGTGTTTCAGCATTTTATCTTCATCCAGTCATGGTACCATATGCTGTGATTGTTAAAAAGAATCTATTTTTCATCACATGTAACAATATGGTATAGAAATGGTTTGCCTTTATGTTGCGACAGCAAAGAAATGCAAGCTTCGAGACAATTTTTCTTTTGATGTTTGTTTAATTTATGTAGTACCTATCTATCCAGATTCTTTACCTTGTCAATTTGTTTTAAATGGTCTATTATTGTTGGAATAGTAACATCAAACCTTATTGTTAATTTATGCATAGTTTGAGATGAATTTGCTTCCACTACAGTTTTTAGTTTATCATTATGCACCTTGGTCTCAGGTTGTCCATATCACTCATTTTTAAGACTAAACTTATTGGAATGGAACTTTTTAAACCATCGATATACTGTGTGTTCATTAGCCACATCCTTTTCAAACACTTTGTTGATATTTTGAGCTGTGTTGTGTTGGTTTTACAATGGAATTCATATTTGAAAATAATATGAATTTTTGACTTATCTATGGTTGTACAAAAATAATTCTATTAATAAAAATTTTGAAAGATAATTACAAATCAAAACGTGAATTTTAAAGAATGAGGATGTACCTTTACAATAAAAATAAAACAAGAAGTGTTGAAGTAAAATGTCACAGATATTATATTAACTGTCAAATTTAGTACTTAAGGAATCGGACATTTCATACTTAATAACCTAATACCTTGCGTGCCTACCATGCACCAGGCACAGTTCTGTGTGCTTGAAATGATATAGAAATAATAATATAGACAACAATTACTGGCCTCAAAAATTTACCTTCTTGTGGCTGGAAACAAAGACAAATAAGTTCAATTTGTAATATATTCATTGATAAGAAAATAAGGCAGGAAAGGGGATATGAAGAGTTGGCATGCAGTTAGACTTTAAGATAGGGTAGCCAGGGAAAGTCTCACTGAGAAGAAGACAATTCAGTGAATACCCGGGGAAAGTGAGACACTGGGCATGCAAGTCTAGGGGATGAGCATTCTATACCAAAATGAGCCACTTTTTATCTGGATATGCTGGGAATAGAGCTCTGTTCACATGATATCATTTCATCTTCCAGTTTCTTTATAAAGTGGGATATTCTGTTCAATTTGTATATGAGGAAATCAAGATTGAGAGCAGCTTTTCCAAGGCCTCACAAAACTAGTGAGTATTAGAACAGGGATTTAAACACGGGCCTGTGTGAAACAGTAAATGGAAGGTTTGGCATGACATTGTCTTTCTGCCTTCCTCCTCTGACATTACACACCCTAATCTTCAGCCTCCACAAGCCCCAAACAAGCAGAAGGATGTCCTAGATGTGTGACCAGGACAAATCACATAACCTCTTTGAACTTTGATTTCCACATCAATGAAACGACAACAATATCTATCTTATAAAGTTGTTGAGAAGACTAGAAATGATACATATGTAATAAAATGTCAGGTCCATAGTAGCTATTAATATGAAATGAGGGACAAGTTTTAAATATGTCCACAGGTATTGTCTTGTTCAGCTTTGTCTCTCCTCAGAGGGTAACTCAGAAGCTTTGGTCACAATGGACACTAAGTGAAGGTGGGTAGAATTGCATTGGTCTGTGTATTATTGAAGTGCTTATATAGGTAGACTACATTCACTGGTTTCTACCCACACAGGGACACACCAGGCAGATTATATCTAACAAGTGAGAAAAATATTCCACCTGCTTAAAGAATTAGCCAACACTGTGGCTTTACTTCCCAGAGAGGGGAATTCAGGAACCCAAGGTGCTTAAGCTGTTCTTAACACCTGCAAAAATTAGAAATGATGACAAAATCAGACCTTTGCCTGATCTAAAATCCTAAGAGACAAGTTTGATCTGGACAAGGAACAGATAGGGTAGCAACAGGGAGAGAGGTAGAAGATTGGGACATGGTGTGGCCCAGTCCTTTGCAGACCCCAAGCCTGATTTCCCTAAGCCTAGGTCAGGCTGGGTCGTCCTCACCCACGTCTGATCTCCCTTTTAGATCTGGAGCATATTGGAACATTAGACATTTAGATTTATGGTATAGGACAGGCAGGGTGAGATTCAGGTTTTCTGGGGCCTGAAACTTATAAAATTGGGGGAAGGGCACAATTTAAGCAAAAGAAGACAAAAATAAACATACAAAATTAGGTCCAGGGCCTTGGATGCCGTCCTGAAGCTTCATTCAGCTTCATTGCCCCTCTGGAGGCAGGAAATCCCTCTCTCAGGGACAGTGGCCAACCATGGTGAGCAAGCTCCCTGGCTAGGCAGGAAGTATGTGCAATTTGTTTCCCGCAGCATGCATTTAGGTCTCATGATAATTCTTCACAGTGGGAAGAAATTACTCTCGGTTTATATTTTTAAGGCTTTTAGACTAAAGTAGCTTGGTAAGCACTCCAGGCTACCAGTCTAGTAAAATATTTGTAAAAGCCACTCTAGGTCTCTAAACCTGAAAGTCCCCTGAAAGTAAAGTGAGGGAGTTGGGTTGCAATATCTCTGGAGAGTCATTTGGACTGGAAAGTATCAGAATTCCTGGTTTTCTAGACATCCTCCGGTTAGGAGTGACACCCCAGCCATTTCTAATCACCCCACAGTGACACCATTACCTAGGCTGTACTCCATTTGTACTCTCTTTACAAGACTTGAGAGGAGGCTGTGGAAGGGCCACCTCAAAACGAACATGATGCCATAGTTCTCTTTTGGTTTCATGGCTCTGTTCTTTCCTCTGCGGCTGCACATTTTCCTACGAGACAAAGACGATCCAAGCATGTTATATTTTTTGGAGGGTAAACCTTTTTGTGCTCCCCTGCCTTGCTTTGAACTTATTTCCTCCTCTCAAAAATAGGCTGCAGATGGGAGTCAGGTACCTGGGGACAAGCTGTAAACTAGATTCAGACCAGTCAATAGATGGAAAGGCATTATCAAGCAGGTAAGTCATCCTTGCCTCCTCTTCCTCTCACCGCCCCCCCCACCCCGCCACCGCCCCACACACAACATTACGATGCTTCATCTGGAGCTATCTGCCCCAGCTGGGCTCCATCTTCCCCAGATGCCTTAGGACTATCAGAAGGATGCCTGGCTTCTTCCTGACAAGCCTCCTGCAGGAGCCAGGGTTCCCTCAGTCTGCAGAGAACAGCTGGGGCTGTGTCACGTGGCCCTCCTCCCAGCTGCCACACTGCACTGTGGAAACCTGTTCTCCAGAGCTACTCCCAAAGCATCTCTGGCGATGTTTTGACAATCTTGCCACTCTGAAATTGTTTAACCACAGCACACCCTCTCCCAGGTCTGGAAAGTAGATGACTCAAGTTCGTAAAAGGTGTGTGAGGCCACAAAGTGCTCAGAATGCAAGCCTGGGATGATAACTCAGAGGGCACGGCGTCAATATGGGTACATACTCTAAGGTTTCTAAAACAGAAAAACTAATTTAAATGACTGAAAATTGCTTTGCAAATATAAATTTGAAGAGACAAAATTTCATGTTTCCCTTCCAGGGTTGCTGTATTTGGTGAGCCTTTGTGAAGTTACCTTATTTGCCTTTGCCATTAAGAGAAGCATAGGGAGTTAGTCATTAGCTTATGTGAGCTCTTAATTATTGCTCTGAAGAAATATTTAAATGACTGCAAGATGGGACCCCAAAGGATTTGTTGTAGAAAAGGTAAGCTCATTATTCTTAGATTAATACATGGAATATATCTTAAAAGAGATGAACTTTACCCTGCAAAAAGCCTGTATGAGATGACCATGTATAATTTATTATGCAAACTGAAACTCTTGAGAGTGAAAGGGACACTGTTAATAATTACACCATGCAAGAGGAACAAGCCATGGCTGTCCTAAAGAATATTCATTCCTGAAGCCGAGGGTTAGAGTTCTCAAATGGGATCTACAACTACCCAGTGGCATTGGAAAAATCTCCTAAATCACTATTTTAATAAATAAGCCTGCCAAGTTAAGCTTACAGCTCATTTCTCTGTTATCCTCAAAGAGTTCTCCTAGTTTCAGACACTAGGCTTGTCTGAAACTTGTGCTAACTTGTGATGGGAGTCATCAGTATTGATTCAGGATTGCAGCAATTTCTGGAAGTGGGCAGCATCTTTTAGATTATTTGGAGAGAGGCCAAGTTGGATTCTGTATGGGAAGTACTTGAAATGTACCTCTACTCTATAAAGAAGGAAATAGGGCTCAAAGAATTTATATAATTTTCCCAAAGTCACAGATATGAAGTGACAGAGTGAGAATTATAACCCCTAATTCTTAAATCTGTGGTTTTTCTATTATACCACACTCCTTTAGCACATGATAAAATCCAGCTCCAGAATTCTACTCTAGCTTGGTGTCTGCTATGCTGCTAAATATTCAGGCTATAAAGAAAAGAAGTTGATTCTATTTCTGCTTACAAAGACTTAAATATGTAGGAAAACATCCAATAAACAAGGGGGAAAAAATCTATGATTCGAAGATAAGTTATATATCCCATGGTCACTCAACAACTCAGGCAAAAAGTCAAGTCATGCCAAAAATGGCATGCTATTCATTTGTGGGTGGGGTCTGACCCAGCACGTATGGAGAGCAAATACCAAGGAAGCTATTCCTGTTGCTCTCAGAGAAGGCAAAAGTGTAGTACTGAGGGTCTCCAATGAATGAGCCTCTAGTCTGTAACAGTGAGGACACAGGGACTGGTATGGCCTAGCTCAAAAGGATAATGCGAGAAAATCACTGACAGACCACCAAAGCATCATAGGAGAAATATTTGTGTGCAAAGCATTGTAACAGGTTGTTTTGAGGGTCAAGGTCAGAAGAGGGATCTCGAATTTATCTAAGAGTATATAAGATAGAAGCCCCTACCATCAAAATGCTCCCATCAGCATGTATACTCATAGCCCCCTACCTACACTTCTGACCTCTTTCTCAGACCCTTTCTCTGACAATCTCCCTTTTCTGCCCATCCATTATGGTTTACTTTTCTGCACTGTTGGAAGTCTGACTTTCCCTGCTTGAGCTCATGCACTCCTGTGACAATATAGCAAATTGAGCTAGAGATTTAGACCAATCTGGAATCAGGCAAATTTACCTAATTTCACATTCAAGTTATACCACTACCTAGTTGTAAGAACTTAGCAAACGAATTTAATTTCTGTAAGCCTGCCCCTTCATGTGCAAAATGAGGATAATAATTTCTATCTCATAATTTTATTGAGAAGACTAAGTGAAATGATTTGGGGAAGCCCTCAGCACAGTGCTTGGCCCGGGATATACACTGAAAAGAAAATGTTGTTAAACTATCAAATGTCTGCTAATGATTTCTGTGTCTGTATTTAAAACCTGACCTTACTCATGTATTCTTTACCCTTTTTCCAACTGACTGTTGGGCATTCCTACCAGGCTTTCTGGCAGGCATTTCAAATGCAACATGTGCAAAACTGAACTCATTATCTACCCTAACAGACTTGTTTCTTTTCCTGTATTCCTGGTTTTTGGTCTGTGGTTCCACCCTCACTAAAGTCTACCAAGCCTGAAAACTCAGTCACACTTGACTCCTCTCTCTTTATTACCCACACATCCTATCAGCCTGAGTCCTCTGATTCTATCTCAGACAAGTTCCTGACTACATTTCCTCTGCTCCATAAAATTACTATTAAATACTATAACAAAAAGGTAATATCTATGCATTATTATTGTGGAGAAAGAATTTTTAAGCATCTATGAAAGGCAGAAATCGTAAAAGGAAAAAAAATTAAATGTACATATAAAAAAAATCACCAGAAGCCAGACAAATGATAAACATAGAATGGGGAAACACTTGCAAAATTTAAGACAGGCAAAAAGGAGATGTACTTTATATTAAAATGTTCTTCTAAATCATTTTAAAACATAGGGCCGGGCGTGGTGGCTCACGCCTGTAATCCTAGCTCTGAGAGGCTGAGGCGGGAGGATTGCTTGAGCTCAGGGGTTCAAGACTAGCTTGAGCAAGAGTGAGACCCCATCTCTACTAAAACTAGAAAAAATTAGCCAGTCAACTAAAAATGAAACAAAAAATTAGCTGGGCATGGTGGCACATGCCTGTAGTCCCAGCTGCTTGGGAGGCTGAGGCAGAAGGATCGCTTGAGCCCAGGAGTTTGAGGTTGCTGTGAGCTAGGCTGATGCCACGGCACTCACACTAGCCTGGGCAACAAAGCGAGACTCTGTCTCAAAAAAAAAAAAAAAAAAAAAAAAAATCACTCAGATAAATGGACAAGGATATGAATAAACAGTTGACCACAGAACAAAAACAAAAAGGTAATAATGTGAAAAAATATTTCCCCTAGTAATAAAAATAAGAAAATTAAGCAATAATGAGTTATCATTTTTCACTTTTCAAATTGACAATTATATTTTAATACTAAAAATACCCTATATGATAAATATGCAAAGAAATGGATACTGTCATAGGATCCTGGGGGGACTACAACTTAAGAAAAAGCTGTTGAAGGGAAACTTGGTTATATGGTATCACAAACCTTAAAAAGCTATGTGCCCTTTGATCCAACAATTCTGTTTATAGAAGTTAATAAGGAAATCATTAGAGCTGTGTGTGAATATTTAGCTTCAAGAATGCCAGTTGCAGTGTGTCTTAAAATAGCAAAAAAAAAATCACAACTTCCTAAATATATATCAGGTTAAATATTGTAATGGTATAAGTGTCTGATGGCACTTCACAGGTTAAAGGAAAATGTTACAGCTGGAAAAATGTTCACAATTTTTCTCACAACATTTTAAAATGGGGAGAACAACACATCACAAGAATTATAATTCCCAATTTGGCTTAAAAGACATAATTTCCATTTTACACACACATATATTGTTGATAGAAAAAAGATATAGAAAATTATATGCCAATATGTTAGAGTTTATTTCTGGATAATGAGACTGCTGTTTAATTTTATTGTATTTTTGCTTGCTTTTCTATATTTTCTCAATTTTTTTCTTTCATTTTTACAAGAAACATTGATTTCAAAAGAAGAAAACAAAGTTAACAACAAATGTGCACTGAATAGGTCTTGGGTGAGGATTCCCAGCAGCTCCAGTTCCAGGCTTCAGCATTCAATGTGTAATGACAATGACGTTTGCTTAGTCTGGCCACCAACTGCTGAGTATCAGTGTTTTAAGTTTCAGTATTTTTCTGGCTAACCTTTCTCATTCTAATCCCACTGATCTTATCAGTGCTTAGAAGTTTGCCCTCCCAAAGGAACCAACACCATTTCATGGGTAGCATGATCAGGCTGACACTCCAGAACCAGTTAGACAAGGTCCTCAGGCTGTCCTGGAGTGACTGCCACAACAGCTCAGACTTAGCTCACAAGGACAAGCTCCATGTGCCTGCAGGGAAACTGACTGTCTCTCCCCCAAAGATGTGGCCCTCCCTTTTGGATTGAAATTCCCACCAAGGTCACCCATATTCAATATCATTTTTACCTCTTTCCTGCTTGTTCCCTACTTTCCCACTTTCACACCAATTTGCAAATTTTTCTCTCCAATGTCTCTTTCATTCATCCTGTCCTTTCATTTCAGTCCCACTTATTATCTCACCAAGTAGCTGCTTCCTAAGGAAATCTCCCTGACTCAGTTTCCACTGCTTTGACTTAGCCATCACCACTCCCAGATAAATCTTCTTCAAAAATAAATCACTGCAAACTGATTACGATGGTGCATCTCTGTAGTCCCAGCTACTTGGGAGGCTGAGGAAGGAAGTTCACTTATTAAGCCCAGGAGTTCAAATCCAACCCTATCTCTAAAACTAAAATAATGAAAATAAATTACTGCAATAGGGCACTGCTCTACTCACAACTTCTGAACTTATTATTATGTGTGAGAGAAATACATTCTATCTTATTTAACTTTTTGTTGAGTTGGCTTTTCTAAACAGCCAGACCAAATCCTAAGTGATAAACCGCCTTGAATCTAAAAGGAGAAGTCATCTCCACCTTAGCACACCTAAATAGTAACAGTTTATATGGATGCCTTTTCACCCTTCTACCTCTCCTCCTTTTGTAGATTTCTTCTCTCTCCTCTTTATCCTGCCTGTGAGATGAGAAGCATATTCCCTACCAGTGCATGGTACAGACCTGCCACGTGACACATCTATACTCAAGACACGTTCCATACTTGTTCAGGCCAGGCTGCATTTAATGTCCTGACTTGCACAGACATTCAGTAAATGTTTTAATGATAATGAAAAATACCAACCACACAAGACCATGTTTTATGTTATTGCCAACCACTTTGCGCCCTGGATACCGTATGCAACCTGGTTTTATTGTTTGTTTGTCTGTCTGTTTGTTTGTTTAACAAGAAACTTGAGCATTGCTACTGGCACCCACAGAAAGCAATAGGAAGGTGGGAGCCCAATGACTGCTGCCATGGAAGTTACAAGGGCTGCATTCCCTCTCTGACTCTGCCACTAACCTGGAGTTAGCCTGTTCCCTCACTTAAAACCCTCGAACCCATTTTTAATAGCTTTTCTAAATTGATAAGACGTCTCAAAGACAATCTGACCATATGCATGAGGAGTCTTAAATGTAGTCATAATTATCCAACAAATAGTAAGTGCTCTTTAACCAGTTGCTTCTCCTTTAAGAATCCATCCCAAAGAAATAATCAAGCAGTCTTTGAAAGCTTTATGCACACGATATTTAATGCAGCATCATTTTTAGTTGCCACCTGAGTACCTATCGATAGGAAGCTGGTTAAATAGACAATGTCATGTTAATAAACTTTAATAGTTTGTAGCCATCAAACATCATGTTTATGAATTATATTTAATGGAATTAATGTTTGGGTGTTTGTGTTATTTGGAAAAAAGCAAAATATAAAATTACATATATATATGTGCATACAAACATATCATCCCAATTTTGTAAATACATGTGCATGATTATACATATAACTGGAAGAAAAACTTTTATCTTCCTTAGATTTTGATAAATTCTCTATAATATACATGTATTGATTTTAAAATCAGTGAAACTAATATGTAAGTACTTTGGAAATCTTTTAGGATTTACTATTTATTTTTATTTATTCTTTATTTACTTATTTTATTTATAACATTTTAAAATGTTTTAGTAATACACCTTGGTTTAAGTCACTGAGAAGTCTCTTCAATGTGGGTATTCATGCCTTTCATTTTTCAGAAGCATTCTTACATTAATTCTTTGATAATTTTCTGTTTATTTGTTCTTAGTACCTCAAAAATTAAATCTAACTCCAGGCCACCATTAAGACTTTTTAAAAATGTTTCATTCTTTTTGTCTCTTCATTCTCCTTTCTGGAAGATTTGTTCAACTTGCTTTACCAAGTCTTTCATTAAAAGCTTTTTATTAGTTATTTGCATTCCAATGGATGTTTAGATCTATTTATGTACATTTTTAATGTGACAGATTCCTAAAACCTAAATATACAGTTTAATCAATTAGGCTTTCCTTTGTCAATGTTTGCTAACAATGCCATAGCAGCTTCCTAAAAAAAAAAATTTGAAAATTTACTTCCAGGACCTCTGACCCGTACCCCACCATATTGGAACTGTTTAAATAGTACTGGAATTGTAGAATTGTATGTTGCCTGCAGATTGCAAGCCCTGACATACCCCGGCCTCAACAATCACCTAGGTGTTTTGTGAAAGAGATAATAGATGGCCTGTGGGAAGCAAGAATTCTTAAATTGTGTTGATATTGGAAGATAACTTTCAGTGACCTCAGCTCAACTAGGGGCAAGCTGGGAGCAGGGAAAACTGGCTGGTTTCTGCCATTTTCCCCTAAGTCACCTATTTTTGTTAAGAAGAACCTCAAAAAAAAAAAAGCATAGAAAATACAGGCAATGAGGAAATATAGGGGATTTTGTTGTTGCTATTATCTGGAGTTTATGTTCTTACCAAAAGAAGAAGAAGAAGAAAAAAACTCTTAGCTCTGATATGTTTAGACTAAAGTCTACCCATTAAAGGTGTTTGGCAACGTCTTTCCGTTGATCAGAGTTTTTTTCCCAGATCTTTGCAAAACCACACTGATGATTGTGGTTGGTGATTGAGGGCCAGCCCCTTCAGCCAGTTCACCTTGGAAAAAAGATGCTTATTTAGACTGCTAGAATCATCTTCCCCAAGTAAGGCATATTGTTTCCACAAATTGGCTTATGTTACAGGGAATAGAGACACAGGAAAACCAGAGGCCCCCAGACATGCCTGTTGGGCTTCGTGAGGCTGATGATTCCATGATAAATTCCAAACAGAAGCACCAGGCCCACCAGCTCGCTTGGTATTAGAAGGCTCAGAAAGATGAGGGCTGTAGGCAGACAAAACTCCAGGACGTGTGGGACAAGTGCTTGCAGCACTTGTCTGTGAGGGGGCTTCCTTCTTCACTGAAACAGCCTTGTTTGATGCTCCTGGTGACAGCCATTGCTGAGTAATTTTTGTTGCTGCTTTCTCCATTTGATGAGATGGTTCTTCAGACCTTTACTATTAACTCATGAAAGTTGAGATCCTCCAAGGTTATCTAATCTGGGCATATGGTCTCGTTAGACGCATTTTTCAGCACTCTTAGTTTTTCTGGAATAAAGACTGTGAGTTTCCAAAGAGCACACCTTGGCTTTCCTGAGAAACCTTGGAAGTACAATAGTTCAAACAGCTGGGTCACTTCTGAGTCACTCTGCAGTACTTGTTTACGGTATGTGTTTTTTTTTCAATAAAATATTTTACAGTTTGTTTATTCTCCTCTACTTAGAAAAATTTGACAATGTGAAGAACTTTACCTGAGCCATTTTTAAAGGGGATCCCTTGGGGAATAGCTATCAAACAAGCAAGTTCCTGAAGCTTCCTCATCTCCACCCCCATCTGGGTCACGGCCTCTCAGATTCATGGCCAGTCTCTCAGTTCCTGGTATGCAGGGCTGACATTCTTTTCTGCTGGTACAGACTCCTGAGGCTCAGCCTAAGGGATTAGACAGCCCCTTGCCCTCCAGAGAAAGGGGCCAAATAAATAATACTTGAAGATGAAAGAGATTTTCACAGTTTCAACTAAGGCTAAGAAGATTACATTTATTCTAACCCTCATCACAGTGGTAGCTTTATTGCCACTTGGGTTCACAGTGAGGTCACAAGTCACTAGTAGTAAATAGGGGCCTTGGAAGAGTAAGAGTTATGTATCAACATGTATTGTCTGCTGTTTACTAATTAGCTAGTGCTGCCTGGCATTTATTTTACAGAGAAGTTAGCCAAACGAGGAAAAACAAGATTTGGAACACTGGGCTGACTTCAGCATTACTGAAAAGGCTATAATTATGGCTCTCAGCAAAGGAAGTGATGATTATCTTGGCAGAGGGAAGGAAATACTTATAGCAGATTCCTGGGACGCACTATGCTGCAAGGACAACTCAAATTTGCCCTCACAGCTCTTCAAATTCCATTGAAAAAGACAAATTATTGGGACTAGTACTAGCTCTCCAACTCACTTGCAGGGTGACTTTGGACAGGACCATTGGACCTCTCTGAGCCTCAAATTCTTTAGTAGTGAAATGTGATGAGTATTGTCCACCTTCCCTGGTTGTAAAACTCAAATCAGATAAATGACCTAGCAATTGTTTAGGATCACTATACAACAGGAAGTTACAATTTCTCACTACTTCACTCGCCCATGCTATAAGATTAGAAGAACTCTGTATAAGACTTAACACAAATTCTTTGCTATAAGACTAAATATAAAACATATTATAAGACCAAAAGAACTCTATTGTCATGCTATAAAACTAAAAGACTAAAAGAATACAACCTTTTCTAAGAAAGCATCAGTGAACACTGTCAACTAGAAGTGATTCCTAGCCTCTCGGAAATTCTGCAACCCATGTTGCTTTGCATCAAACAGACCTTAGTTTGAATCACAATTCAAACTCTACCACTCACTACCTGTATGATCTTGGGGAAGCCACTCAATGTGTCTTGGAGTTTTCTCCGTGTTTGCATCTAATATGTAGTTCAAGCCCATTCTTTGTTATTGCCAAATAGTAGCATAATTTTCATTTATTTATGAAGAAACTCAGGCTGAGAGGCCAGGTTCCTTTTCCAAAGACACATCACATGTAAATACTTAAATTGAAATTTATTTTTCTTGTTTTATCATTTATTTGTTATTTTAATTGGTAAATAAAAATTATATATGTATTTATCATATATAACATTGTTTTGAAATATGTATGCATGGTGGAATAGTTAATTTGAACTAATTATCATATGCATTACCTCACATACTTTTTTCCTGTGGTGAGAATGCTTAAAGATCTGCTCTCTCAGCAATTTTTTTTTTTTTTGAGACAGAGTCTCTCTCTGTCATCCTGGTAGTGGGCAGTGATGTCATCATAGCTCACTGCAACCTCCAACTCCTGGGCTCAAGTGATCCTCCTGCCTCAGCCTCCTGAGTAGCTGGGCCTACAGGTGCACACTACCATGATCCACTGGGTTTTCTATTTTTGGTAGAGACAGGGGCCTCACTCTTGCTCAGGCTGGTCTCAAACTCATGAGCTCAAGCCCTCCTCCCGCCTTGGCCTCCTAGAGTGCTAAGATGACTGGCATTAGCCACCATGCCCAGCCTCTCTCAGCAATTATTGATAATACAATACATTGTTATTAACTATAATCATAATGTTGTACAATAGATCTCTTGAACTTAATTGAATTGGAATTTAAATCCAGAACCATCTAGATCTGAGGCCATCCATTCCATTAAGCAATGATGCATAATCAAAAGTGTAAAGCACATAATAGACATTTGGTAAGTACAGACATAATATGCTGATTGAAAGTGTGAGTCCTGATGCCAAAGTACCTGGGTTTACTCTGGCTCTGTCATTTATTAGCTGTGTGTCCATGGGCAAGATACTTAACCTCTCTGTGCCTCTGTTTCTTTCACTGTAAAATAGAGATAAAAATAGTACAAGCTTGTAGGGTTGTTCTGAGTACTGAGTTAATGCATATAAAATACTTAGAGTAAGTGTTTGACAAATATAAACTATTATTGCTAAAAGTAATAATTTTCTTTACCAGTCTGTAATGTAACAAAATTACTGTCCACTTTATGAAGAAGCAAAATATAGTCACTAAAAAGAAACTAATTTATTTTTGGAGAGTTACTAGTAAGTCATAAATGCTTCTGCCAATACATATATTAAATGCTGGATTTCATTCACCAGTCTGAGACAAAATGGGGGGTATTTTTCATTTTTTCTCTTTCATATACATTCAAAATTCGCATAGATACATTTTCAAAAAGTTTGGCAAAGATACAAAGTAGAAAAAAATCTCATAATGAAATCATCCAACACAATCACTGGCAACATTTTATTGCATTTCATTATTTATTTCTATGTTTATTTGTGTGTAATGTATTTGTAATTTACTTGTGTATACCATGTGGATTTGTAAATACAGTTAAAACAATACTGTATGTGTAGCTGGATTTTTAAATTCCATTTGTTTATTTAATGGAGATTTCCTTGGTTTCAAACATGCAATGCATTTTTTTTCAAAGAGTCATAGTCCATTGTCTTTTAAAAGTGTATTTAGAATAAATCTCAGCAAATTATCATTCCTGAACCTAAATAGAGCTTTTTAAATATAACATCAGTAGAGTCTTAATGAGTTTTTTTCTTATTTTTAACACATTACATTTGAAGTGGTGTATCACAGGAAAAAGCATTTTAAGAAAATATCATTTCCTATCTCAAAAGATAATAAAACATCTGCCTTTCCCCAAAATGAAATAGAGAGTAATAAAAATAGTCTTCTTGAGCTATATAAATTTCTTTCATATATTTTGAGAGTTCCTCCAAAGTGTGAATTTCACAAAAAATCATTGTGATCTTTGAACATAATTTTTAGCATATGCAAATTATCTGCATCTTATTATAATTATACTTAGCACTTCTTATCTTGAGTGTATCAAAGCATTTCACACATCTTAATAAAGACTATAAGGTTTTTTTTAATTAAAGATTTAATTTGGGGTGATATTTTTTAAAAATTCTAAAAAAATATTCTTTATAAGACACTAAATGAAATAGTATATGGTTATAGACTCAAATTCTAAAACACTAAAATGAATGCTCTATTTCAAGATGAATATACAGCAAATAGAATAAAAAACTCATTTATTTCCATTTTTACCTACTACAGTTATTTATTAAAATAGAATGGATCTAAATAGTAGTTTTTAAAATAAAGCCTGGTCAATTAGATAAATACATGGCTTTAAAGACTTTACTGAATCCTCATGCTCTTCTGCATTACATTTAAAATACTTTCCCTTACCATGTTTTTTTTTTTATTTTTCAGCCCTTTGCAATTATTATTATTATTTTGGATGTCTAATTGCTCTTTATCTGTTACACCTATGAGATATGTCTGGTAATTGGCAATGGACAGCATCTCAATTGGACATTGATGTGTTACTTTTAGGATCAAAAGAAGAAACTATCCATTCAGCATTCTAGGAAGAGAAGAAAGTTCAGATAACATAAAAAGTATTTTTATTTATATTCTTGATTAGATTATTCAAAGGGCATAATTTAGAACATCTGTTCTAAGGAGTATCTGTTGAAATTTCAATTGTAATCTTGGAGGATGAGAATTTAGCCCTTAGCATGTTTACCTGAAAAAGGAAGTCAAGAAATTAAAAAGATGTAGAAGGAAGAAAAACAGAAAAAGAGGAAGGGAAGAAGAGAAGGTGAAAAAAAGCAAAGGGAAGGTGAGAAAGAAGGAAAACAGAAAGAAATGAGAAAAGCAGGGAGTATTCATTGTAGTCCTACTTTGTGCCAAGCATTTTATTAGTACTGTATCATTTAGCTATTAACCTAATCCTGAAATATAGATATTACTTCCATTTTATGTAGAAATTGAAGCTCAGAAAAATATAGATTAATTTTATAATTAACACAACCTATAAGTAATTGAGCTGGGCTTTAAACTCAATATCTGACTTGAAAGCTTATAATTTTCCCATAATATCCTACAATCATTCTAGAAATTGCCTGAAGGTTCTATGAACTTTTCTCCTTACTGATTTATGGAAGTAGCTCAATCTGTCTTTTTTCTAGTTCATTGCACATGGTAGGCATTCAACAATCATTTATTGACTGACTGACTGAATGAATGATTTCTAAATGCAGAAGAAAGAAATAGGAAAATGAGCTGTTCTTTCAAAGAAAATAGAGGGTGGCAGACACCAGAAGGTGGGAACTATGTTCAGCTCTATCTTGGCCTTGGAAAGTAAGATGTTTTGAATTTAGTTGAAGATATGAGTTCAGATTGGATATCACTAGGATGTGTGATTTTGGCTCAGATTATCTCTAACGTGGAAGAAACAAACAAGAAAAACAGGAGACAAATTTGAACCAGGGGATGATCTATGGATTTTCCACTGCTCTATAAACGTTCAAAAGTGTGGCTATAGATTTTGAGACCTTAGTGGATAATCACAAACCATATTCTTACTAGACTCTGAAATAAACATGAATTTCAAGGGCTTCCTCAGACTTGGAGTTCGACTACTCCAAACTCCTATCTCATGTACTTTGAAGCATCCCCCCTTGGACTGAGCTTTATCTCCCAGGATGAAGACCTAATATTTTATCAGTTATTTATTGGCAACCTAAACATTAAACAATCAGACTGTGTTTTATACAAATAAACAAGAAGGCAGCACGGGGTATTTGGTTCGTTGTTGACATTAATGGAAAATGTCACTTGGCAACTGTATTAATTACAAAGTCTGGCATAGCAAGTAGCAGAAAATCCAACTAAAATTGTCTTCAACAATAAAAGGAATGCTAGCTAACACTCAGTGGAACTTGACCCAGAAGCTCAAGCATGTCAAGAAGGATCCAGTTTTTTCAGTCTTTCTACTCATCTCCCACAGTATTGGCTTCTGTATAGAAACTGGCTAGCTATCCACCAAAACTGTTAGCTCTTTGTCCTGATGACACAACGGAACTGTATGTATTGTCTAGCCTTCCTTATATTACAGTTAAATCTGGCCATATGACTGAATTCTGGCTAAGAGGCAGTGGGAAAAGTTTTATCTATTTCCATATCTGGCCTGTGTGGGCTCCTCTATTCTTTCTCCCTTCACAAGCATACAGAGAAAAGCATCACAGTCTTAGGAACCATATGTAAAAGATGGCAAGCCTTGGTTCAAGACAGGTAAAGGAGAGCCACTCACCGATGAAGATCACCTATTTTAGATTTTATGTAAAAGGGAAATAAATGATTATATATTTTAATGTTGGAGCCATTACATTATTGTATGCACTTACATTAAAATATTAATACTATAAGTGAAATGATGCCTCAAGAATAACCTAAACTTTATGATTGATTCAGTTGTGTAGTTGTAGTTGGTTTAGTATTATAATAGAGAGAACATGCTGAAAGGCCAGTTGTCCAAGTCATGCAATAGAAAAACATTTGATAAAACAAATGTTTAATTAATTTGGAAGGTAGACTATGAGCCTGTAGCACTAGGGGAAGTGATTGAAAAGATCCAGAATGTTAGTATGTGTTGCTACTATGTTACTTTGTTAACAAGTTATTGTAAGAAAGAGATTAGCTTAGCTAATAGCCGATTTTCAATCAGAAATAAAAGATAAAATATGGATTCCAGATTTTTGGACCTGAAAGGATTGAAAAAAATTGACCAATTCTAGACTTCAGACAGTAAAAGATAAGATTAAAAAAGGCTTTGGGCAGCAATGGCCTAATAATGTGTACTCTTCCTACACATTGTTTCAAATCATTAAATTGAGAATGATAGGTTTATGGATGACAAATCAAAAATAAAAATGAACTGGGCTTCAGAATTATGTCAGAAAAGAACTTTATCATGGAGAATGTTCCATGTGCCCTTGGAAGAATGTGTATTCTGCAACTGTTAGGTGGAATGTCCTGTACATATCTGTCAAGTTAATTTGGTCTATAGCATTCAAGTTTGCTTTCCTCATTGATTTTCTGTCTGGATATTCTATTTATCATAGAAAGTGAGAGAATAGTCTCCTACTATTATGGTATTGATGTTTCTTCTTTTTGATCTGTCGATGTTTGCTTTATATATTTAGGTGCTCTGATGTCGGGTACATAAATATTTATAATTGTTATATCTTCCTGTTGAATTGATTCTTTTATCACTATATAATGACATTCTTTGTCTCTCATGAATGCTTTATACTCTGTCCATTTTGTCTGATATAAGCATAGCCATCCCTGCCCTCTTTTGGTTATCATTTGAACGGAATACCTTTTTCTGTCCTTTCACTGTCAGCCTACGTGTGTCCTTAAGTCTAAAGTGAGTCTCTTGTAGACAGCATATAGTTGGATCTTGTTTTATTCATTAAGCTACTCTATGTCTTTTGACTGGGGAGTTTAATCCATTTACATTTAAAGTAGTTATTGATAGATAAGGAATTACTAGTGCCATTCTGTTACTTGTTTTCTGTATGTTTTATAGTTCTTTTGTTACACTTTCCTCTTTTGCTGTCTTACTTTCTGATTTGGTGATTTTTTAAATTGATATTGTTTGATTCCTTTCTGTCTTTCTTTTGTGTATTGTCTTTAGATATCGTCTTTGTTACTATGAGACTTACAAAAAATATCTTATGGTTATCACAGCCTAATTTAACCTGATAACACCTTACTTAGTTGTATATGTTGAATATATATAGCTTTTTGTATATTAATTACACCTCAATAAAGTGGCTTTAAATAAAAGAATTTTAGTTTATAGGCAGATGAAGCTGCTTGGAAGCAAATACATCTACTAAATTTTGAGCAAATCAAATTACTAAATAAGACAGGAACTAATACTAAAAAAACACCTTGACTGCTCAAGGCTTAAAATCTGGATATCCCAAATGCCATAAGCAGAAAAGAACAATTAAATTTGTGCAACCCCTGAAAAGGCACTATTCCTCAAAACTAACCTTAGCTGTCAACATGAAAGGTAATGAAGGAATTAATAGGGAAGTAGCTCCCAGACAGAGGAGTCAGCCTGGAGAAAACAAAAGGTGAAAAATTCTTTTCAGAAATCATAATAAATGTTTAATTAAAAAAAAATCTTCCCCATTTGTTAGGGGAGTGGAATCTCACTATTCTTGCCTGGAAGGATTTGCATCATTGCTATGGACTACTGACTGCTACAGAATTCCACTCTTTTCTTTGCCCGAATGGAAGTTTTAATTTCTCTAATACTATTTATTGGGTGGACATGGGGAGACAAAAATTATTTTGCTTCAAATGCAGCAAGATTATTAGAGGTGATATTCAGACTTGATGATGAGCAAAGTGTAGAGGAAAGAGGTTGTCTCCCATGAGGTAGAATGAGTATCTTTTATTACATGGAAGGAGAAATAAAAAGGTATTTGGTGCCCATAAAGGCATAATGTGGCAGAGAATGGCTAGCCATTCTCCAAAACCCATTTCCTATTTTTTCCTGGGATTACAGTTTGACTATTATTCCCCACTGGTCTTTCAGTCAGGTGCAGCCATATGACTGATGTCTGGCCAGGGAAATGTGACAGAAGTGAGCAACCACTTTCAGACTTGACTCACAACAACTACCCACATGTGATGCTTTATGGAGATTGTGTAGTTCTTTCTCTTTCCATGTCTGGATGGAAAACAGCACAGAGATCATGCAAGCTGTATGTTGAGAATGAAAGAGCCATAAGACGTAAGGAGCTTGGGCACTTCTGTTTCTAACTAGGACAGAGTAAAGGGCCTAGATTTACCTTCCTTTCTGAAACAACAAATAAAGTGAAAAAATATTTAAAATAGTGTTTTTCTATGCACTGGACATAGACATCAGACACTGAAGTACAGGATCCCTTTGAGACAGTGAACAAGGTGAGCCCTACACAGAGTACTAGAAAGAAAAGAGCTACACAGAGTATTTGGGAGATATGCAGAGGGTTCCCTTTGAGTGTTCAGCAAAGTACTGATCAGCAAATGTGTGTGAGGAAACAATTTGGGGCTGGAAGAAAGAACAGGCTAGATGGAATAATACCTGAAGCTCACATAGGACTAGAATATTCACAAGTGAATACATCTGACAAAACTTATCTAAGTGTATACTCCAAATGTATGCAGTGTATTGTATGTCAATTATACCTCCATAAAGTTGTTTATAAAAAATATAAGACTCCTATATCCCTGAAAATGAGAAAAACAATAAAAAACATAGAATTTATGAGTTAGAAATAAACTTGTATTGTGTTAGAGTCATTTTTGTTTATTTGTTATATCCTGACAAACACATTTTGTTTATTTGTTATATACTTGGCTAGCCCCAACAATGTTATGGCCCTGTGATATTAGCCTGCAGGAACTAACACTATCTGCTTTCTTAATTCATGTCAAGTGGGACAAAGTGTCTTTTTTTTGAGACTGAGTCTCGCTCTGTCGCCTGGGCTTGAGTCCTGTGGCATCAGCTAAACTCACAGCAACCTCAGATTCCTGGATTCAAGCAATCTTCAAGTAATCTTCAAGCAAGCCTCAGCCTCCCAAGTAGCTGGGACTATAGGTATGTGCCACCACGCCCGGCTAATTTTTCTTATTTTTATTTTTTCAGTTGCTTGGCTTAATTTCTTTCTATTTTTAGTAGAGACAGGGTCTCGCTCTTGCTGAGGCTGGTCTCAAACTCCTAACCTTGAGCGATCCTCCTGCCTCGGCCTCCCAGAGTACTGGGATTACAGGTGTGAACCACCACACCCAGCCCAAAGTGTCTTTTTATTAACTTGCATACACAAAAGATAATTTTTATTTTCCAAATCCCCCATAAATGTCTCTTTGCACTTTATTAATCTAAACTGGTTTATGTGAGTGTCTGAGTGAATTATGGTCAATGCCATATAGACAACTGAGCAGGTTATGCCTTAAACAGGAACATTCAAGCAAGGGTGTAAAATGGTGGCTCAAAATTGGCACATGCCCTGCTTACCAAACCATGTAATCTGGTGCTGGGCTACATGCTCCTAGAAAAAGGGGACATTTTCTCTAATTTGCACAGAGTTGCCTTACAGACTTGTTTAGGCTCTGATACTGGTGGTCAAGCAGATAAACTTTAGTAGGAAAAGGGAAAGGAACTGAATGCCAGCCACGAATGAGGGGAACCAGAAAATGACCACTATAATAACATATGATTATGGAAAATGGTATCCTTCTTTTGCTATATTTTAATTTTAATGTGTCTTTTCAGATACTCTAAATTAAAGGAATCTCTCACTTATCTGAAGTCTTATACAACTTTATGTCATAAAACTTTCTCACCGTGTTTACAACTCTCTATCTTTAATTATAATTAATTGCATGTGCATAACAAATCAGGAGTACAACATAAAGAGAGACAAGGATTGGATGACTATGTGAATCAAGAATGATTTATAGGACCAAATGGCGACAGGGTATTCTTTTGGAATGCTGGCATATATAGGAAAATCTGATATAATGAGAAAGGTTTCAGCAATCTCTATATTTCGAGCGGAAAGTGCTTAGGTAGCAAATGCTATTATGTTACCTATCCTTTACTCAAGACAAGAAATAAAATGACTCCTTGAGCATATGGTGTGTTATATCCAACAATAAACAAGAGTGAGAAGATGTCTCGATGGAGGCACTACCCAGGGAGGTTTCCTAGACACATCCAAGATGCAGCAGTAAAGTCCTATTAAATCTGGAAGACCAATACAAGAGTAAATGAGTCATCACCAGAACCAAATTAAAAAATCAATTCTCCCACTAATTTCTGTGCCCTAGTTTGCTTCTGACTTTATAATCAATTGGGTGCTCTGTGTTGGTTAAAAGTTGTGATAGCATCATGTTATTATAGGTGTGCTGAAATCAAACTGACCTGTGCCAAAACAGTCAGTCCAGATTGAAAGCAAATGTGTCGGGCAGGTCATTTGTTTGTACCTACCAACTTGTACAAGTTCATTGACAGTGTGTAGAGTAATAAATATAAAATGAAGGAATTTTTATTAAATGACCATTTACAATTTCCACTATTGTGTTTTATTATGCACCATTAATTTAATTGGTCCACTAAAATAGTGTTTTGGTAGTTATAAAATGTTTCTATTAAAAATGAAATTAAAATGAGAATAATAATGAAAAATATACAAAGAATACCCTAGGAAGTACAAAAGAACAAAATCAAGTCACAAAAAGTAAAACATAAAACAAGTAAATGCATATTTGTACTATTAAATTTAATATTATTTAAATTTCACACAATGAGATTATTTATCATGTTTAATTAATATTTTGATTTAATGAAATAAGTCTATATTTATGTATTTAATTTATAAATGTGGGGATTTTGTAGTTCTAAAAGAACTGCTTTTATACCTAGTCTTATTTTTATACATATTTTAGTAACATCATAATAAAAATAAGTTAAGCCAACATTAGGAATCCATGAAAATGTTTTTATTTGGGGGTGAGGGGTCTATATTGTTACTCAAGTTTCAGAAACAATCTTACATATAACTTTTTCTTAATTAAATGTGTAGTAAGAAGGCTTGCTTTACATTTCTGAAATTCCCAAGCTTTGATGAGAAAGTACCAGTAGAAATGGGATCCAGGTGAAAGAGGTAGAAGAAGGTTAGGAGGATGGACATATACCACCTAAAAATTTCTCAATCAATTAAAAAAAAAAACAACTCCATGAGTGGAGACACATTAGATGTGGCACATGCCCTTTTATCTGCCCTAGACTGTGTCTTAAGGAAGTTTTCCTATCTGATTAACCACTATGTTGCACTTTACTTTATTTAACCATGTGTATTTTTTTAATTTGTTTTTTTGTAGAGACAGGGTCTCACTATGTTGCCCAGGCTGTCTCAAATTACTGGCCTCAGACAATATTCCCACCTTGGCATCCCAAAGTGCTAGAATTATAGGCATGAGCCACCATGCCCGGACTAACCATATATATAAATTTAAGTGAATACATTGCAAAATTTAACAATAGATGCTGGCGTGGATTCAGAGAGAAAATACACTGATGGTGGGACTGCAAATTAGTACAACCTCTATGGAAAACAGTATGGAGATTTCTCAAAGAACTAAAAGTAGATCTACCATTTAATTCAGCAATCCCACTACTGAGTGTCTACCCAAACAAAAATAGGTCATTTTATCAAAAAGACACCTGCACGCCAATGTTTATTGAAGCACAACTCACAATTGCAAAGATGTGGAATCAACCCAAGTGCCCATCAATTCATGAGTAGGATAACAAAATGTGGTACATATATACCATGAAGTATTTATTACTCAGACATAAAAAGAAATGAATTTATGTGTTTTGCAGCAATTTGGATGGAACTGGAGACCAGTATCTCAAGTGAAATATCTCAAGAATGGAAAAACAAACATGACATGTGCTCTCTAATAATTTGGAACTAATTGACAGGCATAGGTGGGCACAGAAAGAAGTAAAAATTGTTAGAAATCCAGAAAGGCGGGGAGGAAGAGATGGGAGGAATAAAGACCTCCCTAACAGGTACAATGAACACTATTCAGGTGATAGGCACACTTACAGCTCTGACTAAAGCATTATAAAAAGCTATCCATGTAACACAAACATTTGTACCCCCTTAATATTTTGAAATAAAAAAGTAAAAATAAATAAATAAATAAATAAATAAATACATTGCAAAATTGATCACAATTAAGGAAGTGGCAAACTAGCCCATAAGCCACACATATTTCAATTTAATAAAATTTATGGAACATGTACTGAGAACAGTTATTACACTGTGGATGTACACATAAAAATGATATAATATATTCCCATGGATAATTAGTAAGAGACAGACGTAAATAAATTGCAAAAAGGTGTGGTAAAATAAAATGAATATATAAAAATATGTTTATATTTACCTATTTAAATATATTTATATATAATTCTTTTATATATCCAGAAGTTGTTCAGAGGATGGAATGGTTAACTTCAGAGGGATAGTAGTAGGGGTAGAGGGTAAGGAAAACCTTTCCAAAGGAGATGGTTGGGTTTAGTTTTAAATGCTGAAAGGACTTTTCTCAATGGTATGGGTAGGAAGATCATTTTAGGCAGAAGAGACAGTACATGCTCTAGGAAAACAAAGACTAGATTAAAGAAATCTAATTGTACAAGATGGTGAATTGTGTTAAGTTTTTACACTTCATCTGTTTACCTTCTTTATTGGTACTTTGATCATAATTTGTCTTAATAGCCTGCAATAAATTTCAAGTGATAAAATATGCTCACTGCAAGTGATGCAAAGATATGGGTCTTAAAACACAATCTTAGTGAATACAGTTAAACTAACTTTCTAATAATTGAATCCAGTGCCCTTCAAATTGCTCAGCGAAGTTTTAAATTGGCTACATCAAAACTGAGATGAATACATTTTAATAAACATCTAGTAAAGAAAAAGAAGGCCTTATTAAAAATTAATGCCTGGGAAGTACTATATTTTATTAATTGTATGACAGGCAGTAATATTCCTTTAGCTCTCATAACTGGAGCTATGAAGCTGAAAAACTGCAACATTTTGCTAAATTTAAGGACTTGTGATAGTCAACAGTTCTTGGCTGAAGAATTGGGGCATTGCTCATTCAGGTTTCCTTGATGAGTCAGCAGGAGTCCCTTGCTCTCCCATTGGGGCTGTCTTCCTACCCTTCTGTGATTTGTCTATCATCAAACACTCATGGTTTCCCCACAAGGGGACTTACTCTGTTTTTACTTAGTTCCAGTTCTCACCTACTACCCACTCCACTTCACAGCCCCACTATTGCCATCTGTCTTGAAGCCTTTCAGAACTAATTCCATTGTGCCTTTACTCCTGTTCTTATCAGTCACTTCTCAAAGCTCAGGACTCCCAGGTCATTCGTTCTCTTCTGGACTCTCAGCCAGCAATAGGGCTACATCCCCTAATCTAATTCCATTTCTACTTAGGCCTCAACCTTTGAAGCCCTTTCACCATATCCCCAAGAACTCATGCCTGGTCTGCCATCCACGAAATTCTCTACTTCCGTGACATTGTCTCTGAACAGCTATGCCTTCTGGAAGTTGACTTTTGCTAAGACTCTGCTTCCCCCATGGCTATCATACCAGTATAACTGTAACTTTAATACATGGTTGGCTGTTGAGAGAAAAGATTACTCCGCAAGGAAACTTCTAGAATGGTTTCCTTCTACCTCCAGATCTTTGTTGGCCACGCAATTACCATAGGAGACACTATCCAACTTTCCAATGTACTCTATTCTGCAACTGTAATGGAATAGACTACAGAGAATCTTTGTTATGATCTAATTTCTCTTTCCAGTAAGATTGTGATTTAAAAAAAAAATTGGACTTTGATACGGTTCAAAGAGTCTAGGTTTGTACTTACTTTCAGAGGTTTAAATGCTGACCCTTCAATCTCCAACTTGTGTGATTGTAATGTAAGATTTGTAACCTTTGCTGCTTAAATTGCCTTATTTTTATAATGTAGAAGATAATATGCTTGAAACTATTTGTCAAAATTTATGGGATAATTTACATGAAAATGACTGAATAAAAATATATGTTCAGTAAGTGTTTTTTTCCTCTTTTTGGAGCTGAATGACTATATGTCTGAGAAGTCTTTGTTTAGGAGAAGGGTGTTTGTAACTATTCTTTGGACATCATATCTTTACAGCTCTAATTGGTATAAAGGGAAGTCATCTGACTTTTCAGATTGTTCTCTATCTCTATATCATAATTTTTTAAAAAATACTTTCTTCACGTTTATATATTATTTTCCATTATCCAAAGCCTTTCATATATATTATTTTCACAACTCTTTAAATATTAATTCATGTTTACAGAGAAGGAGAGCTAATTTCAAAAAAGGCCCCTTGTTTTCATTATTTTAATTTACACATAATAATTGTACATATTTATGGGGTACAGTGTGATATTTTGATATATGTATAAAGTGTGTAATGATCAAATCAAGATAACTAGCATATTCATCACCTCAAATATTTATCATTTCTTGGTGTTGGGAATATTCAAAATCTGCTTCTCTAACTATTTAAAAATATATAATAAATTGTTTTTAATTAAAGTCACCCTCCAGTGCTGTAGAACACTAAAACTTAATCCTTCTATCTAACTGTAATTTTATATCCATTAACCAACTTCTGGCTATTTCTCCTACCCTACCCTTCCTAGCCTCCAGTAACCATTATCCTACTTTCTACTCAAAGAAATCTTTTTAATTCCATATGGCTTCTTAATGAAAATAATCTATTTAGATAAAATTTGTTTAGTGATTATGTCCCTACGTACAAGAACTTTTCAAATTTGAGAAATGATTCATAAAATTAAGGGAGACAATTTAATAAATGCAGTTTAACTTTTAAAAATTAATAGAGCAAAGGAGTTCCACTTTCAAATGCAGTAGGATAGATCACATCTATGTTCCCACTGGGGAAAAAAATTAAGCCTAGAAAAATTATTTAACTTATACAAATCTTAATTTTAAAGGCACCAAGAACCTGCAAGAATAATAAGGACTAGATTAAAATGTCATAGAAAGGAATGTCATCACCTCTGAAAGTGAGGTCATTATCTCACATCATTTTTCTCCAAAAGGCATCCTACCATTCTGAGACCAGACTGAAGGCTGGACTTGGCTCAGGTCTGGAGCCTCTGCCAGGGTAAGAGAAATCAGAAAGCATTTGACAATCATGTAGGACTGGTATAAAACAAACTGGGAACTTGAGGCACTTCAAGAGCCCTCATGGGATAAGTCCTAAATTCCGGGGCTCCAGAGGCTGGAAGGTATGGAAAAGATTCTATAAGGGAAAATTAAAACTTACTTAGGTGCAAGTTGGAAAAGAGAAGAACTTTAGTTTCAAATGGATTTCACAGTTTTATTTTTCAGACTGGACATTTCAATTACTACGCTGAGACTGTTCTTGGGACTAAAGTGAGCTCTAATCATCTGGAAACGATTGGAGCATTCATAAGATCTAATGTGGTTTCTAGGTGGGGCAGAGGAAAAAACAGATTCATTGTAGTTGTATGAATGGATGTTGGTGGGCGGAAGGAAGACAGTTGTTTCTTTTGGCACTCTGTTAGAGACTAGCTAAATGCTACTCAATCCTATTTCTTCCTCCAGGGAAGTCAGAAAAAGTAATTTCCTAGCTTCCTTTGCTGTTCAGTTGGGGTTATGTGACTAAGATCTGGCCAAGAAAATGTGGAGGGAGATGCACTACTATGTAGGCATGACTACAACCTGCCTCAATGATTCCCTATGTAATTTTCTCCTGACCTATTGCTAGAACTGAAGGAGACTCTGAGATTATGCACCTGCATGATGGGAATCAATATTCCTGAATCTCTGTTTGGAAGCCACCACTACCCCAAATCCCCAGCAAATCACCTAACTCTGTACAGATTGTAAAATGAGCAAAAAGTAAACCTTTATTGTTTTAATCCACTGTGATTTGAATTTATTTTCCATGGAAGCTTAAAGTTAATTACTTTGATGAACAGACAGTTTAACTCTCTTTCCACAAAATTCTAAGAATATTAGCAATCATATGTACCACATAAACAACTGACTCTGAGGAAGCAGTGAGTGATACTACTGATTAGAGAATGATGTCCTTGGAGAACCAAGTATCCCAGGATCTCTCCTTAAGCCCAGATGAGAATCACAGAATCACAAAAATCTGTCTTTTAGTAGATAGGGGGACAGAACTATGTCATAAGGCGCTTTGTGAAGAGAAGAGTAGTGTATGTTTGAGGTTCACGGTGATGCTTAAGACTGCCCAAGAATTTAAACCCTATCTAAATCTAAAACAAGGGCCAACTTCTGGTTTCTCAGTGGGGAGAAGAAATTATGACTTCTGGTTGGATTAATCAAAGAAGAATTTGGTTAAGGCAAACTTGAGCTTGGCCTAGAGAGATGGGTAGGACTAAATTAGACAAGGAAGAACAAGGAGGGTATTCTTGGGGGAAAGTACAGTATAAAAAAGGGTACAGATATAGGGATGAGTATATTGCTACAATAGAAAATGGACGAGCTATTCAACTGATAGATTCCTATATTTTGGATTATGGACATTAAGCCTGAAAAGATAAAAAGGGATACAGGAGAATTTTAAATAAAGAATTGATAATATATCCTAGCTGACTATTAGATGATTCCCAGGAATAATATATTGAGAGCTTTTCATGTGTCACTTACCATACTAAGTGGTTTATATTTCATTTAATTCTTACAATCCAGTGGGGTATGTATTTTTATTAGTCCCACTTTATAGATGAAAAAACTGAGGCAGAGAGAAATAAAGTAAATTGACCTCAGGTCACAAGCATAGTAAGTGTAACATCTAAAATTCAGACTCAAGTAGTGTGACTCTATCTAGTAAATGTTCTTAATCACTATCCTATATTTTAAGAGTAAGAGAGTGGAGGTTAAAGGCAGTGAGGAAATAGCTTACACTTGGGAATCATAACAAATTTGGTTTGAATCCTTTCTCTGTCTTATAAAGTCTTGGGTACATGAAACTTTCTGAGTCTAAATATCTTTTTTGTGTGAATATAATAATACTTACACTTTAAAAATTTATTTATGTATGCATTTATTTAAGAGATCCTAGGTCAAAGGGTAACTTGTATAGTACATAGATCACAATAGATGGCTCAATACACGCAGTAGCTCTTATAGTACTGAAACATGGTGTTCAGGGTGGAGAGGAGATTATGCTTTGAAATTTTAGGTTTTGTTTTGTTTTGCAATTAGATCACAGACCTGGGCATAGCTAAAAAGTACCTAGTAGGTACTTGGTGCTTAAAATCTATTTAATCTGATTCTTATTTTGCAGTGATATGGAGCATTGAAGTGGCATTGTTGATGACATTTACAGATATGGGACTAGATCTTAGGATGAAGGTATATCTTGAAACAACAGGCACCTATATAATGTGCTAAGTGAGTTTTTAAAAGTGCATGGGATTTGTGAGAAAGGTGTAAAGCGAGAACAGGGCACTAGTGCCTGTTAGGTTGTGGGGAGGTAAAATGGATCCAGGAAGGGATGATCAGAGAAATAATAATTGTGTCTTATTAAGCTTAAATAAAAAAGAGTTTGCATTTCCTAAGGATAAATAGGCTGCCTAATAGAATTATTTTTTACCTGGATTATCAAGTGTCATGGACACAAGATAGCTGGAGATTACGTATTTGTTACAGATCTACATGTGGATTCAAATGAGTTCACATGTGGATATTATTTTTAATTGTATTTTTAGATTAAAAACTGCCTTCCTCTTTCCCTGCAAATAACTGGTAAATTAGAAATATCATTATTCATTCCTTTTATTCCATTCATATTATCACATAAACATCTCAAATGGCTTTTTTTCATTTCCATTGGTCTGTCTTTTCCAGAAGAGCAAAAAAGAAAAATAATAGTTTCCCACAGAGAGTTTAAAACTACATTGTCTTTTTAATTTCTAATTTCTACTGCATTTTCTCAAAATAATCTTACTGTTATTCTTATTTATTCAACAACCGAACATCTGTTGGCACCTACTAGTTGGAAGGCACTGTGTTAGTCCCTGGGGATTACAAAAATAAATTTTAAAACAATCGGTCTTTAAGGCCTGTACATTTCAGTGAGAAAAAATATATTTACACAGAAACCATGCATACAAATCACCACAAAACAAGGTTTAATATTTATGCTATTGTGAAAAAAAACTTCAAAGGGGCTGAGGATGCTGAGCTGAGCAGTGAAGATACATAAAATCTAGAAATAAGAAGTGAGGAAGAGGGAATGCTTGCCTGAAAAACAGAGTAATTATGAAGAATTAAATTCAAAGATTTATTTTATTTGCATAAAGCTAATGTATAATTTTGATGTGTTGCTGTAACAAATACCAAAAAATTTACATCTTTCCTCCTTTTTTTGATTAGAAACATTTTTTGAGTTAGCCATATTGAACACTCTAGCTTATGTAAAAAATTTAAGACAACTAGTTGTAATATTCCATAATCATCCTACTATTTGAAATATACCTACTTAGGTGTAATCCCAAAGTTCATGCAAGTATGAAGAGGACATTATCTCTGATCAGCCTAATCTGTCACCTACTCTGAAGGCAGGAACAGATCCCATTATTGCAAATCCATTGGCCACATGAATCTAAGCCAATCAAGATAGAAGAACTAATTTACTTTACTAGCAGTTTATTTATGGTGCTTTCAGGATTTCCAACAAAGATTGCTATCTGTTAAATAGATTAAGGTTTTATAGGATGACTAATACACTGCAGGAATAAACCATTCCTCAGAGTTTTAGAGCAAAACTTCCAAGAGTATCAGAGATTTTTTTAAGGGCTTGTTACTAAGGGAATACATATAAAGTAGCCCACTTTACAGATTTTCCTAAATTCTAGCCACAGCTTCCTTACAGAGTATCAACTTACTGTGTAACTGTTACTTCTTGAGAAGAAAGATTAGCTAATTCCATCTTTACCATATTTTACATTATCATTCCTATTATTTTTCATAATATGTGATGCCAAGAAAGAGCAATTCTTACTGGATAAGAGATTTAGGCCCTACTTAATAGAGAGAGAGAGAGAGAGAAAGAGAGAGAGAGAGACTCCCCATGAGATTCAGTTATATTTAAATAATAATAATAGAATTTATTGAACAGTAATGATGAATCAGATATTGAGCTGAACAGTTTATCACATACCTCAAACTTTTAGGCATCATAGTATAATGAAATGAGTTAACATTTCAGTCAGGTAGGTCTGAGCTTAAAACTTGACTCTTAACTCTCTGGGTATTTTGAACAAGTTGCATATCCTCCTTGAGTCTCCTTTCCTTATTTAAGGGAAAATAATATCTAACCAATATTATGAAACTAAAACCTCTTCTGTAGCACACAACTCATAGTGGGTGCTCAATAAATTCACAAGCCTAAAAGTAGGAACAAAAAATTTATCCATGCTTTGAAATAACATTGCCCTGATGTTTTTCACTACATGGCCTTAGTTTCATCAGATTGTTTCAATAGTCAGAAATCAATATAATCTAGTTTGTTAAGAAAAGAAAGGAGAAAATCATGATTATCTCAACAGCTGCAGAAAAAAAGCATTTGACACCACTCATCAAAAAATTCAGTTAGGTAGAGGACTAAAAACCAAGTCAGGTGACCAAATCTTTGTTTTTGGATTCCCATGGTAGCTCTACAAATATAAATTAATTTATTCCACCAATCCTCCCCATTTTTTTTAACTTCCTTCATGTGTAGTTTGAAGATCACAATTAACATTATCTTCTTTAGTTCCTCTGATGTTCCAGACATTCACAAGACATACCACAACCTTTTCTGCCAAACACGATCAAAGCTTTGAAGTCAATGAAAGTTTTCACAGAAGATTTCTGACAGCTATCCTATGATGAGCAGTTAATAGGTTGTCTCTTTCTCATTGGGGCTTCTGTGCAATTAATGCTAACATTTACGGATATCCCTGAATATTTTTGCTTTTGATCTTACTTCTATCTGAATATGTTTAAAATCTCTCAAAAATGCCTTAGAGTGTTCCTTAACCCTGTACATCATTCATTAGATATGGAGTTTTAAAATTCTTTCTAATTACTTTTTGCTGGTACACAAAATGCAAATTGATATTGTATGCTGAATTTACTAAATTTACTTGCTAACTCATAGTTCATCAAGAGATTCTTTTGGATTTTCCACATCTATAATCATGTTATCCATAACAAAAAATGAATTATTTCTTTCTTTCCCATACTTAGGACATTTTTTTCTAGCTAGGATTTCCAGTATGATGTTAAACGGAAGAGGTGATAGTGAGCAGTCTATCTCGTCCCTGATTTCATGGTGTAAACACCAAAGATTTTGCCATTAATCATGAAATTTACCATGAGGGTTTTGTAGATGTTCTTTAACAAATTAAAGAAGTTTGTTTTTATTTTAAGAGTTTATAATGTGAATGGATGTTGAGTGATGTCAAATGCTTTTTTTCTGCAGCTGTTGAGATAATCATGATTTTCTCCTTTCTTTTCTTAACAAACTAGATTATATTGATTTATGAATGTTGAAACAATCTGAAATAAACTCACCTACATCTCACTTGATTCAGTAATCAGCAAGTATTCTTTAGGGTTTTGCATCTGTGTTTACGAGAGATATTGGCCCATAACATTTCTTTCTTTTAATGTCCTTGTCAGGTTTCATTATCAAAATTATACTGGCCTAGTAAAATTAGAAATGTGCCTCTTTTTCTATTCTCTGAAAGAGTTTAGGTGAGGTTAGTGTTATTTTTTCCTTAAATGTTTGGAATAATTCACCACTAAACTTATCTGTGCCTGTTTTCTTTGTGGGGAGGTTTTATTTTCAGACACATTTCTTTACCAGACATAGGAATATTCAATTTGTATAATGCTTCTCGTGTATATCTTAATAAATTTAATTTTGAAGTAACTTTCCCATTTCATCAAAATTTTAAAATCTAATGCACAATTTTTCATTATTTTTAACTATCATTTTAATTTCCCTGGAATCTAATAATAATGCCCTCACTTTTCTTCCTGATGTTATTTGTGCTAACATATAATCTTCATAACAACTCTATGTAATAGGTATTATTTTCCAACTTTTATGGAAAAGTAAATAAATCACAAAGAACTATGATGCTACCAAGTCTATTTAACCAGGGAGCACGGAGTCTGGACTCAGGGCAAGGTCTATAACTTCAAAAGCCTGTATACTAGCCTGGCACAGTGGCTCACGCCTGTAATCCTAGCACTCTGGGAGGCTGAGGCGG
>VBSM01001265.1:49311096-49340725 GCA_008086735.1 Cheirogaleus medius
TTAAAAAGCTTCTGCACAGCCAAAGAAACAGTCAAGAGAGCAAACAGACAACTCTTCCTGTGTTTTTAAATAACTAGTTGATAAAATTGCTCATAGTGGTATATTATAGAGAAATATTTTCCTTCACCATTAATTTTCTAACAACAGATATAAAAATAAGACAAGAAAAAATACACAAACTTGTTATGGAAACTGAATATTGTAGAAGAACAGGATCATAGGTGATATGTGTGTATATATTCCTCTTTCTCTTGTTTTCCATATGCAGTTAAATTACTTTAAAACATTAAAGAAGAGCATTACAGAGACTAGAAAGAAGTTAATGTAAAAAGACCTGAGAATCTTGAGAGAATAATAACTTTTCTTTCTACCTCTTGATAGGTCTGAGATGAGACCTTTATTTCCCTTTCTATCTATTCTCAGTGTCTAGAGCCCTGACATCATACCATCATATATACACAGCAACATTTCCTACTTTCTATTTCAAAATTCACATTCATTCAGACTAAGCTTTGCACCTCTAGAACTGGTTCTCCTCCTGGAGTTCATCTTGCTTTGACATCTGCTCTGGGGCTGGGATTCCTAGACTTCTTTTTTTCAATTTCAGAATATTACAGGAGTATAAACTCTTTGGTTATATAAATTGCCTTTGCACCACCCAAGCCAAAGCTACAAACATGCCCATCCCCCAGACAGTGCACACCACACCCATTAGGTGTGAATTTATCCATTTCCTCTTCCCTCCTCCCACCTACCCAATACCTGATGAATATTACTTCCTTATGTGCCCATAAGTATTGATTAGTACCAATTTAATGGTGGGACATGTGGTGTGCTTTTCCATTCTTGTGATGCTTCACTTAGAAGAATGGGCATAAACATGTTTTTCCATTTATAAAACGACAGCACAAAAGGTAAAACAAAATAATAAGGTACTATCTGACGGAATGAACAGAACAGCATCCAACATATCAATTCTATCAATCAACATGAACCATCTGAATGTCCTACTCAAGGACATAGGCTGGCTGAATGGATGAAAAAATACAACCCAAGTATCTGTTATTTTTCAAAAACCATATCTAACCCACAAGGACTCATACAGACTTAAGGTGAAGGGATGGAAAAAAATATTCCATGCAAATGGAAACCAAAAGAAAGGAGGTGTAGCCATTCTCATATCACATAAAATTGTCTTTAAATCAACAATAGTAAAGAAAGACAAAGATAGTTATTATATAATGGTAAAAGGAGCAATTCAACGAGAAGACATGATGATCCTAAATATTTATGCATCTAACACAGGAGCACCCAGCTTCATAAAGCAAACCTTACTAGATCTAAGCAAAGAGGTAAACAGCAGCATCATAACTATAGGGGACTTCAACATCCCACTGACAGAACTGAACAGATCATCCAAGCAGAAAATAAATAAACACTGGACTTAAACGGGAACGTAGAACAGATATTTACAGAACATTTTACCCCGAAACTACTAAATATACATTCTTTTCATCAGTACATGGAACATTCTCCAAGATGGATCTTATCTTAAGCCACAAAACAGGTCTCAACAAATTAAAAAAAAAATTGAAATCATACCATGTATCTTCTCAGACCACAGTGGAATAAAACTAGAAGTCGACTCCAAGAGAAACGCTCAATTCTATACAAAGTCATGGAAATTAAACAACCTGCTGCTGAACAATTATGAAATTAAGATGGAAATCAAGAGATTCCTCAAACTGAACAACACATGGAACACAAGCTATCAAAATCAATGAGATTCAGCAAAAGTGGTCCTAAAGGGAAAATTCATAGCCTCAAATGCCTACATCTGTACTCCCTTTCTACCTCTGTTTAAGATTTGCCATTTTATAATACAATCATTTGTTCATATGTCCATCTGTCCCATTGGATTGTGAGATCTTTAAAAACAGAGAATTGGTCTTATTTGACTTCATAACTTCATTTCCTAGCACAATACCTCCATTAGTAGTAATAATAATGACAACGGTGATGATGATGATGAATGGACAAATGGATCAATAAATGAAAGAATATATATCAGCAGTAGGTAAGATGTTTGAAATTCCACCAACCAAAAACTTATCTACTGCGAGGCACAGTGTGGGTTGTGTGCAAATCCTCTGTCTTGCTCCCCTTGATTGTAAAGTCTGTCTGGAGTGGCTACTCCAACAGGGTCTGCAGCTCTGCCTTCTATCGAAGTTGCTCCATGTACAGAAAGGCCAGACAGTGTCAGAAACCAGGAATCCTGGATTCTGCGTCTCAGTCTACCTTAAACTAGCCTGTGATTTTGGCTAAGTAGCTGTAATTTTCCAAAGAAAATTCTGTTTCCTCATCAAAAATGGAAATAGTAACCCATGCCTGTATTTCTACCTCATGTGAAGTATTTAAAAGGTGCTATTTATGACAGGGCTTGCAAATAATACAGTATGATGCAGATTTAAAGGACTGTTATTAAATGTTGCTTCTCTCCTTATGTATCCAGTCCTGGGTTTTCCCTCAAGTAAATTTTTTTTCACATTAACTATAGCATGTCCATTTCTAAGTCCTATTAATTCCACAGGATTAGTTGTTGAGGAGGCACGGTATGTTGTGCAAAGAACATGGACATTTTATTCATATTTGTGTATAATATCTTAGCTTCATTATTTACTAGCTATATGATCCTGGAAGTTTACCCCAATATTTTTCCTCCTTAATTTCCTTATCTCCAAAAAGGGAATACTAATGTGTTTCTTTTAGATTCAATGTAAATATTAAATATGATAATCTAATGTTACAATATATATAAGTTCCTTGTACTTTGTAGAGTGAAGTACTGAATAGAGAGAAGATGTCTAAGGACTGAAAATACCCACATTCTAGTGGTGAAAACTCTTTCCAATTGACTGAGGTTAAAAATCATCATCATCATAATAATAATAAACCAACTTTATCTCTCCACAGAAAATTAACTAAAATTTACTTAAGAAATTCAGGAAGGGCCAGTTCTACTCCCCAAATTTAGGATCAGTGATTGTTTCCTAACATTGATGTATCACATCCATAATCTTTGCCATACTGAGTATTATTTATACTATTACTTTCTTAATTGATTAAGTTGGTTTATCTTTAGCCATATTATGTGACAAGCTTGATGCGCTGGTTAACTTTATTCTAATACACATAAGAATAAATATTTTGTCTAAAACACATAATACAGAACTACCACCAAAAAATAAAAAGCACACATACCACCGGAATGGTTTAGAGAATTCTTCGTTGCAATCTTCTTCCTGCAAATGTTTGTGCCCTTGAGTTTTGCTTACAATTCTCACATTAACTGGATTTAAAATAGCCACAGGGAGTGAAATAATCCTATGGTTAGAAATGTTTAAAATCAGTTTTAAAATGTGTATTATACACATAATAAGTTTTTGCTTGCTCAGAATTTTAAATTTCTATTGAATAGGAGAATTTCTAGTTTAAGCAAGTACCTGGCAGATAACCGGGATCTATGGGAATTCAGTAGATGGGATGCATTGAGGATAGAAATTTATCTTATGCTTATGTGCATTTAAAGTCGCAAATACTCTCTGCATGTTAATTTAATCACGAATTCATTTAATACCCAATTAAATCAAAAGTTTCAATTCCATTTGAGAATTGGGATGATAGAGGCTTATGCAGAGTAGCATGTATACCAAGTAAAAGTATCTTACACATCTGGCAAGGGGAAAAGGTGAGCGAGAGGAATATTTTTTAACTTCCCTGTAATTCATTCTACCTTTGTTATCTATATTTTCCAGAACCATAGTTCAGACCTTTAGTAACATAGGAAGCCAGAATTTCCTAGCTTGTTTCCCTGCCTCTAGTTTAGGTTATTGCCTACCAACTCTTACATGGCTGCTGTTTATTATTCCATTTATTAATTGGATAAATATTGACTGGGCCCCTGCTATGTGCCAGGCACAGTGCTAGAACTATAATCAAGCTACTACCCACTTTAACCCCTCTCTATGGCCCTCTGGTTGGAGTCTACATCCCTTAGCTTGGCATTCAGGGCCCACGTTTATCTTGCCCTTTCACCTCCTGACCACTCCTTTTCCAGCATCTTCTCTTTCAGCCCTGCTGCACGCCTTGCTTCGTCCTCAATGCCTGGTGTTCAGGTCCATCCCTCACAGCCTTTGCACGCACGCTTATCTCTCTTCACCTTGCTCTCTCCTCCTGGCCTGTTCTAAACTCATCTCTTCTAGGAAAGAGAGACTGTGAAATAGATGGAATCCCCAAAGGGCATCTACACTAATATTTTAACAATGAAACAAACAAAAATAGTTTATGTGATACATTTATGCCAAAACAAAAAACAAAAAGGGAAAGATACCTTACAATGTCAACAACAGTCATTTCTAATTAGTAGAAAATGGATTTTTTTCATCTTTCCACTTTTCTATATTTTCTAAAACTTTCTTTGATGATCACCTATGTAATTTCATACTGGGAAAAATAAACATTTTTTAACAAGGAAGGGTGGAAGGGAAAAAGAGAAGAAGCAAGGAAGGAAGAAGGATAAAAAAGAAGGTATAGAAGCTTTGAACAAATTTCCCAATGCTAAATAAGCTACTCATCAGCTTAGTGAGCTTGCATCTGTTCTTGTATAATAAAAATCACCCACATGTTTTCCATTTATAGCCAGATTCAGTTAATTACACTATTGTTTGTGGTTGCCTGTGGGTAGGGTCAATACAGGTAATTAGATCCCTTATAATCTTTAGAAAGGTCCTTTCATTCCTTGTGAAACATCAATATCTAATGAAATGTATATTGGTAAGGAGATGTGGTGAGTTATAACATGATCCTAAGGTCAGTGAAGTGAAAAACTGAGGCAATTAGAAAGATAACTCAGATACAATTTCTTGTCCCTTAATAACCAAGAGCAATAATTATTGTCAGAATTATTTAGAAAAAGGTCTCAATTCAGAGATGTTGTAAAGCCAGGAGCATTAGAGAATCCTAAGCTCTTAGAGCTAGATGGACCCTTAGGAATTGTCAAACTTTGTTCCAGCACTGCAAGCCTTTGTTCAAATCAACTTTCTAAAATAGAAGCTTGATACTGTAGGTTTTGGGCAACATGACAAAGTACACTTGACCCTTGAACACCACAGGTTTTGAACTGTGTAGTTCACTTCCTCCTCTCCCAGCCCTAAGACAAGACCAATCCCTTCTCTTCCTTCTCCTCTTCAGCCTACTCAGTGTGAAAACATCGAGGATGAAGACCTTTCTAAGATGATCCACATCCACTTGTGATATTTTCTCTCTGTTATGATTTCCTTATTGACATTTTCTTTTCTTTAACTTACTTCATTATAAGAATACAGTATGTAATACATATCACATACAAAATATGTGTTAATTGACTGTTTCATGTTATTGTTAGGGCTTCTGGTCATCAGTAGGCTATTAGTAATTAAGTTTTTGAGGCATCAAAAGTTATACTTGAATTTTTGACTGTAGGGCATTGATGCCCCAAACCCTGTGTTGTTCCAGGGTGAACCATAGGGTAACAGGACTCATAGACTTAGATATAAACCTGGGCTTGAATTCCAGTTGCATCCTGCTCTAACTGAACCTCTGTTTGCTTGTGAGTAAAATATGGATAATAACATTTACCTCAAAGATTGGTTGTGATAACAAATGAAATGCAGCCTGGGTTTAATAGGTGGTATTAGTATGAGGGCTGTAGCTTGTTAGCCCTCCCCAGACTAAATACTAGGAAAATGAGTTTGCTCCCCAGAAATTAAAATTAGAGCTAACATATGCAAAATCACTGAACAAGTCTGAATAATTTACAGTCCGGCAGAACTGCCTTGTATCTGATTGAATTTATTAACATTTAAAGAAAGAATGTGAGACTCAGAAGGAGGAGTTGAGAATCTCAGAGGCATTCAACATCTAAGCATTTTCCAAAGGATATTCAAATTTAGCCAATAATTTACAAGTCCTATTCAGGAGGGAATCCCCAGTGTGGAAAGGTTAGAGGGATTTTTTACCAAGGAGTTTTAGATTCTATTATCATAGGCACTATTGCCCTTACCCACAGATGTGAGTGTCAGGGAACCTAAGACATGTCTTTAGACCTTGAGTGCCTCTGGCTTCCCTTGTCCTGGTTCTGTGCTATTCATACAACCTTTGATGCTTATTTGGAATCCCATGTAGGTCGGCCTCTGGCAACCATACGCAGTGGTCACTTGGTGATTGAGTATTCTAGTCCCTGTGGCCATTATTTCTTCTGGCAAATTCATAATCTGGTATGTATTTGAGTTTTAGACTTCAGTTCTATGAACTTGCTCTATACGATGGTGTTCAAGAGACAGGTCTGTTCTCTTTGTGCCAACAAGATCAGCAAGGCCTCAGACTGGGGAAAATTCACCATGGCAATAAATGTCCCTCGTGACAGAGGCCCTTAGGAGGTATAGTCACAGCCTCCTTTGATGGCATTACATAACATCACCTTACAGCTATGATAAATCATTTTTTAATTTTCAGCCTAGGTACCCAGTAGGTATTCATAACATCCCTTTTTTATCCTAAGGAGTTATCTTTGGTTGGAATCCCCCCTTAAACAGTCCCTGAGACAAATACTCATGGGCAGATAGCATATTTGGGAAGCAGTCCCAGAAAGCAGCTGTAGGAAAGTGGGGACCGGAGACAGGAAATGGAAGAAAGCCAGCAAAGTTTACAATATTGTGCAAGTTAAAACTGAGGGCAGCGAGGGCTCAATCCTGATGAAGAAGGAACTCAGGGAGACAATGCATACCATGCCACAGCGTTATTCACCTCCCTGTCCCCACAGGCAAGAAAGATATGTATCAACCGCTAATTCCCATCACTCTCTGGCGATGGATGCTCCCTGGTGCATCATCTCCTGGCACCCTTCTAGGGCCTGGGAGCCTACAAAATGCTCTCAGGCAAGAATCACAGGGGCTTTCAGTAGAACCATGAAGGTGAGTACTAGAAAAGGAAGTGCCAGGGCGGGGTGGGGGTGATGAATGGGGCAACCAACGGCATCTGCTGTACGGGGGAGCTCAGGAAAGAATGACACACAGTCTATACTCTCAAAATGTTTACAATGACTAGACATAGCTCTGAATGATAATCCAGTTCAGTCAGATTGGTAAAGGCAATGGAAAATTCTTCTCTGTGTTTTCGAATTTGGCTCCCAAAGGGGCATCAGAAGGAAGTGAAGGCAAATTCGAGACTGATTCCCACTTCTCTGCATTCTCATAAGCTTGGAGAAATAATGACTGTAGCTAGTTATTTTCCTCAGGTCAATGCTAAATCAGAACATTACAGCCTTGCCTTATATTTACATTCTGTTTGAATATCTGGCAGAAATCAAAGCACAGGAGTCTGCCAGCTGACCCCAATTTAATTCCGGCGAGTGTGATCGATTAGAACACAAGTCCAAACTTCTCAATCCTCAAAGTGCAAGTAATACCACATTTCTTTAAATATCTCAATTTTATTTAAGATTCACTTAAGACTCCCCCACCCACCTAAATTTGTGGGAAATCCAATATCAGTTATATGGAGGACAGCTGGCATAAGTTCCTTTCTCTTTTCCTGTGATGCAAGAATACTGGCAGGGCCAGAGGCTTGCAGGACTTAACACTGTCCTGAAATAATGTCTACCAGGCATCAAACTCTTGAGCAGGTAAGAAGCAAGGTCATTGTGTGCATGCCTCTGCTGTCTTTGCTCCTTGCAGTTATGTGCTGCCTTGAAGGATTCGTGGCCTCCCACCCTCTGCCACGCCAAGCTGCGGTAGAGTCTTCTTGCTAGTTCTCTGCCCTGGAACGCAGCTCTTTGGGGACTCCAGGCCCCAAATACTAACCTCAGCCTCAGTGCTACTTCACATCATTTCCTTAAGCCACAGTGACCAGCCCTGACCTACATCCCCCTGCGCTTTTCTTCAGAATCCCATTGGGTTTGGTTCCCCACCCCACTCTAATCCACAAAACTAAAAGTCAAAAGTGCTCTTTCCTTTCCTGTTCTTAAACAAGAAAGCTAATTGCTTCATTGGAACTAGAGTCAGCCTCATCAGCCTCAGCTATTTTCATCTTCCCTTTTTTGGCCTGTAGATTTACAGATGTATGTAAACACAAACTCAGGAAGAGCACAGCACAGAAAAGTGACTTGGAGGAGAAGGGGGTTGGGAGAATAATAGCTCCAAAGTCACTCACCACTACTAAAAACACCAGCAGGAATCAAAGCCATCTCCATTCCCAAAAGCAACAAAAATAGAATTTCTGGACTAGAATTCCACCAGAAAATTTCAAGAGTTATAATTGCCCAGTTGCATGAGTGGCTGATCACAGTGTCCTTGCTTGATTTTCACTGGCAATCACCCTCATTTCATAGGCACCTGATGTATTTCAGCCAGTCTCCAAGTCCCATACTCTCCTCTTGGATCCTCACCAGCTAAGACTGCCCTAGTCAGTTCTTGTGATATTTAGAAACATAAAAAAATTCACAGTATTTTTTAGATGCTATTGCTTTGAAGTGTGCATTGCATTCCCCAAAATCCTCTGCCCACTTTGATGCATCTACAGTGCAGTGGGTGATACATCTGGTGTGGGTCCTCAGATCATTTTCAAGAACCTTGTTGGAGACTTTTTGGCTGTCTAAACCATTTATATATGTGTATAAAGAAGTATTTAACATTTGTTTATTATAATAACTTTTCCATCTCAGTGAAGGATTGCTGAAGGAGTTTGTTAAAAATGTAGATCACATCCTGAGATTCTAATTCAATAGGTCTAGCATGGACCTCAGGAATATGGATTTTAATGATGACTTTCAGATGCAGGGGTCAGAGGACCATATTCTGTAAAACACTTATTTGGTACTATCTATGTGTCAGGCAATTTGCTAAAAGCTTTGCAGGTCTTATTTTATCAAACCGTCACATCGATGCTATAATGAAAATATTATTAGCTTCATTTTATAGATGAGTAATTGGGGGCTGAGAAAGAGAAATTAAAACCCAAAGTGATTAATCAAATGTGTTTTAGAGATTCAAATTAAATTATGGCTACATGGTTACAAAACTCAAATTCTTTCAATTATATTATATTATAAAATAAATTATAACATTAAGGATATTTTAATTCTAGTGAAAAATGGCAATTCTTTACTAATACATCTTAGGTTAAGATAATCTGCCCTTTAGTTGAAATTTATGTATCAATCAAGATAGTTAGGTTATGCTGTGATAATAAACAACCCTTGGAAAGTAGTGGCAACACAACTAAGATTACTTTCACTTATGCTCCATGCCCACTTTGAGCTGTTCTGGAGGTCTTGTCTCCATTCAGGGACACACACTGGCAGAACTGCTACCATCTAGAACATCATTGCTCCCTGCTGCAGGAGAGGGAAATGAAGCAAAAAGGCGCCAGCTTTTCTGCTCACATTTCATTAGCCAAAGCAAGTCGCATGGCCATACTTAACATTGAGAGGGTAGGGAAGTGCCATTCTGTCATATGCTCACAAGCTAAAAATATTTGTGAACAGCATAAAAGTTCACAGGTAGACTTGAAACTACCAGACATAGAGAGATATAACCTGGCTTCAAATTCTGACTTCACAATGTACTAAACCTGTGACTTTAAACAAGTAAATAAATCTCAGTTTGTTCATTTCCTAAACAGGCATAATAATACTTACGCCACCCAGTTGTTCTGAAAATCAGTAAGATCAAATACATAAATTCAAACAGGTTAGTGCCTCAAGCATAATAAGTGCTCTCACTAAAACGAGTTGAATAAGAAATAATCACTTTGCTGACCATCCTTACCTATCACATACTAATGATATTTCAGATTCACATTGTTGTTGTCTTATTTTAACATTTAAATTCAGTGATGGTGACTAACGAAATCACTGTGTAGGGAGAACCGGAGGCAGTTGATAGTGTGAGAGGCTGTCACAGGCTGGAGTTCCCAGTGAACAGACTCTAGTGTAGACATGTGTTTGCAGGAACAGGACCTGCAAAGGGGTAAGGGAAGTAGGCCCGAATGAGAAGAAAAGTTGACTTGGAAGGCAGTAGCAACAGAGCCAATCTGCCTGGGAGCTCTAGAGCTGGGATGATTTTTTAGGAATGTTCTGGATTGTGGCACAAGAGCTAGCGCTAACCTCGGGCCAGGTGGTGCCCATAGAAGGCAATCCCTAGAGAGGGACTCAGCTGAGAACCATCACCAGGCAACATTTGCTGCAGTCGGGGACACTAGGGATATGAGAGCCTCAGGCCTAAATGGAGAGATCTGAGCAATGTACCATGGCACCTACTTTAAAAGCAAATCTAGAAACGGAACAGGCTGTAAAAGTGAAAGACCCTGGACTATGACTTCTCATTATTTTTCATTAAATCCTGCTCCCATTTGAACAGTAAGCTAATTGGGGTATTTAATGTTTAATATTCCAATGCATAAACAGTGAAATTTGTAGAAAAACGAATAATTGGTGTAGAACATAAATTATTTTCCCTTGCCTCTCTGTCATCTTCATCTAGGAATAATTGACCACCTAGGGATTATTATCAGAATGGTAGGTCTAGTGCCAAAAAGGAATTTATTTTCATGACTATCACTTCAGAAATAATTCCTAGAAGGCAGAAGTCATTATTTGGCTTATTTCTACTTTGGTTGAAATACTAAAACTTATATAACTTAGGCTAGAATATCACACCTCACCAGGATTTCTTAAGGATGTTCCAGTGAGGCACCAGGGGCCACCGGATGAAGAAGGCACATCTTCTGGAGCAGGAACATGATTGGATGACCTGACAGATGGGAGTGGGGGTATAAACAAATAATTTAGTGATCTAAAATTTGAAAAGTATATATATTACAGAATACAGAACTGCACTGCTTTAAGGTAAAACTATATTCTTTAAATATATTTCATGTTTGCTGTAGGGCTTTCAAACCACATAAAGACACAAGTTCATTCTGCTATGCCTATAAGGGGACTTTGCTTGAAAATTTTGAGAAGCATATTGTGACACATTGACTGCCACACTCGAAAAAGAATTTTTCCTTAGGGCCACAGTGTTTTATTGTGAAAATAGAATAAAAACTTTGAAAACAAAATGATCATTTCTAATTTAATGAAAAATCTGTTATTTTTTATTGTTTTCTGTATGGGTTAAAGTGCAATTAAATTGTCAATATTAATTGTAACAATAAGAACATGAACAAGTAAGATTTTCGCCAACCAATTGCAGGGTTTTGCCCAGGGGGTCACCTGTCACGTAACATGTCTGCTACAGCATGGCAGTGTGAGCTGCCTGTGCACCATGTGGCTCCCAAGGTAAAGAGACATGTGAGTTCCATATGCTTCATGAGGCCCCGGGCTCAAAACTAGCGTGAGTTAAATACAACTCACATGGCAATTAATGTGTTAAACTGTTCCAGCTTTCCCATTATGGGCTGATCATGTTTGTTTCAAAATACACAATTTTTGTACTGTAGAGACACATCTCTAGCAATTATTTCCTTTGGAATTAGAACAAATAAAGGAGGCTTGTGCTTCTGTAGAGCACAAAGGGTCAATTACATCATATCTCATCCGTCAGTGAAGCTGTGTGTAACCAAGCCTGATGACCCGTCAATGAGATATCAAGAACCCGTCATCTCAAAGTGTCTTCCAAAATAAGATCATGGTAGAATGTAAGTGAGAATATGAAATAGTAGTATGTACTAACTCTATGACCTTGGAAAGGACTTAATATTTTGAGCCTCAGATATTTCATCTGGAAAATGCAAAATACCAGGGCTGAGTTGTGAGGGTAAAAATAATGTATAAAAACACAGCAGAAATTAAATAAGTAAGAATAATTTTGTTAGATATTGTAGTTGAGATCCATATAATAGCTTTTTAGGAGTTTCCAAAAAACTAACTATATAATTCCTTGGATAATGAATTTAATGAATATACCACCTCCCTGTCTGGTTAGCATGAAAACTCCCGGATCCCTGCCAGTTACTCAGGAACCCCGGGCAGGGGCAAGAAATGCTCTTAGTTGGCTCCTCTGTGTGATTCAACCCTGGCCCTCAAACGTCTGAGCTGCTCTCAGGCAGTTGCTGACAGTAAGAACATCAAATATCCTCTAGTTTTCCCAAAGAAGCCTTGGTAATATTCCCAGTATGCTTTTTAAAACATCTTCCTCTTTTACCTGACCCATTTTTGCATGGGATATTTTCTCTACCATATGAGCTAGCTTTAATTAAAGTTGATAATTCTGGGGTGCCTTCCACATACTCCCTGATGAGTGTGATATAAATGGACATAATAAACAGACCATCTAATATTGATAGAATCTACAGCTGCATCTGCTAATTAGGGCCAGTAAGGGCTTTGGGGGCAAGAGTTCCCATGTGACGTTTGTTTAATTAAAGCCTTTATCTGCCCTACTCAGAAGGGTGAAAAATATTCCACTTAAAATGTACTGAAAACAAACACAGCTATTTGAATGCAGAACATTCCATAATAGTCCCTCCTGGGCTCCCAGAAGGAAACATTTAGGGCAAAATAATTTTTTTTCTTGATAATATATACAATATTGTTGTTATTATTTTAATTAAACCAGATAATTGATTCTATTTCCAAATCCACATATATACATAGGAGTAGGTCTGGCGGATAAGCTTTAAGAGGGGAGCAAGTTCAGAGATGATCCAGGAGGATTAGGGCAGGGAATACGTGGTCTCTCATATGTTATCCTATGGATAATGGGCTCACCTGGACCAATATAATGCTTTTCTCTCAATGACAGGCTGAGTATGTACTGTATTATTATCTGCTATATGTCATGAAATGAGTTGCACTCTGGTAGGATGGTGAAGTGGAAAGGGCCTTAGGCAGAGAGACAGGAAATGTGTATTTTATTCCTGATGTTGCTATGAATTTAGAAAATTATTCTTTGAGTCTTGGTTACTTTATCTGGAGAAATGGAAGTATGTATATTAAGTGAGGACTTTAGCTTGATTTTAATAGTCCTGCTTCAGTTTCTTTGACCATACTTTCTTTGGATTTTTCCAAATATGGCTCATATAAATTGCCAATTTTTAAGCAATTAATATATAAAAGCATATTTTTTCTCATATTTCAAATAGTGTTTATTTGTTTTGAACTTGCAGCAAGGGAGCATGCAATAGAGAAAGTGGTTCAAATAACAGGCTTTGTAGACCATATTTTATACAAAAAGAAAGGAAACTATGAATAGAGACCTTGACTAGTTAATTAGCTACAGGACTGTCTTGTTTTACGCAAAAGCATATATTAAAATTAAATTGATAAATTGTTCTTTGATATATCTTGTAGAGTTGTTTTTAATCATTATGAAGAATTTCAATTATCAATGAATTATAGACTCATGTAATGAATAGCTAATTAATAGAAAGTACACATTAGATATTAGAACCCTAGATAAAAGGTTTTTTGGTGGCACCGGTAGAGGACTCCGATCTACATAACTGCCCTCAGTTCATAGTTTACCCTTGTGCTTTGCTAGAAACAATAAATGCCACATTGCCTTGATTCTAAGATGCACATTATTCTTTCCACATTTTAATGTTTCTGAAATCAAGACACTTCTCAAAAATCAAAGCCAAATAAGACCAGCCTAAGTTGTAACATAGCTGTCATTGTCTACAAGTTTGCAAATTTAACCATGAGGTGTGTGTGTGTGTGTGTGTGTGAGAGAGAGAGAGAGATTGAGAGAGAGAGAGAGAGATAATGACAAGGGTAACTTTATCTGACACTCACCTCGGTTTAGTTACTTGCACTATACCAGGGGTAAAATTTCAACATTTAAATTTGGATCCCTAATTGTTACTGAATATGCTTCCAAAGTGTTACACTGGGAAGTAGTATTGAAAAAAGTTATTATAAATTTTGACACTTCCCTGTTATATATACCAGTCAATAAACAAAAAGTAGTAGATTTGTCAATAATCAGGGTAGGTCATAAAACAGTCAAAGCTAGGAGAGATTGATCTGACCAGATTATATGCATGAAGGACTATGACCTTAGTCCCAGAATTCTCTTTCCAAACTTTCTTTTCTCTTTTCTTCTCTTCTTCCTTTCTTTTACTTTTCTCCTTTGACTTCCTCCCTCCTTTCTTCTCTCCTTCCTTCCCTTCTCCTTTTAAATAAGTGACTTTATTTTTAATATCATCACATTACTAAAACTTTAATGCATATATATAAAATTACAAAGAAGAAAAAACATCTCATCACTCAAACATAATGATCAGTAATATTAAGAGTATATCATTCCAAAATTATCTATATACTTATGTACAGATAAAAGTATAGATACATTGAAAATGTTAAGATATGTGGGTTGAATTATGTATTTTTTTAAATTTATTGTATTAAATTTACTTTAACAAAGAAAAATGAAATATAGCAAATGGTTAGTATATACAGAAATATTTCCTTGCTCTGTCAGCTGAGAAGATCTATTAATAGAAACAAGGACATTCCAATTGTAACAAGCACACCCAGCACCAGATCTTGGTTTCTAATACCATTCTCCAATCAACAGGGCTACTTAGAGAAATGGCTGATTCTGGGACCAGGATGGGAAATATACAACATGGTCCGGGAGGATTTTATAGTGCCAGAAAGTTAAGGAAGTGTTCAAAAACAACCCCACATCGATGGATTATATCAAAGGGATATGGGGCCAGTGGAAAAAGCTTTAATGACCAAAGCTGAAATGATTTGGACAACAAAACAAGTAAAGTAGCAGTGAACCCAAATTATAAAATAAATGTTCGTCAACCACACTGGTTATAAATTAATTAATTAGAATAAGATTAAATAAAGAAATCTCCCCTGCAGAAGAATTCCAACTTCTGTGGACACTTCACCCTCAAGGAAGTAAAATATAATCCATAGTTCCTTAAATGTGAGCTGTGCATGGTGTCTTCTTTCTAAAGAGTAAAGCATGAAAAGGGGGAAGAATAACTTACAGTAGAGAAACCTGACAGTCACTACCTCAGTCAGGTGTGTAAAGTTCACAGTGATAAATTATGTTGAGAGTAGAGAACTTTGGTATGATGGGATTAAACGGGCACTTTGCCTCTGTGATCTTTCTCCCCCAAACTCATAACCCCAGTCTAACCATGAAAAATACATCAAATCTCAGATAGGGGACAGTCTATGAAATATCTGACGTGTACTCATCAAAATGGGCATTAAAACTAAGGGAAGTCTGAGAAACTATCATGGCCAAAGGGAGCCTAAGAAGACACGATGACTAAATATTATGGGATATATTAGATGGCATCCTGTGACAGAAATAGGACATTAGGAATTAAGGAATTTTAATTAAAGAAAATATGAATTTCAGCTAATAAGAATGTATCAATATTGGCCAATGTACCATACTAATATAAAATGTCAATAATAGGGGAAACTGGATGTGGTACTTCACTTTTTTTCTGCAAATCTAAAACTATTCTAAAGGGAAATTGACCCACATAATTGATTTTTATGAACAACTGACTTTCAATAAAGGTGTGATGGCAATTCATTGGAAATATAATAGTCTTTTCAACAAATGGTGGTGGAATAATTGAATATCCATATGCAAATAATGACTCTGATCCACACTTCACAGCATATTAAAAAATACTAACTCAAAATATAGCTGAATGTAAAAGTAAAACCTAAAAGTATAGAACATTTAGAAGAAAACAAAAGATAATTTTTGTGACCTTGGATTATAAATTAATTTCTTAGATATGACATCTTAAGCAAAATCCACAAGAGAACAAATTGATAATTTATACTTCATCAAAATTAGAACCTGCTCTTCAAAAGACATTGTTAAGAGACATTGTTAAGACATTGTTAAGACATTATAAGACATGCCAATGAACTGGGAGAAAATATTTCAAAGCTTATATCTGTAAAGAACTTATATCCAGAATATATTAATATAAAAATAAGAAAGCCTAAAAATTCAATAATAAAAAATTTAAATGGACAAAGAATTAAAAAAACACTTCACCAAAGAAGACATTGTGGTGACAGACACATACATGAAAAGGTGATTACCATCATTGTTCATTAAAGAAACGCAAATTAAAACCAAACATGAGATACTGCAATGCAGCTATTAGATGAGCTAAAATGAAAAAGATGACCAGTTGCCAAGCATGTCAAGGGAATGGAACTCTAATGCATTGCTGGTGGGAATGGAACTCTAATGCATTGCTGGTGGAAATTTACAACTACTTTCAAAGTAAATGTACAACTACTTTGAAAGATAATGTGTCAGTTACTTACAAGTTAAACATACACCTACTATGTGATCCAATCATTCAGTATTAGGTTTCTACCCCACCAAAAAAAAATGAAAGTGCATGTCCACTCAAAAACTCATACATGAATGTTCATAGAAGCTTTATTTATACTAGCAAAAACTTGAAACAACCCAAATATCTATCTACAGTGAATGAATACACTGTGATATATCCATAAATGAAATATTATGCAACAATAAAAAGGTATACATTTTAACACATTATAACATTGATAAATAATTATGCTGAGTGAAAGAATCCAGACATACATGTATGATTCTATGGACATAAAATTCTAGAAAATTCAAATTAGTTTATTGTAACAAAAAACAAATCAGCTATTTCCTGGCAATAGGAGTGGGGTGTGGGCAGAGAGCAGCGACAGAGAAAGGTTACAGAGGGGCATAAGCAAACTTTTGTGGGAAATCTATATATTCACTATATTTACAGTAGTGATGTTTTCATGAGTGTGCATGTGTGTCAGAACTTATCAAATTGTATGCTTCATATATATGCAATTAATTAAACATAAATTATACCTCAATATTTAATTTTAAAGTAAGAAAGACCAGAACATCACCACATGGATGGGTCTGACACTCCAAATGGATAAAATTAATTCAATACACTTTTCAGTTTTGAATGTGAAAAATCTTAGACTTAAACTCTGACACTGAAAAAGATAGGGGTATTTAATGACCTCGTATATAAATACAAAGAGGCTAGCAGTTAAGAAAACATTTAATGTGTCTTAGTTTTTTTATTGCTAACAACACAAAGAAAAGAGGGCTAAAATAACAAAAGAGGAAAAATAAAATAAGAGACATGAGAGGGAAGGGAAAGGACAAAAGAGCATGGCTTAGTTTTGACCTACCAACAATTATTTAAGAAGCCATTGCCCATTTTAAAATACGAATTTCCATAAAGAAATCTAGACCTTAATTCTTTTCCTGACATAAAATTTGAGAAAACTTTGTATGAAACTAAGCAGAACTAGGGGTTGTAATGGAAATTCATAGATAGGAATGTGACTCTGTTAACACTAGCAGGACTCATAGTTATGAAGTTCATGATCCCTGCAGACCTCGAGGACAGCCTCAGTGCTCTGAGTACCCTGAGCATGTTCGAGGATTATTACGATTCCATCTGGGACCTTATCAATTCTGTGTATTCATCTCAGCATTTAGCTCAGAGGCAGCATGCTGGCCACCTGCCAGGCATATGAATTAGTCATGTAGCAAAATTTCCAGGTAGATAGAAATACAAATTCATGTTAAGAAGTGGAGACTGCAGGTTCACTTCACATAAATTTTCAATATTATAGATAGAGTCCTTTCAGTAGCAACTTCTAGATGTATATATGTAAAGTGACCAGATATGTATTGAACTGATGGAAGGATGAATAGAATCTCTTGAGGTTCAGAATACACTGTCCCTTTACTCTTTGGTACACAGAACTGGCGTCTCTGTTTCTCGTCCTTCCCACAACACACCTAATTTCTTTGCTCAAAGAGCATGGATCACACCATCTCTGAGGGAGAATCATAGACTTTAACCTCTGTATTTTTTTCTATAGCTACCAGCAGTAGAGCAAAAGTTAGGACTTTTTTAGTTTGCAAGGAAAAAATATCTTTAGCCAAAGGAGGACTTTCATTACAAGGGCACAGGGCAAATTCAGAAAAGTTTCAGTGCTGCTCTGTCCCAAGAAGACAAGGGAGTCAGGTACCAGAAAATGAAATGGCCCATTTCTCATCTCTGCCAATTTACAGATCTTACTCATTCTTTCTCCTTTCTCTCTCTGTCTCTCCTCTCTCTCCCCCATACCCAGATTGATGTACTATATTTAAATTACTCAAGTTCACATGAAGGGACTATTCTCTTTATTAAATTGAAATGATAATACGTCATGAAGAAGAATATGATGATGATGGCAGTGGTGGTGATGATGAAGTACCTACATTCTATGTCTGAAAGCTAGGATAATAATATCTATCCAATAGGATTGTTGCATAAATTGGACAAAATCATATATGGAGAAAGCCAGCAGTGTGCTTGACACACAGTAAAATAAAAATCAAATAAGGGTCCAATTATAAAGGGCTTTGCATTCTGTATCAATGATGATATTAGTTAGCATTCATTAAATACAATATGCCAGGCAATTTTTAAATGGCTTTAGGTAAATTATCTTCTTTAATACTCTTAACAATTGTATGAGTTATGTGCTATAATCATCCTCATTTCCCATTTGAGGAAACCAAAATACAGATGGGTTAGTATGAAGTAGAACCTAGAACTGAAGCTAATCTGACTCAAGTGTCCGTGCTCTTAATCTCTATGTTACACTGACTTCTCAAGTTGAATTTTAACCCAAAGACAATAGTAATCTCTTAAAGGTTTAAACCAATGCAGTTTTAGAAATAACTCTAGACATACTTGGTTTTTGTAAAGATCACCCAGATGATAAAATAGGGAATACTTCATGATACAAAGGTTAACTCCAAGTATTGCCAGTGAAATTAAGAATAAGAATAATTATGTGCCAAGGAATTGGAAATATATGTAACTCAAAATAACCCAGATAAATATATAACATCCCTGGAACTATTTGATGAATAAAAGGTTCAGACCAAGGTTAACCTACATGCTGGTTTTTTACAGAAAGCTTAGTTCTCCCTCTTTTCTCTTGTGAGGCAAAATCTAGCTTAATGACAGGACTAGAGACTTTTGAGTTACTGACAGCATGCCAACCCTTGGCATAAAACAGCATCAGGCTCATGAAGAGATCAGTCAGATATTCAGCATTTCCAGGATCAGACTGCAAGGGATACATGAGGCCTGAGTTTAAATATCTCCAAAGCACAGGCACTCAAAGGAAGTAACTATGTGCTGCAAATTCTACACCCTAACAATTGCAATTGGAAGAAAGCCTAATAAAAAATGTTCCTTCTTTATACCAGCACAGTCCCAGCTTCCATTTGTAAGCTGATGACAAAAACCTCAAATTTTTGTGGCAATAATAGGCCTTCACTTTTCAATTTCTCTTTCTCTTTCTTATGCATACACACATGTGCATATATGCATGTACATACATATATACATATGCATGCATACATATATACATATAACACACAAATGTATATACATAAATACATATACCTACATATTCATGTATTCTTTAATGATTAAAAATGTTTTCTTTGATGTATTGTGTTTAAATAAATTCAATTCCTAACAACATGAATATTCTTTTGTATCCTTTCATATAGCTTGCAGTTCTCTTTGGTTCTTTGTATTACTTAGCAATTTAATTTTGTGTTTTGAATTTTTTCAAAGTCTGCTCAGAGAGTAGTAGATTCAGGACAATAATACATAGCCTCTTTTATTTCTAATAACACAGGTTGGTTTCATACAATTTTAGTCCCCCTTTGTTTCTATAGGACATGATAGGGTTGCTGTTCTGATCACAAGAAGAAAGAAGTCCATCTTCTCCCTCTTTGGGAACCAGTCTAATTTTCAGAAGTGGGGATATTGGCCTAGGTATACTAAAGTTGTCTGGTCACTTCCCTGACTATACTTTCAGACATTATTATATGGGATATTACTCCATTATATAATCTCTAATTGACCTCTAAATATATTCCCATACTTCATACTTCAGAAAGTCAGAGATCAATATGAGGTTTATATGGCAATTATTTCCCACAGATTCACTACCAAGACCTAGAAATAAACATAACTAAGTAAGTCACTTCATTTGTGTGCATGAAGGAAGGATCTATGTAGAAAAGGCAGAGAGGTTTATTACCCACCACGAAGGAACTAAGGACATACTAGCAATTCTTTTCTTTATCAGATTTTGTAGCCATATTTGGAATACGTCATCCCAGAGTGTCTTTAATTACAACAAAGTCCTGCCTTGAAGAAGGTCTACTCCTTTTGTGCCCTTATTTACTTTCATCCAGCATTAGAGAATAATTCTCTTTTTCCTCTTCATTTGCTTATCCAAGAACATGACATGATGAAGCGACTTTTTAGAGTATATTTAACTGCTTCTCTCTGAAACAATATTTGGGTTTGAGCAAATATGAAATTAAACCATAATTTAAAGATGTTTAATTAGTAGATGAGCCATTCATATGATTCATATATAACAAATATATCTTGAGTATCAATTATATGCCAGCAATTGTGTTAAGTGTGGAAATCTATCACCTGAGTCCTACTTTTTCTTAGAATATAGAAAATCAGAAGAGAATGTTGCTCCCACTCTAATAATGAGAACAAGTTGAATAACACACAAAATTATAGATATTCTTTGAGCCTAAAAGAGAACTGAGAGCACAAAGTAACCTAATGAACCAAAATCCAAAAGTGTCAAGCCTGTCTGATGAGAGAAAGAACCTACCTTTGACAGATGAAAGGAGGAAGGAGCTGCTATAGATGTGGGTAAGAGGAGATAGAAAAAAATTTTTTTTTTTTTTTAGAGACGGGGTCTCGCTCTTGGTCAGGCTGGTTTCGAACTCCTGACCTTGAGCTATCCACCCGCCTCGGCCTCCCAGAGTGCTAGGATTACAGGCGTGAGCCACCGCGCCCGGCCTTAGAAAAAATTTTAATTACCTTTTAAATGCTGATCTTCACAACCACTCACTAACCCTTTTTCCTGGGCCTTCGCAGAGAGCTCATAAGAAAGATTGGGCAGAAGAGAGGAAATAAAAGAGACTCAGTGGTATGAGTGTGCATAGCCATCTAAATCTGATGGTGAAGAAAGATAACTGAGTGAAACCTTCTGCGTCCCAGGCACTGAGTTCTGGGTGATGGCATTCAATCACTGGAGCAAAAGCAAGGAGTAGTGCAAGAGATAATTCCTCTCCAGAGATAGGGGCGCAGGGCCCACTGAAGACTGCAGAAACCCTCCATCATGCCAGGCCTCATAATAATTATGAGGGAGAATCACCTTACCACTGGGGAATTTGAAAACTGTAGAGCAAGAACATAACTAACACAATAATAAGGCCCAGATCTAACTCTACGCAGACTTACATTGACCCAAATCTTCAAACCAGCAGCCTGACAGATGAAAAAGTATATTTGGTTACAGGGTATACATATTTACCTCAACCTCCATGGTTCATTGCAACAAAGTCAGGCATTCGATTAATAATTATGAGAAAAATACCAAAATATATGATTCACAGTCAATAGATAAAGCATTTGATAGAACCTGAGTCTGATAAACCAAGACATTGCCTACATGTTGACTTATCAGATAGGAACCTAAAAATAACTATTATAAATATGTTAAAGTTGGTGTTTAGTTGCAAAGTTGAATAACAGATGGGGAATTTCAGGAGAAATATGGAAATTATTAAAAAGAGCCAAGTAGAAGTGCTAGAAATGAAAAGCATAATGTTAGACATGAAGAATTATTTATATAAGCTTATTGGTACAGTATATATATATATATATAGCAGTATTATAGGGAAGAATCAGGCCAGGCATGGTGGCTCAAGCCTGTAATCCTAGCACTCTGGGAGGCCAAGGCTGAGGTTGGAGGATCTCTTGAAGTCAGGAGTTTGAGACCAGCCTGAGCAAGAGCAAGACCCTTATTTACTAAAAATAGAAAAAACTAAACAGGTGTGCTGACACACACCTGTAGTCCCAGATACTCAGGAGACCAAAGCAGGAGAATCGCTTGAGCCCAGGAGTTTGAGGTTGCTGTGAGCTATGAGGACACCACTGCACTATAGCCTGGGTGACAGAAAAAGACTCTGTCTCAAAAAGAAAAGAATCAGTGAACCTGAAGACAAGTCAATACAAATTATTCAAACTGAAATACAAAGGGAAAAAGTGTGAATAAAAATGGAATAAATAATCTAATATCTGTGGAAAATATCAAACAGTATAACATATTAACATCAGAGTACCAGAAAAATACAGGGAATTAGAGATCAAAATAAATATCTGAAAGGATAACAGTTGAAAATGCTCAAAATTATGAAAGACAACTCATAGATACTAGGAGATCAGAGATACCCTAGCAGGATAAATAAATATATATATATAAAAAACCCCAAATGCATAAACATATCACAATAAAACTGCTAAGAACCACATATAAAGATAAAATGTGGAAATCAGTCAGAAAATAAAAAAATATTTTATACAGGGAAACAATAATAGTAATTACAGCTGACTTCTCATCAGAAACAATAGAGAACAGAAGATAATGGAATGACATCTTTAAAGTACTGAAACAAAAATACTGTTGTCTTGCAATTCTGTCTCCAAAAAAAATATTCTTCAAAATTAGAATGGAAAAAAAGCCATTTCAGATACACAAATACTAAAGAACTCATCTCCAACAGATTTTCACTTCAAAAAAATGCTAGAAAAATTTCTATAGACCGAAGACAAATTTCTACTGGATAGAAACCTGGTTCTGCAGGAAAGAATAAAAAGCACCAGAAAGAATAATATTAAAAAGTTTTGTTTACAGTATTTCTAGTTTTATACATATATATCATCAAATCATTGTATAGACTATTGGCAGTTTAAAGCAAAAATTATAACAAAGAAATATGGGGTCTTAATGTAATGTATATGAGTAAAATGTATGTTTAAAAAAGGTTAACAAAAGCCAAAAGTGGGAAGGTAGTCATTGAAAATATACTGTTGTAAAATTCTTAGATGGTACATAAAGTAATGGAATATTTTTAACATAGTCTGTGATAAGCCAAATGTACATATGATGATCTCAAAGCAATCTCTTCAACACACACACTCACACACACACACACACACACGAATTACTACAAAGTCAGTAGATGAGATAAAATGTGCTCTTAAAAATATTTAGTTCACTCAAAGCAGGCAAGAAAGAAGGAACAGAGGTATATAGAACATATGAGACACAGAAATTAGACACTAAGATGGTAGATTAAATACAACCATTTCAATAACTACGTTACATATAAATGGAATCAATACATTAGCACAATTCATAGATTATCAGGCTAGATTTAAAAAATGAACCCAGCTACATATTGTCTATAAGTAATATATAAAAGCACAAACAAGTTGAATAAAAAGATATAAAATAATATACCTGTCAAACAGTAGACTTAAGAAAGTGGGTGTGACTTGTGATTTCAAAAGTTGCCCACCTGATGACAGCTTTCTATTTGAATCAGTTAGCCTTTCCCTTTTTGACATATCTATATCCCTGAATATAACTTCTTATACCTCCATTTCTGTGCTCATGCCATATTTTATTTGCTCCCACTTCTACTTTTCACAGAAAATCATCCACGCATTTTTGTGATTGTTTATTATGAACCTAATGCTATGAAACAAACAAAATTGAGTTCATTAAATTCATCAAAGTTTACAATCTCTTTAGGAAAGCATGTTACAGAAACAAATAGTAAGTGTTAAATGATTTGGTAGGGGTAGTTCATTCTACAGAAATTTGGAGGAAAAAAGTGACAAGGATGAAGGTGAGACTTAGTGCTTTGAAGATACCAATAGCCTCCTAACTGTTCTGTTTCCAGTCTTGACCTTACTCTTAAACATTCCTTAACAACAGACAATAATATTACCAAAGTAAAGATCTGATTATATTATTTCCCTACACAAAATCCTTCTCCCTTTGAACCCATCCTCACCAGCAGGTAGGTCTATTTATTAGTTAAATCCAAGGTATGTGGAGTGAAACCCAGACCCAAAGCTTCAGCCTTTCTTCTTCCCAGAACCTTGAACATCCTCCTAATTTGGACTGTAGTTCCCCTCAAAGCTGGGGCCCGTTTTCCTGGGTCTACATACCATGCTTGCCTATTACTTTGCTGGGTCCTGACACTGTGCCTACCTACTTCATTCAGGCACTAACTAACCAGGAATTTTTAGCCAAAATTTAGAACAATGTTCCTGCCCCCATTTGTGCCCAAGAGACTCCTGCAGCCAAGTTCCATCCCCTGTAGAAGATGCTCCCTTCAAATATCTATGCTGCCTGGGTCACATTACCTTGTTTCACTGGAAACCATAAGCTGAACTGCTACTTCCTTTTATTCCACACCAACTCACATGCGAGATCCTAGATTGCTTCATAAGCATAGGTTTCTAACACCGTGTTCCAAATGACTCTTGCCCCTCTAACGTCTAATCTCCCTTCTCCAGGAAAAAGAACAGAGAATGATAGGAGGCAATGTGGACAAAACTGAATTAAGACAGAATTATTATCAAATTGACAGACAGTGAGTTAATGCTATTAGCTTTCAACATACAGAAGAGAGACTATTCTGCCTCCTTGTCTAATAATAAAGACCCCAATTAGAGGTCCCAGAGTACTAAATGATATAAGGCTATGGGTTAGAGGAATCCCAGTGAACAAATATTCTCTAGGAAAAATGAACATGGTGCTAATATATGGCATCAGTACACACCTACTTATGGGCATATTTGTAAACAACCAGAAATATAAATAATTCTCCAAGTCTTTATTTGCTAAGGGTGTTGTGAGATTTGCTGCCAGGCACAGTTAAAGGAAGAATTGCTAACTCAAGTCCTACTACATTGTATCTCAGAAAATATACACTGAAAATAATGTGGCATGAGGGGAAGAGAATAGGCTTAAGTCTAGAACTGTGGGCTCAACTACTGATTATTCCAAATACCCTAAGGCAGGCTCTTGGTCTCACTGAATCTCAGTTTTTCTATCTGCAAAATGGAATTTTAAAACCTGTCTTATCTACTAGGATGTTTTGAAGAGCAATATAAATAATATACTGCCATTCGAAAGGTACTTATTTTCTCTATTATTATGGCCATTTAGACAGGCATTGTGTCATAATATCAGGTAAAAAATGTCTTTTTAAATTTTCCATTCTTGTGATACTTCACTTAGTAGAATGGGCTCCAGCTCTATCCAAGATAACACAAGAGGTGTTAGATCGCTATTGTTTTTGGTGGCTGAGTAGTGCTCCATGGTATACACATACCACATTTTATTAATCCACTCATGTATTGATGGGTACTTGGGTTGTTTCCACATCTTTGCAATTGTGAATTGTGCTGCTATAAACATTCTAGTGCAGATGTCTTTTATTTACATGTAATTGGTTATTAAGTGTTTTAAATCCTTCTTTTACTAAACAAGATATTTGAAGATCAGCTTTTGAGGCCAGAGTTTTGGGCAGAGGCCAAGATAATTCAGCTGCCAGCTACAAAGTACTACAGTAAGTGCCAAAAACACTACTCATTTTTGAATGGGAAAATGTTTCTGCCAAACTAAGTCTTAAGGGTCTTTATAGTTCTTTCCCATATGTTCCTATGAAAAGGTCATTTTTCATATCTCATTTTTGAATGGGGCTGTCAGGATAACAAGTTTCAACTGTTTTCCAAGTCTTGGAAATCGATCTAGTTAAAATGATTTTGAGGATATGGAGTATTTTTAGGGAATTCAGTGAATTATGCCTTGAAGTCATGGATAGCATGGATTGAAATAAGCATAGGTGATTGATGTCCAGTTTATAGTTGGCCCATCTAGTCTGCTTCTGCATAGGCAGCTCCCAGACTAACACTCCAGTCCTGGCAACACCACCTTCCGGGGACAATAGGGCAATATTTCAAATATTTGATTATCAGTCATGTAATGACTGATTAGAAAATGCCATTTTCACTCTTAGTCATCCCCACCCCATGGTCAGATTAGGAAAAGGAGGAGGAGGAGGTTTGTTAAAGCAGACCACAAAATCTCTAAATTCTAGGCAGCTAGAATCTCGTGTGGTCTGGGGAGGAGCTAGAGCGCTGAACTAGAGCACAGTCCCTGCTTCTGCCAGGAGGAAGGAGTATTATTTTCCTGTTCTTACATTGGCATTCTGTGGGCCAGCAGGCGCCCTGAGAGATTGAACTGTTACAGTAAGTAGGTCTGAGTTTCTTAGAACTGGTATGAAATTTCTAATAAACAAAAATGCCTGGAAAGTTATATAGTTATACAGGACTGAAGTATCTTCAAGGAATTCATGCTTCCAAAAAGGTAATGTTTTAATGAACAGTTGATAGGTTATTGCAAACAAATACACCCGTTTTGAGTTTATGTTCTCCATATTTGAGATTCCACACTAAATCACTTATACCCCATTAAGGACTTTGCATATTACTCAAATAGAAAGCTATATCCCTCACAATATTTGTCACTCAACTTCCATAGAACCCTACCGGCCAAGAAAGATTTTGCTTAGTTTAAATGTCTGTAGCCTACATTATGAAAACAACAGATTTACTGAATCTAGAACTACTAGCCCTATCCACCTTGAAATATTTCTGAGCTACCAGAAGCTAGTTAAGAATTTTAAGTAGGGATGTAACATTGTCGCCCTGCTGTGATGAGGACTGACAGAGGGCATGGCTAGAAGGATGGAGGTATGTGAAGAGGTTACAGCAGTGACACAGATTACAGATCTGAGCTGAGACTGATTTAATAGGTATTTAGAAATTAGAATTAGCATGCGGTCATGATTAATTGAATGCTGGGGGGAAAATAAGAATAAATATCATACCTAGGTTTCTGATTTTGAAAATTTGGTGAATAGTGGTGTCACTAACAGAAAAGATGGAAATGAGCTTTCTTTGGGGACAGGGAAATGATATGTTCATATTTGCTCATGTTGTATTTGTCTTCATGCAACAAATGTAGAATGAGGTACCTGGTTGAGAGTCATGGGAGGCAGTCTTCATCATGATCACATTGATCCTTGCCTGCTGGTATTCAGGCTGTATGTAATACCATCTCCTTGAGTAATTTGCTTCTGACCAATCGAATATGGAAACATTGAGGATATATCTGTCTCATGATTAGAGCACAAAAGATCATGAATCCCATCTTGATAGTATACTCTTTCTATTGCTTTTACAGCTTGCACACTTTGATAGAGCAAACTGTCATGTTAGAGAGGACTACATCGCAAGGCACTGAGAGTGGCCTCTGCTCAACAGCCATCCAGAAACTGAGGACTTTCATCTAGGTTCATGCAAGCAACCAAACTGCATTTACAACCTCTGAGTTAGCATTTTCCATTTGAGCCTTCAGGTAAGACTCTAGACCATGGGCTGGCGTCTTGGGTGTAGCCTTGTGAGAGACCAGGAAGCAAAAGAAATTCCAGCAAAACTGTGCCTAGATTCCTGACCCACAGAAACTGTAAGATAATAAATGTGTGTTGGTTTAAACAACTACTAAGTTTTTGGATAATTTTTTAGGCTGCAATAAATAGATAACTAAAACAGGAAGGCTCTGGAGATAAAGGCTAGATTTCTGGGACTCACTGGCATACAGATAATATGCACTGATTATGAATAAGCTCACTGAGAGATAATGTGCAGTGATGGGGAAAGGAGATTGGTACAGGAGGTAGAGGAGTAGTAAAATTTAAGAAATGGATGAAGGACCAGGAGCCTGAAAAGAAAACTGCAAATAAATTGTTAGAGACCTGAAAGCCAAGAACTGCAAGGTTAAGGAAGGCATGGCCAAATATGAAGTGCTGAGAGAATGAAAACTACTGTCAGCAGCAAGGTGGATTTCATTTACCTTGATGTGAACAAATTCAAAGAAGTGACCTTGTGGAAGGCAGATTTTAAGATTGAGGAAAAAACATAACGTAAAAAGGTAAAAGAAACTTCATTGAAGACGCTTAGATGTTGAAAGAAGGAAAGAGTAATGATACTTGCAGTAGGTGAAAAGTTGGTGGCTTTTATAAGGAGAGAGAGACTTGAGCATATTTATGTGATGAGGCCTTCTTGGTCATGCAAATTTTGATTACATTTTCTGTTATTTATAGCATAGCTGTTATTTATAACAAAAACAATAAAGGCAATAACTTGTTTAGCCATTTATAATCCTCCTGCCCTTTTGAAGGCACTTACATGACCATTGGCATTTTGCATAACAAAACATAGCATCATTTTTCTCACATATGACATAAATATTTTTTAATGTTGTTATGTTGGGGGCATAGTTATTTTTAATATTGTATAATATATTGTCAAGCTTGTTACTATAAATGATCTATTTCCTATTTGTTGGATCTCTAGGTTGTTTCCAACTTTTTATAACTGTAAATAATACTGTGATTAATGGCACAAAGTTGCTCCAAAACAAAAACAGAGAGGCTTCCCATAATTGTTTTCTGGACACTTGCCAAAGTCAGCATTCTTCATGCTAAAAGGCTGAATTAAATAAAAATTCATGCAAAAATTGCTGGGGTTCCTTCTTTTTTATTCTTTTATTATACCAAACTTTATAAGCCTGGCAGGTGGTATTTCAAGTATACAGAAAGAGATCATCGAGTGTCTAGATTTAAACTTTCTGTGAACCCAAATATATTCTGTGAACTGATTTGGGGTTGATGTCTTTCTACACCATCCTGAGGTACATAAAACACAGCACAGAGGACCTCAATAATCTTTCTTCTTTTATTTATTTATTTTATGTAGGAAGGAATGTTGCTGTACCGAATACCTCCCTTGCAACAAAATAATCCATTTCCCCTGGAGGGCTGAGTGTGCTGCCAAAAAATATTTTTCATTGGAGCTTATAACAATTGTTGCAAATCTGCTAAATGTTAGGTTTGCCAAATCCTTGCTGAGAATTGCTATCACATTTCTGGTAAGACACTTGTTGAAGGGAAAAGCTTGTACCGCTTTTGCTGAAAGTCAACATGTTTCAAATAGAGATTGCCATTCCTTGTTTACCACCTCTTGCGCAGGAGAGTAGTTGAGGCAGGCCGGCGAGGAGATTAGCTACTTCTCCTCACGGAGCCAAGTCCCTAAGATAGGAGTCGCCACATAGGATAAGGAAATTGATAGGCAACAGAGAGAAATGAAAGAATACACGGAGACTAAGGTATAGTTTATAGTTTTATATATATATATATAAAGATCAGATTTAACACAGTGGGGGTACTTAGGAGACTGGTGTATCTCCATAAATGCCAGCAATATGGTTAGATTCATACAGGTTTTTATAATCACAGACATCAATTACCAGTTGTCAGGGTAACATATTTGCATATCAGGGAATGCAGTTGCCAGGGGATACAGGTAGTGGGTTAGGGTCAAAAGTCCTCTCAACGGGCTTCTAATCTAGGTGAACAAACAGGTACAAAATCTTTCAGGGGCTAACTTCTAAGTTCTAAGGGGTAGTTTTCAATTAACAAAGGTAAAACAAAAGAGGTATAGTGACTCTATATTT
>VBSM01001265.1:49340825-49382094 GCA_008086735.1 Cheirogaleus medius
TAATGGTCTTATGAGCCACGTTTCATTAATTCCTCAATCATATTTCTCAACAACCTCTCTCCTGACTTCTATTTTCTCTATATATGTGAGACTACCCTTCTTTTACTTATCCTAGATTAAGATGCTGAAGGCATCTTATCTATCAGAGCTTGAGCAAGTATGACAGCTATAAAAGGATAAGGAAGGACAAAAGGGACCAGGAACTGAGAAATTCACACATTCATTGGGAAAGCACAGGAAAGACATCCTGAGGGAAGTAGAGCAGTAAAGGGCTGTGGTGCTACAACAAAGAGACCTGGGTTCGAGTCCCAAGAAAATGGATGAGCTCTGTATTTGGGGGCAAGTTACTTAACTCTCTTATTCCTGATCCATAAAACAGAATCTATATAAGAAATTGAAGGAGATATCGCATGCAAAGGGCTTACCACATTATCAGGCACAAACAATGTCCTTGAGGAATGAAAGATATTATTACCAATAAAGACAGAATAAAAATAAAGTGTAATTTAGAAGTGTCCACTGGTCAGTTAAGGTGGACAGGCAGCAGCAAGCTCCTGGGGTTATGGGAAGGCAGTGGTGTTGCTCCTGTGAAAGGCAGGAGCACAGTTATGGGGACCCCAGGCCCTGAACAAAATGCAGAATTCCTGAAGGCAGACAGTGGGAGTCAGAGAAAGTCTCTTCACTGGTAGGAGTGTAGTTACCAGGTGGGGTTTTACTGGTCAGAGTCTCTTGTCTAGAGATAATGATAGCATGAGCAAGACTACATCTCAACCCCAGAAGAAAACAAAACAAAGAGCTGGGAACTGAGAGAGCCATCCTTGGTGGCTCAGGGAAGAAATGGGGAGCTCAGTTTCCAAACAAGGTCTGACCCCGACTGAGATTATAACTCGAAGTTTAGTTCTCTGACTGGTACAGCCCTCTGAGTCCCACATGCCAAGCCTTTTCAATGGTTCCTCACAGCATATAACTGAAAGAAAACAGTAAAAATATCTGCATTTTGGAATGGGTACTTTTGTGCCTATACACATACAAACTTACTGTATTGGAACTTATAATTTCCATGAGCCTGCTGAGATTTTGTGCAAAATGTATCATAAGTGTGTTCATTTTTGTGGGGGTAGGATCCATAGTTTTCATTAGTCTCAAAAGGACCCACAACCTAGCAGGGGTGAAGGATCAATGCTTTAAACAAATGCTCTTGTATGTAAAAATATTACAATCTACCCCTTTCCTTCTTATCCTTACCTTGATCAAATGTTTGGTGAGATGAATGGTGTGTTCATCTTCCATGGCAGAATTTTCCCACATGCACAGGTTTCCAACCATCACTATAACTTCCCATTAGCTCCCCTTATATTTTTTAAATATTTTATACCACAATTTCTGGTTTACTAAGAAGTCCTATTTTTATAATTTGTGGTTATGTATTTAATACATTTTATACCTTTTTACAATCATGTCAGTGGGTTCCTATTGGGTGGGGGCTACTGCAGAATGGGCTTGATCTGTCATGTGGAAACTGAAGGCAAGTGTCTTCAGCTTCTCTCACTGCTTCTACCTTCCCCTACTCCCTTGGCCCCACATGCCTTTCACTACTCTCTTGATTTTTCCACATCAGCTTCAGTTCCTTATCTTTGGAATCCCCTGGGATTATGTCAACCCTCAGAATTCTTTCCCTCCTCTAAGGTAGATAACATTTATTTAATGCCAGGAAAGAGTGTGAAGCAGTTAGCATGTTGCAGACCAGGTTTTTTCAACCTCAGCACAACTGACATTTTGGACTGGATAATTCTTCACGTGGAGGCTTGTCTTGTGCATTGCAGAATGTTTAGCTGTATACATGGCCTCCACCAACTAGATGCAGTAGTACACTTCCCTACTCACCCCGAGTATAACCACCCCAAATGTCTACAAACACTGCCAAATGTCCAAAATTGCCTCTAGTTAAGAACCACTGTTGAAGAATGATCACCATGTATCAGGTAATGTGCTGGACTCTGTACAGATTTTATTTCATAGTCATATTCTACTTTCCTACCTTTATTCTTCTCTTTAATTCAGTTCACTCACTTATTTTTAATTTATCTTGCATTCCATCTTTACCTTTGTAAAGCACTTTAAACCTTCTTTTAAAACAAGGCAAGTTGTATATAAGCACTCATTTTTTTTTCAACCTTGCCACGACTTTTGAAAATAGATGTTAGCATTGCCTTTTAACAGGCGGACACTGACAACTAGAGATCTCTGCTTAATAACTGAACAAAGTCCAAATAACAAACATTGGAGGAACAAAGACTCCACATCAGGATTGCCTGATTCCAAAGTCCATGATATTTTCATGGCACAATGCTATTTTTTAACTGATACATATTATATATATTTATGGGGTGCATGTGGTATTTTGATACATGCATACAATGTGTAATGATCAAATAAGGGTATTTAGGATATCTCATCACCCTTAACATTTATCATTTCTCTGTGTTGGGAACATTTCTATCTTTTCTTTTAGTTAATTTGAAATATACAATATATTGTTAACTATAGTCAGCCTATGGTGCTATCAAACACTAAAACTTACTCCTTCTAATTGTATGTTTGTACCCATTAACCAACCTATTTATCTCTCTCCCAACCCTCCTCCCAGCCTCTGATAATTATCATTCTACTACCTACCTTCATCGGATCAATGTTTTTAGCTCCCACGTATGAGTGAGAACATGTCATATTTGTCTTTCTGTGTGTGGCTTATTTTACTTAACATAATCACTTTTAGTTCTATCCATGTTGCTGCAAATGGTAAGATTTCATTTTTTATTATGACTAAATAGTATACCACTTTGTGTGTGTCTATATATATGTCTGTCTCTATATATCTATATATATATATCACATTTTCTTTATCCATTCATCCATTGATGGATACTTAGGTTGATTACATATCTTGGCTATTGCAAATAGTGCTGCAATAAACATGGGGTTGCAGGTATCACTTTGATATACTGATTTCCTTTCTTTTGGATAAATACCTAGTAGTGGGATTGCTGGGTTGTATGATCACTCTAGTTCTAGTTTTTTGAGAAACCTCTAAACTGTTTTCTGTGATGTCTGTATGAATTTACATTACCACCAACAGTGTATTAGAGTTCCCTTTTCTCTGCATCCTCAACAGCATTTATTTTTTGTCCTTTTGATAATAGCCATTCTACCTAGGGTAAGATGATATTTCTCATTGTAGTTTTGATTCACATTTTTTTTGATGATTAGTGATGTCGAGTATTTTTTTCATGTCTGTGGGCCATTTTCATGTCTTCTTTTGAGGAATGTCTATTCAGATCCTTTGCTCAATTTTTAATGGAATTGTTTTCTTTTGAGTTGAATTCCTGTATATTCTACATATTAGTTCCTTGTCAGATGAATAGCTTGCAAATATTTTCTCCATTCTACAAGTTGACTCTTCACTCTGTTGTTTCCTTTTCCCTTTGCCATGCAGAAGGTTTTTAGTTTAATATTGTTCCATATGTCTATTTTTGGTTTTGTTGCCTGTGCTTTTGGGGTCATAGCCATAAAATATTTGCCTAGACCAATAAGCTGGAGCATTTCTCCTATGTTTTCATCTAGTTGTTTTATAGTTTTAGGTCTTACATTTAAGTCCATGTAGAATTGCTTTTTGTATATGGAGAGAGACAGGAGTCCAGTTTCATTCTTCTGCATATGGATATCCAGTTTCTCCAGCACTATTTATTGAAGAGGATGTCTTTTTCCCAGTTTATGTTCTGGTGCCTTTGTCAAAAATCAGTTGACTATAAATACTTGAATTTATTTCTGGGTTCTCTATTTGCACAATGCTATTTTGCTTACTTTTCTCTGTAGGATCATCCTTTTTACTCAACTGAATTTTAGCCTGCAGAACTAGGATCACATCTGCTATCTCTTGGGAAGTGTCCATTTCTTATGATGGCATAGAAATAGTCAATCTAAAGGAAAAGCAGGCTTTTTAGTTCTTCAGAAACCTCACAAGAGAGACAATGGGGGTATAAAAAGCTGATACTAAAAGCATTCATTTTCCATCATTTATCTTAAACTACACTGAAACTATTCAATACTTTTGAAGGTTCAGAAAATACATTACAGGAAAAAATAAATCATCAATGATTACTTTAATGCACAACCTTAGCTTTATGGCATTTCCCTCATTTTCTCAGGAGGAGGTTATTTCTCCAACGTATTTCTTCCAATTGATTGCTAGGATTTCAATCTTTTTAGGCCTTTTGCATTAGAGCAAGGAATGAGTATGCTATTATTTTTCTGAATTTGGGGAGTTTAAGGTTTATCACACACTTTCCCCATTTAACCTATAAATTTAATTTCAAAAAACAAATTGTGTTTTAGGACATAGAGTTCAAAATCAAAGTATTGCAATAGTATCACATCCTTAAAGTTGAAAAAGGAGAGGTTAAATTTCTTCTATTAACTCTTAAAAGGCATTTAAAGAATAGGGATCTTGATAAATGGACTTCTGAAAGGAAAAAGGAAGACATCAACAAAGGTATGTGTTGCATTTTCTGCCCAAGGTTTAGATTATTTCTGGCAATTCTAGTTTGCTACCACCAGGACAACATACTATGACTGGAAGGTCTGCTGAAGTTGCATTTATTTTATAGCCCAGGCAATTTCAGGCAAATTCACCCTTTCAATCAGAAATATAATTCAATAAGGTCAATATTATACAGCTAATATTTCATTAGACCTAGTGGTTAACTGACCCACCACCAATATACAATTTCCAGTACACACACTTGCCATCAGAGCAGAAGAATCCAATATTCCTAAAGCTCTCCAAACTTGGTCAGGCAGTTTCTATTAATACTTAACTTTAGACCAAAACTAAACCTTTATTAGAGTGAAGAGCTATAAATAGATTTCCATTACTATATGTAGAGAAAAAAATGTTAAACCTTCCAAACCCCACATGGATTGCCACTTGAGTACTTGTCCCCAAGAAGTAAGAACAGGATTTCTGAGGGCTGGAAAGGATCTTAGAAATGATGTCACAGAACAAGGTGAAATTATTGCTCTCACAGCATTTAGACAACATTTAGGAAGAATGGAAACATTCTTTCACCATTTTTCTTAACTGGGAGGCAGCAGCAGGCACAGTACAAAGTTCTGGACATATTTAGGTCTAGATTTATCTTTATTAGCTGGAAGCTCAGGCATGTTGCTTTACCTCTTTCGGTCTATTTTCAATGACAGAGGTGGACTAGATAAACTTCCAGCATGAATGTTATGTATCCTAATGCTGTTTAGAGCCTGAGTAGGAAAATCAAATTGTTACAATTTTAGATTAACCTTAGTCTTTTCTGCTTCAAAGTTGCAGTGACTTTTCCTTGTCTTGGTCCAGTTTCTCATCTCTGCTGTAGCCTTCCAAACTCCAGCATCTCTCAGACTTGTTCTCCCTTTGCTGCAGGCAGAACACAAGCAATGATCGGGAAGAGGAACGTCGAAACTCTGTACTAACAACAACAAAAAAAATCATCTCCCTGATTCATAAAGTTTTTGAAGAGTTTTCTCTATGAGTTTCCTGTGCCAGTGTTCCTCTGTATGTCCTTTTCTCCTTTAAAAAAATAATCTCATTAAGGCCTTTCTTTGCCCTCTCATAGTGGGGTATAGCTTATTTATAGAACACATTTTCGCTGCTTCCTCATATTAAAAGATTTTATAATTTGAATTCAGAAAAAGATGACTTGAGTAATAATATTTATAAATTTTTTACTACATGCCAAGCACTGTTCTACATACTTCACACACATATATAAAAGCATTTAACCCTCAGAGAACTTTATGAAGTAGGTACATCTATCCCTTACTATCCAAATCTATTCAGTTCCTGAGTTCAGTAAGCAAGTTTTAATGGCCAAAAAAACTGCATTATTTCTACTGTTTAGTATACACACTTGAGATGGTGAAAAGCCTGAGCTTAAATAGCAAGTAATTTATTTTTAAAAATGCACATGCAAATCAATTTGGTTCCCTTGATGCAATAGCAAGGGTTTAGAGGGGAAGACTTTGAGACAGTGAGAGGTATATATACCATTATCTCCATTTTGCAGATGAAAAAACTGAAGCACAAGTTAAGTTAAGAAACTGCTTGAGGTTTCATGGCTAGAAAGTGGCAGAGCCAGCAGTCTTACCCAGGCATTCCATCTCCAGAGTCATGTTTGTGCTAGACTGTCCAGCTAAACATTATTTTCTTTCTTTGTGGTCTGTGGTGTCATCCATGCATGTTATCCCTGTAGATTTTCTGGGAATCTTTGGGGAGGTTAGCCACAGCTCCACCCCACTTTTTTCTAAAGCTCAATTTGTCAATAGAATCTGATTATACATTCTATTAGCACTGATATAAACAAGTCTTAGATACTAAAACTTGCTGCTTTTTTGTAAAGCTTAACAGTCTAATCACATGTCGTTAATGAATTTTGCAATATGGATGAAATAAGTGATCTTACAGAAACAGGAAAAGCAGATTGCTACAGTACATAAATCAAGGTTGAAGGGAGTGTAACTTGAGCTCTGGTTTTGGGCAATCCCCTCTCGCAATCTCTAAAAACTCAAGACCTCTTCAAACCATCGCTTGTCCTCAACTATCATGTTTATAAGATCTAGCTTCCCATACCAAGTTAGGTTCACACCTGTATTTAGCCTTTTAATATTTCCTAAAGTATTAAATGCACAATGCCAGTAATGAATTGGCCAAAGAGCTCAGTCAGGGCTCTTATGCAATCATGCAGAAAACCAATGCTCTATGTCTTCGTGAGTTGCTCTCATATGTTGTCAGCTGACTGTCATCCAACTAGAAAACCAAAGGATAAACTAATGCTTACATGTCCAATAAAATCTTGTCTATTAAACTGACAGCTAGTAACCTTATAAATCTTAAGAGTAAAAAAATATTCATGCTTGATTTCAAAAGTCTCTTTAGATTTTCACCTAGCAGCAAAGCTGAACATAAAGCAGGACTAAACTTACATTCAGTCAGTAACAGGTAACAGAAATGTATCTTGTTAGAGACTTTCCAATGATTAGGGGCCTAGCTGTGCCTCCCATTCAAAGTATCTGCTTCTGTGTCACAGTGTGGTAAAAAAGTCAAAGGTATGTGGCAGCCTGCCAGGAGGCCCAAGAAGCCACACCTTAAACATGGTGCATACTTCTGAAGTACTGCTTCAGTTTAAGGAAAATAAAATATCACTGTAGACAATGCAGAAAATACATGGGTTTAAGACAAAACTCTCAGACTCAAAATGTCAAGGTGAAATTTCTAAGTACGCAGCTAGTATTCCTGCTGATTAGGGATACTCTGATGGCAAGGGTTGAGATTCAGTGCACCAAGGTGTTCAAAGAGAACTGGATTTAGAAGATCTAGGTTCTAATTATGATTCTACTACTTACCAGCTGTGTGACCTTGGACAAGTCACCTGCCCTATTTCTAAACTTCAGTCTCAATCTGTGCAGAGGTTATATTGCATAATCTCTATGGTTCCTTTCAGCTCCAAAAGGTTTGTGGTTCTTGTTTATGTCTTACAGCTCTGATTATCTAATTCCTGTCACATCACTTCTAATAGATGTCATCTGTTTACTCAGCACAGAGGTTTCATACCACTGGGAAATATCCCTGGCAGATCCTAAAAGATCTATCTAAATCTAAACTACTAATATTCCACTCATTAAGCTATTACTACTCGCCTAATGAAGACTAACCAGTACTCCCAAATGCAAGATACACATCATAAGAGATAGTTTAACCAATATGTAGATTGTATCAAAAATTCTAATTTCTTTTCCCTGTGACCTCTGACTCAAATATCCAGGAATGATTTTAGGGTTCATTGGACATTATCTGATTGTAACTCCCATCATAAAGATTCATAGTTTTGTTTTTAATTGAAATATCCTCAATCACTTTCCCTTCTTAAAGAAGTACTTACATGGGTAACCTAAGTGAATTAAACTGAAAGAATCAATGGTAAATATTCCCTTAAGTACACATAAACTCTATAATATACACCATTTATTAAAAAAGCTTAAAACATTTTAATAATCATTGCCATATTTTTTGATAAAATTTAAAAATAAGTCTGTTTTCACATAGATTTTTTTTAAAAAATATAACATCTGTTTGAATTACAAGTGATTAAGCAAAATCCATTACTTCACAGCTCACCATCTCTCATAAAATTCTCATTTAATTGAATACTTAGAAAACAGTAGGCCAGTGGTTCATAGGAAAGTAGATTAAAATTAAGGGTGGCTTGAATTTTAAAGACGAAAATCTTCACAGCAATCTGAGTGCAAGCTTCTGAAATTACTGCTGTAATTCTCCAGTCTGTAAATAAACCAATCCCTTTTATGACTGATGGTGATCGGTATGAGATGCTGGGTGGCATACCCTACAATTTAGGAATTGGTGTGGCTGCCACTGCTATGCTCTCGATGGCACACTCATCGGTTCCTCTGCGGATCCTGAAGTAGCCATCCTCACCCCAGCTTCTGCCCCAACTATTTTTAATAATCCAGTAATGCATCCCAGAAGCTGAGTCAGTGCCATAGCCTACGAGCAGAACAGCGTGATTAGTCAGCTCAAAGGGGTTGAAAGGGTCTCTCAGACCAGTGTGGTGGTAGATCCCCCTGCGGTAGTGGAGAAAGTCATCATAGACTTCAAAAGCAACTGCCAGGGGCCCATGGTGGACCAGCTCAAGCTTCATCAGAGCTTCATTGCAGCCCCCATAGAAACCTCCTACATAGTGGTACTCGGAGGAATAGTAACGCATGCAGTCTTCCTTCATTTTGCACGGAGAATCAGTGCCTGTGTAAGGGAAGCAGTTCTCTTCCACCAGCCCAAAATCTTGGGCATACTTTCCTGCGATGAGGTATGGGAAGCCACCTTCACAGCCTGAGGATGAACAACACACATGGTTATTAACTAATCCTTATTAGAAAAGGGCACAGGAGAAATTGTCCCATTTCCTATTTTTCTTCTCTGCTCTGTTATTCTTTATATGTCACCCCTGGAAGTTGTCCTTAGCTTACATGTCAAATCAGTCATCTGTCTAGCTAACTGTCCTTTCATTCCCTCCACCCCCATCTATTTAACATGTATTTATTTAGTACCTAATATGGAGGTAGCTATGGCATGGTGGTTAAGTGGGATGGCTCTGGATCCTACATCAGTTCAAATCCAAAGCTGTGCGAAGAATTTAACTTCTCTGTACCTCTGTTTACTTATCTGTAACATACAGATGGTAATAATTCATGTAAAAACAATAAAAGGTAGCTATTGTTGCTATTGCTAAATGGCCAGACCCCATCCTCAGCTTTTCTATAAACAAGTCTTCCCTGACAGCCTCCTGATGAAACATCCTTCCTCATACTTCTCTCCTGCAGTACTAGCCCTATTAAACACATCCATAACTCTGTAATGTTTCTTCATTGTTCTTCTCACCATCACAATTATTTAACTTCTATTTCCCTCCCTGAATTTTAAGCTTCATGAGGGTAAGGACTGTCTTAATACATTACAGCCCCCAGGGCCTATCAGTAACAATGTTGGTGTTTAGGAAGTATTTCAGAAGGAAATGAAAGGCTCACTGGCAAATAATCATTCACCAGCAGTTTCACTGGTACTCTGGGAAACTTTCCAGTGGCCAAATCTGGTCTTGACGGCAGAAAACTTTAAAATGATAATTTTTTTCCTCAAATCAACTGTAGCTGGGCTTTCTACATATATTACATATGGCCTGTTCTAAAAGCCTAAGTATAGAATTTTAAAATTCTCCTAAAGAGAAACCAGTTGTTAGTATGATTTTTACAGGAACTGGGTTTTGGAGTGAGACTGTGGTTGGAACTGAAACCCCAATGGTTAAAAGCTATGTGACTGTCCAAATATTATAAAAGGTCTTTGTTCCTGTTCCCTGTCTATGAATGGGAACTATACTTACTTCTCAGAGTTTTAAACATAGGTAGGTAGTGTATGTAAGAGGCTTACATACATTAAGCCTCTTAATGTATGAAAGAGGCTTATATACATAAGCCTCATACATAGCTTATGGACTTTATGCTCTATTACATCATCCTTTTGCCTTTGCAAACAATGGTCAACTGCACACAGGTAAACAGCTCATAAGATAGCGCCTGAAATACAACACTTACCTTGAGCGTACTGGCTGCAAGATACAACCTCCTGAGGACTCAAGATTGGGGTCTGAGAATTGTTGGTGAGTATACGGATTCTTGCTTCTAGCATACCTACAGAGGCAAATGAGTAGCAGCTGCCACAAGATTCTGAAGATAAAAAAGAAAGATATACAATCTAAGAAACATTTGAAGCTTCACAAAGAATCATACAAAAACCTGAGTGGATCAGAAAAATTAATATATTTACACTGAATGTTGTTGCTGTTTGTTAAGGATCAGCACAATACTGAAGGGTCAATCAACAAACACTGCTGAGCTTACAAACATTAAGATTTCATTCTTTTTCATCAAAAGGCAAACATTACTATATGGGACTTTTTTCTAGAATGTTTTAGAAGTTAAAAAGAAAAAAACCTCTCCTAACTTCTAAGAAGCATCTGACAGTATTCTTGATAATGAAGATAGGCTTTATGTCTACAACATTCTGAGCCAACAGGTTGAGAAAAAACTGTGGAGGGACACATGTGAGCTGAGCTTTTAAATATGTCTGATGCAATGAAATGAATTTTTATGTCCCCCCAAAATTTATGTTGAAATCCCAACACCCAAGATGATGGTATTAGGAGGTGGGACCTTTAGGAGATGACTTTGGGATTAGTGCCCTAATAAAAGAGTCCTCAAGAGAGATCTTTCATCCCTCCCACCATTTGTGGTTACAGAGAAAAGGTGGCTGTGTGTGAACCAGGAGGTGGAGCCTCCCCAGACACCAAATCTGTTGGCACCTTGACCTTGGACTTCCCACCCTATAGAACTGTGAGAAATAAATTTCTGTATAAGACACCCAGTATGTAATATTTTGTTATAGCAACCCCGAAAAGACTAAGACAAGCAGTATTTTCCAAAGAATTTTGGGTGAAAGTAACCCTAAAAATGACTCAGGTGTAGGTGTGTTGCAAAGCATTAGACTTAACCCAAGTAAAGAAGACAAAAAAATACAACAAAGCCCAAGAAAGGCAAAAGAATGATTATAATGATGAATCTGGTATTTAAGGTGGGCAACGAGGAATTAAGACATGGGTCAGAGGAAGATGAAGAGTAGCTGAATGGGGGTGGGAGAGAAAGGAACAGAAAACCCCTTCATTTAACACCTGGATGCTCTGGCAAGGACAAAGTAAATTTACTTAAGAAGCATCTACTAGGAATGTAATTGCTATTTCAAGAAAAGGAAAAATGTTGTATTATGAAGTAATTTATATGAACAATATTATTGTTCTGTTTCTTCAAAATGCATGGGTAAAAGAAATACATATAAGAAAATATGGCATATATACAATAGCACTGGGATTTGCACTTGTTACAATTCCAGAAAGAAATGAGCATAATTTTAATATGTCTATTATTAGTCTCTTTTACTTCTGCCACTAACACAAATTCTCCATGGAGATATGCTTGTACCAAATCCAAGACAGTTGTATTAAACCCAGTTCTACATAATTGGTATGTTATTTTATTTGCTGTACTAATATATTAGTTTTACCAGATTATTTGAATGGTGAGCATTCCCTTATGAATGTAAAATAAGATTTATGAACAGTCAATTATACAATTCAAAAAACTCATTATACATAAAAAAGTCTCTTTAGTAAATCTGAATTTAGTAATTTAGTAACTGCCTTCTTTAGAGAGAAAAGTATTCAAAAGAAAATTATGCATTCAAAATACTACGAGGGCTGCTGATTTTCCCTTCTCCAGGTAACTAACTGCTGATGTCTGTCCCTCTCTGAGGTAAAGGAAAGCTAGGCCATTATGCTCAGCCTTTAATATTCTGAACTCTGTTTGAAGGACTTACATTGTTTTTCTCAAACCAAACTGAATTTGTTTGAGTGTTCACAGGACATGTGTTTTGTTTTGGTGCCTAACACAATGATGTGTGTTTGTAGAATGAGTTAAGGAATGAACAAGTAGATATATATTTACATCCATGAAATAAAGTGAATTCAATGGAAAGAGTCAACCTTTACTTGTTTCTAAGCTATAAGAAAGGCAGAAGCGTAGATCCTAATGTGAACCTCCTGTTAAAATAAGTTTAGCTTACAGCTGCCTCCTTCCATATTTTAAGTTTGGCCTAAAGGCTTCTCCGTATATAGTGAACTGTAACCCAAGTGGTTATACAAACAACTATAACCTACTCTTTTACCAATCACCAAGTTTCAGCCAATCAAAGGCAGCCAACCGTTCAAACTGTGTTCAAATACGGCAAATGCTGAGCTGTAACCAATCCAGCTGTTTCTGTACCTTACTTCCGTTTTCTATAAACCCACTTTCCTTTTTCTGTTCATATATCCTCTCTGACCACACCTCAGAATCATTCTTAACCTTTTCTAGTTTGGGGCACTACCTGATTCGTAAACTGTTCTTTGCTCAATTAAACTCTGTTAAATTTAATTTGTCTAAAGTTTTTCTATTAAAAGTTCTCCAAATAGTTCAACAATACCACAAGGCCCTGGACCTAGAGTCTGTTAGAGCCCTATTTACTCTTAACTACTATTTCTGATGTTCCTTAAAGTTCTACCTCTAAAGATCTCAGATTGATCCATACCATACACTCCTTTTGCTGCTGAGGAATCATCTAAATTATGAAGATTAATAGAGAAGCACTTGGAAGGGGCCTTAGAATTCATCTAGTGTACAAACTACTCCCTTGATAACGTGTAACTGTGGCTCAGAAAGAAGCAATGACCCGTCCACAGTCACACAGCTAATAGATGGGAGGGGCTAGTGTCTTCTCACCTCCTAATGCAGGATTAGTGTTCTTTCCTGTTTACAGGTCTGTATCTATTTTAAGAAATTTTCAGATATTCTTTCCCTGTCATGTAATCACTAGGTAGAACAAAATTAACCATTTTTTTTTTCAAAACATCCAAACAATACTATTCTTAGGACCCATCTTTCCTACGATGGGATGTCAAAGAACTAGACGAGTGAGTAAGTAGACAAAGCCAGTGTTCCTTTCAAGAGACACCAAGGTCTTATAAGAAATAACACATCGAAGGGAGTCTGAAAAGGGTCCCTTTTGGCCATCCAGCTTTCTTGGCCCATTATAGCTATAAAAATAATCTCTCTTTAATAGTATTAGCCATTAAACCATCACTATCTGTCCATAAGGTACTGAGGGAGGGATGGACCACAAGTACATTCAAGGGCTCAGAATGTGCTCTGTTTAAAAAGCAATTACAGGAATGAGGAAAGAAGATAACCTTCCCCAAGCCCCTGACTTTCCCAAAAGAATGTGTCAGCTACCAAGGTAATTAGTGCCTTGTTTCAAAAAGCAAGGGCAGTCTAGATTCTAAAAGAACCATTATCCCTTAAGAAGACTACAATGCAATAAAGAATAAGAAGTGGATCTGGCCCAGCCGGAGCTCTGCAGTAATCAAATTTCCACAATCTCAAATAGATAATGTGATTTGCATATGGTATAAATATGTTCAGCTATATCTTCTAACAGTGGAAAACTAGGAATGAGAAGGTAGGATTCTCTTTTTTTCCTCTCCTTTCTTGCTTTGCCACTCATTAGCTATGTGACCCTGGGAAAGTCACTTGACCTTTTTGGCATTTCTTTTTATCATATGCATAAAATCAATCAGGTGGAGCAGACAGTTTAAGGTCTCTGCCTTCCTGCTCTAATAGTATAATTTAGAACCAAGACTTAAGTGGACTAGATTTTAAACATTAGGAAAACAGTCTGCATTTCCTAACTAATGTGACCCATGAGAGACACTCTCCTTCTCTCTTGCAGATACAATAATAAATAAAGACAGCACAGCTGGGGGAAGAACAAAGAAAGTCTATCTCTCCCAATTTCCTAGCTCCTCTTCCATCTCACACCTCAAAGTAAATTTCTTGCTGTAAGGCTTGTTCTTAAAGCTATTTTCAAGTTTAAGGTCAAAACCTCATTTGTCTTCTCAATATTTCTTTTTCCTTTAATCGCAATTTGCTCCCTAAATAAAGAACAGCTGTGAATCCCTTTAACTACAGCTAATTCTGAGTCTTGGGTTATACAAAACATTGGTAATGGTAAAGTTAGTGGAAATTTCCAAGTAGCCCAATTAGCAGGAAGAGAAAATAATTAGTTTTTTCCTAACGTACAGTACAGAAAACCAAAAGGAAGTCAAAAGAACCTCTAAGTACATTATTTTCTCAAGTATTTGACAAAATACTACAGATGAGGGATCAATTCAAAAGCAATTAATTTCCACCAAAGCTCTCTGTTTCGAAATTGCCATTGTCTATACAAATCATATTTATAACAGTGAGAGAATAGGGAACACTGGAGACAATAATAGCTTTTACTAAGCTACAAGAAAACCAAAGTCAAAGAATTTAGCTTTAGAAAGTCTAATTTCCTTCCTTCACTTGAATTATTACCTTCTATCACTCATCAATCATATCTTTTGGAAAGGGAGTATAACTAAACTTTTCTTTCTACCCTCTCCCGTGCTCCCACTGAATTTTAAAAACACCTTATTAAAGCAGTTATATTGTACTTTAATGTTTCTATTCCATGTCTTGCTAAACTGTAAGTGTCCAGGACAAGGACTATGTCATATTAGTCTTTATAGCCTCTGCCATTAAAAAAAAATTCCTAATGCATATTAGATGTTCTATAAACAACAGAAGCAACAATATTAGTAGCTCACATTATAGAGTGTTAACCATGATGTGCCAGGCCCTCAATAATCAAGTCATATGTACCATTTACTAATCCTCTCAAATAGGAATAGAAGATCTGTTTGATAGGGTAATTTTTAATCTTCTTCTAACATCAACCCTTTAATTTCATTTTCCATTCATTTCTCAATTACCTTCAAATTATTCTCATTTTCAATCCCACCTAAGAAAGACCTCTCCCAAGAAATCAAGAAGGTAGAAAAGGATTTCAAGATCTACACTTTCTCTACACCTGAAGAGTCCCAGAACAACGGGTAGAAAAGCAAAGAGATGAGACTCTCTGGTGTTAGGTGAAGAACAGGAATCTTGCTGACCATCTACCATGAGACCTGCTTGGGGCTTTCTACGATTGGAAGACTGCAAGAATTCAATGAAGAAGGAGCTTGAAGGGCAGGTGACAATGTTGAGAAGTAGGAAAGGCTGATTATCACCACATTTTTAAGAAAGAAGAAGGAAATTTATCTTTAGGTATTATAAATTTATAATCTTCCCAGGAGACTGTAATCAGAATGTTTCCAGATAGCAAATACTGCACCTATTTTATAGTAACAAATCAGTCATGTGTACTATTACCTTCAAAATGAGCTTAGAATAATAAACCTGAGCTCTATAAATGATTCTCCAAGTCAGTGTTGGCTAAAACTTAGGATAACAAGATAATTTGCTATTGAGTGCACTTAGAGGAAGTATTATTCAATCAACTCCTACTGCATCAAATTTCTGAAAATAACTAGTAAAATGCAATGACAGTGATACTTTTGACAAATCTGGACTCTGCCCCAGGCCACCATTTGGGAAGCTGGGTTAATACTTATCATCCCATAGTGTATTCTAATGGAAAGTGAATTGAAAGGTCCTTACACAGCTCAAAAATGTCTAACAGAAAAAAAATATTAAAGATCTACTTTGGGGGCTCATGTAGTAAATTAAAGACAAAATGATGGCAGAAATGGAAGAATGGGCAGCAAAGGATTGCAGCAAATGATTTGCAGAAAGAAGACCAATTTTAATTGTATATAATTCTTCATTTCCATAGGATTTTCTCCTACTAGAAGTGCAAATGAGTTTGTCTTACATATCACTCTGATTGTCACTACCTACCTAAAACATAAATTGAGAATACTAAAGAAATACTGAGCTCAGTTGGAAAAATCATCTATTACCAAAATCTGTCATGGATACAAAAGGAAAAAGTGAGGATTCTTAGGCCACATATTTTCATTTCTTTACTAAAGTGGATCATGATCATGTTACCTATATATCCCCAAAATCCATCCCCAGAGCCTGACCCATAGCAAATGTCCAATAAATAGTTCAGAATAAATTAATGAAAAAATCAGACTTTTTCTTTTTTTTTTTACCTTGGTTTCGAACAGGGCTAACAAAATTAATACCACGAACATTTCTCCAATCCCAAGATGTTGGCAAATGCAAAATCTTTTTCTGTATTTCAGCAGTCAGTGGTGCAGGTTTGGGCCTAGAAAGGAATACATTAGACATCAATAATATAGCATTTCCTTTGTGATGATATCCTAGCCTCTAATTCCATGATTTCAATCACCAGGCTAGTTCTTCTCTCTCTACACTCCTTCAACTCTTTTGTTAGGGTAATACTGTGACACTATGGTAACATTTATTTTTTCTGTTACTATAAATTATTTTAATTTCTTATTCACCTTAGCATTGTCATACTACACTGTTCTAATTTTTCAGTGGTTACCAGGATGATTTTTACTGGGTTTCAATTCAGTCACTGGCAAAGATTCTTTCTGTACTACTTCCTGCCCTTTGCACCTGCTCACAAGTGGTTCTGTCTCTCACACACTTCTCTTAGAGATGACACAGGTTAATACAATGACAAAATGGACATGTGATGAAACAAAAAGGAAAAAAGTGAACAATTAACTCAAGAGTAGCAATCCTAACCTTGACAATTATATAGAAGAAGGAGCATATTTTATACAGAAATATCAATTAATTGTTCACTAAAATATTTCCTAAGCCAGCGATATCAGTTGAAGATCTATATGATATAGAGATAAGTATGAGGTAGGTCTTTGACCATAGGGAAGATAATGTTAAGCATGAAATATATAAAAATCACTATAACAAACACAAAGATGTTACAGTAACATGGCAAAACATATAACATGGATAATGCCCAAAGAATAACCAAGGCACATAAAAAGCTATGCATCATTCATAATTTTATATATAGGGTGGCAGAAAAAAACAAACATTGAATATTTCTTCTGAGATTTATGAATAAAAACTAGGGTGCAAACAAATTTTGAATGGACATTTTCTGTGGTTTCACCTTGAGAGACTGTTTTGGAAGAAAAAACTCAAATTGTGTTTTTTAATTCTTTCACTCAATAACACTAACAACAGTCAACACAGAAGACATCTGTGACCAAATGTGTGGAGGTTTTCCCCCACACACCAAGCAAGCAATCAATTCTGCAGCAGACACTAGTGAGGCGTCCTTCAATTTTGACACTATCTACCTGGAGATAGTGTCAGATCCCATGGGTCTACGGCTCAGTCCCACAGAACTGCCCCCTACTTCCAATATCAATCAAAAGCCCCAGGTTGTGCCACTTGTGCTTGTCACTAGCTGTCTACAAATTGGGGATCTCATAAAAATCTGCTTTGGTTCAATTAATTTGCTAGAATGGCTTATAGAACTCAGAGGAACACTTACATTTACCAGTTTACTATAAAGAATATTATAAAGGATACAGATAAAGAGATGCATAGGGTGAGGTAGAGGGGAAGGATTGCAGAACTTTCATGCCCTCCCTGGGTGTGCCATCCTTCAGGAACCTCCATGTGTTCTGCTATCTAAAAGCTCTCCAAATTCTGTCTTCTTGGACCATTTATGGACATTTCATTGGATAGGGATGATTGACAAACATATAAAAATGTTATTGGACCAAAAGGGTATGATCTAATACTAACAGACTGAGTGGGCAAACCCAGCAAGGCCTGCCTGTTCAGATTCTTTTTGGCTTCTCTGTGTAGCATTCCTTCCTCCAGGTGAAAGGAGGGCAGGAGAGGGTCATAGAGAGAGATTCTGTTTTCTGAGACCTACTTCTAAAGCCTAAATTGCCCCAATATTATAACAAAAGAATATAACAAGGGTTGTGGGAGTTATGAGCCAGGAACCATAGATGAAAACATATATATATATACATATGACCATATGGAAGATAATGTTAAGCATGAAATATATAAAAAATTACTATAACAAATACAAAGATGTTACAGTAATGTTATAAAACACGCAACATGGATAATGCCCAAATAATAACCAAGGCACATAAAAATCTATGTACCATGCATAATTTTATATATAGGGTGGCAGAAAAAACAAAAAACAAACATTGAACATTTTTTCTAGATTTATGAATAAAAACTAGGGTGCAAATTTTGTGTTTGTGTGTATCACCTAGTATCACAGAGACTAGAAAATTCAATCAATATATACACATAAACTAGTTGTCTTGTATATACCTAAGAATATACTAAGTAATAAAAAGGATAAAAGAGAAATTTAAGTTTGGCAGCATAATGTAATTTCAAAGCATATATCTCAGAGTCATACTAACCTGTTACAAAAAGCTTCACCACTTACTATCTGTGTGACATTTGGCAGAGAACTTAAGGAGGATACCCAGCTGGTGGGGCGTCTGCTGCAGAAGTAAACTGTTTTACAGTTTACTTCTATTAAAATGAGTATAATCATACCTACCTCAAAGGGTTGTTATGAAGATTCAATGTAATAATGGTTAACAGATGCTTAGAACAGTGCCTGTCTTTTATATACCCTTAATTAATGGCAGCTATTACGATGATAACTATCATCATCGTCCTCCATGTCCTTAAGAGGACTCAATAAGATGCTGACATGTTTAAGCAAGTATCTGACACAAAACAGGCATTTAAATGTTAACTTCCTTCTTCCTACCATCCAGTAAGGCAGAGTACTTACCCACCAATGCACACACAAACAAAACAAGAGCAATGTGAGAACTGAGGCTTAATGGTGTGGAAATGAAGAGAGAGAAAGAGGAGTTTGGGTGATGGAGAGGTGAGATTTACAGATATTTTAAGTACACTATACGTTACTGGCTTTTTTGGGCCCAGATTCTTTAGGAATCTGGTGAAAGTTCTGGACTTAGAGAGATACCCATACACAATAAATTGTGTCTATAATTTCAGCAGTTTCACAGACTCCCTACATATACCTCAGGTTAAGAATCTTTGAGAGTTTCTATTATGTCCCTGGATTCTTACAAAATAACTAACTTATATACAAAAATGTTATTGAAAATCAGGCAGACAGACAATAATCTCTCTTAAATGTTTCTTACTTCACTCTATTCCATCTCCTTATGTTAAATATAGATACAGCTTTAGTCATAAAAGCAGCCCTTCATAAATCTAGCTGTTCTCTATAACAAAAGTGGTTGGCTACAGGTAGACAAGAGCCTTAGCACAAAAGAATTCCTCAGAAACATGGCACGTGACAGAACACAAGGCAAAGCAGCTATGTCTGAGGCTCACCCCTTTCAGGCAGAAGCCAATCTCTCTAGGATCAACTACTAACACTCCGCCTCTTATTGCTTGATTTTGTTGTTGGATAAGTCTCAAACGCCTGTCAACCTCAAGTCTCAACCTCCTTAGAACTCCACTTTAGTGAATCTGAGAAAGAGATACAATATGCTCCCTTTCCCAATTTTGATAAACTAGAACATCTCCATACATTCTCACAGTCAAAAAATGCTATGTCATTACTATCAGTCTGCATATGAAAAAGTAATGCATTAGAGTTAATTGAGTATTTCATCAATTAGTGGCCTGTGCAAATAATAAAAATTCAAACCATGGACTCTATAAATATTAGGAAATTAACCATTGTATTTTCTGAGAATTGGAGAATATTTCAATGTACTAAATGAAAATAACCTACTCACACCATTTATCAACTTCCATTAGCTCACTATTGCTTGCTTTCTAGTACCCTTTAATCATTATGATCTTAAAGCTAGCTATGGCATCACAGGAATATCCTTGGCCATTTAACAAATGTTAAGGAACTACATACTCTTTGCTAGGTCCAGCTATAGTTTTGAGGAAATGAAAAATTTGACCCAAATTCCTGACTAGACAAATTCAAAGTGCCATGTCATTATTTCCCAAAGTAAGAAATATACCATGGGGGATGTAAGGTAAAGATGGAAAATGTCACCTCTGGCTAAGGGTAGTAGAGCTATATTGATAAATAGCCTTTTTTCCTTCACTAGACCTTTAAGGACATAGAGGAGTTTGCGGTATTTTACAGGTGGCACATGTGACAGTTATTGTAGGCAAGTTGACAGATATCTGAGGCAAAGAGAGCAGCAGGACTGGGGGTAAAACAAAAGTTTTCACTAATTGTGCATCATATTGTTTGAAAGCAGATCAAGGTAGTAAATATAGGTATGGTCATAGTTACATGACTTTGGATACCAGGCTAAATTTATTCATTAGACAGTAGAGAATAACACAGTTATAAATGAGTATAGGAAGATGGAACTGGCAGTATATATCACAGAACAGCTAAAAATGAGGACATGAGGCTAAGAGACCAAAGAGACAGGACAAAGCCTTATGGCAGAATGTAGAAAATGGAAAGGGAGTAATAGAAACAACAGACACTGTGAAAGAAAAACCCGTAAATAGGACTTGGAATTGAACATGTATGACTAGGAGAGGGAAGTGGTTAAAAAAAAAAAAAAGTAACATAAGTTTAAACTGAGATGAACAATAAAATGGTGGGCAATCCAGGTCAGGCTGATTGGGAGGGAGGACAGCATTCAACATTAATATTTTTATCAGCAATAAAGAGATATATGCTTGATTACCTTGGGAATCTCTGACTGTGGCCACCACTTCTCCTAATCATATCTCTCAGGCTGAGAGTCTCATATTCCATATAGGTAGTTGCAGTCCAAGACTTCTGAATGGCATTGATAGCTTTCACAAAGTTGTGGTTGTACTTGTAGAGGCTACTGGAATACCTGCCAACAAAAGTGAGACAGTTTCAGATATGGTCTTTACTGATGTATATAGATCCAATTAAAATGGGCACTCTTACAGGCTGTGCCTAAGTGGGAAGTGGTATAATCTTTCAGGAAGGCAATATGAATCAATAGCCTGGAATATCCAGAAATGTCTTCTCTGAAAATAAAAGTTCAAGTTGACTAAGATATATGTATAAGGATAGTCAAGGAAACACCTTTATACTAGTAATAGATTGTAAACAACCTAAATAAATATTCTCAGATAAGGGATCTATTAAATAATCATACTTCATTTACTACATAATTTATTCAATAAAAATATCTAGAAGATTATTTAGTGATATGGAGGAATGTTTTATATTATATGAAATATAAAAGGAAATCAAAGAAGTTTATATAGAATTATAACCAATTAATTTTTATAAAAGTATACATATCTACACTATAAATACCCTTTTAAAATGCCAACTATGGTTATCTCTGAGTAGTAGCATATAATCACCATCTTTTCCCCACTCCCTACATTTTCTACAGAACACTTTTATAACCTTTGTAATAATAAGAAAAAAAAGGGAACAGAAAGTGTATGTAACATATATATAGTATGCAAGCATTATAACCACATGATACAAAAAAAAATTATTCCATGTGGATGTTTAGTATATACTTGTTACTCAAAATGTGTTTCTTAAATTAGTATCAGCAGCAGCCCCTGGGAGCTTGTTAGAAATGCAGATTCTAAGTGCCCAACCCAGACCACCTGAATCAAATCTGTATGTTATCAAATCTGTACTTTAAGATCCCCAGGTGATTCACAATAATATTAAAATCTGAGAAGCACAGGTTTAGCTTATACCAAATGCTTGGATACGGACATAAATAAATCTCACACACAAAGAGCAAGTTTACAAAGAAAAAAAAATTGAGGGAGTTGATTATTCACTTAATTCAAACATTTATCACATCTATGTGCAAGACGCCAGGCAGTAAAGAACTCACCATATTATCCCTATTATAAAAGATTCTGTAGTTTGAGTGTGACTCACTATAAACACTCAATTATGCAAAACAAGAGATATCTAACCTGAGTTTCATCTTCCTATACCCAGCTATGACTGTGTTATTGTTCACAGTATATTTTAGGCATACTGTGAGGTTTTCTTTCTCTTATAATTCACATTTGTAGGGAGAGTATTTTGGTACGGTCAAAGAATCTGAGAACAATGAAAATAATGAGCAAAATGTGCAACCACATTGATAATGTTTTTTTGTTTGTTTGTTTGTTTTTATTTTTTTATTTCAGCATATTATGGGGGTACGAATGTTTAGGTTATGTGCTTTGCCTTTCCCCCTTTCCCCCCTGGAGTCAGAGCTTCAAGCCTGTCCATCCCCCAGATGGTGCGATTTGCACTCATTATGTATGTATATACCCATCCCCTCCTCCCCCCTCCCATCTGCCAGACGCCTGATAAATGTTATTCCTATATGTGCACTTAGGTGTTGATCAGTGAAACCAATTTGCTGGTGAGTACATGTGGTGCTTATTTTTCCATTCTTGGGATACTTCACTTAGTAGAATGGGTTCCAGCTCTATCCAGGAAAATACAAGAGGTGCAATACCACCATTGTTTCTTATAGCTGAATAGACTCTTTCCCACTTGTTGCAAAGTGTGAAACCAGAGAGGTAGTACTTTTATTAAATAGATTATAAAGCTGCCTGTATCATATTTCTGATTACACTAACATAACAAAAACAATATAATTGTTTCACTGTTTCTTTAGGCACAAGAGTAAATTATTTTTAAATAAGACATTTAAAAAGTATTTTCCCTTAATGGGAGTCAATATGTCAGTGGCTGCAGGTGTTTATGAAACAGCAAGTAGCTCTACTTTCCTTGCTTTATCATAACATCTAGCAAAACCCCATGTGCTAATATATGCATTACAGTAATGACACGATGCCATCATGGGTCTTAAACACTATTATTTTTGGTGTTTAAGATCTAAGGAGATTAAAAATAATGTATCTTGCTATGAGATAATAGATCATTAAAAGCTGAAAGAGACCTCAAAGGTAATTTAGTCCCAAATACTCCTTGTACGGGGAGGCAACATAGGTTCAGAGGACTCCAATTAGGAGCTTCCTCACTAAACAAGACAATGTTTGAAATACCAAACAGAGTACAATCGTATTAATACATAGTATATCCTAAACAGTAGGGTGAAAAGTGAACAGCTTAGTAGGAAATGTGCTGTTCAAGAATCAAGCCAAACAAAGCTATTTAAAACCTAATCTCAAAATGAAGGGGATAAATTAATATCTCATTCAGTACTTTTGCCGACAATTCATTCCCTTGTAAATCATCTCCCTTACCTCTCTGCTGCAGTCATTCATTGCCAGTGTTGCCTGGCTTTGGATAATTTGTTCATGTATACTTTAGGGGGATTTCTCAACTAAATAGAAAAGAAAAGGTAGTAATTTGTTCATCTCTTCCTTCCAAAACTAATACAGTCTTGTTTGAAATCTCTAGTTTGTGTGGTTCACAACTACTTATAGTAGACTTAATTTAACAAAAAAATATTAACTGCATGTTACTGATTGAATTGTGGTCCTGCCTCCCCCCCCCACTATTCATATGTTGAAGTCCTACCCCCCCCCTCCACCTAAGCATATGACTATATTTGGAGATAGGGCTTTAAAGAGGAAATTAAGGGAAAATGAGGTCATAAGGGTGGGCCTAATATGACTGGTGTTCTTGTAAGAAGAGGTGATTAGGATAAAGTTAGGAAAGACTATGTAAGGACATAGCAAAAAAGTAGCCATTTGCAAGCCAAGGAGAGTAACCTCAGAAGAAACCAAATCTGGCAACACCTTGACATTGGACTTCTAGCTTCCAAAACTGTAAGAAAATAACTTTTTGTTGTTTAAGCCACCAGTCTGTGCTACTTTGTTACGGCAGACCTAGCAAACTAATATACTGCATAAATTCTAAGAACTTTGATTTCAGTTACTTATTGTTTAAAAATTTGTTCAAATTAGTATCACCTACATTTGTTGCAATATAAACCTAAGTATCTAAAGTATTATGCAACATGCTATTACATGACAACCAATAAAATGATCTTCCTTTATTAGTAATTTGCAATTCTGTGGTCTTTTATCTGAAATTTTTTTAGAGGCATCATTGGTCCATTACTTTTGGAACACTTTGGAAAAAATACTTTCTTCTCTCAATTACATTGGTTAACATATTTTTCCAGTAAACTTTTATATAACACAGCTTATGTTTCTAAACCAAATATATTTTATAAAATCAAAATAAAATTCCAAGAACATACACATATCCATATATACTATAAAACAAAAACTATTAATAAATGTGTGTCTCACTTGTGACAACTCACTTTTCCTGGAGATTCTTAGGATGTGCTGTGTTCACATATACATTTTCAGAAGCAGTTCCCACCTTCCTTCCGGTGAAACAAGCCCAGTTCCGGCCCAGCACGTCATGCACCCACCCGGGCATCGTCTCGTTGCAGTAACTGGTTACCTGGCTGCCCTCTTCTTTATACTGCAAACAAACAAGGGAAGGGAAGGCCAAGTGAAATCTGTGCTCAACTCTCAGGTCCATTTCCCTGGCTCTCCCTTTTCACCCTTTGTCACTCAAAACAGAAACTTCACCCTGACAGGTTACATTCTGAGAATTATTCTAGGAAAGAAAGAGAAACAAACTTTTCTATGGATAGCATTGTTGGCCACTAAACAAATGTACCTAACAAAACTCCTATAGGAATGAAAGGCAAGGGGAAAAACTAGAGGATTTGCCACATTCAAGACATTTGTCAGAAGTTACTTCAATTGTGCAATCGCCCCATTTCACCAACAAGGGGTGAAGGCCCACACAGAGGACAAGGAACTCCTACCAGACAACACAGCTGTGAAGTGGCAGAAACAAAATTCTCCTCAGTCTATCAGACTATATTTTCCTACCCAGAGAAGGCCCATATCAGGAAACTAAAAGAACTACAAAAATTTTTTATAAAATTAAACATGATCCTTGTTTTTTCCTGTCAATCTCTTAAATCATTAGGATATTCTGATTATGAGGGGGCAAGAGTAACCTGATTATTAAATTTTCCTTCCACTAATACGGCCCTTTGCCTTATTTCAATGCTAACATTGAAAAATAACCATAAAGTGACAGATCTAGGATTTGAACTAAGACACTTTGGCTCCAGAGCATTATCACCTTCATGTCATAAAATCTCCGCATGGAGAACGGGCACATGATCTAGAATGGAAGCATAGCATGTGGGTGGGAGAAAAGGAAAATGCTGTGCTGATTGTATATGAGGAAAACTTGGGCACAATTTCAGGCTCTAATTTAATTTATTGGAACAGACTATTTGTAGAACCTCAGGCACGACTTTACTAGGCCTGAGTCCTTTCATTTGTAAAATAAGGAAACAAGAAAAAAAAATACCCTGAAAGGAATAAACATTCTGGGATTCTGTGATCAAATGCAGGGATTGGGAAATATTTCCTATAATGACCTAAAATATTTGCTTTCTAGTAAATATTTTAGGCTTTGCATGTCATTAAGGTTTGTTGCAACTATTCAACTCTGCCATTATAGCACAAAAGTAGTCAAATGCAAGACATACATATAATAAATCAACACAGGGGTCAACCACATTTTAATAAAACTTTTATATATGAAAATAGGCAGTGTGTTTGGTTTTGGCCCCATGGGTTGTAGTTTGCAGACTTCTAATCTAACGAATGCTACTTTACCTGTTTGCAGATGTTGGCAAACTTCTTTTTTAAAGGCCAGATAGTAAATATTTTAGGTTTGCAGGCAAGAATGCCTCTGTCACAACTACTCAACCTAAAAGGTGCATAAAGAATACATAAATGAATGAGCGAGGTCATGTTCCAATAAAACTTTACTTAGAAAAATAGGCCTGTAGTTTGCCGACCTCTAGTTTAGAGGAATGTGTGGGCTAAATTACACTTAAAGCTAAAATTACATTACGGCATCTGATTCTCTGAATTCAAATCATATTTTGGGGTAGAGTTAAAAATGTATGGCCTTAGAATCCCAGAGCTGGACTTGAATCCTGGGATTCACCACTCACTAAGCTACACAGCATAGGATGAGTCACTCTGGGCTACTCACATACACTGTGATTGTTATCTTGGTTCATTATACTCTGAAGCCCACCTGTTTACCCCTGGCCCATCACTCCTCAAGTCCCTGCTAAAGTCCCAACTCAGGATGAGGAGCACTGAAACAAAGGCCTAGGATATTACTGGACAGCAATATTAGAAGGTGTGTTATGTGAAAAGGCTAATAAAATTTATTTTTATTATACTAAACTATATAAAACTTCTGTTTTTATAGATCAAAAACAGTCTAACATGGTAACGTCATAGGATGTAACCTAAACCTCGTAGAGTTCTATCCTGTGTTTCTCTTTGGCACAGGTTCTTGATCACATGCTCTTCTCCTGTGCTGCTCGCTGCTGAGACAGGTGGCTTTGGCCTGTCTTCCTCCCACCTCTGCTGTTTTGAAAAGCAATCTGACAATGTTTTAAGAGTTCTTGAGAGCTATCTTATAGAAATTGTCACACACACACACAATGCTATACATAGGAAGACACTTGTGATATAATAGAAATGGTAAAAACAAAAGAAATGTCCTAAAAAGTTCAAATACAAAAAGTATTAATTATATTAAGAAACTATTATGTAACATTTTATATGATAAACATGTGATCTATAAAAAGGAGTGACTAAACTAAGGCTGGAGAAAGCTGCCTGTTTCTACAAATATATTTTTACTAGAAAACATGCTGCTCATTCATTTATATTGTCTACGCTTGCTTTTGTGACACAATGACAAACTTCATACTTTATAAATATTATACAGATTACTCTCAAATCTTCGAGGTCCGAGGGAACACAGAAATAATATAGTCTCAGGACCAAAAAGAGACTAAGGAGGTAGTTGGAATAGAATTTATGACCAAGAACTCCTAGACCCACGCGTTCTTCCCAGTACCATGCACCACTTCTTCATATACACATTGTCTTGTCACAAAGAGCTGGAGAGGTAAACAATTACTAAAAACAATTATTTTTTTAAAAGGGGAAATACCTAGAAACTACCTAACAAAGGCTTAAAACCCAAAGGGCTTCTACCTATATGATTTGTGCCTCACAATAATCTCTTGAAATAATAGGCATTATTCTTCTAAGGAAGAAAACGTGGCTCTGCAAAGTTAAAAGGAGGAAGATGATTAAAATACAGGTTTGCAGATTACAAAGGTCATTGCTTTACCCATCGTATCCTCTACCAAGAAAAAACAAAAAGTATCAGCTGATTAACTGACCTATAAGTCAAGTCTAAATTGTTGCCCAAGGCCCTTTATGAGCTGCCTAAACTTTCTAGCAGCCCTCATGAGCATGAGCATTTTCTCACTGTTCAGGTACCTATAGTGCTTTGGCTATTTCAGTATACTGTTCTTTTTTTTTCCTTTTTTTTTCAGACAGGATCTTGCTCTGTTGTTGCCCTGGTTAGAGTGCAGTGGTGCCACGATCATAGCTCACTGCAGCCTCAAACACCTGGGCTCAAGTGATTCTCCTTCCTCAGCCTCCCGAGTAGCTGGGACTACAGGCTCACACTACCATGCCTAGCTCAGTCTACCAATCTTTTTTTTTTCTTTAAAGAGTTCCTCTATTTTATGCATTTATTTCATATTGCAAATTTACAAGGCCTTTAATATTCATTTCCAACATGCTTCTCTAGATTTCTCTTAAATCCATTTACTTTTTGCATTTCACAGTTGCATTTTCTATATTAGCATATCACAAATTATTCTTATGTGAGATAATAAAACACATAGTTCAAAATTTTTTCCTACCTATTATACTTTTTTCTCTTCATTTATCTATTTTATTGAGGTTATCCAATTTCAAAGATTTAAGCTAATCTAAAAGATTAGTGAAAATTCAAGAACTTTTCAAAGATTTTTAAATAAGATTTAGCCTAGAATTTAGAATACTTAAACTTTCACTTAATTTTTGGAAACTACATTGAATTACTGATAAAAGATTTCCTTCCTTCCTTCCCACCTTCCTTCCTTCTTTCCTTTTTTTTTTTTTTTTGTAGCAGATGATTTTTTCAAACGAAAAGCCCTAAACATTCAGCAGAGATTCTCAAGTATCTTATCATATATTAAATAATAAGGGGAAGACCAGCACATAGTGCAGTGACAAAATTTATTTGAAGAAAAATCCCGCTACTTACAACAGAAAATCTAAAAACACCGTCATAGAATATAATGTAGTAGATACCCATATACTTACTTTTTTATTTCAGAATATTATAGTAGTACAAATGCTTTGGTTACATAAATTGCCTTTGCACCACCTAAGTCAGAGCTACAAGCATTCCCATCCCCCAGACAGCACACACTGCACCCATTAGTTGTGAATTTACCCATCCCCTTTCCCCCCTCCCACCTGCTCAACACCGTTATTTCCATATGTGCAGGTAAGTGTTGACTGATTAGTATCAATTTAATGGTGAGTACATGTAGTGTTTGTTTTTCCATTCTTGTGATATTTCACTTAGAAGAATGGGCTCCAGCTACATCCAGGATGACACAAGAAGTATTAGTCCACTATTTATTTTTTATGGCTGAGTAGTATTTCATGGTTTACACATACCACATTTTATTAATCCACTCATGGATTGATGGGCACTTGGGTTGTTTCCACATCTTTGCAATTGTGAATTGTGCTGCTACAAATACTAGAGTGCAGATGTCTTTTTTATAGAATGTCTTTTTTTTCCCCTTTGGGTAAATACTGAGTAGTTAGATTGCTGGATCAAATGTTAGTTCTACATCTACTTCTTTGAGGAATTTCCATACTAACTACTAGTTTGCAGTCCCACCAGCAGTGTAAGTGTGTTCCTATCTCTCCGCATCCACACCAGCCATCTGCTGTTTTGGGACGTTTTGATAAAAGCCCTTCTCACTGGAGTTAAGTGATCTCTCATTGTGGTTTTGATTTGTATTTCCCTGATGACTAGAGATGTTAAGCATTTTCTTCATAAGTTTCTTGGCCATTAGTCTCTCTCCTCTTTTGAAAAGTTTCTGTTCATGTCCTTTGCCCACTTTTTAATGGGGTTGTTTTATTTTTTATTTTTTCTTGCTGATTTTCCTGAGTTCTATATAGATTCTAGTTATAAGCCCTTTACTGGATGTGTAGCATGCAAATATTTTCTCCCATTCTCTACGTTGTCTATTCACTCTAATGATTGTTTCCTTGGCTGTGCAGAAGCTTTTTAATTGGATCAGGTCCCATTTATTTTTGTTGTTGCTGTGATTGCTTTTGGGGTCTTCTTTACATAGGCTGATGTCTATAAGAGTTTTTCCAACATTTTCTTCTAGAATTCTTATGGTTTGATGCCTTAGGGTTTAAGTCTGTTATCTGTCATGAGTTGATTTTTGTGAGAGGTGAGAGGTATAGATTCTGTTTCAGTTTTCTACATGTGGCTATCCAATTTTCCCAGCACCACTTATTGAATAGGGATTATTTTCCCCAGTGTATGTTTTTTGTCTGCTTTATCAAAGATCAGATGGCTATATGAAGATGGTTTTATATCTGGGTTTTCAGTCCTGTTCCATTGGTCTATGTCTCTGTTCTTGTGCCAATACCATGCTGTTTTGATTACCATAGCTTTGTAATATAGTGTATTGCCAAAGCAATCTTAAGCAAAGAGAACAAATTGGGAGGCATTAATTTACCAGGCTACCATTCCTGTCTAAGGCTTTTGATGCACGGCAGAGGAGAAAGGAGAGCCTTTGAGCTCAGACTCCAGGCTCTGCCACTTACTGGCTGTGAAATCCTAAGCAAAATCCTTACCCTCACTGTTCTTTCAGTTTCATCATCTTTAAACCAGGATGATAACCATTGACTCCATCTCATGGGTTCTGTTTTATGTACACTAACTCATTTAATTTTTCACAATAGCCTATCAGGTTGTTCTTTCCACAAAAATATATGTACTATGAAAACAGGACTTTTTGTTCATTAAGTACCTAGGAAACTGGCACTAGCAAGTAATTATTGCATGAGTGAATAAATAAATGAATAATGGAAGAGAAAGAACAAATACCAAATTGCATTTCAACAATAACACAAGAAACTGAGCAAAGGTAAATTTATAATTGTTAGAGGTGTAGTGATGCCAGTACATCACAGAGACCCAAATTCTAACTCATGGTATTACTTCAGAAGTGAAAATTTTCATCTCCAAACCTCCTATGTGTAAATTTAAATTGATCTAGAAGTTCCAAAAGTTCCTTTCAAGCTTTCTAATTGCACATCCTTACATATGTGGTTTTCTTACTTCATATTCCATAAAGACAGGTAATTCTTACTATAGATGCATTCTTTATTTATATACTTATGGTCACCCTAAAAAACTACAATTTTGTTCTTGTTGATATAACTTATACCCTATAAATGTACTAAGGAAGCTATCCATTTGTGTACAATTTCTGATACATTAAATTGATGGAATTACTTTCCTTTTTAAAATTTTATTTGCTATTATTCTGTAGTTTTCATGATCAGAAATAATTTGGTCATTTTTAAAACCTTGGAAATGTGCTGCTTAATTATCAAATATTTTGAAATTATAAAAGACAGGACATGGGTGCAATATCACTGTGCAGGACAACTACAACGTACTAGAAAAGAGGCAATTATCAGTGGAGAAGACAAGTACTCAGTACTTTGAGGGGACCATCCATTGTATCTCCATTATTTTCTTGACTTGAATATTATCATGGTATCTGTCATTTTCATCATGGTATCTGTCATTTTCCCTGCTACTGTGAAATAGCTCTTATGTGATGTTTGGCATTATCATCAATTAAGAAGTTGAAGTTTTAACCATGCTATTCAGCTTGAAAGATAGCCAATTTTTTTTTCTTGAGGGTTTTCATTTATATAAACATCAGTGTCTGAAGATTGCCTTGCACAGATGGGATAATTTAAATTTCCATTCATTTATGCCAATTTCTACTGCAACAAATAGATAATTTCGTAAAATTTGAAGAACCTCCAAACCCTAGCACTTAAGTTTAGAAAACTACTATGATTCAACAATTATCCATTTGCTTCTTCAAAATCACCCTTAAGTTGCCAAACATTCTCAAAAATCCCCTTCTTCAATTTCCCACTCGTTTTATCAACTATCCAATTAGACCTCCTCAGTTGTAGGGATAATTTGGAATTTAAGTTATTTATCACAAATCTGTATCAACTGCTTTTTGACACTGAGAAGGAGAAAAAAGAAAATCACTTAAACTTTATTCCACTCTTTTCCTGTTTAATGATATACTTAGCAAATATTTGAAAACTTACTTTATGTTACTCACTGGCTAGGAAACAGAGGCAGTTTAGTAAAAAGGACTTGGCCCTTATGTCCCAGTTCTTCCACTTAATATTTATGCAATCTTCCCCAAGTCACAATTAGTGAGCCTCAATTTCTTCCTCTGATGATGGAAATGTCACCCCATGACTGATATTCACTGGATTACTATGAAGGATAACAATGATACTGAAGTTTGGAGAGTTTAAAAAGTTAAAAAACACTAAACAAGTAACAATATACACATTACTATCTGATACCATAGGAAATATAAAGCTATTTGAGATTTCTTCTGTGCCTTCGTAGAACTTCTTATTCTATCCTAAACTGTCAACTGAGCAGTTGACTCTGGGTCCAACTTGTCAACCAGTGGTTTCCAAAATGAAAAGAAAAGATGATCCACTGGAATACTGGGAAGAAAGTATTATAACTTCTATTTATATTTGTAATATAAAAACAAAATTGAAAACCAACTGCTACTATTTAATATACAAAGCAACACTGATGCTCCCACTCAGTTCCAATATCAGATGTTCACATGTACAGCGTGCTTGTAAGTACTGACTACACGGTTAGCACACAGCACATTCCCTTTTACATGTGCCTATTATGCTATTAAGCATAGCATCTGATTTAATCTGGCTAACCCTCACGAATCGGACAAGTAGTTTAACATATACTTGCAAAGAAATGAAGATTTGCAAATACTAATGATACAAACATAAGAAAATAGCAAACTTTACATTTGCCCTATTCTTAGTATGAGTTTTATCAGATGTTAAAAGATAAAGTTTTTGAAAACAGACGTTTTGAAATGTGATATTTACTTTTTAATCCTATTCATCAATAGACAAATGCTTCAGTCAAAATGTGTCTATTAAATTATCATCCCTAATACCAATTAATAATTCTTCTGAACTCTTCTAAAGCTGTGACATTTTCATACTTTTAACAAAAATGTGTCAAAACCTACTGAAATTGTTTAAGATTTTAAAACACGTCAGAAAATTGTTTCCAAACGTTGAAGATTTGAAGTCACAAAAATTACTTACCAGTAACAGAGGTGCTCACATTGCTTTTGGCAACAAAATCATGATAATGAAGACTATTTTACATTGTTTTCAAGTGATATCATCATGAAATATTTTGGTAGGGCACAATCAAATAACATAAATGAATCAAATACTGTTTACTTAATCATTTAATATTTGATGTTTTATAACAATTAGTATAGGGATACATGTATATAATTTTTAAAACCTATCTATACTGTATTGTGAAATACATAAGAAATTTAGACATCTAAGTCTAATCCATCAAGATAATTTACCATTTCAGAGTACCTTGTATGGAAGTGAATGATTTAATGACAAACCATATATATGGAGATATTCCATTCTGAAAATATTAAAAAACAAAGAATGTTTATTCAATTTTTGCCATTTGTTTACTGTAGATATCTATATAAGTGCAAAGTAGCTACTTCCATTTGCTCTCGGGTCTACAGTGTGAGTAAAAGCCATTAGATGGCAATTGAAACAGAACCAGACAAACTTTACTGAATTGGTTATTTTGCCAAACCCATCCAAGAGTACATCTTTCCTCAAAAAGGAACCAACTTCCCTATATCAGTTCCAAGGATTAGCTCTCTAATTTTCTGCCTACTAACTATACTGAACCATTCATTTTAAAAGATGAATCTGAATGAATTGCAAAACCACCAGGAAATTGTTACAGTGGTTGCCACCAAATAACTTGTAGCATTTTACTAAAAGAACTGGCAGTTATATTTACATGTGAAAAAGGAGGGTCATAAATTTATTTATTTCCAGTGCTGAAAAGACACCCGATTTAAACCAAAATATACATTCCTGAGTGAGTTAAGTAAACAGCAATTTACCACTCAGCAAAGTAGTCAAAAGTCCCTGGGTTCATGCCTCACTTTCTCTCTCATAAACTCTTAAACTGTGAAGTTGGAAAAAATCTTAAGAGTTCATCTAACCCACGCCTTGGCTCATGTTCCTCACTATATTTAACATAGGTGGGGCACACCCTGCAGCATTCCAGGCTGGTTCAAAGCCTTTGTTCTTCAGGCTTTGGGGAACCACTGCAGTCTTAATGCTATTTCCCTTTACAGCTAATTTCATTTTTAGTAGTCCTGAACGTTAGAACTTTATTGTTTTTAACTTTGAACCCTATCTTGGCCTCTATGGGCTCATACACTATTAAAACACAAATAAATAAACAGAAGAAAATTTAAAAGTCTAATCTCTTTTCCATAAAGTCATTCAACAAATATGGCTTGAGGGTCCACCATAGCCTCTAAAGACACAAATGTAACAAAAACAATGCTTCCAAAAACATATCAATGAAACATCACCACAATGATATACTAGTCAATTTTCTTTTAGAAATATTTATTGAAGGCCTGTTATTTGTCACATATTATGCTATACATAGGAAATAAAATGGCTAGTAATACAGAGTTAACCCCTGCCCTAATGGAGTTTAGAGACCAGAAGCAAAGACAAACAGGCAATTATGACAGAATGCTAAGCACTAGTATACTGTAGAGCCTTCTCACATACATCTGCACTTTTGTGCCCTGTAACTCTTCTCTGCCATAATCAAAACACATTGATGCACACTTACTCAGAAAAACATATAAAACCTTCAGTAATTTTTTTAAAAATTCCACATTAAATACTTTTTTTTTTACATATTGGTTGCTTGGCTGTATATACATCCTGAACATCATCTTGAAAATATACAACTCTTTTAGAACTCTAGAGGCATGTAAGCTGATATTTCTTAGGGCAGAGAGTCAAAAAAGATAAATATAGCACCATTCCTGATTTGTGTTTCTAAAACCCTGTAACATTAATATTGTATGCTGATATTGCCTGTGAAAAGTCTACAAAAAGAAAAGAGAAGTGTGGTTCATTTTCTAAGCACCTATAAAGTTCCCAGTGTATTAGGTGCTGAAAATATACAAGGAAAAATACAGATTTTCAGTCTAAAAGAAGATGAAAACATGCTGTCAAACCATTCCACCACTACCTAATATGAAACCAGAGGTAACTGCAAAGTACAACAGGAACAAGGTACTGGCTTTTCTCCCACTGATAAAGAGAGCTGGGATGGATTTCACAGAGAAGCGGCATCAAGGGCTTGAATGATGAAGCATTAATCAGTTCCAGAGGTGGGGTGGAAAAAAAGTATCCAGGTAAGAACAGTCAGCTGCACTACTGGTTCATCCGTATGAGATATTTCTTACCAGAACAGCAGCAGAACAGTACCTCTAAGATGGTATAAAAAAGTAATGATAACTACTATCTAAAGAAAGATTCTTCTATTCAAGCAGAGATGCAGAAGAAAAATCCTCCTAGATAATATCGATTAGGTGTTACCACTCATTTCAGGTTCACCAAGGCTGATATAAGTCAGCTCCAAATCAAGTGAGGAGGAAAGAAGTCCGTTATTTGGCAAGAAAGAGCTAAAAGATAGCAATTCCTCTGAACAATAGTGTATTTAAGAGAAGCAAATTTGGCCAAGACACTTAACTTGGAGTTCACAAAGATCTTTTTCCAATTTTCAAGACTACAGAGGAAAGTTGAAAGTAAATTTTTATCTTGAATAAAAGGATCCTGGTTCAGGCAAGAAAGTGAGTAGCCTAACTGGTAAGGACACTCTCAAGGCAATTCTCTTCCTAGGACTTCAAGAAGAGCCAGTGCAGCACATATTCTATCCCATTAAACTAACATTCATCATGCCCATAGACTGGAATTCACCAGGAAATGTAACCAAATGTGACTCTAAATACCATTTACTTCTTTGTGAAATGGCTTTTCTTTAAGCCCCAGGGAAGTCTTTAGGCTCAAAAGACTAGGTTTAGCATTTTACAGTTAGAAGCAATATGAGCTCAAGCACTGTAAGAGACTAATTTTCTCTATCTATAAAATGAAACTAGACACATCTATTTTATGGGATTTTTCTAACTTATGTCAAGTTCTTAGCACAAGGCTGGCACCTAATGAAAAAAGGGGGAAAAAAAGGGTATTAGCCCCAGGTACTTAAAGTCTATAATGTGCAGAAGGATAACTCTTTAGCAGTCTGGCTTCTCTGAGAAAGCCTCTTTTTCCCTCCTTCAAACATGTCCTCCATAGGACCATCTTCCCTCTAATAACTTATACCTGTGCATCTCAGGTGATCTTGAGGCCTTATTCCCTCCTTACAATAAGTTCCAGGGTTCCTCAAGGTAATTAGAGGAAGGGAAGATACTCAGGAAGAGACAACTGAGCTGTGAATAAAATTTGTACTGTGAATAAAACAAAAATTCAAATCTGGACCAGTTTAGAGGAATCATTTCAATAGAAGAGATTTCAAAAGAGTAAAAAAAAAAAACTTTAATGTGTTGATATTGTTCCTTTTATTAAAAAGCTGAACAGTGAAGCCACCTAGACTTCATCTCTTCCAGACTGTTTTTTCTTTTTCCTGCGTAGTCTCTGGTTGTTCACATTCCAAAATGGCGGTTACTTTTCCAAGGAAATGTTCAGGAGGGCAGGGGCTTTGGAGGTAGGTCACCAGGACTCCTCTGGACTCCTCTGCATTTTACATGCAAATAAAGACTCCAAGAGGGACTGTAGCTGCCACAGGCCTCTGCTAGATGCCAGAGGTATGTCCACTGCTGCACGCTGCTCTGTCTCTTAGCCCCAAAGTCTTTTCTTGGCTGGGAGTTTAAAAGAGCCCCTCAACAGATGCTCTATTTAATAACTACAAGGCAATAAAAACTAGGGTTAAAGGCCAAAAACTATCATACTGTCTCTTAATAATATTTAATCATATTAGTTTAAGTAAAAAAAATACCAGCACTAATTTGTGAGAGCCTGGTATTTTTTTAATGTTAAGACATTCACAAAAAGATGCCATTCTCAAGCTGAATGCTTAAGCAACACATATTGCACATGCAACCAATATGCTTAAAAAGCACATGCTTCTGAGAGAAATGCCACTGTACAAACCTAATACAGTTTTGAAATATACTTAAGAAACAGGCTTCAAACTACATTCCAGCTACTTAGATACATAAACATGTACACCTCACGAACTCTAAATGGAGGTTTAGTGCTGCTTGGGTCTATGTCTAGGTAGTAGGTCATTTATGCCATTTACAGAATAATTATCAGAGTTTATCTTTTCTGCTGGTGGGGGTGTCTCCCTAAGTAGGAGGAAGGGTGAAGAGTTTAAGGATGGAATTTCATAAACTGCATTCTGAGAGCACCTTATTTTTTGTGGAAAAAAAAATGGTGAACCTATTTTGAAAAAGTTTCCTATTATATCTCCCTTCTAAGCTACCACTATACAATATATTAAAGATTCTGAGAAGTTCTGAAATAAAACTATTTAATACATTCTATGCTTATTCAACTACCAGAAAGAACTAAGAAGAAACTGCTTATTAGTTTCAGCTCTAGTGATCTCTTTGATCTGTTATTAGTGGCTGTCTGGAACAATTTCTACATCTTAACAAGGTAAAGTTACCCAACTGATGCGCAAGTCCTACCTATCATGCGTGTGGGCCACTGCTGGTCTATTACAGAGCTCAGAAAATGCTGATATAAAATAATCTTATGGTACTTTCAACACATGTCCCTAGTTCCCTTTTTCATATCTCACTTCTAGTATTTAAGAGCCAAATAAAGGAGAAAAAAAGGGGGAAAGAATGTTATGTTAAAATGGAAGGAAGGGTAAGTCCCTATCAACTTAACTCTCTAACCAACTATTTTTCTATCAAAATTTCAGACATCTAAATGTATGGGTCCAGTGTGAACAATGATTTAAACATCTATTCTGGAAATGAGAGGAGAATGTAAAGAGTGAAAAAAAAATCCTCCTCGTCCCAGTCAATTTTCCATGTTCTTAATAGAAGCCAGTTTATAAAAGCTGGGTGATGGCTCAGAGAGATGAGTGATGGAATGCCAATTTCTCTCAAAGAACCATGTTCTCCACTGGAAGACGGACCAAAAATGCTGTGGTCTCACATGGTTCCCTCTTGAGGGAGTCTTTTCAGAAAAAGACTAAGCAACCTGAGGTGGCATAACTACCTCAGGTGAACTTGAGCCAACCTTTTTCTTAACTGGGTCTTTATCTTTTGGGATTCATGTTTACCGATGTTACGAGTATCATTCTTGGGAGAGCTAAATTGACATGTGTAAACAGAACAACCTAAAGTGAAAAAATCATTCACATAAAATAGTGCAGGCAAGTTAGAAATAGCAGATAAGCAAGCTTAAGCAAGAAATCCATAAGAAAATCATAATCTCTCCAGTATTCCTTTCTCTGATGAATACACATTTATTTGCATAAGCCACCAGGGAAGAAGCAGCTTGCTATAAGAAAGTTAGAAATATTTCAATGGAGCTCACCCAGTTTGTTCCTCAGATGTGGCAAATCATATATCCCCACAGTTCCCAGCTGCATGAACAAGTGACTGATAAAATCAGTGACATCCTACGAAGAGTTTACAATGGTAAGCTGAGTCATGACAGTGAGATTAAGCATTATCATGAAAGAAAAGATAAAATAGGCATGTATTAAGTGCTACACTTCTGATATTTTCCCTCAACTGAAATACTCTGACAGTATACCCCAAGTTGTTTAAAAAAAAACAAGACAAAATTCCGAGCTTGATGTATTGAACCTGTATTTTAAAAAGTACACCTTCTCAGTAATAAGTCTTCTAAAATTGTTATATCTTAAAAATGAACCCAGAAGGCATAGTGGAAAAATGGCACAATATTCCAAATCCTGTACTGTAAAAATATGATTGACATTTCTGGTTGTTGTGACAAGCTTATTTATAAATTACTATCACTAAAATGGGCAAGTAAATCCTCTGCTATGGACTTCTCAACATACTGCTCTTGTTTTAAGTAGTAACTTGCTTTAGAAATATCTATGGTAGTGCTGTTTAACTTAAGAGTTCTATTAAGATTGGAGGTCCCCAAATAAGGGCTCAATGAGAAATCAATAAGATTTGCTTGACTATCACCAAACAAAATTATCAGCCATATTGAATCTAGTTCTCTTCTATGCATTTTCCTCAGCCTTTGAGTATGTTAATCTTCAGAATAAAATCCGAGTTCCTTATCTACTGCTCCCTTTTCTAGTCAGTTTCTTTTACTGACTCAGAGAAAGTGAAATGAGAAAAACGAAAAGGCTAGAAAGTCTATTTGACTTGAGGCCATTCTTTGGAGCTTAGTTTGTTTCACATGACTTCCTTCCTCTGGGCAATACAGTAGAGGATGCTGTACAGAAGAGCATTACACATGCTCATCACACACACACACACACACACACACACACAATACATAAGCACACAAAGAAGAAAAAAATCACTTATCCACCCATCACATGAAGTCAGGCATAATTAGACATTTTTACAGTATTGTTTTGTTGCATTGTGTTGTTTATCTAAGAGGTTGGCTGCAGGTACTTTTAAGAGGTACAAATTTGCTTAAGTGTACCAAGCATAACCAAATGGAAAATGCTAATAAAATCTGATAGTCTTAGAAATCCGGGCCTATAGATAGTACCGTCATTTGTTTTGGCCAGCTTGATGTTTTAAAAGAAATCTGACTTTGAATGCCTCTAAGAAAGTTTCCATTTTGCCACAAGACTAATTACTCTTTATTGTTGTACATAAGGTTATTTCAAATGCTTAGGTACCCTTCCCAGTGGCTCCTAAACGCATCTTAGTGTGTATCTCCCATAAAGTGTCCAGAAAATGGAATATCTGGAGAAAGCTGAGTAGGAAAAAGTATGTTTTAAAAATACATTCCTAGTGCTTCCTGCCCAACTCAAACCAAGCAAAACCTTTCAGTGTCAAGGTTTATTTCCTTTCAAGCTTAAGTCACATACAAAAGAAATAAAATATTTTATTCCTACTTTACCCCCAATTTCTCAAGCAGTTTACCAAGCAAAAAAGGGCTTAGGAACCCCAAATCATGGAAAATTCTTATCTTTCAGATGAGGCCTGAATAAGTAGAACTTAATAGAGCAAGTTCCTAGCAATAGGAGTGGTATCATAATTGCTTCAGTTGGAATGCAGAGAATGATGAGGAGCTGTCTGCCCCTTGAGCTACAGGATGCTCAAGGGAGCAGAAGGTATAGCAGGAGGCTAAAAGGATCCCAAGGTGTGGAAAGACACCACTCAACATGTGGGGATTTCTCCCCACCAGCAAGCAAGCAATTCTGCAACAGACACCAGGTGGGTGTCCCCCAATTCAATTCCGACACTTTCCACCTAAAGGATAGCATCAGATCCCACAGGTTGAGGGCTCCGTCCCTAGTACTGAGTCAATTCCCCCTTTAGATACCAGTCACAAGTCCAGGGCTCCAGAATTTCTAACCAACCAGCTTCAAGTTGGGGTTGAGGTCAGGTTCCCATGACCCTCAGTGGCTCACAGAACTCAGGGAAATGCTTATGTTTACCAATTTATTACAAAGGATATTTTAAGAGACAAACAGCCAGATGAAGAGGTACTCAAAGTGAAGTCTGGAAGGGTCCCAAGTGCAGGAGCTTCTGTCCCTGTACAGTTGGGGTGTCCCACCCTCTCAGCACATGGATGAATTATTGTTCACTTTCCTGAAAGATCCCATGTGTTCAGCTTTCTGTTCAGCTTTCAGCTTGGGGTTCAAGCTCCCCAAACTCCATCGTCTTGGGTCTTTTATGAATATTTCATTGGATAGGCATGACTGAAGCATGGATAACTGTGTTGAAATATGATTGGACAAAAAGGGTATGATCTAAACCCAGCAAGGCCTATCTGTTCATATTCTTCTTGGCCTCTCTGTGCAGCATTCCTTCTTCCAAGATTATGGGGTAAGACCCTCTCTGGAATGAGGGTCTCATGATCCACAATCAGATTAGAGTCCTGCGGTGGGCAGGTGAAAGGAGGGCAGGAGAAGGTCAATCTGTTTACTGTTACAAGAGCTATGGGAGTTATAAGATAGGAACCATAGACGAAAACACATCTATATTATAATATCACAAATACCTTGCACATATCAACTATTCAGCAAACTCTAGCAGCAGGAACAGTAAGAAACAATCTGATGAAAGCACATCTGAAGAAGGTCAAAGGAAGCAAGCGGTAGAGTCCAGTAAAAGTCACTAGAGAGATTTGGAAATCTGATTTGTAGGATAACGATGCATAGAATAATAATGGCAGGCGTACATGGGAAAAATTTATCAGATATTTCTGTAATGGCAATAGGTTGAGTAGACTATGTTGCAGTTTACTTAGGGCACTTAAAATTGAATGGCAAATATTACTTAAATTTTGATAATTCCTCATTTTTAAAATTAGTTTTAATTTAAAAGATACTTTAAGTCTGTAGGAAAAATTTTCACATGCTTTATTCATTAAACAGGCTTTTTCTTGAGTTATATACCCTTCCTAGCATGGTTTCCCCAGCACACTGTAGGAAATACCCTGATGCCTGTGGTAAAATCGGCAAATTTTTTGTGTTAACAAATGTCACCCAAAGTGCTTTACTTTCGTTTGAAGTCAACTCCACCCTATCGTTTTTCTTAAACTTTAAAATCCCATCACTTTTGCAGTTGGATTTATTAAAATAACACAGAATGTTATCACTTTGCAAAATATGTTTATCTGGAAATATTTATGTTAAGTTTTAAAAACAAGTATCTTAGGCCCAGGTGGGAAGATTGTTTGAGCCAGGAGTTCAAGACCAGCTTGAACAAGAGCTGACCTTGTTTTTACAAAAAAAAAAAAGTAAGAAAGAAAGAAAAATTAGCCGGGC
>VBSM01001265.1:49382194-49413305 GCA_008086735.1 Cheirogaleus medius
AGGCAGGAGGATCACTTGAGCCCAGGAGTTAGAGGTTGCAGTGAGCTATGATGAGACCACTGCACTCTATGTGGGGCAAAAGAGTGAGATTCTGTTTCAAAAAAAAAAAGTGGCTTTCTATTCACCTAATGTGACTAGTGTTCTGAGACAATCGCAAAATACCAAATCTGCTTACACTGATTCAAAAAGAAATAACAAAAAAGCGTTCCAATTCCTCATTCAGCCATCAACTATCCCTGCTGTCCTCACCTATTTCCTCTGTCCCCACCAACTCTGGACACCCATTTAAGCTGAGAACAAACTGATGAAAAAGTATTAAGAAAGGAAACTGTCCTTGTCTATATCTGATTATTATGTCTCTGGTAATTAAAGGACAATTTTAGACATTTCCCCATCAGTTTCTCCAATTCTTCTGCAGAAGAATGAAAAGTTTTCTAAGCCAAATGAGTAAATTATTTACTTATTTATATACTACTCCCTATCCCCTAATTTATTCAGTCTATATCCTAACTGAATTCTGCTTTATCCATTTATGTTCATTTTTTAACAAATATCAACTAAGTGTCTATTGTGCATCAAACAAGAAGAGCTAGAGGAAGAGAAAAAAGACCATGATCATAAGGATAGGAAATTATGCACAAGGTTCATGGCACATGGGAACAATTGCCTTGAATATCTCTCTTTTGTGCAATTGGCAATTAATTCTTAATTTGAAGGCAAAGAACCTCGGAAGGGCTGTGAGGGAGTAACTGTGAGAGGTCTACAAAGGCCTAGGCTCATCAATACACAGACCAAGCACTATATTCAGGTTGACTACATCTACCACATATACACTACAATTTTTAAAATCCATAGAGATACTTTTTTATTTATTTATTGTTAGAAAAAATACATAGTACCTGGGGATGAGATTAAAAATAGTTAACAACTGGTTAAGCATGGGCTTTAACTAATTTAATGGACTGCTAGCCATCAACAGCCAGCATGTACAGACCAGTCCACCAGCTGAATATCAGACCAACCCATCCAGTTGAGAGGCAACTTTTTCTTCTTATTTTTCCATACTAAAGAGAGGTCCTTATTTTAAAAAATTGCTAGAAGTTATTATTCTAAGAAATATGGTTGGCTTGGATGGAATGCAAAATCCTGGTGATGAACCACAACTCACTTGAGAAATTATAACAAATTTAGAAGTTAGGCCTTTGTAGGTGTTTTGCCTTTTTTCATCTTTAATAGATTCATTCCTCACTTTCCCACGGAGCCCTATAATTGGCCAACTCTTACCAGATGTTTCAAAGGCTGTAAGCCTTTTCCCATGAAAAAGTTTGTATTATACTAGTGTATAATGAGAAACAGCTAGTTTAACGCTTGTGGATTCAATTAACTTAAACCATTAAAACTTGGCATACAAGAAAAGTTGCAACTTCAGAAAAACAAATGGGATAGACTGCAATCTGTGCTAAATTATTTTAACCCACAGTGTGTCTGCAGTTGGAAGCAGTGTGTTATAAGAATGAACAATAGTTTTTTTCCTAGTGAGAAAAGGAAACAAGCTGGACCAGCTGGGCTACCTTTTACTTTAATCACCCCAAGGAGTAACTCCTACATTCTTTCTTAGTCAAATAAATTATTCATTTTAATATTATAGTATTATACTTCAATGAGTCACTTAGGCCAATCTTTCAGAGCTAATGAGCAATGATAAGAAGGATAGCATAATAACTATAAAAAACAAAATTTATAACCTCCAAATCTTTCCTACAGATTCAGTACAAAGCCAACTGACCATGGCAACATTTAGAAATAACGGTGTAGTAATATAGATAATAAATTAAGAAGTTATTTATACTTACCAAATATAAATTCAAATCTAGATCTGGTATGTTTTTTAAACCTACTAAAACCATAATTTTAAATAATGCAGCAAAGTTATACCATCTAATTTCTCTTGGAAAGAGTGGTGTCAATTCTGGTTATCTTCCTAATTGATAATTAAAATTCTGAGGGTCTCCAAATCAGGATAGGTTTCAGATTTCAAACTACTGAAAACATAAATGGATTTTCAATCAAAACTAACCTTAAAAAAGGCAAACCACTTGTAGTCATTCAACACAATCTCAAAGCCTTGGTTGTAAATGATGGTGAAATGGCCAGAATTGCCAAGGTCATCATATGCTGTATCCAACTTCTGAAGGTGCACCACTACTTTTTTTTCTTGTGGTCCTAAAGAAAAGAAAATGCACAATAATGAAAAATTATCTGGACTTCCACGGGTGGAAGATTCCCCCCAATTTCTATTATATGATTGAGTTGCTTTCCTTTCATGCTACCTAATTTGGGCACACAGTTTGCCTTGTGAAGAAATCAGTCTTCGTCATGTTGCCTCTGTACAGTCTTCAAGGAGTCTTAGACAAGACTGGGAAGTGAGGGCTTTTAAACATAGATATGCCATGCAGTGCAGCAGGCTGGGAGACCCCAAAAAGGACAGCCCCTACATAACTTTGCAGATCATCCAAACACTAAAGATAATGAGAAATTGGGGGATGAGGAAAAATACAGGTGGAAATGAGATGAAGACAAAATGGTAGTCAAAGAGTGAGAATTATAAGAAGAAAAGATATGATGACAAAGAGATAAAAACACTAGCTATCAGATTATAAGAAGGACAATGTATTAAGTCCAGGAGAGACAGGAAATAACCTACTCAGAAGTGAGGTACCTTTCTCCTCAATGGCTCTACAGTTTTGAACCTCAGAACCTGAATCCTTCCAAAGTATTCAGCAAACTGGAGGCTTCTAACCTATAAAACTAATTTGTGCTCATAAAAATTAAACATCTAACCTTTGGAAGAAAAGGGCTTAGATATACAGATGTCTTTAATTACTGGATTAAGGGCAAAGGTAGGTTTATAGGTAGAGAGTTGCTGCCTGAAAAGAGTTCGCTGCAGAGTTTTACACTTCAGGCAGTTTTTCCATGTTTCAGATTAATGCTCTGAACTGGGAGACTGCATGTGACAGAGCAGTGCAAATTCTTATCTCCTTCTGCACCAATTTCAAAACAAAATTTTTAAAAGAATAAACAGTTATAATGCCCACGATTACAAAATGCCATACAGGCATTTGGAGGTAGACAGTTAAATGTTTTTGTTTTTGTTTTTTTTGTAACAAATGACTTGACGATTGTTCTGCTGACAAGGAAATTACAGCTGAGAGCTTCACTCATTCTGCACAAATTTGTGATTCTTCTGACTCTTTTTTCTCCCCCACCCTTCACTAGATTCTGTGTAGTAGGGGTAACCGTGTTATCCCAAGGCACATAGAATATCCCCCAGCGTGTTCAAACCCTAGATATTTACTGAGGGCCATCAGGTGAGCCAGGCACTATTCTTGACTCCGGGCATTGTCTTGAAAGAAAAGAAAGGAAAGAAAGGGCTTATATTTTGCCTTTTACTTCCCTGCAATACATGAAACAGTGCAGAGTGGTACAGATGTTTTCTAGGACTAGTAGCATTAACACACGTCCAAATCAAAATTGCTGGGCATAAAGGCCGTTTGCCACAATCTAACAAGTGGAGAAAACTTCTTGCTATATGCTCCAGAGTCTTTGAGCTCACCTGTCTTCACTAGCACAGTAATAAACAAACGCACAAAATCCTGTCACATTGGACCAGAGAATCACAAGACTGCAGTTCCCAACTCTTTTCCAAACCAAACCAACCAAAGGGGGGGGGAAAAAATTAAGGTGGTGGTGGGGTAATGCTTGAAAAAAGTATTGAGGCTCCACCAAGAAAGTGTGAAGTTAGAAATTCTCAGCAGCTCAACTTCAACTTCGCGGCCCCGGCATGGGACAAGGTACCGCAAGTCCCCCCATCCCGAGTCCAGTCAAGATGTTCTGACGACCCACAAGCAAAGGGCGGCTGGCGTGGGCGCTGCGTGAAGAAGGGCTCAAGGTCAGAAGGGGAGACAGACAAGGAGGAGACCCCGAACGACGCGGGAAAAGTGAGCGGGTCCGGGGCGCCAGCGGCTTACCCATAACCGAGCAGTTCGTGTCGCGCTGGGACCCGCTGGGGCCCACCTGGAAGACCCAGGTGCCCAGCAGGTCAGGATAGGTGCAGTTGGCAGGTGTGTCACAGCGCACGGTACAGACACCGGAGAGGAGCAGCAGGAGGGCGGCGATCAGCGAGCGAGGGCCTGAGCCCATGCTGGCGGGGGGTTGGGAGAAGAAGCTGGGAATTAGCAAAAACTGGGGCGCGCGGGCACAGAATGAGGCGACCCGGCAGCGCGCGCCTTAAAATAGCCACACTGGCCGGAAACCCGCGGCCGGCGGGGGCGGGGTCACGGCGCGGCCCCGCCCCTCAGGGCAGCGCGCTGTCACTCTCCAGGCTGCGGCCGGACTCTCAACTCGGGGACAGCCCGGAGACAGATGTTCTTGCCAAGGGACGTTCCAACATTTTGTACGGCCAGGGTGGCCGAAATAGGGCTTCAGAGCCACGAGCACGCGACCCAGACTGCGTTTCTGTGCAGTGACAACAGGCCAGGAGAGAACTAGCAAGTGTAGTTCGCTTAGCTCATACTTGCTTTTCTTCCCTCCTTAGTCTTCTCAGGTATCGTTGCCTCCTTATCAACTGTGTTGTTTTTTTCTCTGAAAAACTTCACTTGCTAACCCCATCCACTCTAGCTGTTTGAGAACTTCCTTCCGTTTTCTAACTCTCACTGCTTTTTTATTTGCTTAGTTTGGTTTCCTGTTCATGCTGTTTGCCTGTTTGGCGCCCTGGAGAATTCAGTTGTAGTGCTAACTTGAAGTTAGTGTATGTTAGTTGTATGGGTTTTTTTTTTTTTTTTCCCTTGGAACTTTATGGGACACACACAAATTTTATGGGACAGATGATATTGCTCAACCCCTTCTATTTTACAGATGAAAAGCAAGAGGCCCAGAGAGAGGGAGTGGATTGGGGGGGGGAGTAGTGAGGAGAGCTAGCTAGTGAGTGAAGGCTGATCTTCTGAACTGTTCCAGTGTGCCAGTCTGATCGCCAGCAATTATTAGGTAACACTGTTGCCACATGCCTCCTTGCTCAGTTTCAGTATCACCCTTGTCTGTGAAAGTGTCTCTGACTTTCCTGGCTGTTGTTGGTAATTGGGGCACCTTTCTCCCACTGAGCCTGCTGGGTGTCAGGCCCTGTGGACACAGTGATGAACCAGACGGGCTTGATGTGTCCCTGTCCTCTTAAGCACATGCATGTTTGCTCCCATCACACTGGTCTCAAATAAATATTTAGATGTCCACCTTTTCCACTGGATTATAAGCATTTAAAAGGAGCAGGGTCAAATTATTCAGCTTTACCTCTGTAGATTCTGATTTATTAATACTAAGGAAGCATCCTTGAATGTTAATATAAGTACACTTAATATTGTCTTCTTGGTTTCTAAGCCTGAAAGGCAATTTCAACGTGGAAAAAGAAGTTACCTTTGAAAGTGCAGAGGTGAAAATACTCTGTGAGCACAAACTGTAAAAGCCAGACTAGGGCCAATACCTTACTTTTAGGTTTTATAGGCCTTTTTAGGATTAAAAGCTGGCATTGTATAATTAAGCTAGCACATTTACTATTTAAAGATGCGTTGACAGAATAACACTGCCTTCCTAAATCTCTGGGAAAGAGTATCATTGGTTGTTAAAGCATTAAAATGCTTACCAGGTGATCAGTATTGAAGAGCCAGTTTAGTTGGAAAATGTTTTGACGGATGTTATCAAATTAGCACATTTAATTGTGAAGAAAGTTTAAAATAGTCTTTATTCAATGAATGATAAGTAAAATGGATCTTGGGGACTTATTATAATGGATTCATTTTAAAATTGGGAAATGGAGATTCAGAGAGTTGAGTCACTAATGTCATATTGCCATTTAGTGACATTCGGGAACAAACCTCAGGAACCTTGATTTTTAGTTTAGTTTATCTCTACTAGTCTAATAATCTCAAAACTTATCCATCAAAAGTACATACTAGCTCTCCCTCCCATCCACATAAGAAAAAACTGATCAGACCCAAAGTTTTATTTTTATAACAAATATTTTATAGAAACCATTTCCTATTCTGAAATGAAATTCATATATAATATAAGCTACTTATAAACTTAAAAATAAAAAGAAATACAATACCAAACGTAATATAAAGGAAAAGTAAAAAGATATTTTAAATAAATTTCTAATAAAATAACATTTCATCATATAAAATGCTCAACTATGAATGTACTAAAAAACATAATGAAACATTGAGATACTTGTCCTTCACACTTCTTTGTAAAATTGTAGAATCATAGTAAAAGTGACATGTATCTATTTTCTGAGAACAGAAATAATTTCTGATGAGTTATAACTCTAATATCTTATCAAATGGTCACTCAAACACCATAGTAGGACTGTTGATGTTAGACAATTCTTGATTAAGTTCCCAGTAGGACAAAGTACAATTTTCTGTTGAAGATTTATCTGGACATTGTATTCCCCAAAATTCAGTATATGTCAAAATGGCATAAAGTGAAAGTGAAAAACAGAGTTTGTCACTAGGCCCACATAATTATAAGTAGGTTTATAAGAGGTAACATTACTTAGCAGTGGTTCTCAAAATGTGGTTTCAGGACCAGCATGACCAGTGGCATCAGTATATGTCTTAGTTTATTTTCTTTTGCTATAACTGAGTACCCAAGACCAGGTAATTTATAACAAAAAGAAATTTATTTCTTCAGTTCTGGAAGCTGGGAAGTCCAAGGTCAAGGGCTGCATCTGGTGAGGGCCTTCTTGCTGAATGGGACTCTTTGCAGAGTCCTGAGGTGGCAGAGAGCATCACAGGGAAAGGAGGCTCATGAGAGATGGCCAAATTGGCTTTCATAACAGACCCTTCTAATGATAACTAACCAACTTCTTTGATAACCCCAATCCATTAGTTTATTAGTTCATGAATGGATTAATCACCTCCCAAAGGTGCCACCGCTCAGCACTGTTTGACTGGGGACCAAATTTCCAACACATGAATTTTGGGGGACAAACTATAAACAAACCATAGAAGCATCCCCTTGGAATTTGTTAGAAATGCAAATTCCTGAGTCCCACCCCATATCTACTTAATAAGAAAATGTTTGAATAGATCCCCACAATCTGCATTCTAACAATCCCCTTTCAAAGGATATGGTACAAGCCTAAGATTGAGAATCACTGGCTTAGAGATTGTGGGCAAGTCAGACTGTTCTTGTTTGGAGTCTGGCTCTGACATTCACACTGGCTGTGACAATCACAAGTTGCTTAATCTTAAGGAAGTTATTTTACTTCTTTTTGTGCCTTGATATTTTTGTCTATAAAATGTGCATAATTATATCCTCTATGAATACTTCATCTGGTTTTGGGAAGACTAAATGAGTTAATATAGATTTCTGTGGAGATCTGACAACATTTATTAGTGTGTATTTCTATTAGAAAACTTTTCCTTATTAATTAGACAGTAGGTTCCAAATCCTGTTCATTGTAATTCCTAGCACCCTGAATAATTCCTGGCCTACAACAAGTGCCCAAATATTTGTTAAATATATTATTAACATAATGGATATAAATTTATGTATATTTTATGGTATTTGGCAAAGAGCATCATATTTCCATGTTCTCTGCCTCATGAATAAATTTGAAAGCCACTATACTGGAATGCATATGAATCAAAGAAAGATCTTAGAAATAGATGAAGAACTTGGCCTGCACAATACTATTTGGTATTATGTATACCTCTGTCATTGGTAGTAACAATTATAACCATAATAATTTTATTTATTTAGCACTTTACATTTTACCAAGAAAATAAATGTACCATCTCATTTAATTATCACACAATTGTATGAAGAAGGCATTACCTAATTTCTGTTTTAACCCTGATAAAACTGAGACTCTAACCATTTATTAGGAAGTAATGCCTTTGAAAGAAAAAGTGAGGAGGGAACAGAAATAGGAAGAGAAAGCCTTGGAGGACAACACAGGTCTGACACCTGTAGAAAGAAGATAGGAAAGAGAACGTGGGAAAAACATACTCAGAAATATAACTCTGAGATTGTCCTAGTCAGCCCAGGAGAGAACTCTGGTGCAAAGATTGCTCATAGAGGAGCCTGGCTTGGGCACAAATGGCCAGCCCCTGGTACCTGTGTTACACTTAGTCATTGGCCTTGAATGGAAAGCTGAGGTGGAACCTGAAGTAATGACAGCTGGAGGCTGTCAACAAGTGGTACTCCTGTGGCAGGTGCTCTCTTGAAGAGAAATGGGAGCAGTGTACCGCCATGGTGGCCACAGTGAGGAAACTTTTGTTTGAAAGTAAGAGCTGATCCACAATCATAAAGAGGAGGCTGGATTATTTGTTGAGGCCTTTTGATGTCCCAGGTCCTGTACTCTATTTCTGTCCTTTTGCTGTTCTAGTCAGATGTCAAAACTCCCTCTCCTATGACCTCAATTCATTATATTAATAATCATCTGAATGACTTTTTCCCTAGTCTCCATGCTTCTTGATGGCAGTACTGTATTATTTTTTTTAATTGCAAATTAGTTTACTCAACGCTCAAGGATCACAGAACTATGCAATATTCAAGGGGTTCTTGTTTAATCTCCTTCTTTATTAGAATATTTATTTTGTTGTCATGACTTCACCATTCATTCTTTCAATAAATATTTATTGAGTGTCTACTATGTGCCAAGCAGTTTTCTAGGCATCGAGGATAGAGCAGTAAATAAAACAGGCAAATTCTCTATATTAATGAAGTTTGCATTCTAGTTGAAGGAACAAAAAATAGATACAAAACAAGAGTATGGCAGATGGTGATAGATTCAACACGAGAAAGTGGAGGAGAGAAGCAAGGATGGGAAAGCCAAGGGTAGGTGTTGCTATTTTTGAGTGATCTCACTGATAATGATATTTAAGCAGATATCTGAAGGACTAAGGTAAGGAACAGTAAGAAGGCTTGTTTGTCTGGAACTGAGAGAGAGAAGTAGGAGATAAAATCAGAGAGGTGGTGGGGGTCAAGTTAAATAGGGGCTTAATGGGATGGCAGTTAGCAGTTAGTACTGTCTTACCTGCGTCTACATTTAATTTGTTTTAATATGTTGTTTTGGTTGAAGAATATGAAAAGGCTGGTGTCTCAAGCCTGTAATCCTAGCACTCTGGGAGGCCAAGGAAGGAAGATTGCTTGAGCTTGGAAGTTTGAGACCAGCCTGAGCAAGAGTGAGACCCAGTCTCTACTAAAAATAGAAAAATTAGCCAGGCATCATGGCACATGCCTGTAGTCCCAGCTACTCAGGAGACTGAGACAGAAGGATTGCTTGAGCTCAGGAGTTTGAGGTTGCAGTGAGCTAGGCTGATGCCACTGCACTCTAGCCTCGGTAACAGAGAAAGACTCTGTCTAAATATACATATATATATATGTGTGTGTGTGTGCATGTATATATATGAAAAACAGCATTGCAGAGATATATAATGGAAAAGGAAAAACCTTGTGAACTACTGAAAGGGTCCCCATTGGTCCTTGGACCACACTCTGAGAACCTCTTCATTAGAATAATTTTTCAATCTGAGATTCTCTCACAGCTATCTCAAAAATGTATGTCTTTCCTCAGAAGGCAAATAGGGACAAGCAAAGAGTGTGGTTAGATGACTACGACACAATTGCAAGAATGGAAAAACCACTGAAAGCACATTCTCTACTAATTGTGGGTCATTAGTGTCAGTTTTGTATATGTGGCATGAGAATATTCTAGGTTTATTCAATTAAGGTATAAAAAAAAGAAGAGCATTTTTCAATTTGAAGTAAGAATTTATGAAGTTAGAAAAATAATAATTGTGCTTTCTGTTTGAATAGGTTATCATCAGTTGCACAGTACATCCACATTCTATGTCAATCTGAGAGTGATCTCCCACATAATGTTACTCCCATTTTACAGGTAAAGAAACTGGAGCTCAGAAAGGATAAATCACTTTTTCATAGGCACACTGCTTCTGAGTATAATGCTGATAACCAACAAAAGACTTCTGTTTTTAAATTAGAATGTTAGAATGGAATTAAGAAAGTGAGGTTTTATCTAATTATTGGTACAGTCAAATATATAATTAAGAAAAATGAAGGTTTTAAGAGTGAACTGTACAGGCGATACATGTTGAGCAGCTGTGGAACTGTGAGTTACTGAGATGGTCTCTACTGTCTGATCCCATTCTCACTTCACTATTTATTTCTGTTAAATGAACCAAGTTTTTGAAATGAAAATTTTGAGAGGCATTATTTTTCCTGATGGACGAGGATTATCCCATAGGCCATATGGAGTAAGAGCAATGCTGAAGAGCTAAGGAAAAACTTAATGACTGTGTCCACTTTGCTGTTTCCACCAATATTGCTCTGGTCCATCATTTCTTCCTGGACTACAGGAATTACCTTTTGCTTTTCATCTGCTTTTTCTTGAATTTAATGCACAAGCCAGGAACCTAGATGTCATCCTTGTCTCTTCTCTCACCAGTCCCCCCACCGCTTAAGAGATCAGCCAAGGTGTCCTACTGAGTACCCTCACCACTGTGCTTTTTTATTTAAATGTAAATCCTATCAAGTTACTCCCTTGCTTAATACTTCTCAGTAGGTGGCCTTTTTATCATGTTGGAATAAAATCCTGCAAGGCCCTGCATGATTGGCATCACATATCCTTTTGTTCCTCCAGTTGCTCACTACCTCAGAAACTCTTGCTTTCTGTTTGATGCTAAAACTTCCCACATAGTGCTTAAACTGCCTGCAATGATTGCATTTTCTTGTGTATTATGTATCTACCCCACTGGAATAAAAGCTCCAGGCAGCTTGAGCCTTGTCTGTCTTGTTCACCACTATAGTCCTAACACATAGTAGGTGTTTAATAAATATTCATCAAATGTTGATTGGAACTACTTACTCTCCTGCTTTAAGAATCAAGTTTATTGGGAGCAAATTTTCCCTGGGCAAACACTTCTGTCAACAGATGATTAATTTTATATTTCTTATCTCATACTGTTCATTTTTGGAGATACTCATCTAGCATAAGAGACCAACTAGTGAGCCCCAGCAACATCTGAGATTTTTATGTTAACATCCTAGTGTGGATTAGTTTGGAAGCTGTGGAACTTGAACCTGGACTATTTTATAAATATGTGGCTTGCTAACCTTAAGTCAAGTTATAAATATATGTTGGGCAATAAGAAGGCTAAACCATGTGTCAGCATTTTATTTTCAAAGTTTTGCAATTTGAGCTGACTTCCCTTTTTTCTATATGTTATTGCTGAGAGGAAATTACAAAGTCAAACAAGGTAAATTCTAAAACAGCAAAACTGTAGAGAGTTTTGGCATGAGGAGAGCACAACCAACCAACAGCTGGTCTAAGGGTGGCAGGTTTAAAGGTCAAGGCTATCAGTTTCTCACAGTTGAAAAAGTTCATTCCGTTTCCAAGAATCAGATAACTTACCCAAATAATGATAAGGAAACATTTAAAATATTTTATTTGTATAGTCAGTTGAAAAGATCAAGATCATTTATGTATTCCTTTTCCACTTTAAACAACACTGAGCACCTGTAGATTAGACAGACAGACAGAGAGATAGATGATTTAAACAAATAACTTTACTGCAGATACTAAAGATTAAGACAACAGAACTCTGAGGAAAAAAAGACCTCAAATCTATCATCATTTTCATGTATGCCTACCTTTTTCTTATCTTTGTCTCTTCTACTTAACTGTATTTTTACTATCTGATCAGATATAAAATTCTAGAAATTTTACTTGACATTACAGTTGTTGTGGTTTTTTTCCCCCCTAACTTCTCCTTTCCCCTTTTCTTTCCCATGTACACCCGGCCAAGCAAGGTAATGTATGTTCACTTCCTGGTGTGTATCCTGTGTATCCTTCCAAACCTTTTACTGAACTTACCCAGCCATTTACAAACACGCATGAGCAGGAGGACACGTAATATTTAAGGGCACAGGTTCTGGAACCAGGATGCCACGGTTTGAATCCTGGCACCAAACAACTCTTTCTACCTATGTGACTTTAGGAAACTGGTCTCTTTTGACTTTCTTTCCTCATCTGTAAAACCAGGATAATAAATAGTACCTACCTCATGGGGTTGTAGTGAGGTTTTGAATAAATTATTATGTGAAATGCTTAGAACAATACTGTCATAGAGTCAGCACCATAAAAGTGCTATTATTATTTTGATGCGTAAATGTATGGATTTTGTGGGGTTTTTTATTTCTATGAAATGGGAGCATATTATTAATATATACATTTTACCTCAAACTGATTTTTGTTCTTTATTTATTTCATCTCATTCTCAACTTGATTTCATCCTTAATAAAATTCTTTCATTCTCAAAGATATGTTACAGAAATCACTTCAAGATATTGAATTCCTTTATGGAAAATAGTTGCCTAAAATTTAAGATACATAACAAATCCTTTTAGCTGTTTTCTTATCAATAGATATTTGGGTTATTTCCAGGTATTTTAGCATTATTTTTGCTATTGCAAATAATGTTGCAATAACAATTATTGAACACATATCCTTTATCTATTCCTACAGATATTTTTATTTCTATAGGATGATGACAGGAACTAATTGCTAAGTCAAGTAGACATTGCATACAATTAAGTGTCCAAAATAGCCTTAACAAATGACATTTCTACCAGCAACATCAGGGAGTGTCCTCCCACATCCTCACCCTGCCCCTTCCTCAAAAACCTCCATTCCTCAATGAGTTGCTTTAAATTTAAACATTTCAAATTATTTAAAATTGGTTGAAATATTTCAAATAATTATTTAATTTTAACATTTTGTCTCTGAAACATCTAAGATCTACTTTGGTATATGATGTGATGTATAAGTTCAATTGTCTTTTCATACAGCCATTGGTACCAGAACCATTTATTAAATAAACCTTATTTTCTCTCTAAAGTTAAATACTAAGTTTCAATATATATAATTCCCATGAATGCTAGAGGGTTGTTTTATTTTGTTCTAGTGATCAGTTCTTTTTCATATTTTTCTCAGCTATTCCCAGGCATTTTTCTCCTCCCTATAAATTTTAGGACCACTGTACTTGTTTTCAAAATTTTTTATCAATTAAAATTGTATGTTTTTGCTACATTCCTCCTTCCCCTTTATTTTTACTTAATGGAGCATTTGATGGATCTAAATTTTGGATATTATTTTTAAAGAACCAAATTTAGATATATTTATCTACCCTAATACTTTTTTGTTTTTTATTAATTAATTTCATCTTTTATTTGTAGTAACTTTTTCTTCCGACTTTGTCTCATTTTATTTTTTCTTTTCCTAATTTATTAACACAATTATTTAGTACCTCATTTTCAACCTTTTCCTGAAATAATAGAGATATTAGACTCTCTTCTCTGTTTTCTTCTAAGACAAGCTATAGCCAACAATTTCCAGGTTTTACTGTAGGTTAGTAAGTAGTCAATGTATTACTTTAAGTAGTTAAGCTTTTATTATAATTTATTGTCTTATTTTATTAGATTGTTCTGAGAATGTGGCCTATATAATGTCAATAGTTAACATTTTATTAATGCTTTCTTTGTGGCCAAGTTCATGATTGAGTTCTATAAAATGAACATATAAAGAATTATATTTTATCTGCTTAAAAGACCTGTGATAATTATAATTATATTAAAGTAATACTCAAAGTAATTATATTAAATCTTTCTATGACCTTGCTTATTTTTTGTATGTTACAGTTTTCAGCTCTGAAAGAGTAATATCTCAATGTAACTTCATTCTAATAAACTTATTATTTAATCATTTGTTCTTACTATATTTAGTTGCTCTGTTATTTGGTATATTTCCACGTACATATATTTTCTTTAAATTTATACTTTGCCTAGGTGTTCCACAATCACCCTCTTTTTTGGAAGTTCTACCTAAGACTGTAGCCTCAAATGTTCCCTCAGACACTTGCCAGCTTGTCAGTCCTGGGTGTTGTCCTGTTCCAAAATATAGTTAAGATTGAGTTTAGTAATATGCTGAAATAAAACAAACAAATAAAGAAAAAATAAATAAATAAAGGAAAAAAATTTTTAAAAAGTAATATATAAAAAAAGATTGAGTTTAGAATGAGAGAATGCTGAGAATGTAAATTCATACTGTTATTGGATGCTTTCGGTTTTTAATTTCTAACATATATATTTTTTACTTCTATTATTTTCGTAGGCCTTCACATCAATTTAGGGTACAGAGTACCAATGAGTATTAGTAGTAAACTAAGAAGAACAGAGAAATTGAATTAAAGGTGAGAGCATGGAGAGAAACAGAAGGTACAGTTACAATTCATTTTCATAATAACAATTACCATTTATTAAATGTCTACTATGTGTAGACACTATGTACATGTTCACTATCTAATCTTTATAGGTATAGGCAGGTCTTATTTACTTCATTTAGAAATGAAAATGTGTTCAGAACAAAGAGATTAAGTATCTTGATAAATGTCATCCTGTTGATAGGTGGCCGAGCTAGAAAGTTGGGTTGATTTCCAATGCATGAAAGTCTGAGCCTCCATACCTATTTCTTTCCACTGTACCACATGGCCTTACTTGTATACACTAAAAAGATTATCTGTATATTCTGAATAAATGATCATCCATAGATAATAAAAGTATAATACTTTTTTAACCTTAAAAACTGTATTTATTCAATAAATACTTATTCAACATGGTACTAGTGTTGTACCTACTAAGCCAGAGAAAATAACAGTAGTTTGGAAAAAAATAAATTCAAATGGGGATATGTTTTTGAAGTACTTGGGATATCCTAATTGAGATGTCTAGGAATAAGCTGAAAATTGGTGTAGGACTCAGGGGAGGGGTCATTCAATTATTCAATAAATATTTATTGGACACCTACTTTGTTCAAGGTATAGATAAACAATTAGAATACCTACAAGGTGTTCAGTTTACCTTAGGTATTGGCTGACTACAATTTTTTTTTAGTCACCACTAAGGAAATGAGCATTGACATTACAGGAGTAGAGAAGATTACTCAAAGAATACTTATATTATGCAGAGTAAGAGTTGAGGAGAAGGGGCCAAAGACAGCTTAACAATCAATAAAATTTAATAAAAAGTTTTAGAAAAGGGGTTCATGAAAGAAAAATTAAGAGAATCCGACTAAGAACAAAGAAAGAAAGAGTTATATGATAAAAGCTAGGAAGAGAAAATTTTGAGTCTCATATTTAATGAATGAATTTTTGCTTCAGCTATCTCTAAGTCATAAACATACTTGGCTTCTATCTTCAGGACCATGTGCCAAATTGGTGTCCTATTTCTTGGGTAAGGCAAAGGCTCCCAGTTTATTGGAATGCTGCTGAGAAACCTGGAGTTGATAGTACCCAAATCCTCTAGAGCTGCAGTCCCCAACCCCTGGGCTGCAGACTGTTTACTGGTGGCCTGTTAGCAACCGGGCTGCAGCAGGAGGTGAGCGGCAAGTGAGCAAAGCTTCATCTGTATTTACAGGCACTGCGCATCGCTCACATCACCACATAAACTCCACCTCCTGTCAGATCAGTGGCAGCATTAGATTCTCATAGGAGCACAAACCCCACTGTAAACTGTGCATATGAGGGATCTTGGTTGCATGCTCCTTATAAAAATCTAATGTCTGATGATCGGAGGTGAAGCTGAGGCAGTGATGCTAGTGCTGGGGAGCAGCTGCAAATGCAGATTATCATTAGCAGAGAAGTTTGCACAATAAATGTAATGCACTTGAATCATCCTGAAATTTCAGCCCCGCACCCCGCCAGTCCTTGGAAAAATTGTCTTCCATAAAACTGGTCCCTGCTGCCAAAAATGTTGGGGATCACTGCTCTAGAGAACTTAGGCTGCCTGAAACTGCATTATGGCCACTCTTGGTGCATACATCTATGAGCATTAGTTCATATGTTATAGTTCTTTAATATTGATGAGCATCCTGTTAAGCCTGGTAAGTTCCATTATACCACATTGTGGCATATACTGAGAATTGCTTTTAAAAAATAATTTCTAATATCAACTTATCATTTTTCTTTCCTCTTAAAAGGGTAGAGAAACATTACCACAATTTGAACTTTCTAGTTACTTAGAACCTGAAATGAAGATAAATAAATAGGAATTATTATGCCATGCTGGACTGTCTCTCATGATTTTCCTTTGTAAAACTTAAAAGTTGTAGACAACAGACCTATTACACATTTTCAGGAACTGATAAAAACTCATCTGCACATGATTCACATGACATGCCTGATAGTCAAAATGAAAGTGTGGTCTAATTTCCTGAACAGAATGAAGTTCAACATGGCTCCCCAAAAGACTAGGAAAATAAATTGTTTTCTCTGTGATTATAATTTCTGACTTGGTTAAATTGAATTTAGTAATAGGGAAATTATTGATTCAGAAGTATTATGAGACATTGCTACAGACACAGAGATAATATATTTAGAGAATTTCCATGATTCTCCCTGATAACCTAATTTACATGAAAATATGTTATTGTTAAATCACACAAATATTAAGAATTTTACTAAAACATCAATTATATTGGAAAAAGTTTCTGCTGGGAGCCCGAAAACCTGGCTTATAATTATATCTCTGCTACTAACTCATTTGGACCTTGAGAAAATCATTTCAAATACTTGCCCCATCTACCTCATTAGATTGTTATGAGAATTGAAGACAATTCCCTCATTCAAGAAAGAGTCATTCATTCAAGAAATATGCACAAATGCTTATTGTGTGTCAAGCTGTGTTCTTGCACCAGGATTCAGTGATGAATATGGCAAATAATATCCCTGTTCTCATGGAGCTTGCATTTAAGCAAGAAATAAAAACATCAGTTACATGTGGGAAGAGTATCACAAAGGGAAGTATCAGATATAATGGTAATGTATGGTAGTTTGGGAAGTCAGAGAAGGACTCTCTGACAAGGTAACATATCAGCTGAGATCTATAGGGTAAGAGTTGCATATGCCACCAGCATTTTAAGTAGAAGCAACAACATGTGTAAAGGCCTATAGGAATTTGAGGAAGTGTGAAAAGTTCAAAATAGCTAAAACCGTGAGTAATGGGGAAGAAGTGAAAGATGGTTGTTGCAGAAACACATTGTGACATGGCTAGTGAGAACATAACTTGGTTCAAACTATTTGGAAAGCATTTTAGTAATATGAAATAAAAATCTCAAAAAAAATCTAGCCTTTGACTCTATAGTGTTATATCAACATAGGTATCTTATTAAAAATCATATGAAATACAGAAAAAAATTTAAGTACAAAGATATGCATTGATATGTATTTGTAATAGAGAAAAATGAAAACATCTAATTATATAGGAATGAGTAAAATATATGGTATGTGCAAATGAGGAAATATATATGTAGCTAATAAAAGTCTGCATATGGAGTTCATGATAATATGAGAAACTATTTATGCTAGAACATAATTTATTTAATAATACTAAGAGAAAGAAGCATGAGGCAATGTGGAGGTGGGCCCAGGTAAATAATTATCTCACTGTGGATCTGGGTCACAACTGGAAAACTCTCAGATGAGGATATCCTGATCTTATATAGGGACTTCTGGCAAACCCGTCTATCCTCCGGAATAAGACATTATCTTTATTATCTTGGAATGTCTCCAAGAACATTTGCTATCCTAGTCAGCAAGTAAATCTGTCCTTTGACCTATAGGGAGTTGCTATTTCTAGCTTTCAAGAGGCTCTTTCCTATGAGAACAACCTTGAAAAGATAGCGTAACACAAGCTCTGTAGAAATGCCATAGAGAATTGTGTTCACAAAGTACTATTTTTTTACTTTTAAATTATTTTTATTATTTTAGTGGTAATAATTGTTAATGTTATCTTAGCAAGGATTACTGTAATGAGCACAGGATATTCATAATTGTGTAAAAAATGAAAAGTTGGCTACATAGTAACTCAGATTCCCCTCCCCCTGCAATAAGCATTAGCCAGTCTAGGGAAGCTTCTGCCACTAATTAGATGTGGCAACTTCTCTGAGCCCTAGTTTCTACTAAATGACAGTTCAAAACATATGCTGTCTAAACTCAAATCTACTTTAAATTATATAATTTATTCCACATGTAGGAACAAAGAAAAAGTCACCACAACTGAGTGAATAAAAACATTCAAATTACTTTATTTGAAGAAAATTATCCAGTCATAATATTAACAGTATATAGTTAAATTAATTAAGTCAAGTGATCCAGTACATTATCTATGTGCAGAAAGACCTTTATAAATATATTTGAAAATAAAATTCAAGTCTTTAAATTCTATGCATATATTAATTCCACAGAATATTTCTGGAACCAAAAGAGCTGTGGTTTTAGAAAGAAATGTTAACAAGATATGATAAATAAAAATTACTGGTAACTTAAACATATAGAAACAAATAAACTAGAAAGTTTAAAAATATGTGGCTTATTATTTTCTACATTCAGACCCGGCTATGATGTCCTTAATTTGTAAGATGTTATGAAAGTATATGGTCTAATAATTACATTGGGAAAAGAACATTAGTGTTAGAAGACTTAACTGGCAGACGCTTACTAAATAAATATCTCATCTTGGGGAATTTCTCTGAGGTTTAGCAGAATAGGTAACATATAAAACTAAGATAATTACCATCTAAAGAGCTGTTGTTAAGATCACATGTAATGACACATATGAAATTACTTTGTAAGTACTTTGTAGGATCTATTATATAATAGAAATGTAAAGGTTTATTACTGTTAAACTGAGTGGTAATGACTCTAATGCAGAGAATTATGTAATAAAAGTTGTATGTTATAAATGTAGTGTGAGAAGACCTCAAAGAGGGAGCCATTGGTTGTCCTAAAGGTAAGGAAGAGACTTGAATTTGAACAGGTGAGGTTGCAGCTAGTTCATAAGGGTTGCAGGTTTTATTACAGATTGAGAGAGAGAGAGAGAGAGAGAGAGAGAGAGATATTAATTCTTTTGAGTCATTAAGAAAGTCCTTCCTATTATACCAATTATGCTTTGTCATTCTCTTAAGTACACAGTGAGGGATTCTGGGTCTCCTAGGGATGCAAGTGGGTACTGCTGCATGCATTTCACCCCCACAAATGGGATTTCAGAGAGGTTCATAGGAGGTCCGCATGCGCGGTAAGACTCAGGTCATGCAACTCCCAACTGTCCATTCAAGGTGGTGATGTCTGAGCCATGGGGGAGGTCCCAATCTGGGCACTATAAAACAAGATGCAGACTATAACCAACCCCCTTTTTCCCTTCATTTGGCTCTTCCTTTGCTGCGACGACGATGGGTCCAGTTGTCACCTGTGGCATCTGTATCATGCTTTGCAAACCTACATCTTGCTCTTGCCCCATGATCTTATCTTTTTCTTTCTCTCCTCAATAAACTTCTTTTTCATGCTTGCCTTACTTTGGCATGTCTGGTCATTCTTCGGCCATGAGTGTGTCAAGAACTGACATTTCAGATTGAAACCTGACAATTCCTTCTTCTGTACAACAGCTTTACAATGTACCTACTTCCACCACCATATTGATTGTGTTGTTTATTTAATTCATATTTATTTATCTCCCTGAGCATGCTTCTAGGGGTTGGCATGCCAATAAAAATAAATTTTTACTGAATTTAATTGCCCCTGGTTAAAATGCAAACACTGCTGAGAACTATAATAAAATATGACTATGATATAACTTCACCAATAAAATTTAAAATTTACTTCTGGCTTTAAAGTTGGCTAAGGTTATTTTTCCTGCACAATCCCTTAGGGATAGTATACAAAGGGGAAAAGAGAGATTTGAATTTGGATAAAGCCCAAAGAGACCATCACAACAAAAGGACCCTGGGCCCTAAAGAGGTTTTCTGAGACTAAGAAAGGAGGAAAGGGAAATGAAATGTAGCAAAATAAACAACATGGGCTTCCTTCATATTTTTTCTAAGAATCTGCCCTTGCTGCCTTCAATAAACTCATAGTTCTTTTGATAAGAAAAGAGAGAGTAACATCCAAAAAACAGAAAATGAAGAAAAACTATATATCCTGGATTTCCAAATACAGACAATATAAAGTTATTTTATGGAGTGGAGAGAGAAAAATGCATCAAAGACACACACAATTAGGTAATATGTCCCGTATTTTCATGCATGATTTTCTCATATGTATATATTTATAGATCCTGTTGTGATTAATAAAATATAAATTTATATAAGAAAATGTATAGAACTGTTGCCGCTCAACCAGGTTCATTTGGCTGCTGTCCAAGAAACCAACGCGCTGAGTCAGCAGGTTTTACGGCTGGTAAAGTCTTTATTGCACATAGTGCTAAGCGGGGAGACAGGAGAAATTTGTCAAATCCTCCTCCCTGAGAATTTGGGAGACAGGGTTTTTAAGGGTAGTTTGACAGGCAAGGGATCAGGCAATTAGGTTTGTTAATTGGGGCAAAATTATAGGGGTGTAGGAATCATCTTCTTGTGTTGTTTCAGTCCCTGGGGTCACAATTCCAGTTGAGTAGGTTTCTTGGTCTGGGCCACTGGTCCGCTGGGTGGGTCACCCAATCCACTGGAATGTGGAGACTGGAAAATTTATAAAAACTACCTTTAGGTTTCAAAAAGTTGATGTTATCTATGGAGAAAGTTAAGAATCTTATGGACACCACCTGCATGGCTCTGGAGTGGCAATTATAGAGAAGCAAACAGGGGGATAGTTACTAATTACTATCATTATTTGTAGCTAGGCCTGTGTATTATTTGTAGCTAGGCCCTTACCACAGTTCTCGCCCGGCACCCCATTATTGATTTTGGAAAAAGGTGGTTTCACCGCCCCAATGCATGTAACCCATTGTTAGTTACACCATTACCTGCCCCAAGACATGTAACCCCTCATTTAAAAGTCTATGATATCCATTAGTTGGGCAGATAGATTTGAGGCAGCTTCTCCCAACAAGATGTCTGTTGTATTAAAAAATTCCTTTCTTTCTTGGCAATCCTCATTGTCTCAACAATTGGATCTCTGTGAGACAAGTAACTCGACATAGGCTGAAACCCCATTGCAGTTCCAACATCAATATGGTTAAATAGGTTAACAATGCTACGAGAAGTATCTCTTCATTGAATGCAAATTTCAGCATCTCTCACATGGGGTGAGAAGAGCAAGGGGAGTTTAACTGAAAGGAAACTTAACCAAACAACAGAAAAACAATGTAGGAACTGCTTTCGGTTATTAACTTTGCTAAGTAATTAGCAGCAAAAAAATTGACCAGCTAAAAGAATAATTTAGGAACTGTTTTACCATTGTTATGTTTGTTATATAATAACCCAAATGCATGTTCAACAGCCCTGAATTTCTCTCTCCCCATTCTGACTAGTTTCCCATCCCTATTCACCTTTGCCCCTATTTATCCACCTCTCCTTATCCCTCGACCTCCATGAAGAAGGGAGGAGAACAAGAATTGTTTTTCTCCCAAGCATGTGTGGCACTGACCATGTCTGTTTGGTTCTGCTCTATCCTCATTAACTAGCAATTGCCTGTTGAATGGAAGAACTGATGCTTGTTTCTTTAAGCTGAAGTATCTGAAGCACCTGCAGAACCTGCCTTCCCAGCGGAAAATTGAGAGCATAGCCTAATCTTCAACTCTGTTTTTGGCTAAGATGCCTGCTTTTGTGAACACAGGTTCTTCTCTGATGATGGGGAAGGAATAAGGGGAAAGCCAGCTCTAGTGGCTTTGTCAAGTTTGAATTCTCACTCTTTCTGCTCCCCCTCAGGGATTTTCTTCTCTGCTCTGTTGTAAATTATTTGTTTCTCCCAGAGAAAAGATTTAAACTTAACAGGGCTCTTTAGTGATTGCATTTCAATTTTCTTTTTGAACAAATACATATTCTTGTAGTGCATAACAAGGGCCCCCTTTACTGGCTCTCACCACTCTCAGGCCCATAGCTTAAGCACTTTGTAACAATAAAAGCTAACATTTGTTGAGTCCTTATTAGGTACCAAACCCTTCACTACTATTCTTGGAGGAAGGTACTGTTACGGACAAGGAAAAGAAGGCTGAAAGTTCTTAACTGCTGAAAGTGACAAGGAGGCAACAAAATGGCCCATTGGCACTGAAAGCCCGTGCTGCGGCTCTGAAACCAGTGCTCTGGAAAGAAACTCCAATAGAAAAATGAACGAGTGATATGAATTAGCAGTTTAAGTGAAATGAAAATACTTTAATTCTGGTCAGTAATTCAAAATACAAATTAAAATATATATTAATTTTACCTATAAGATTGATAAAAATGTAATAGATTAATCATATCTAGTTTGAGTAATGTGTGCAAAAATAGGCATTTTGCTGTACTATTGATGGGTGCGACAATAGAAATAGCCTTTCTTGAAGAGCAATTTGGAAATATTGATCAAAATTTTTATTGCTTTGACTCTGAGATTCCATGGGTAAAGGGTTAATTATAGCATTGTCTATAACAATACATAGTGAGTAATGTGTGAGTGATTAAGAAAATTAAGCAAAATTCATACTATGGAGCTGTTTGAAAAAGAATATTTATGGAGCTGTTCAAAAAAGAATAAGATAGAGCTTTACAGACATAGAAAGATGGTGAAAATGCATAATTTGAAAAAAAGATATCTGGTAAAAGAATATGTGCAATGTCATCTTTGCATATAAAAGGAAAGAAATTGTCTCAGATAATCAGAAAACTCTTAGCAATCGTTGCTTTGAGGTGGGGATAGAGAGGTGTATATACTTCCATGTTCCAAATGAGAACTATGTCTAGTATTCAAGAAAGCTATGATTTTTATCATCTGACTTTTTAATATTGTAAACTCAGTACAGAAAAATTTTAACCAAAATTTCAACTCTAATTTATTTAAGACAATTATTTTTATTTTTCTATGTTTCCTTTTCCCTTTGCATATATTATTTGACAGCTTTATTTGTGCCGTGAACCTTGCTGGACAACTACAGTGCCATAATGCACAGGCAAGCACACTCTTACACACATACATACACACACACACACACAAATGTCCCTGCTCTCATAGATCTAACAGACTTCATCTGTGTACATACATGCATTTATTACATCCCTGTTGTATAGAACTCATGCCTCCTGTTGTTTTGCTTGACATCATACTGTATTACCTCAATTTAATAATAATTACATTGAATATACCATCAAAGACAAGCCTCAAAATGCACAGAATCATTCCCCTGTAGTTGGGTATTTGTGATATGTATACACTTTCTCTGTTAATGGATCTGTTATCTAGTGAGTTATTAGTATCCACATGTAAATCATTGAGGGTGCTAAGAAGAAAATTGGGGATTGGGCCAAAGGGATGTTTCCCAAGAATCCTTTTACTACACAGGCAGCACCTGGAGGGGAAACAGGTGCCTTAATATCTTTTGCTTATTGTGTACCTCCAATAAGCCAAACCCTTTGCATATACACCTCTTTTAATTCTCACAGTAACAGTACAGTATTAGTATGTTTATTTGACCAATAAGAAGAGGGTGTAAGAAGGATATGATTTGCCACGACTTCAAAAAATCTCCTTTTATCATTGCCTCATGTGACTCAGGAACTTGATTAATGCTTACATAATCATTGCATTTAATCTTTCAACTCTAGCCAGATGCGTATCCTTATTCCTCCTTCATATGTACCTAAGACTTCTTTTTCCACTTTGAATGAAACCAAAGTGATACAAAGAACATAGGATCAGAAGCTGCTGAGGCACTTGATGTGAAGGGAGCAAAGACAAAAAGGTAGCAAGGTGACTTTAATGGAGAAGCTTAGAAGAAACTTATTTTTGACATTTTGTAGTGGTAAGATCATCCCTAAAGAGAAACTTCTAGTTCTTACACACACCCAGTCCACAAAAGAGAGTTCAAAACTGTTTCCTTCCAATGTCTGGAATCTCGGAGTTCAACCTATACACATTCATTTATTAAAGAACAGTCTTGTCACTCATTTCAGTTGTGCCTAAAGATACAGACAGATCCTCAGGCTGTTTCACTTCCCCAGAAACAAGAGAACAGTGGTTATGGGCATGAAGTTTTAAGTTAAAAGATTTGGATTAGAATCACGGGTCTGCTTGTGATTAGATTTTGACAATTTATTACACCTCTCTAAGCCAGTTTTGTAAAATGACAAAACTAATATTATTGTTTTTCAAAAGGTTGTTATGAAGAGTGTATGGCTACCTAGGACAGGTGGTTGTCATCATCGTTATCATCATCATGATCATCATCATTTTACAGATCTAAAAACCTTTATATTAATATCTTTCATGCTGGGTTGTGCTGTGTATTATTTCTGATTCCCAGATTTGGACTTTGCTCTCAAACCATGACTCATTTCTCATCTCCCCTGATTAACTTGGGGTGTGCCGCAGTTGTCTGCGTCTATTTCTAGTTTTCAAACCACATCCCTTTCTAAGCTGCCTCTTGGCAGCCTGGGTGACAATGCCTCTGTTGAGCACCATCAGGACCAATCTGAACTAGCCTCTCTTTTTTGGCACATTAGTCAAAATTCCAAACAAAAGCTTCTCTGACTTCTGTTACCTAAATCTTTAAACTTCCAACTCTACATTTTCAAACTTTCTTCAAACTTTGATGTCTTTTGTTTATTCTTGCCCTAAGAGTGATTTATGTGAAAATTCTTTGAAATTATAAAGTGCTATAGAATATTGAAAGTGCCATTGTTTCTGTCTTCCGGCCAGCTGTTAGTAAATTTTTAGCACTAAGTTATAATCATTAAAACTATGCATGAAAAACCTCATTTACATTTTGATTTCTTCCATTTTTACATCTGCAGCAGAGGTACACTTTTTATATTTTGAGGGAGAGGGTTTTACAATTTCATCTTTATTTTAAAGTACTTTTTCATACATGTGAGAATTTGTGCAGTCTGTCTCTCAATTCAGTAAAGCCTCCCTAGGTAAGGAAAACTGAGAATAAAGTTGAGCTTATTTAAGAGGAACCAGATGTATTTAATTCTTTATCAAGAAAAGCAGTTGTATTATTTTTAATTCATAATCTCAAGTTTTTAACCAAGTGTTAACAATCTAGTATATTTGGAAAATTATGTTTATGAATAGAAATATAATTTATAATTTATTATGACGCATTTTGGGACAAGAATTGCTTATTATAAGTTAAAAACCCTTTTTATGGGTCAAATAATGTCACCATAATATTATTTAAATTATGTTTTGTTCTGCTACCTCATAAATATATTAAGTCAATAAATATTTGTCTTGCATATTAATAAAAGTCAAACAATCCTGTAGAACATGGAGAAAGAATATGAACAACTTAATATGAAAAGAAATAGACATAATTAGTAAATACTTGAAAATGCTTAAAATTTGAATATAAACCAAAATTAAAATAAGACCTTGTTAAATTTATCAGATTGCTGTGTACAGTGGTGCACGCCTGTAGCCCCACATACTTGAAAGGTTGAGGTGGGAGGATCCCTTGAGCACAGGAAATCAAGTCTAGCCCAAAATATAAAAGATCCATAAAGATCCATAATATCCAGTGTGGCTCATAATTTGAGGTGGCACTGTCCGGTAGAACTTTCTGTGATAATGGAAATGTTCTGTATCTGTGATGCCCATTATGGTAGCCAATAACTACATGTAGCAATTGGTTGGTTAAATTGCCAGTGTTACTCAAAATTGAATTTTTAATTTTTTTAAATTTAAATTTAAGTGGCTACTTGTGGCTAGTGGCTCCTGTGTTGGACAACACTGTTTGGGAAAACAGGCAGCTTATTAAATCTTGTATAGTGGTACAAATTTACATACCCTTTATGGAAAATAATTTGGAAAAATCAAAATTTAAAAGGCACACATATTTAGATTTAACAATACTAATATTGGTAACCCATAGTAAAATTATACTTAAAAATGTGCAAAAAATGTCAAATAATATTTATTGCAGCATACTTTGTGAGGATCAGTAATTAGCACTTAAAAACCTTGAAAATCTGTTAATAAAAAATAAGTTAAATAAATTGTCATATGTTCATTCTATGCAACTTTATACAGCTATTTTTAAAAGTATGTTAGATTGATAGTTTAAGTGAAAGAATAGTTATGTAGCCAAAAATACACATAGTATGGCAACCCATTTCCCAAAGGGGAAAATAAAAAGTGTATGTGTATATTTGTCTATGCATCAAAATATATGATAATATATAAAACAAAGTGCCATTGGTAGTTTTCACTGGAGCATGGGTTTATATACTAATGTGCTGCTTGAATATTCTAAAAACATGTTTTCTTTTTGAAATTAAAAAATCTATATACAAATATTAATTTTTAATTATGTACTCCCTAGACCTTAGCAAATTATGCAAAATTTCTATTTACTTTTTAAGATTTTACAAGTCTGTAGGGAAAATAGACATGAAAAAATAAATTGTAAACAGTTGTGAACATTGGAGATGCTGACTACATCAACATAAGAAAGGGAGAGGATACCTAACTGTATACTCTTGATTTTTGCAGGTAGTGTTGCTAAGGGTAGTTGCAATCTTTGTGAATGATCAGTGTAAAACCAGCTGTCTTCCAATGCCAAAGTCGCATGCTATTCCTCCTGCACAGAAGCCCATAGGAGGTGCTAACCAGGCACAGCCTTTTGGTGATACTCTTCTTTTAAGCTTTCAGTTATCACACATCTTGGATCAAAGAGAACAATCTTTCTAAACTATAAATTTGATTTCACATGGTCTTTCTCTTAAAAACAAACAAACCCACCTTAGAAGTCTCCACAGAGTTTACAAAATAATGTTAAGTCCAAACTTCTTAACATTATATGCCAAAACCTTCAGTTTGGCCCCAATTTACTTTTTCCACCTTTGTCTTGTATTACTTCCCCACTCTCTTCCCTCTTGCAACAGACTACTGATTCTTTCCTGAAGTAGGCCAGGCACTGTCAAGCTTTCATGCCTTTTTTCACACAGTTTTCTCAATAACACCTTTAATTACACCCCTCTGCCCATATCTACCCAATGAACTCAAAGCCTCGCTTACTGTCACCTCTCTGAATTTCTCCTTGATCCCATAGACAGAGTTAATTTCTCCCATGCTCTCTGTTTTCTGAAACTCTCTGTAATTACTTCGATCCTAAATTAGAGATAGTATTTACATATTAAATTAGAGTTAATTATTTGCATTACTCATTACCATTTTCCTTTGTCAATGATGAGTTGCTGTTATCAAGTCTTATCTGTCTCTGTATGAAGTCATGCATACATAACCTGGTGTATAGTGAGCCCTTTCTATATGGAGCTATTATTCTGTTGTTTATATTCTTTGTGCCTCCTCAAATGTATATTATAGACTTGGTATTTAATTGATTTTGGCTTGAATATGTGAATTCTTCATAGTACATACTTTAGAGACTTGTCTATCAGCTAAACTCTGGCAGAAAATAGTACTGTCCTATTGCTGATGGATATGCTTTTGTGAATCCTGAAGGTTTTTATTTTCCCTGCTTTTAGCTTATCATATTGCTAATTATCCTTATATCTTCATTTAATTTGTTTCTTTTTTTCTAGAAATCTTTATTAAACACCCATTATGAATCAGGCAGTTTACTAAGCACTGTATATACAGAAGTAAATAAGATGAAAATTATTCCTGTCCCCATGAAGTTTATTATCTTTTAATAGCAGGGAACATAGTCCTTAAACAAAGGATTATATAATTAAAATTTCATATTTGCTATGCAGGAAAGGCATAGAGTGTTATGAATAATTATTAAAAAGAGGACACTAACTTCATCAGAGGGGTTAAAGAAACCTCCTTGAGGAAGTGATATTTAGGCTGACATCCAAAGAATGTGTAAGAGTTAGGTAGAAAAAAGTGGCCAGGGGTAGTGAGGAAGATGGGAGAGAAATTCAGACAAAGGGAACTTAACCCAGAAAAGTAGTCATCATGTTTTACAGAGCCAAGTTCTTCAATAATGGCCATAATTCCAGTTCTCAGTAGTATTTAAATTCCTGGGCTTTGTTCAATATTTCTGGACCAAATCTTCCTTTCTAAACCTGTCTTTTAATATTTCACTTCAAATGTATGCCTCAGCCCCATGGGCCATGCCTTTACTCATACTTTTCTCTTTGGTTGGAATGTTCCATCTCTTCATGTTCAAATTCTACCCATCCTTGAATGTCCAATTCAAATCCTAAGGTTGTCTCTTATCCAGCTCAACTGTCAGCAATGACACCTTCCTCTTCAACGTTTCTGTGGCACTTTATTTCTGTTTCACTATCTATATCCCTATATGCAATTTATATTTGATTTATCTGTATATCCCACTCCCTAAAAGAGGTCTAGTATAATGCCTTGTACAAAGTGCATGTTTCATGTATTTCCCTTGAATAAAATGACTTTTAATGAGTCATGCATGATATTGATGAAGTAACTTGGATGGGGCATCAAAGGTCCACAGAGTTTGAAGGCAAAATTCTTTAGTGAAACTGTTGTTTAGTCAGGAGTTGGATGTGCATTTATCATGTGTATCATTCATAGCCAGTTAGCTCACTTGATCAGTGTATTGCTAATACTATGTGTATCATGTTTGGTTGCAACCTTCTGAAACAAGGAACCATAAGAAAATCAATACAGTTCTTACAATCACTTTTGGAAATCAAGAGAGTAGAACTTACAGCCTAGTACTTTAGTGTTTCCCTACCACTCTGTACACACACACACACACACACACACACGGACAAAAACATTTATTTCTATTAGTTTTCAAGTAAAAATGCTAAAATTAACTTTTGAGTTCTCTCCAATGGGTGACTTCAGAGGTCTGTGGTTTGTTGAAGCTGTAACACTGTTCTTTTCTTGTACCAGGTTAGCATAACTCTGAAGACCAAATGTGATCATCTCTTTTGGCTCTGAGTCTAAGGGAGGCATACATGCCTCCATAACCCAGAGGCATACATGGAACTACCTCTTTCTCCTGAGTCTACTTGGAAAGACGTGTTTGAAGAACTGCTTCTATCATTATCTTCCCCTTAAAGCATCAGTACCTTCCCTCTGACACAAAACTTTATTTTTCTTTGGCAAAATTGGGGAATTCACATATTTTCTGATTTCAAACGTGTAGGGATAAGATAACTATGTTGCCCAAGGTTCTGGGTTGGTTAAAAATGATCTTGGTGAGTAAAGACATGGTGTTTTTAAAGCTGGATGTCTGCAGAGCTTCCTTTGCTATGCATGGAGAGAAACACTAATCTGTGGTCACAGAATGAACCACTAACCTTGGCTGTCTGTCTTATAAATGTGGGTCTTCGAGCATAAGAGTCCAAAACAGGAAAACCATTGATAGTGCACCAGTGGTCTCATCTTTATGTGGGAAGGGTGCAGAATGTTTATAGCTGGGAAGAGCCCCTCCCCCAACTCCACCCCCCAATAGGAAATTATATGCCAAGGTATTTTCATCTCTTTTTAAGTACAATGAAATCAACAAATTTAAAATGAAAAGAAGTGTGGATAGAGCAAGGATGATTGAAGTAATTCCATTGAACACACTCAGATTACACTGACAGCTACTGGTTAAGGAAGCCAACTGATTGATGTTAATTCCTTAGGGATTCTGTCAGCTGAATCATAGGAGTATCTAAGAAAGAACATTATCTCTACTAGGGTGGATACTTCACTTGATCATGACAACAGGAAATGTATCAGTTGTGGGTTCAGATTGCATCAAGTGGTTTATATTCTCATCTAAAGTGATTCTGAACCAACTAGCTTTGCTCTCTCCTGCCTCCAAGTTCTGTCTCTTTCTCTGGAGGATTAGGCACATTTGCTTTTCAGAATCTACAGCTTTTTCCTGAACCAGAAGCAGGGATAATCTGAGTGGCAGACAAAGGAGATATAATTTCACGGCAATATGGTTCTATTCTATTTTATTTTCTAAGAATTTTATGCACATTGTCAAATGTGACTATTAATAAAATGTGAGCCTCACTAATATTTCACTGGTGTTTGTCTAGAGATGGAAACTAGGGGGAAGAAGGGTTTAAAATCCATAGCATCCTAAAAAATGGCAGATTAGGGATGACCTCCTGGCTCTCTGCTCTCAGACTGGGAGGTGAAGAAGGCGACTTGAATCACTTGAGGGGGTAGTTCTCCCACAGGATCAGCTTCACGGAATTACAGGGAAGCTCTGAGGGGCAGCAGTGCTGGGAAAAGGAGGAAAGTGATGCAGTGGATTTGCCGTGAAGTTCCGAGAATCTAAGTGGTACAGTGGAGATTGGAGTGCTTGCTGGCAGTGCTCAGTGTCCAGCTGAACGGGACTGTGTGATCTGTGCCACAATAGGACCACTTCTCCTTCGCTGACCTCCACACCCACGCAAGCAGGGAAGTGCCTGAAGTCAGCGTAAAGAGGTCCAGAGCACATATCCCCAGATCTGCCAAGGACCATCCCTCCTGAATTCCAGATTTTAGCTCATAATCCAGCCCCGTCACCTCTGATCCTTGATAAAGCAACCAGATGAGAAAGAACCAGTGAAAATTCACAGGAAACATGAAGGAGCAGAGAGAAAAGTCACCTCCAAAGCAAAATATTCATTCTCCATCGTCTGACACCAATTTACATGATATGAGTAAGCTGACACAGGAAGATTTCCAAATATGGATTGCTACAAAACTAAATGGAAGTGAAGAGAAAATAGAATCACAACATAGAAAAACCACAAGAACTGTACAGGAAATGAATGAAAGATTCTACAAGAAAATTGAGATTATCCAGAAGAACCAAACAGAAATTCTGGCAATGAAGGAAACAATCAACGATCTCCATAATACAATGGAAAGCCTAAAGAACAGGATGGACCATGTGGAGGAAAGAATCTCAGAATTTGAAGATTATACGTATACTCTAAACAAATCAGAGGAAAAAAGGTAACATAGAAACAAGAGACAAGACCAAATTTATAGGAAGTGTGGGATTATGTTAAAAAGCCAACTCTCATATTAATTGGGATTCCAGAAGGGGAAGAGGAGCATTCACAAGGGCTGGA
>VBSM01001265.1:49437873-49489729 GCA_008086735.1 Cheirogaleus medius
AAAAAAAAAAAAAGATATGACAAAATCAGTAACATTTTAAATAAAAAATAAAATAAAACTTAGAACCCCATCATGATTTCCAACAGCCATGACATTTATGGAGTATCAGGTAATGGAGTTTAGCATAAAATATTAACAAGATTTCAGTATTACTTGTCCATCTTACGGATGACATTTAATCCCAATGCTTAGATTATACTCATCCTGATATAGCTGACTGCTGAATTCCTTGTGCTGAGACATCTGCAAGCTTTGTAAGATTGACTAGACCTCTGAAGGGGGATTATCTTAGATGCCAAATTGAAGCAATTGTGCAGAATCATCTCAATCACATTAATGATAATCATAACACCTTCTATTCCCTTTTTCTTTTTCCTTCCCTTCCCCTTCTTTTTCTTTCATAAGGCTTCTGTTAGTACATGGTTTCAAGCACTATTCTAGGTACTGAACTTGGATAAAACATAACCTGCCCTCCAGGGGCTCACATTTAGGAGAGAAAATAGACAAATAATTACACAATTATATAGTGTAATATATAATTCTCTAAGCTCTATGAAAGCATGGAGGAAGAATTTCTAAGTCACAATGTGTGTGTGTTGTGGGGGGAGAGTCTTATTCTTACATTGCTATGACTGTGTTTTGCTTTTCAAAGGATATTCCTAAATTATTGCCATTATATCCCAGGAGATAGAAAATGTAGTATGAGGCACAACTACAAAGCATGAAACTGATGTTTTAACTAATGAACTGGGAAATAGGCTCTAGAAGAAGATTGCCCCTTTAAAGCCATCCCCTTGAGAAGCTATTCACTAATTCCAAAAATGCTGCCTTTCCTTAAAACATTTTGGAATTTATATTTGTTTAGACTGTGAACTCTTCTAGAGCAGAAAAGATTAGTTTAATGTATGGTACATGATTAATATTTATAGAACAAGTAATGAACGCAAAGTGGTACATTTGTAATATTATAATTGGTGAACAATACTTGTTCCTGGGATGTTTTGGCTTTTAAGAGACTTAAGACATCTAGATGTATTAATAACAAAATTGTGATTAGACTAAGCAATGTTTATAGTTCAAAGTGAGGCATGGCTGTACAGTAATGAAATCAGATTTCTTGCAAATCAGCTCTGAAGAAAACTAGAACAAAAGTAGGAAGAAAAGAAAACAGAGTTTGATGAATAGTAATGTCATCCTCAAATGTGAAAGGTGTTGGTTGTAATGTAGGAGAAAATTGATAAATGAAACCATAAGCGCTTTCTAAGGAAAGCAGGCTGTATTTTTTTCTGAGAAAAAAAAGCACCATCTCAGGGTTACTTAAATGCTAGAAGATTTTGAGTAAATAAAATGCCTTAGAGCTTAATTTTGGAATTGGGGCTGGAGAGTACTCTTTGAATTACTCTGAATGGTATGAAAAGAATTTGGAGTTGCTAGGATCAACCCCAGAGACCCAATTAAAAGGAGAAGACAGTGGAGAAGGGGAAAAGAGCTAAATAAAGAGCACAAGACACCACTGTGCCTGGGTGGCTAAAGGACAAGGTTGGATTGGTTCACATGAGGATGTGGGTCTTTGCTGTTTACACTGTTGTCAAAAGTACAAGCACAAGCACCATATTTGCATGACCTTGTTGTTGATGTTTTTTAAGATCAAGGAAAAAATCTGAAAGTCCATCTGAATCCAAGTGGTACAAATCAAGGGCACCATTCAAGAAGATGAAATAATCCATAAACAGAACTGATTTATGAGAGCAGGAGCTCAGAGGTAGAAGTGACAAGGGAAGCCTTAGTCTTCCAGGGTTTCACAGAACTCTTAGAAAGGCTTTGACTGTGGCATGAGGGTTCTGAGTAGTCCTAGCTTAAGTGTAAGGGTTATCCCAATTGACATTTGGGTTTTATGTAAAAGACAGCATTAGACATAAATCAAAATCTCCATTTTGATTACACAAAAGTGGTCCTAAAGTGCCTTTTTTTCCTAAAATTTCCTCCTCTTCTTTGCTTTATTAAGAAAAAATTCCCACCCTGATACTGCCACCCATATAGAGTTAATCATGATGTTTGCTGGGTTCCCACTGTATTCTCTAGAGATTTCCATTTTAGCACCTGCAAAAACTTTAGAGAGCTTGTATGTTTACATATAAACCTTTCTGGTCCTTTAGATTCTGGGCTACTTGAGTCAGGGAATGTGTCTTGTTTATTTCTGTTTACCCTGAACCTGTTATTCATATCAAATGTCCACTAAATGTTTATTGAATAAATATATGAATTAGTGATTAAATGTATATATGCATAAATAAATGAATGAAAATCGGTATCTGTGTTCCTAGAAGTTATATAACCTTAATACAGGAAATTTTAAATAACAGAGCACAAGTGAGAGCCCAAATCAAACTAAAGCTTTTCAGATTTTAAAAGGAATTTTGCTTGACTTCTTTCTTAGAGACTATTTTGGTTTTCTTGTTTTAAACATATTTCATCTCCATCTCATTTTTCTAGTATTTCTGTAAGCCACCACTCTCTCTTTCCCTCTCACCCCTCATCAAAGCCCTTTCCTGAGAAACAAAAGAGGAAATAAGTGAAATTGATTTGCGTTCCTTAAATGAATTCTTGTGAAAAGAATAACCCGGAAATACATGCCGTTATACTCAGCAAAATCATTTTTCGGTCTACCATAGCCCACCGTCAAATTAAAAGTTTGAAATGTTGTTAAGATTGGAGCAAATTCCAAAAAGTCAATTACATCCCCCATCAATGTTACCAGCTGCACGTTGAGAGTAAGGAGGAAGTCACTACGCCAGAAGATCTAATCAGTCTGTTAAACACATGAGGGGACGGGCATATGTGTTCTCACTGACGTTCTCATAGAGTCTCCATGTCACCCAAACGGAGACAAAGGATCTCTTTAAAGATATCAAACAAAGTTGGTAACAGGAGTCCACGTGTAAACCTGAACCCTGGGGAGGGATTATGGAGAGAAAAATAGAAGCATCAATTTGCCCTGTTCCTTGTCTTCTTTGGAGACCTGTTTTGAGAGCTGGCCAGCATGAGTCGCCTATTGTTGCTCGGCAGTCGACCAGAGTACAGTCTATTACTGGAGAAAAAGCAGTACACGTGGGAGGGAACTCAGCACTCTTTTGTGGCTCTTGTATTGTCACTGCACAGCAGAAGATACAGATAAAGGAAACTAGCTTCAGTGTTTTGTTTTGTTTTTTAAAGAATACTTGATTTGAACAAACAGAACTGTGAACCCGCCCTTAAATCCTTCTGTTTATTTTGTACAATTTGTTTCCAAGGATCTGTGGCATAATTTGATCCTGGTGAGGGATGTGATAGCATGTTAGCAGAAAAAATAGGCTTATATTAAAAAAACGTTTTACAGGCTGGGAATAAACGTGGGCTGGAGGAAGGAAAAGATGTAGCTTGATGGCAAGGAAGACAAATGGGCATGTGACATGTGAAATCTTAAAAGCCAGAGGGTCTGTGTGGGGTTGGAATGCAAGACTGTTTATATAAAGTGTAAGGCCAGAAAACCACAGTGAGGGAGAGAAGTGATTATATAGCGGGCAAGGAGATGGCTGGAGCCTCTAAGATCCAAGATCAGATCTATAGACATGTGCTTCATTGCTTATTTGTTTTGATAACTGGGTGCTATAGCGCACATCTGAGAAGACTGGCATGACTAACATGATATTCCTGGTAAATTCTCAATCTTGGCTATATATTGGAATCATCTTTAAATTACCAACGCCCTGACATTTTATAAAGTTCTCTAGGCGATTTCAATATGCCACATGCTAGGGGAAGCACCCTTACTTTACCTTGGGCAACTTCAGTCTTACAACACTCTCGACAGTATTTCTTGATTTCTTTACCTTTAATGACGATCTGTAGTGTAGTCACCTACTGGTGCATGTGCCCTCTAAACCACTGGGTTTCAAACTTTTAGGTGCACAGGAATTTCCAGGGTATCTTGTAAAAGAAGAAGAAAAAAGGAGACATTTCGATTCAGTAGATCTGAGGTGGGGCCTGAAAGTCAACTTTCTAATAAGGTCCCAGCTGCAGCCTGTTTTGTTCCTCTGAAGACACTGTGAGTCCTTAAATTACATCTACTCATAGCCTTGTTCTCACTTTGATTTTGGTGTAGCTTTTTAAGAGTTCAGGCTTTGGATTCAGAACACATTGGCCCTCACCCTCCACTAGCTGATAGAGTCTGGGCAAGTTTATTAACCTTAATAACCTAGTTTCCTTACCTACAAAATGAGGGAAAATGAGGGTTTTGTGAGGATAAAAGATGAACATAGAGTGGACTACCAGTGCAGGGCCTCACACATAGTTAGTGCCTAGTTATCTCTAATTCCTAAGATACTTTACTCATCAGAGTTCCTTTATTTTTGTCCCCTACTCCTTCCCTTCTATTGAATCTTATAGAAATTCTCAGCTGAGCTCTAGTCCTCCGAATCCTCCCAACTCCCCAAACTACTGCTTCTCCTCCGGCCTCTATTCCCTTTCCACCCAGCCCATGTTCTCTGGTCAGTCTTGTAGACCACACCTCCCATCCATTCATTTATTAAGCAATATTTACTGAGCACCGGCTGTGTGCTAGGCATTGTGGTAAGCTGGAGGAGTATATCCAATATATTCAGTAGTAAATGTTTAATGACTGGTATAAAAATGTCTGTGCACATAACATACACATGTAAGCTTTTTAATAAAAAAAACTTCTTGATATAAAGATTGCGTAGTGTACAATTTACTCTTTATTTTATATTTAATATAGTTAATTTGTTTCCACAAAATGTTTTTTTTTATTTATTTATTTTTTGCTAAACTTTTGTATCTTTAGCCAAACCATCATTGTAACTAATGAATGAACATAGTTCACAAGTGAATGTTGCTTAATTTTTTTTTATATTAACAAGTAGGATGAAAGTAAAATGAGGTCATAAGTTATAAATTCCTTTGTCGATAACATCAGGTGCATCTTTGCTGAATCACAGGTTTCATTTACTTATTTATTTATTTAGAGACAGAGTCTTGCTCTCTTGGCGGGGCTCGAGTGCCGCTGTGTCAGCCTAGCTCACAGCAACCTCAAACTCCTGGGCTCAAGCAGGCCTCCTGCCTTAGCCTCTGGAGTAGCTGGGACTGCAGGTGTGCACCACCACGCCTGCCTAATTTTTTCTATTTTTAGTAGAGACGGGGGTCTCGCTCTTGCTCAGGATGGTGAATCACAGATTTTAGATACTGGAAGAATTACATTTCCTTAACTTTTTGTGTAATGGTTGTAGACATGGCCCACTTTAAGCTTAATTTGTATTGTTAATGTTTTCACCATGATTTTCTTAAATCTAGATAATCAACTAAACAATAAATCAAGTAGTCCACTAGTGTTTGCTGATTTCTGTGCTGTAAATACACCTACTATTGTAGATTTCAAGCTATTGATGTAGTGTAACAGCACTGAACTGGGAGTTGAGAAGACATCTGCAGTAGCGCATCAATAAACAGTATTTCCACCAGAGATGCAATCAAGGAAAATAGCTTCAAGAGAAAAGTTTATAGTAAACAGTAGTACACTTAATAGGAAATGATGAGTACTGAGTATTTATTACCTTTTAAAAGGTAATAAATTTGATTTATTTAAATAAATCCTATATTTGTTTGTAAGTTTTTAATTTTTCATAATAGCTATGTTTAACAACCAAATTGCAAAATTTCTGAAAAGTTAACAGGAGCTTGTTAGCTGACACAAGCTGGCTCCAACATATCACTGACTTGTGAAATAGACACAGTCACTGCCCTCATGAAGTTTATACTCTAGAAATGCAGGCAGAGAAATAAATGAGCATGAATCTTATAAAAAGGATACCCAAGCCAAACTTGACATGATCCGTGGGGTAGGCAGAATTTTGGCTCCCCGTGATCTGGTGTTTATGCTCATGAATAGGTTATGCTAAATGACAAAGGGACTCTGTAGATGTACTTAAGTTTATAAAGCAGTTGACTTTAAAGAGAGTAGCCAGGATTGTCCAGGGGAGCCTAATGTAATCACAGGGGCCCTCAAAGGAGAAGAAGAAGGCAGAAGCAGAAATCACAGTGATTCAAAGCACAAGGATTTGATGCACCATTGTTGGCTTGAAGAGAAAGGGGATCATGTAACAAGGAAACAGAGACCTCATAGCCTGTGCTATGAAACTGAATTTTGCCAGTGACCAGTTTGGAAGAGGACCCTAAGCCCCAGAGGGGAACTGCAGTCCTGTCCAATACCTTGATTTTAGCCTCATGAAACCCTAAAAAATAACCCAACCACACTGTGCCAGACTTCTAACCTGTAGAAATGATGACACAACAAATTTGTGTTGTGTAAAACAGCTACATTTGTGGTAACTTGTTATACAACAACAGAAAACTAATATAATTAGTAAAAAAATGGTCAAAGTAACAGTTATCCAGGAAAAGCAGGGGGTTAGAGAGAAGCCTGTTCCAGCACTTTCAGGGATTTAGAGGTGTTCAATATGCCTGAATGGCAAGTACAAGAGGAAGAGAACTGAGAAATAAATATGAAGAAGCGTGTGCCATCAGGAAGAGCCTTTAAGCCAGGAGAATATTTTGAACATTTTCCCAAGAGCACAGGGAACCAATAAATTATGGAGAATGGATGAAAAGGGCCTAGATTAGAAAGAGGCAGATCAATTAGGAGGCTTTTCCGGGAGATTAGACAAGCATGGTGAGGATGAATACAAGTGCACTGAGGTACCTAACCCTGATGCTATTGTCTGCTTGTTTGTTCTTTCTCACTTCTGTTTCTCAGTTCAGTTCAACAATCACTTACTTAGCACCAATTGTGTGGCAGGCACTGTGCCAGGCAGCTTGGGTTCCACAGACCTCAGCAGGGCTCTTCTTGCTGCCCTTCCTTTTCCAGAAGCTGTGTGGAGTGATAGAAATACATAGATTAGGGATTCCCAAAACTAGTTCTGCCACTTAGAAAGTGCACACCTTAGGGCAAGTCACTCAACCTTTCTGAGTTTCACTTTCCTGACTTGTAAATAACTGCTGTAGCTACTTCAAAAGGCTTTTGTGAGAATCAAATATAGCGTAGATAAAAACTTACAAACAGTCCATCACGTGAACAAAGCATTTATGATTCTTAATCTTGTTATCTTTCATGTGCTCCAGCTCATCTCATATTCTATCTCTCTTTTCTCTTTCATTTCCCTTAATAAATTAGTATGACAAATAACTATTGAGAGTTTGTTATATACTGTTCACTCAGCTAAATATATTTTTATGTTTGCTTTCCACCCCCTACACACAAGGAGCTTACTCTCTGAACACTTAAGGATATGTATAATAAGAATACTCATATTTTTCAGTGAAAAATAAAAGTAGTTACAAAATATATTAGATTAGGAATGCCTATGTTTGTGTTTATATATGTGTGTTGTGTGAGAGGGAGCAAGAAAGAGGAATATGAATATATATACAGAACCAAAGATTGGAAAATATTTCTCAAAATGTTAGTAGATTTTTCTATGGATGATTTTCTTGGGCGTTTTTTAAAAAAAATGTATTTTTTGTATTTTCCAAATTTTCTACAATAAAAGTACTTTATAAGTAGAAAAATAACATTTTAATAAAAATATAAAGTGGCAAGTGCTATGAAGGAGTTATGTGCAGGATGTTTTGGGTGCACACAAAAAACTTTTTTTGAATCAAATGATGCCTGAGTGGAATCTCTGTCCTTAACTGTGAGGGATAAATGGAAGTTTTCCAGGAAAGAACATAAGGAATGCCATTCTAGGAGGACGCAGGGGGAAGAGAACCTCATCACCGATTGGTCAAGAAACACTATTGTGTGTAGTTCCTGTTGCCTGAAGTGTGACTTGGGGTAGACCAGGAGATAATAGCCAAGGGCATAGAATGTCATGCTATGGATCTCAGATTTTATCTTATAGGTGCTAAGGCACTTAAGCAGGAGATTCACTGATAATCGAACTTGCATTGTGATAGATTTCCATAGTGGTACTATGAAAGATGTAGAAGGAAACAGTTAGAGGCAGACAGGAAGCATGGAGACCCCTGAGAAAGCTAGTGTCCAGGAAAGAAATGATGAAGGCCCAAACTAGGAGAACATATTAGGTATGGAGAAAAATATTTTAGGGATAATTAAGAAAAATGTAGGGCTTATTTCCTGTTCTGCCTATGTCATACTGTATTGTTAAATTAGTAACCCAAAACTCATATAAAAGAGAATACTTAGGTGCCTACATAATGTGCCTGCATCATTTTCCAACTGGAAGAAGGATCTCAAAGGGAATGGGAAAGCCAAGATGTGACCTTGAAGGTCTCATAATTTGGCTTAGGACTAACTTCCCAGAGGAGAATTCTGGCGAGAATCAGGCTGTGGAGAGATGGGAAAAAGGAATGAGTTGGAGAGGGAATTCCAGAGAAAGACCCCTACAGCCCTGATGGCAGATAAGAACAGATGAAAAAACATCAAGTCATGTGGATGGTCACAGAACAGTCTGTGCGGAGATGTCATTTGGGAAGGGAGAGAAGGAGTGAGTACTTTTTGAGTCATTTTTAGTTTTTGTGGCAGCAGGATTTCCAACTGGCATAAAGAGAGTCAGAAATTCACAGAGAAAGCAAAGAGCCTGAGTATGTCATGAGAACAGGATGTCAACACAAGTTTGCTGGCAGTTGTAAACAACTTGGCAGTTCGTGCTGAGGAGGGACATAGGGCATAGGGAGGAATAAATTTTCAAACTCTTTAGATCCTGTTTTACCTTATTCAAGATCTGCTTTATATTTAGGCCAAGTGAGCAAATGTTTTCATGGTATGATTTTGAGGCTTCTTCTTAAACCTTCCTCACCGATCATAGAAATGAGAAGTGTCTAAAATCCTCCAAGTAAGAAGCCAATATTCTCCTTCCTTATATAGAGAGTGAATATAGGGATTCGAATTACAATCCAGTTGTACATGATGGATCTCAGCCTTCCTGCCAGCAGGCCTGGATGAGCATAGAGAAGACGGGACATGGGCAGGGACAAAAGAAATCCTAATACAGGACAGGGAGGGCAGAGAGGAAGGAGTCAGAAAACAGTAAGGCTTTGCAGCAGGGTACAAAGAGTCTGGGTTCAGAAGTCTGAAGCAAGCGTGACACTTGCCTCTTGGAGTGGTGCCCAGAGAGGGTCATAGCATCATTTCTTTGAAGAGCTCTCTGGGCTTTGCTGCTTGGGGAAGTCAAATCTCTGGTTTAGTCTGAGGGGATTAGACTACCTAATATATCCCTAAGTTTCTTTCCATTTTCACAGACTATGGACAAGGAGGACTAAAAATGACAAATATTTACAGCTTTCTCAGAAAATTAGAGGAACCCACAAGAGTAAGCTTTCTATAGTCAGATAACAGAGGGTTTCGACAAAACCAGCATAGAAGGTCACAGGTTAAAATCGCAAGCATGCATTATTTTTCAGTGATGACTGTTCTAAGTTTCAAAGAGATGTTCTCACACTAGCTCTTCACTAAAATATATTTAGCATTTCAGAGGGTGGTATCTTTGTGTGTTTTCTCAAGGGAAAATTTTTTCTTGGGCAAAAAGCCCCAAAGCACAGGGGGCAGGGGGATGGAGAGCTGCTCTTAGCTCCAAAGTCTTCAGAATGGACCCAAGGAAATAACCTGTCACATGACCTCCAGGAACCTGAAGACTTGAGGAACCACTTTTCTGAGAAGGCTTACCCAGCAAATCTGCCACCCACAGCTTCCTCTTGGCAGCTCCTCCGATCAAAGCAAGAGCAGCTGTCCTGATCCCTCCTTTCCCCACTCTCCAGTGAGGCTCAGAAAACCCCACAAGTTGCCTTTACTCTTCAGTGAGCAGCTCTCTCCAAGTGGGAAATACTCTAACACTCCCCAGGGGACTTTCTTTTTCTTTTTTTTTTCTCTTTGTTTATTGCCATTTTTTATTCCTTATATTTAGCAGATTTTCTTTTAAAATAGAATTGTTGCTAATGAAATAGAACGAGGTTTTCTTTATAACTTTAAGGCTGGTTAAGCCTATTGGGATCTGCAATAAACATTTGTCTTTTGTTGTTTTTAAGAATTTGTTTGTGTTACACTTTGATTAGCTAGTTCTTTTTGCTGGGAGTGGCTGAAATTACCCTGCGGAGGGGATGTGGGTGGAATAAGAAAGTCATAGAGATAGCATATGATTTCTGCACTAATTACCAGATAAAAACTCTGTGTATGTGTGTGTGTGTGTGTGTGTGTGAGACCTTATATAGAAAAAGGTAATTGCCTTCTTCCCAATTGTTGAAAGCAGAGCAGAATTCAATGGACATTCAATGGACAATTTTAAAACTGAATTTTGATTCTCTATTTAAAATTTCCCTGGAACAAAGGATTCTAGTCCAGTTCCTATATTGCCTAATGGGTCCCAGTCTGTGAAATGCCAAGGGCTGGACTGACCAGAAGCTTTCAGATTACCCCTACTCCCCATCCTGCCTGTTGCCTGCCATATCTACAGTGCCAGCTGGCAGCGTGTATCTCTTTACGTGTCTTAGAAGAAAATTCTTAGATCTTTCTCCTTGTCTTTCTATCTCCAAATGTTGCCTATCTTTTTTTAAAACACAGAAAACATAGCTCCTTCATCATAAAGCCATCATTAATTCTTACAAACAAATTTTCTTCCTCTCCTGAACTTCCAAAGGGCATTTAAGAACACCTAGCACTGTTTAATTAATCGATAATGAGAATTTAGTGTATACCAGCTTCTGGATTAAGCACTTTACATGTGTTAACAAAGGTAGGTAGATACAACTTTTGTCTCCATTTTCCATATGAGCAAAGAGATGCAGAGTTGATTAGGTGACTTGCTGAAGGCCATTGGTAAATGATGGAGCCACTTATTTTGCTGTATTAATAGAGATAGTACTCTTCATCTTTTACCAATGTTTTTACCAAGTATATCTCATCTACCTTTTTACTTGCAACAATAATTAATGTTCATGTAAGGCTTTACCCTATACCCGTTCATCAGTGCATTGATGTCAAGAATACTCTTGTGATGTGGTTGTTACTATTTTCCTCATTTCATCGATGTTTCAGGCAATAACAAAGTACCATAAACTGGGTAGCTAATAATCAACAGAAATTCATTTCTCATAGTTCTAGAGGCTGGGAAATCCATGATCCCCAGCAGATTTGATGTCTGGTGAGGGCCTATTTCCTAATTCACAGATGGCACCTTCTCATTGTGTCCTTACATGTGGAAGAGGTGAAAGAGCTCCCTTTTTTTAAATTTTTTTTATTTTATTTTTTATTTTATTTTTTTTTATTTCAGCATATTATGGGGGTACAAATATTACGGTTATGTATATTGCCCACGCCTCCCTCCCCCCTCGAGGCAGAGCCTCAAGCATGACCATACCCCATACGTTGCACATCTCACTCATTATGTTTGTATATACCCATCCCCTCCTCCCCCCTCCCACCCGCCCAACACCTGACAAATGTTATTCTTACATGTCCACTTAGGTGTTGATCCGTTAATACCAATTTGCTGGTGAGTACATGTGGTGCTTGTTTTCCATTCTTGAGATACTTCACTTAGTAGAATGGGTTCCAGCTGTATCCAGGAGTATACAAGAGGTGCTATATCACCATTGTTTTGAAAGAGCTCCCTTAGGTCTCTCTTTTATAAGGTCACTAGTCCCATTTATGAGAGCCCCACCTTCATGACTTAATCACCTCCTAAAATCCCCACCTCCCAACACCATCAAATTGGGGGTCAGGATTTCAACATGTGAATTTTGAAAAGACTCAAATATTCAGTCTATAACATAAACAAATAAAAACTAAAGTGGAGTCAAGGGTCACTTAACTGAATCCCTGCAGGAGTTAAAGGACACATGATAGTTCATCTCTCCTTTCAGTCTATAAATATTGAGCACATACAATGAGCCAAATTCCAGGTGCATGTTAGAGTTTGTGGGGTACAACAATGAAAAAGAATTTATGTACATCGTCAAGGATTTTATAAGCTTGTGAAGGAAATATTCAAACAGGCAATTACCTGGCAGGTGCTCACAAAGAGAAAAGCAGGGGGCTGTGCAATCAGAGAAGGTAAGATCACTTGCCTGTCTGGGGGTAGATAGAGAAGGTTTTCTGGAGGAAGTGGTGCTGAGTAGAATTTGACAAAGAAGGTGGTGATGAGGGGAGAGAAGTGGCTGAAGTTATAAGATGTAGGAGAAAGCACTCCTGGCAAAAGGAATAGCACACAGGTAGGTTAGAGATAAAAGAGTGCACAGCGAGGCTGAAGAGGTCTGGGAGCTCAGCATGGCTGGAATGCAGTGTACATGAGGACTGGCATGCACTCTGCTTCTTGAAGGTTAGAGCAACTGCTGGTCTCTGAGGGTTGTATACCTCTCAATTCACTTACCTAACAACAAGCCATAACACACTAAGAGAATTCCTTTAGGCCCTTGGACAAAAGAGTTCCAACTAGGCTAAAAGCAATTGGTTCTCTAAGTACCTAGTATCTTGCTTTGGAAATAAATGGAGAATCGTGATCTGGTTACTATACTGTGTAACAAACTGCCCAAATGTAATGGCTTAAAATGACAACTATTTTGATATATTCATAGATTGTGTAGGTCAGGGGCTCATAAAGGACAGAGTGAAGAAGCCTGTCACCCATCTGTGACCTACAGCTGTCTCCTATAGGGTGTGGAACTGTCTTGTGTTAGACCACTTGGACTGTGCAGTGAGTGTGGGGTGACAGAGGGGCACGTGAGAGCCTGCTCAGAGGCAAGCTTCCTCCTGTCGTATCTTGGTCCAGCCCATACAACTGGGCCTTGCCTGGCCTTCCAGTTACTGGACTCCTGCTTAGTGCCCGAGATGGCTTGGCTGGAGCCTTGCCCGCATACTGCACAAGAGTTTATAAATGGACTTTTGTGAATGGGCTGATCTTCTGATGCCACAGTGGCCCCTCCTGCCTACCCTTCTAACTTGTCTGGCCTCATCCTTCTTCCCTACAGCTCAGAACTAAGCCTGAATTGAGGTGCTCAGATATTCTCATAGAAATCAGAAGCTATACCTCAGTCAGTCTCCTGAGTGTTCTGGAACCTCTTAGTTATCTTTTTCTTCTTCTACTCCAGCATAATATGAATAAGCTTCTCAAGGGTAAGGAAAGGAACCATGCCTCAGGTTTCCTTTAAATTTTTGTTCAAAAATAATTTACTTACTTTTTGAACAGGAGATACAGTCATATAGATCAAAATTCTAAGACGAAAGTATATAAATGAATTGATCCCCTTCTACTGTATCAAGTGCCTCATACATTCCCCCAATTTGTCCATACAAGTCTTCAAAACATTAACTGAATTTTAATAGTCATGTTCCTAGCCAAGTACACATAGCCCAAGGGGCGGATTTGACATGATGCTGACTAACCTCAAGCCTCAGGGCTCCTCACTTGCTTGGGCTCCTTCCAGGTCCTTTTCCAGTATCACCACCAATTTGCTCATATTCCCTTGTAAAATTTGCAATCATAATACATTTTAATCACAGAACTTCAGTCTGTTGCCTCTTTGCACTCCAATCCCCTTACCATACTCTACCTCCTGTGAGTAGCCATGGACAACCTGAAGATGTGGCTAGGGATAAATTGAAATGGGAATATATTTTATTTGGGGATAGGGAGAGGGTTTATGAGCTTTGCAATCCCTTTTGTGAATAGCTAAGCTATTGTTAAGTCTAGCAATGACTGACAGTTCTATTCCTAACTGCTCACTGTGGCATAATGTGAACCTGCAGGGCAAGAATTATTTTGCTATATAAAAGTGCCCTATGGCACTTGGAATTGGAAATATGTAATGGAAAAAAAACTATTTATTAATAAGAATATTGTAATTTTCTTGATTTTGTGAGGCTTGTCAGCACTTTTACATTTGTTAATTTGTTCCTATTTCCTTTTTCATTTTCTAAACATTTTTTACACAATTTTTTATTTGTCGCTTTGTACTGTCTTTTTTTTTCTTGGAAAGGTGCCCAAAAATGTAAGAACTTTTGATCCCACAAAATATGGGTCCTCTTTTGTATAGAATAGCCCACCAGGTGTCTCACTAGTTTCTTTTGCTTGTGGTTTGCCCATCTGTCAGCTGTGAATGACTCAAACAATGGGCATACAGACTGTTTCTAACCATACAGTTTTTGTACTTCCTCGGCCTTTGACAAAGTCACTGGATCACAATCACCATCATTATTGTTTATAGAAACAGATTAAAATTCAACCATTAAAAGTCATCTGAGCTATGCCAATGCCTGAGTTAATGAGTTGAGAGAATAAAAGGACAAAAAGGAGAAAGCTAAAGACAAGATGAAGTGGGAACAGGAGATGGCTTCTCCTTTGCTGCCCTTTTTCCAGAAACTTCGCTGGTTTTATTCCCAATTTGCTCAGCAGTGTGTGCTTACTCTTTCTCTGACCTTGAGAGGACATTGTTAGATGTGCACGAGGGAAGAACATGAAGGCCTACAGATAAACTATACACTGACACAACACACAGAGCTTGAGTCATTTGTTTTCTTTGACAGTGCTTTACTACACTGGATTGAAGGAGAAAAGATCATCAGTAAAGCAAATGGCTCAAATGGAGTTATAAATCAACTCTGCACTTTTCACAGAATTTATTTAACTGAAGACATCTCCAATACAGGCCCTCACGGCTTTATTATTTTTTTTTTTTGCTTATGTGGAAAAATAACATTAAATACAGTTAACTATCTCAGGGCAGAAGAATATTATTTAAAAAAGAATACAATGTTATTGATTTCTCAAGACACCATCAGATATTTTAAGATTTAGATTTAATAAAACATAATATAATTCCTTTCATGGCATTTTTATGTTTTCCCAATCTTTATTACCCTGTGTGTTTCACATTTCAGAATGAAAGTATCCTAATAAGATCACTTGAGGGGATCCTGATCCAAGTTACAAAATCCCCAATGGCCTTTATATTCACATTGCCACATTCCCCAGGCATCTCTTTCTACTTGATTGAATCTACTTTATACTTATTCATAGTTTTCTATTTATTATATATACACAGTATAATATGGTACATTGTGTACAAAAGACAGTAGCAGCAAGTATTCCTAAGTTGGTTTGGGGACTGGAGTTGGGGGTAAGATTTTGGGAAAGCCTCTTGGAAAATCATTAAAGCGTTTTAAAGCAAGGATCATATCTGTTTTGTTCTCCATTCTCTACCTAGCACATAAGAGTTCATGACATTTGAGAGTTATTCTGATACAGGGAATGGATATGAGAGTGGGAAAAATATTTCTTTCAGGTAGAGACAGCAGACATGTTCAAAGAAGAAGGAATGATAGAGATTAACATTTATTATTTATTGAGGTCCTAAAATGTGCTAAAAATGCTATATGGATACAGTTAAAGATAAATTTTGAGTAGTGACCAGTTTAGTAAATGTATCCACACCTGACCTGACAGCTTCACCTTTTACAGTAATATTTAAAAAGAGGTCATTTACTTGGAAAGAACAAGGCAGTTGGCAACATAATTGGGCTACAGCTGAAACCCTCAAACCTCTAAACTACAATTTGTATCAGGAAATAAATTCTCTTTGTTATTTAAGTCAGTTTGAGATTTTTTTTTTTTTATTTGCAACTGAAGCAGCTGAGCTTTATGTCAGATAAGATAAAGGTTAAAAGGCAGAAAAAGTGACATGCTCTTGCAGAGCTGCTCTAAATGTAGTTGAACTGCAGCATAGGAGCACCACATTGCAACTTGATAGTAAAGAAAATTCTTGGGCCCTATGTCAGAACTACTGGTCTCTGGGGGACAGCTTGTTAAAACTTTATTTTAATGAGCTTTCCAGGTGATTTTTATGCATGCTGAAATTTGAGAACCACTGCAGTGATGTGAGGCTACATTTGCATTTCTAATAAACCACAGGTGCTGCTGGAAGGGAGGCCACCTTTTGAGTCACACTGCAGTAAAATATTCTGTTTATTGAGTGGACTCTGAGAGGTAAAGGCTTTAGAGCTTTGAGGGCTGCATGCCAAGTTTTCTCCTCACCAAAGTTAAGCCCCAACTAACTGTAAACTAATTCAGGCTGGTTTCTTTTCAAAGGAAGAGATGAAGCAGCTGGGAGAATATTTCATCTCTGTGTTAGCAGATCAGTGATAAAAAGATGTTTATCCTATAGGGTTCTTTGGCTAGTAGCAACAGTATCTGTCATTAATCATTTAAACAAGGAAAAGATACTTAGTGAAAAGATTCTGAGTAGTTCATAGATAGAGAAATCAGTGCAGCTGGCAGCAATAGAAATGTGTAACCCTTCTCTTTAGAGTACCACCAGTGGATGATTCAGTTATGATGGTCCTATAGTCTTCTGTGTCTTCACTTAAGTGTGTAATGCCCAGTAGAAAAAGACAGATTGGCCTAGCATTGGGCCCCATTATCACCCAGGAAGTTAGTTCAGGATTTCAGGAAGCTTGTGATTGGCAGGCTCATAAGAATCACATGCAGCAGTTGAGATGCTATTCCCTCAGAGTTGCTGCAGATACAGAAATACAGATGCCCATGATAATGCTTCTAATACAGAAAAAAGAAGAAAATAAAAGTAATGTGTGGAAGAAAAGGTTATTTAAGGAAGAAAAGGCTGATTCATGAGAATGAAGTTTGAAAAGTCATGACACTGATCTAATGTGATGCATATGTTTAATAGGAAACACAATTCATTAGAGAGCATATGGTAGCTATTGTGTATTCATGGCAGGAATGATGCTTGTTTTATGTACAGCAGGGTTTCTCAATCTGGACACTATATACATTTATTCTCTGTGCGTGGGGGGGGGGGGCAGTGCAGGAGGCTGTCCTGTGAATTGTAATATGTTTAGCAACATCCTTGGCCTCTACCCACTAGATGTCAGTAGCTCCCCCACTCTTCACTCATGACAATCACAAATGTCTGCAGGCATTGCCAGATGTCCCCTGGGGTCAAACTGCACTTGGTGTAGAACCACTGATTTAGAGGATTTAGATATTCTGGGAAAGCACATGCTCCAGTAAGAATGGTTTTCAAATAATTTTGAGTAAAAGAAATCTTGCCATTGATCATAGGAAGCAGGGATGAGTTGTCATAGTTGTTGGTAACTTTCTAATGATTCATTGAGATGCAAATAAATGTAAACATCTTTATCATTCAGGAGATGTTCTGTTTTTTCAAAACATGTATCATATAGGGGAAGGATAGTTTTAGCAAGATGGCTAACCACTTCTCACTCTTTCTGACATATATCAGAATTAACAGCATTTAAAAATAGCATGCCATTTGAAGCTTTGGGTGGGAAGCGAAGGAAGTAAAGGGGCTAGAGATCCCAGGTGGTATGTTCAACATTTCTTCCTATCCATAAGGCTTTAGAAGAGAAAAATGGTCTCAGATTGAACATTTGGCTACACAGATAGATTTTAGAATGATGAATCTTGGATGATATAGCCCCCAAATATTCTCACTTGGGGGAATATTTGCTTGTTGGGAATAGTACTTCTCAAAATGTGGTCTGCATTAGAATTACTGCCCAAAATACCACATCCTCGGCCCTACCACCAACCTACTAAGCCCAATGGGAAAACAGAGTTGGAAGTCACTGAATTTGCACCTGTAAATTAGCTTTACAGGTGCTATTTATGCATTATGAGCTTTAAGAATTTATGGTCTACTAGATAGTTTTTCTGTCAATTAAACTGTACTAAACTAGGGAGAAGGTGACAGAAAATACTTTGAGATACAGATGTAATGCAAAGAAAGGAAACTGTATCAAATACTTATTAAAAAGAAACAGTAATAAAGAAGACAGTAAATGTACATTTACATATTAATGTGTGAAAGTGAGGTAATACAATTACCTGATAACACCAGGTAGTACATATTAATTTTATCAAGATTACAGAGACTTTCTGGGTTGAAACTCAAAATTGGAAAATGGTAACTTAAGGGTGAGTCCTATCCAAAAAGAATACATCTTTTCGTTGGGAGAGTTTTACTGTATATCAAAGTGTATATACTGTGGAAATTTGCAAATTAAATTTTAGGGTCCATTTTCATGAAGATAACAGGAAAGGAACAGAGGTGGTCACAGTAAGTGTATATTACATGCAGTAGGGACCAGTTACAGAAATGAACATGTCCAGACCAAGAAAAGACACAAAGCCAACCCCACAGTATCTGCAAAAACATTCCTTTGGCTGAAAGAAGAGCATCTGGCAAATTCTTGACTACCTTCTGGATAATTTCATTCCTGAGAAAAAGTGTCTAGGGAAATGGACATCTGGGGTCTAAACATATAGTGAAATAAAAGAGATTGCCCTTTGGGTAGAAAGCTGCCACATTTGTTTGTTTATAATAGTGAGAGAAGGGATGACCAAGCATAGTCTGAAGTTTACTTCAGGAAGCAGTTTTCAAAAATTTCAAAGAATAGTCATGACACAGAATCATGAGACATCTGGAAGGGAAATCTACCAGAGAGATTGCAAAGCTCTCAAAAAAAGCAATTCACATTGTATAGTTGCAAGTGGCCTAAACAAAGAACAAAAGGACATAATTTTAAAAATCGGTGGTGTTGTACAGAGAGCTTGCTAAAATGACCAGATTTTAAAAACTAGTTAAGTATGTGGCAGAATAATTTATCAAATATTAAATTATTTTTTCACCTTTATTTTTCCATCACCTACTTAAAAGAGTTTGATCAGGCTAATTAGTTTCTTCATAATTTTATCTAGAGTGGGAAACAGAAACTTCTTAGATCTATTGCTCTTCTTTATAACTTTAAGCTTATTATACAGATTATGCTATCCATGAAAGGTGGAGATGAGAGTGGTGTAAATACTTTTGTGAGATTTCCTTAGCCTGCAAAGGGGATACAGGTTGGTGGGTCCTGAGCAGCAAGTTCTCATATTCTACACTGATCACCCTTCAGGGAATGCACCCGACCACAGAGAGAATGCCTGTGTGATGCAGCTAAGGAGTATGGATAGCAGCCATTGCTGTTACCCAACTTAGAAAAGATGCGTATACCCCAGGGAATAAGCAAGGTGGGATCATGTGTGCCAGGTCAAAAAACATCTAAGAGGTAATCAGTAGGACTGATAAACAAGGATATTCCTAATATTCTGGTGCCCTACCTTGAAACTTCTGCACAAACTTTGGTAGAAGAGTGAAGAACCCCAATAACAAGTTATATTGAATTTCCCAACACTTACTAGTTGTATGACTCTGGGAAAATTAATTAGCCTCTAGTTCTTCCTCTTTTGTAAAATAGGTATAATATATCATAAGGTAGAGAAGATTAAATGACACAATGTAAATATAATGGCAACACAGTGTCAAAGACATAATAGGGACTGAGTTAATAATAGCATTCTTGTTTTTCTTTTCAAAGTTAAAAAATAATTCTTGAGTTTCTGGTTGGGCTGACAACAGGGGGACTATTTGAAAGTCTACATAGGAGTAGACTTTCCAAAAAGAAAATCCTTAGCCCACCTAAGTCTCTTCTTTCACCTGTGAAGGACACTGGAAGTATATTTTCTTGAGAAGTTGAACAAAGAGGCTATAGATTTGGGGACACCCAGCAAAAAAGTGAAGCTCTGTACTTAAAACAGACAGATTAGGTGAAAGTTCATAGACTGAAGGTAAGATTTTCTATCCCAGCCCATCTGTCCAACTAGCTTCAAAATGTTGATAGCTAGGCTTATATATACCAGATAAATATCTGGTAGAAGTTTGGAGGATTCCTCTCTGGAGGAAAATTAAAAACATAACTGATATAGAGAAAAGGCCTACGTATACTGAAATTTGGGTAACTGTAATAAAAAGTCTGAAATACTTCCTGGTCAGTTTAGAGTGGTGTATATCACTCAAGAAGCCTTGAATATGTACACAAAACTTTCAACCAGCTCTTTAGGACCTCACTTTTAAATGTGAAAGGGAGACAAAGTTTAAGCACTGAATATTGTGGGAAGTACCTAAAATAAAAGAGAGAAATAAAAAACAAACAGAAAGGAAGGAGGTACTTCGAAAAAACAGAGATGATACAAGCAGTAGAAGAAAACTTGAAAGTGATTATAAATAATAGCCACAGAGATAAGGGAAGATATTGCATCCATGAGAAGTAATCAGGAAGCTTTAAAAAATAATCAGAAAGCAAGAAAGAATTATCAGAAATTAAAATATGATATCCAAAATAAAAGAAAAATTGTGAAATATTTGGAAGATAAAGCCAATGAAATCATCCACCAAGTATAACAAAAAAGGCAAAGAAATAAAAATAGAAGAAATAAAATTTAAGGCCTCTGCCTAGAAGGTGTTATCTTCTAAACAATGGATTTTTGGGAAAAAGGGAACAGGAAATGAAAAGAAGGAAATTTTTAACAAAACAGTACAAGAAAAATTCTTAAGATAAGCATTTCCTAGTCCAAAAGGTCAACTAAGAATTTACCAAATTAACGTAAATTTACAAATGCCAATGATAAATGTTAATTTTAATTTGATCTAGATAGTACAAACAATATATATAAAGATTCTATGTTAAAAGTAACAGTTTGTAGAGAATGGATTAATTTTTTATTCTTATTTATTAATCTAAATTTCAAGGAGTTTTTTTTTTTATGTCAAATCATATATCCAGCTCAATGATCAATCAGTTATAAGGTAAACTAAACATAGTTTCAGTCATATAATATCTCAATCTGCATGCATGTTTTCTCGGGAAGCTGCTGGAAGATGTACAACACCAAAGAAATGGAGTAAATCAAGACTGGAAAACATAGGACTGGGGAAGTAGGGGACCCAAAGCAGGAGAAAAGTGAGGTGAATTCCTAGAATAATGACAGAATTTCCAGGCCTTCATCTGTGCAGCAGGGCATATATAGACCAGCATCTGGAGTACAGTGCAGGGCAGAGGAGATCAGAAAAGACTCTAAGAGGGAAATGGGTAGAAAAGTGGAATTGGTTATCTGACAAGTTTTCTGTGTGTAAAATTGTATAGCGCTGTTGAAAGGGTAGAGAGAAGACGTAGCCACATCTTCACTCTAAATAAATGAGAAAAAGAGGCAGTTTTAACTTCAGTGCAAGTAGAAATTTATACAAGGAAAGATATGTAGTGATAACAGACTACCTGTTTCAGCAGTGAATAATATTAATATTTATATCACCATAATAATGAAAACACTAAATATAGATTTAACCAATGATTGGGATATAATAGCAATAATGGCAGAGTGGAGGATGAAGGGGAAGGAAAAATGGAAGAAAGTTAAAATCTTCATTTTCCATAATATGAGGTCAATCGAGAATGTTTAAACATGATCATACAAAAGATAATAGTAAATTTGTATTTTTAAAATATTTTGCTTTGAAGTAATAAATTCACAGGAAGGTGCCAAAAAATGACCAGGAATCCCATGTATACCTTCACCCAGGTTTACTAGAAACTTCCTTATTCTTTTCCAGAGTGGTTGTACCAGTTTACACTCCCACCAGCATTGTACGAGTGATCCAGCTTCTCTGCATCCTTGTCAGGATTCGTTGTTACCACTATTTTTTGTTTTAGTCATTCTGATAGGTGTGTGGTGGTATCTCATTGTGGTTTTGATTTGTCTTCTTTTAATGCCTAGGATATTGAACATCTTTTTATCTTCTTATTTACCCTGTGCATATTCTCTTCCGTGAAATGTCCATGTCTATTGCTCATTTTCTAATTGTATTATGTAATTTTCACTGTTGTGTTTTGAGAGTTCTTTATATATTCTAGGTACTGATCCTTTGCCAGATTGGTGGTTTATAAGATTTTTCTCTCAGCCTGTATCTTATTTTCTTTTTATTCCCTTAACAGGGTGTTTCGAAGAGAAAATGTTTTGATTTTTTAATATTAATTTTACATTCTATAGAGTGTGCTTTCATGTCAAGCATAAGAACTCTTTATATAATACTTGGCCCTGAAGATTTTTTCTTGTGTTTTCTTTTTTCTTTCTTCCTTAAATTGAGATATTTTTTCTCATATGGATTTATAATTGGTCTAGCATTATTGTTTAAAAAGAAATTCAATCCTCCATCAAATTTGCTCTTGGACCTTTGTCAAAAGTCAGTTGGCCATACTTGTGTGGGACTATTTCTGCACTTTTTGTTGTGCTCCATTAAATTAAATCTATCCTTGGCCAATACCACATTGTCTTCATTACTGTAGTTATACATTAAGTTTTAACATCAGATAAAGTGATTCTTCCTGCTTCATTCTTCTTTTTCAAAATTGATTTAGGTACTTTAGGTCCTTTAACTTCTGTATACATTTTAGAATAATCTTGCCTATATTTACAAAAATTCCTGGTGGGATTTTGATAGGAATTTTGTTAAAACTATAGATCAACTTGGTGAGAATTGATACCTTTACTATCTTCAGTCTTTCAATCCATGAACACAATATGTCTCTTCATATATTTAGGTCACCTTTGATTTCTTTCATGAGTATTTCATAATTTTAATCATATAGATCTTGTACATTTTTTTAGATTTATAGTTAACTGCTTCATTTTTTTGGAACAATTATAAATGACATTTTGTTTTTAATTTTGGTGTCCACAGCATGTTCATTGCTAGTATGTAGAAATGCAATTAATTTTTGTGTGTTGATATCCTATCCTGCGGCCTTGCTGAACTCACTCTTTAGTTCAAAAATTTATTTTTTTTGGTAGATTCCTTGGAATTTCCTATGTAGACAATCATGTCTTCTGTAAATAGGGATAGTATTTTTTCTTTCTTTCCAATCTGTATGTTTTTTGTTTTTTTTCTTGTCATATTATGCTGTCTAGAATTTTTAATATTATGTTGAATAAGAGTGTTGAAAGTTTATTTTGGTTTTTGTATTTCCCAGTCCTATAATTTTTGTTTGTTTCTTTTTTATATCTTCTATTTCTTTGATACTATTTCTATTTTTCAATTGTACCGGGACTATTTGTAATGTTCTAATTTTTATTATGGCTGCTTTAAAATCTGTGTAAAATAATTTCGACATCTGGTTCATCTTAATGTCTTTTGATTGTCTTTTTTCATTCTGCCAAAAATCTGAATGAGCCTGGAAGTGCGTTCTTTCCCAGGGCATCCATCTGAGACCCAGTTTGTGGACACCTTGATTCTGTCTTATGACACTCTAAGCAGAAGACCTATTTGAGCTCACCCAAACTTCTGACATACAGAACTGTGACATAACAAATGCATGTTGTTTTAAGCCACTAAATTTGTCAAATATATTTATGGCAGCAATAGAAAGCTAAGACATTGGTATAGAAATTCATTTTAAAAGAAACATATAAACAATATAAAATAAATAGTCCCACCTCTGCAGTCCTCTCACTGCATTTAACTCACTACATTATTTCTATATGTATTCTCTCCTGGATTATGAATTCTTTGAGGGCAGTGAGTTCTGGTGCCTTAGCTATCTTTTTTTCTAATGCTTAGCATAGAGATTTATACTAAAACTGCTAATAAATATTTCTTAAAAGAATTAATTTATTTTGATATAAAGTCAATCTATGCAAAGCAGAGGGTCAATATTCAATGAGCAACTGAATATTTCTAAGGGATTAAAAAACATGGGGCTGTTAATAGTCATACCATATACAATTTTTTAGAGGATTAACATCTAATTGTGAATAAACTTACTATCTATAAAGTAGATAGATATGTCTCATATCTCTAAATTCTCTAAGAATTTCTAACATTTTGTCATGTAAGAAAAATATTTCTATAAGGGGAGTATTTTTTTTTTGCATCAAGAGGATTTGGGATGCTAACAAAATTTTAAAGATGAAATAAAAGATAAAAATCAATGTGCCTTTTCTTTTAGCATACTCATCCACCTTGAACAGAATAATTCACATGTTTTTAGGGTTTAAGGGCTTGATAATGAGCAATAATAATAATTTCTTTATTTAAGTTTAGAAATTATAATTTCTAGCCATCTCTCATGAAAGGATTTACATAGATCACTAAATAAAAATGTGTACTTCTCCTTATTTCTTGCCATTAGAAAACATTATGTCATAAATTAATTTTTTCTCAGTAGTGTATTAATAATGATAGCAAAGATAATATTAATAATGATAATAACGAACAAATAGTGAAGAATAACGAACTCTTATTCGTTATTCCTCACTATATGCCAGACAGTTTTAAATACTTCATGCATACAAATTCATTTAATCTTTGCAAAGATTCTTCTCAAATAGGCACTACTAAACCCCAAAGTGGGCAAACCATGGTTGCCAGATCAAATATTAATCTTGTACAGAGGTAAATATTGAAATCACCTGGAAAGAAAAAAATTTGAAATGAAAAAGGGACCATACTTCAAAGACATTCAGAAATTCAAATTACCAAATCCACAGATGCAATTTTGACAGGAATATTGATATTAATACACACTGACTGTTTCTATGTTGCTAAATACAAGACTTCATCAGTCACTTCCTACCATGTTTCATAGGCTATTGCCACATGACAGTGTTAATTAGTGTAATGCTTATTTTAAAAAGCATTAACTTTTGTTGCCTTTTAAATATGGTCATTTAGTAAAGATGACATTTCCTTGGGGCTATTCTAATACATAAGCAAATTTAATTTTTGGATTTTTTTCCCCAGTTTGACTAATGATGCTCAAATAAATTAGCCAATGTAGATATCTTTAAAAAGATATTCTTAAGATGATACTAATGTCAATGACAGTGACCATGCATAAGAACTGAGATAGTAAATTCTATGTGGAATAACAGTAAGAGCTATTAATTATTGAGTGACTACTCTGCGTTATATAGTCTTCTAGGTGTTTTCTATACATTATCTCATTGCATCCTTAAAGCAGCCACACAAATTAGTCATTATTATACCTGTTTTACTGATGAGGAAAATTATATTTTGAAATTAGGTAACTAGCCCAAGTTTATGTATTTTTAAGTGACTAAGCTGGAATTCAAGTCATAGGTTCAATGATTCTAAAATTAGTAATCTTCCTTCTATTCTAGACTACTTCTCTGATAAGAAAACAATTTACATTTAGTTTCTAAATATTCTTGCTCAAATTTGGCAAGACTATTTGAAAAATGTTTTCCTCTGAGGAATATGGCCTTTTATAAACAAGAGGTATATTTATGAAGTTCCGTGTTAAAGTCAGTGTATAAAAATTTCCAAAGACATCTGTTTATTTTAATGAAAATTTCAATTTTGTCATAGTCCTTCCAAAGAGTAAACTGATTATTAAAGGACATGATTTTCTGTTTCATAAGTTAGGGATTTTTGATTTTTCACATCGGAGTGCTCAAGATCAATACTTGGCTCCACTATTTATTAATACTAGTTGTGTAACATTGGACGGTTTTATATTCTATGTCTCATGTTTCTCATCTGTTAAATGGTAACATTAACAGTACTGACTTTGTAGGGTGCTTATTAAAATAAAATTAGTAAATGCATATAAAATGCTATCACAGAAACTAACAGACAGTAGATGGTCAAATAGATGTTAGGTAGCTGTTATTAGGATATAAAATTTCATTCTATCATATTTAGAGTCTGTAAAAAATATAAAAATGGAATAAAATTGAGACTTTGAGCTGCCATCACCCCATCACCCATTTAAGGCAGTTATGTACTACAGCAGATGGCATAGGTTGACTATCTAATGGCTATTTTCCTCTCCCTTTTCCTTTGAAAGCAGTGCTTGCCTCCTAAGACGGAGGTTTAAGGTACCATCACTCATGTTGCTGATCTCCCTTGCAGCTGGAGCATGAGCATATTTCTAAACAAAGGTAGGTTTACTTGGGGACCTAAAGCTCACTTTTTCTACTGGAAAAGAAAATTCATTTTTGTTTTTTTAAGTAAGAGATAACCCGGAAGAATTTTCCCTCTTTCCTCATTTGGGTGTGGCAGGATATAGTGCCTTAAACAGTAGCGGTCATTTTGGGATTATATGGAGGGATTGGCCTAAGGTGAAAGCTGAAGGTGGCAGAATAGAAACAGTATGTATTAGTTTTCTAGTTATGGGCTGTTGTAACAAAGTGCCACAAACTGTGTGGCTTGAAACAATAAACATTTATTGGCTTACAATTCTGGAGGCTAGAAGTCTGAAATCGTGGTGTCACCAGGGCTACGCCTCCTCTGAAACCTGTAGGAGACTTCTTCCTTGCTCCTTCCTAGATTCTGATGCTTTGTCAGCAATCTTTCACATTCCTTGCCTTGTAGATACGTCCTGTCTTGACATGATGTTTTTCCTTAATGTGTTCAAGGCATCTTCCCTCTGTGGGTCTGTCTCTGTGTCCAAATTTCCCCTTTTTGTAAGGACATCAGTCCTATTGTATTAGGGCCCACCTTAATGACCTCACTTTCACTTGATTACCTCTAAGACCCTGTTCTCATGTAAGGTCGCATTCCTTGGTACAGGGGGATAGGACTTCAACATGCCTTTTTGGGGATAGAGGGTATACAATTAAACCCACAACACAATGGAAAGCCACAGTCTTGGCTGACATCATTGGATCATAATACTACCTTTTCTCTCGATTTCTGTGTTATATGAGACATTTTGTTACTGTTAAGTTAAGCCACTTTTAGGTGAGGATTCTGTTGCTTTCAGTTGGAATCACCCTAACTGACCCATATAATTTAGTCTTTGAATTTTCATAATAACTTACAAAATATGTTACACAGAATAATAGAAGATGCAGCCTATCAACTTCATCTATCTGGCTCCAAAGCCAAAATATTTAATCATTCTGCTATATTGTCTCATTCATTCTTTTATGCATGACTCCTTCTATGCTTTATAATTCCAACCTAGCACAGTACCTTTTATCCCAGTAGAAACCTAATAAATATTTGCAGAGTTGAATTTACTTAAATTAAATTCTTCTTCATAGTAAAATATTCTCCTCATCCCAGAAAGATAATGGAGCAATGAAAAACCTATCAACTTTAGGATTTTTGATATTCATGTCTTTCCAAGTTCTTTCTCTCCCCAAATCCAACTTTCTAGAGATGAATATGTAGCTTCTCATGCAAAGGAAAGTACTGTTGTGATGTAAGCAGTTCCCAATCCAACTCCAGCTCTCTCTTCACCATTTACTCACCCACCCCTGCCCTACCAATGGAAAATTCACAAGAAGACAGACTAGCCAGCTTAGGTCATCTTGCTCTGGAAGACAGCATAAAGCCACGTTTTTAAACTATGTGTAATGCCAGAAGCAAGTTACTGTTTACAACTCTAGTGTTTTGATCTTTGTTCTTAAGATTCCTCTTTTTTAAGATTTTTTCTTCAATACAGGTCTCCCTCTTCTGGGTAGGTAAAAAGGACATTTCTTGGTATAGCTATTTTAAATCAGAAGAAAATGTTCCTTGAAGTCATTTGAAATCAGAAAAATAATACTGTTTAATTTAAAGCTCTATTTTAGTCCCTCGAGTTCTATTTATGAGAAAGGAGGCTATGTTTAATGAATCTTTGTCTTTGTCTCAATCTCTGTCTCTTTCCTACATTTAGTGTATCAAAGAAGGAATTTGTATATCCTCCAGAGACTCAGATATGGCTCTGTGTGGAGACAGAGCCATACTAACTAGTAATAATGGTGTATAAAATGTGATACCCCTTAGGTATGTACAAGGTCCTATGGAGACATAGAGAAGGAACATTTTTTTTTTTTTGAGACAGGGTCTTTTTCTGTTACCCAGGCTGGAGTGCAGTGGTGCAATCACAGCTCACTGCAACCGTGAACTCCTGGGCTCAAGGGATCCTCCCACCTTAACCTCCTATGTAGCTAGCACTACAGGCATGCACCACCAAGCCCAGCTAATTTTTTTATTTTTTGCAGAGACAGGATCTCACTATGATTCCCAGGCTGGTCTCGACGAACTCCTGGCCTCCACCAATCCCCCCACCTTGGTCTCCCAAAGTGCTAGGATTACATATGTGAGCTACCACGCCTGGTCAAGAAGGACCAATTAACTGTTTCAGGGCCTATGGAATAATAATGCATTCAGTTTTTGAAATCTATGTTGTCTTAAAGTTACTGAATAAGAGTTTGTCAGGCAAAAGAAACAGAAGGAAAAAAAAATCCCAGTCTATTCGAGAGTGGGAACACATGGGCAAAGATATGTGAAAGAGCATGGAATATATTTCAGTGGCCAAGGGGGGATGGTGCATGGCTGGAGGATGGCATAGCTATAGCAAGCAGCAGGAGTTGAGGCTGCAAAAGGAAGCAGGGTCCAGTCCCTCCTGGCTCCTTTCCATCATCACTCCTGTCCCCCAATAGACACTAGGGAAGCATGTTTGTGAAGAACTCCCCCTTTTACCTTCCTCCTGGTGTCTTCTTTACCCATTTCTTGCACCAGTACTGTTCGTTCTGCTTCAGACTTTTCTCATTTGTTTCTGGGCTTCAGGCTTTTTGTCCTCAACCCTTCAAATCTGATGATAGGCATTTCTTCTAGCTTCTACACACCTCCTTTTATACATGACTCCTATTCTCTGTCTCAGATGAACTCCCGGTCCTTCTTCCCTAGTCCCGCCACTGTCAGTGGCACTCCTTTGAGGCCATATCACAAAGTGCACTGTGCAACATGCTAGGGAATTTGAATTTTGTTCCGAGGCCAACAGAGAACAATTTATGATTTGTGAGTAAGGGAGTGACATGAACAAATTTGTATTTTGGAAAATATCTCTCTGGCTGCAGTGTGGAAACAAATTGGAAAATGATAAGAATAGAGGCAGGGAAATCCATGGGGAAGTTTTATAATGGCTGAGACAATGAATAGTGATGGGTAGTTGATAGGATGGAGCTAAGGAAACAAATTCAAGAGTCAGTCAGTAGGTAGAATGTTATGTTACCAACAGTCACCAAAATCAATTTACCCTAATGTTCTCTTTTTTGTCTTGGAAGAACCTGCCAATTTCTTTATATTTACTCTTTTTTTTAAAATTAATCTCTCCAGGTAAAATAAATAATTATTAATTCACAGAAATAAACTTTAAGACTTGACTTTGACATCATCTAAGGCAATTCTCTCAGTGATGACAAGATGGAGGCTAGAATTGTGGGAGGCCACATATGTAGTTGTTCTCCTGCTTTCTAATCCAGTTTTCATGCCATTATACAAGGACTTTTATTTTTCTTTCCATTCCTTCCTTTTACTTACATAAATTCTCAATCAAATAGAAGTACACATTATTTCCACATTCCATGCTCTTTCTCTAGAGAGCAGGCATAACTTAGAAAGACCTCTGGAGAGGGACCCAAATCCATCTATAGGCAGCCAAGATTCTACTTACGCCCTGAGCCCCATCCCTGAGCACTGGGCTGTAGAACTCTCTCCTGTGTTGTTAAATTCTGTGCTATAATCCTGCCTGCTTCCAGCCTGATGCTTATGCCTCCCCTTGGAAAGCTTACAATGTCTGTTTGGGGGTGACTTTAAATGGAATGTCACCTCAGTGACACCTTTGTGGCTTTCCATCAGCATCTTCCATTAAGTGCAGCCAAGTGAGTGTCTGATGGACTGTGTGGAAGAGGCAATTTCCCAATTATGAGGAACTTCAATCGCTTTAACAGCCTCAAACCCTGTCATACACTTCTACTGAAGGAAGTTATTGCTTTTCAGCTTGTCACACAGTATGATTCCCTCACATAATAGCTTTCTGTACTTCAGTGTTTACCTTTAAAAGTCTACCTGCTACTTCCATGTCACTGGCAGCTGTTGTTAAATTAAATTAAATTTCTAAGTAAAATCAACAGTTCAGGTTTTTGGGGATTCAGGATTAAAGAGGTTTGCAAATGTCAAATTACTTTGTCTGGGTTCATTCCTGGAAGACTTCCTGTCTTTTTATCCACTCTCTATAACTAATTCCGGAGTATAAAGATGTCCCAAAGTTCTAGAATGACTCTATATTGTCTGCATTCCATTGTTTTTCACACACTTAGCCATTTCTTTAATCTCTCCCACAGAGAGGAAATTCTACCCAGCCTTATTTTTTTTTCTTTCAGTGGAATTTCTTTGTATAAAATGAAATGCACCTTCAAAAGCATTAAATAGAATTTCTCTTTCACAGCTGAATACACTTTTACTTTGAAAAAAAAGAGCAATCATTGTCAGCTACACCACGTTAGTAGACTTTATGACCTGGAAGGGACTTCAGAGGTGTTATTGTCTGATAATTTGCAAATCAAACCATACTTCAGCCACATTGGTCATTACCTACCGGGTAGCATATAGAAGAAGGAACAGGAAGAAGAGGAATCTGAGCCTCACACTCTTACCGAGAGGAATGGTGAAAAGAATAATCACAAAAAGGCAAACAGTTTGCTGTACTGATTAGTGGGTCAGTGGATAAAGAACATAGATCTAAATTCCAGATGAGGAAAACGGGACACGGAGAGTCAAAGTTTGCTCAGTGTCACATGGCTAGCCATCAGCTGTTTGGAGAAACAACTTGTGAGTCTCTTCACTGTGCTTTTTGTGTATTATGCCATAGCTGCTATTTGGCCCATGCTTACACCAAATAAGACCTTGTCCATAAAGAGAAATGCAACCTGCCTTTCTTTTCTTAAGAGAATAGTCTTTGGAGTATGAGAGGTCTGAGTTTGAATTCTTCCCGTGAGACTTTGGGTAAGATGTCAGGTTGCTAAGCTTCAATTTACTTCATCTTTAATATGGAAATAACAGCAGTAAATGTATACCATTATAGGCACATCTAAAATAATAAATACATGTAAACTCTTTTTTTGCTGAAGCCTGACAACATGCTTAATAAAAGTTGCCATTATTATAAAGATTTTTTAAAAATTCATGTAACTTTCTATAGGCTTGTGCATAATAAATAAAAGATAGTAAGTAACTGTGAATTTTCCCCAAATTTTATCTCTGTTAAGGTGGGAGACTTCTACTGCTTTCATTTTATTCTTAGGATCCTCATAAAACCCTCCTTTCTTCTCTGGCCTTGGAACTATCACAAAAAGCAATCTTAAGAGCAGACTCTTTGAAATTCCCTTGAGTCTTTTTAGCAATGAAAAGGCACCATCATTTCCTACCAATCAACCATGACATTTTCCTAGATGTAATCTAATATCATCACTCTAACAAAACATTGCCAGATGCCTACATTTTCTTCTAATAATATAATCAATTGTCCTTATAATCACATTCTGTCTTAGACACGAACATAATCTTTCAAATGCTTGGTGGGTATATTTTTATTGATTTATCATCATTAATCAATCACAAGATCTTATTGAGTATGCCTTGAGCTCCTTCCCATCAGTCCCATTGCTACAGTCTTGGTTCAGTCTTTGTTCATTTTTTCCTTACCCTTGATAGTTCTCCATGGGAGTCAGGCCTTCTCACTGGTACCAGTATGGTCTTCCTCAAACATGATGATGATCTCATCATTCCCTACTGTTTAGCTTACCTGATAAGTAAAACTCATCAATTACTTGATATGGGTATTGTTGTTATCCATACTCAATGATTTACTTTAGGGCAAAAATAAAAATCCTTTATGAAGACTAACCCCTTATGTCTATAATCTGGCCTACTGCCACCTCTACAGCTTTGTCTCTTGAAAGTTTTTGACATCTGCATTCCCATCTATCCCCTCCACACTGTTGCAAATTATGTTATATATGTATGAAATGCTTTTCTACTGCTCCATTTATACCTCGTGCTGCCCTCTGTGTCACTTTGTCTACTTATATTGCTCCTTTAATTCTTGAAACTTCTAAATCATTGCTGTAGTAGGCAGAGTAATGGCCCTCTGAAGATGTTTATCAGTAAATTGTTCAAACATTTTACTATGTGTGATGCTTAATTTTATGTGTAAACTCATCCTGGCCACAGTACCTAGATATTTGGATACATTATTTCCATATATCCAGAACTGTAATATAATAAATTTGTGTTGTTTTAATTCATTAAGTTTATAATTTGCTACTCCTAATGCAGATTTTGATACCTGGAAGTGGGGTGTTGCTATGTAAATACCTAAAATGTGGAGGTGTTTTTGGAATTCAGCAGTTGGCAGAAGATGGAAGAATTCTGAAGGAGATGATAGCAAATGTCCAAATTCCTTAAATAGACTGTTGGTATAAATATAAATGTTGACCACTCTGCTAGTGAGGATGAAGGAAGTAAGAAACACAGTAGAGAAAACCTGTATTATCTTAGAGAACATTTAAATCATCATAAACAGAAAAATGGCATTAAAAGTGCTGCTGGTAAGGTGTCAGAAGAAAACGAGAAACTGGGAAATGGAGGAAAAGTGATCCTTGTTATATAGTGGCAGAAAGCTTGGCTGAGTTTTGTCCTATATGGAAAGCAGAACTTAAAAGCAATGAAATTGGTTATTTACCTGGGTTATTCCAAGCAAAGTATTGATGATGTGATCCAGTTTCTTCTTGTTGCTTGGTAAAATAAGACATAAAGGAAATAGATTGAGAGGAGAGCTATTAAGCAAAAGGAATCAGGACTTTATGATTTGAGAAATTCTCAGCCTATTAAAATTATAAAAGATCATAAAACTAGAAGATTCACTGTCAGGAAATCATGCTCTGGACAGAAAGCCAAGGGTGTGGCTGATTGACTTTTTGTTAGTGGCTTGGAAGGATAAAAAAATGTCGGGGTATTCAGTTACATTGGAGGCTCTTTGAAGACATTGGGAATGTGACTCATGGATCCTCTCAGCCATCTAAACAGAAGTCAAGAATAGATATGGAATTATATAGGGAAGACCTATGGAGGAGCCTCTTGTCTAATGGAATGAATTTGTGAGTCATACATGAGAGATCCACAAGGATCTCAAAAATGTTATATCATGAAAAACACTGCCAGTTTGGACTGAAAAAGACAGAAAAAGATAAAATAAATGAAGGCTGTTATACACCAAAAATTCCACAAGAGAAAACAGGCTGATAAAATGACTTAGCTGCAAACATATGCTACCCTTCATAGGCGTAAAATACTATGCCTCCAAGGGCAGGACCAGGAGCCCAGAAGGCAGAGCTAAGAATCGCCAAGAACCACCAAGAAGTATTCTCAGGCTTTAAAACCTAATAAGATTTGTACAGCTGTATTTCAAAATTGCTTGGGGCCAGTGGCTCCTTTTTTTCCTTTCCATTTTCTCCCTTTTTAAATGGGATTGTCCATAACTCTCATTCTATCTCTGCCCCACCATTCTATTTTGAGAAAATATAACTTGTTTCTTAAGTTTCATGATTTCACAGCTTAAGAGGAATGTATTTATGGTGAATTATACCCAGGATCTCACCCATACCTGATTTAGATGATTTAGTTGAAAAAATTTGAGACTTCTAAACTGACATTTGATGAAATTTTGCACATTAAGTTGATGTCATAATGGGTCAAGACCTGTGGGGATGTTGTCACGGGGTGAACTTAATTTGCAGAATGGATGTGAATCTTGGGGTCCAGTGTGAACTGTCATAGGCAGAATAATGGTCCCCAAATATGCCCACTTCTTAATTCCCAAAACCTGTGAATATGTTCCCTTACATGGCAAAAGGGACTTTGCAGCTTTGATTAAGCTAAACATATTGAGATGGGAAGATTATCCTAGATTATACAGGTAGGCCCAGTGTAATCACAGGGCCTTATAAGAGGGTGTCAGGAGTATCAGAGTCAGAGAGATATTTGAAGACTCTACCTTCTGACTTTGAAGTTGAAGGAAGAGGCTACAAACCAAGGAATGTAGGTGGCCTTTATAAGCTGTAAAAGGTAAGGAAACAGATTCTCCCTTGGAGTCTCCAGAAAGAATACAGTCCCGCCAAGACCATGATTTTATCCCAGTAAAACCATTTCACACTTCTGATCTCCAGAGCTTTAAGATAGTAAATTTGTGTTGTTTTATGGTACTAAGTTTCCAGTAATCTGTTATAGCAGCAATGGGAAACTAATACAGCTATCTTTATATGAAGACTTTGCAAGTCTTTTCCACCTATATTCTTTATGAAAGTAATCCTTCTTCTGAAATGCTTTAGCATTTTAATTTTACTTTTGTTATTGTACTTATAACACTGATTAATTTTTATTTTTAAAAGTAAAGAATTAGATTGAACTCCTCATTCCCTTGCTTAGCTGCTATATTCTTTAATCAGCATCTCCCCCTTTAAGCCTATGTAAATTCTTAGCCCCTATGTCACATTCTCATCAAATTACCAGCATCATTTTTCACAGATCTAGAAAAGATAATCCTAAAAATTCATATGGAACCAAAAAAGAGCCTGAATAACCAAAGCAATATTAATCTAAAAGAACAAATCTTGAAGCATCACATTACTTGGCTTCAGATTATACTACAAGGCTATAGTAACCAAAACAGCATGGTTTTGGTTCAAAGGTAGAAACATAGATCAATGGAACAGGATAGAGAACCCAGAAATAAAACGATATAGCTATGACCAACTATTTTTGTACAAAGCAGACAAAAATATACACTGGGGAAAGGACACCTTTATTCAATAAATGGGAAATTGGATAGCTACATGCAGAAGAATGAAACAGGATCCCTATCTCTCACCATATACAAAAAAATAAATCAAGATGGATTAAAGACCTAAATGTAGGATCTAGAATGTGTGGTTTCTGGAATAAATCATAGGAAAAACTCTTCTAGACATTGGCCAAGGTAAAGAATTTATGACTAAGACCCCAAAGGCAAATACAGCAACAACAAAAATAAATAAGTGGAACTTATTTAAACTAAAAAGATTCTGGACTGCAAAAGAAAAAAATCAACAGAATAAATAGACAACCTACAAAATGGGAGAAAATATTCACAAAAAATATATCTGATAAAGGGCTAATGTCCAGAATCTACAAAGAACTCAAATCAGCAAGAAACAAACAAACAAAAAAACTCCACTAAAAAGTGGGCAAAAGACATGAACAGAGTTTTTTCAAAAGAAGATATACAGATGCCCACAGACATATGAAACTATGCTCAACATCACTATTGATCAGAGAAATACAAATTAAAACCACAATGAGATACCACCTTACCCCTATCAGAATGGCCATTATTAAAAAGTCAAAAGCCTATAGATGTTGGTGGGTATTCAGTGAAAAAGAAATGTTTATAAACTGTTGGGGGATGTGAATTAGTACAACCTCTATGGAAAACAGAATGGCAATTCTAAAAAACTAAAAGTAAATCAATAATTCAATCTAGGAATACCACTACTAGGTATCTATCTACCCAAAGGAAAAAAAAGTCATTATATCAGAAAGATACTTGTATCCAAATATTTATTGCAGCACAATTCACAGTTGCTAAGATGTGGAATTAATCTAAGTGCCCATCAGTTGATGAATGGATAAAGGAAATGTGGTGTGCGTGTGTGTGTGTAGATATATATATGGTGTATATATACAACATATATATATGGTGTACACACACACACACACACATACACACACATACCCTACAGAGTACTACTCAGCTATAAAAAGGAATGAAATATTGTCATTTGCAGCAACTTAGGTGAAACTGGAGACCATTATCCTAAGCGAAATATTTCAGGAATGAAAAAACAAATACGACATGTTCTTACTAATAAGTGGGAGCTAAATAATGGGTACACATGGTCATAAAGTGGTGTAAAGGACAATGGAAACTAAAAAGGGAGAGGTTGGGACGGGTAAGGAATGAAAATTTACCTATCAGGTAAAATGTACACTATTCTGGTGATGGACACATTAAAATCCCTGACTTTAGCATTATACAATTCATCTATATAACAAGAACACTTGTGCCTCTAACATTTTGAAATAAAAATTATAAAAACAAACAAAAAACCCTCCCAAAGCCTCAAAATTACCTAATTCCTATAAAAAGACAAAATGTGAACATTTCAAACCCAACCAATGGAAAACAGCAAAAACAATTAACAAAACAAAATGTATACTTTTAATATCTTCATTATTAAAGAATAAAAAGACTAAAATCAAGAAATTTAATATTTATAACACTAATTTAGAAGATAAAGCAATTAAAAATCATGCTTAATGTAAGTAGCATAAAAGAATTAATAACTTTTGAAATTAACAAAGTTAAAAATAAATATATATTAGAAAAATTAATTCCAAAGTTGTCATTTTTAAAAGGCTAATAACATATATAAAGCTTAAGCAAAACAGTGAGAGAGTAAAGGCAGTTGTAATTAGGAATGAGAAAAAATTATGTAATTGACCTTTGAATAACACGGGGAAGGAAGACTGACCCCCTGCACAGGTGAAAATCCACATGTAATTTTTGACTTCCCAAAACTTAACTACTAATAGCCTACTATCGATTGGAAGCCTTGATGATAACATAAACAGTCTATTAACATGTATTATATATGTTATATGCATTGTATATTGTGTTTTTACAATAAAGGAAGCTAGAGAAAAGAAAATGTTATTAAAAAAATCATTAGGAATAGAAAATAGGATTACAGTATTGTACTGTATTTATCAATACCATAAGTTTATGTTGTCTATTTATAAGATAAGCCTTCTGTCTGTGAGCAACCACAGCTGTAGATCTCAATCTATAGTACATATCAAGCAATTCAAATTTTTCTTCTAATGTCATGACTTTTCTCTGCTTCTTAGGAACACTTCCAACATCACTAGTGGCACTTTGTGTGGGCCCCATGGTGTTATTCGAAGCTTACGTTATTGCACTAAACATGATGAAGAATATGCCAGAACCATGAGAGATCACTTTTTACTGCTATATGCAGTTTACTGGAGAGACGAACTGCTCACATGGAGATGATTAGGACCACACGTCATTTTAAATAGATACTCTCAACACTTGACCTCACCACAATAGCAACAGAAGGTGGCTATAAAATTATTATAGTCATACTGTATATGCTATAGTTAACTTCATGCGGTTATGATTTAATACCGTATCTTTTAACTTTTAATAATACATTTGTGTATATATTTTATGGTAGCAAATGATAATATAGACTAGTATCTGCATATATGTTATGTATTCATAACATATGTAACTTTTTCTTAATTTTTTTGATATTTCTAGGCAGTTCTTCTGCAAGTTTTTCAAATTGTCACAAACCTCCAAAATTTTTTCCAATATATTTTTAAAATTCTGCCCATCAATGGACCCATGCTGTTCAAGGGTCAACTGTATACTCAGTGGTATATTTCCTCTGAAATTAAAGAAAACATATATAAGAATATTATATGCAACTCTTTGATAAAATTTTTTTTAATCTAGAAGAGATAGATAATTTTCTAACATATATTATGATGGTTAACTTCATGTGTCCAGTTGACTGGGTTAAGGGATACCCCAATAGTTGGTAAAGAATTATTTATGGGTGTATCTGTGAGGATATTTCCCGAAGACCTTAGCATTTGAGTCTAGTCATATATTGAGTAAAGAAGATCTGCCCTCACCAATGCGGGTGGGCATCATACATCTGTTGAGGGTCTGGATAGACAAAAAGGTGGATAAAAGGCCAATGCATTCTGTTTAAGCTGGGACATCTATCTTCTCCTGCTCTCGGACATTTGTGCTTCTGGTTCTCTGTCCTCTGGATTTGGATGAAGACTTTATGCTATTGGCTCCCCTGGTTCCCAGGCCTCCTTGTTTGGACTGGAGCTACACTGCCAGCTTCCCTCAGCCTCCACCTTACAGACAGCAGACCTGGGACCTCTCAGTTCCCATAATCATGTCAGCCATTCTCTCTTTATATATAAATCTCAATCTCTCTATCACTCTTTATATATAATATTCCTACTGGTTCTGTTTCTCTGGAGAACACTGACTAATACACACATTAAAGATGAGCTTTTTAGAATGGCATTGGATCAGTCACTAAAGATTAGAGATGTAGAATCATAGACCTGAGCTTTGGGCCTTGACCATCTAAGTATCATCAGAGGGAGTAGGAGCCTTACACCAAGACAAGCCCTTCCCTGTTATGAGATACCTACAGCAGGCTAACATACACCATCATGCAGTTACAATTCTATGTACAGTCCTCCTGTCGTATCTGTGGGTGATTGGTTCCAGAAACTCCAATGGATACCAAAATCCACTGATGCTTAAGTCCCTTATATAAAATGGTGTAGTATTTGCATATAAACTATGCATATCTTCCCCATACTTTAAATCATATGTAGATTGCTTATAACTAATACAATGTAAATGCTATATAAGTAGTTGTTATAGTATTTTTTTATTTGTATTTTTTTGTTGTATTGTTATTTCTATTGTTTTTATTTTTTGAATATCCATCATAGTCGAATAAACAGATACGGAACCCTCAGATTTAGAGGACCAACTGTAATTTCCTGTGTTTTTAATTACATATTTTAAAATAACATTATCAATATCTGTATTCTTATGAAAGTCTACCAGAAGGAAGAGGAATTAATTTCAAGTATTTAATTCTCTCTGATCATTGAATCTTGCTATAAATTAGAACATTGGAAGTCTGTTTGTTCCTATTTTTTTCACTTGTATATATGAGACGGAAGTGGATATTTCCTCCCTGTGCTAAGCCTGCAAGGCTAAGGTCCAGATTTTGATGTATGGTAAGATAAAAACACCTAAATGATAGTGAAATTGCAATGGGATTTCTTGGTACTCAGGCCCATTCTCTTTGCTATAGACACCAATGACCAACCTCACTTGGTCCCTGTATGTGTTAGCAAAACTGATCAGCAGACTATGAGACACAGTAGTCCCCTGTATCCTTCGGGGATTTATTCCAAAATCACAGTGGATGCCTGAAACCACAGATAATATGGAACCCTATATATACTATGTTTTTTAATTCAATAACCAAAGTGATTCCTAAGTGACTAATGGGCAGGTGGCATATACAGTGTGGATACACTGAACAAAGACTCGATTCACATCCCAGGTGAGATGGAGCAGTATAGCAGAGATTTCATCACACTACTCAGAAGGGTGCACAATTTAAAACTTATTAATTTTTTATTTATGGAATTTGCATTTAATATATTTTTCACCTAGGTCCACCCACCTCCATTTAACATGTTTGGACTGAAGTTGACCATGGGTAACTGAAACCATGGAAATGCAGATAAGAAGGGACCTCTGTAATTTCTACTTGCACTATCTCATTTATTCTCATCACATTATCACAAAAGATATATTTTTAGTGTAATTGGACAAATAAGGAAATTGAAGTTCAGAGAAATATAATGACTTGACCAAAGTGATAAAATCAGTTGAAGAGCATAGACAAAACTCAGTACTGTTTCCTACATAAGTCTTCAAAATCTCTTCTGGAAATTAAATTATAATTGATTTATCAAAATGACTTATGCATCAGAGTGCATTTTGTTTATTATTTCTCTAATAATTAAATTCAATAGAATTCTCTGATGTGTTTGTGTCTGAAGTGCTTTGAGGCTCATTAAGTAGAGCATTTGTCATTGTTTTATGCAGTTCAGTTGGAACATCATCATCTGGAAATTACACTACAGGCTGGTTGAATGTCAGAAACACAGTATCATCAATGTTTTCTTGGAGGTTATAAAGACTATTTTAAGTTGTGTGTCAAATAAATTCTTGTTATCTAGGACCAATGTTAAAATTATATTCCTGTCATGCAAATATTAGATATCTTCAATATATATTTATTGGATGGAAGCATGCACTATATCTCTTGTAAGCCTAGAATTTTCACCTTACCACATCCCAAGCCAAAAGTCACTCCAAATGATACATGAAGCTCATGACTCCAAAAGCTACACCTCTACCTGGGTTCCTGAGTCCCACATTCTATTTCAAATCTCTAGTTGCATATTTTTCATGAATTTCCTTTGTGTACCTCAAAATCCACCTCACATGAATCTGACACCATTCATGGTTTCCCTTTGCAAACCTGCTCCCCGCTGTTCCCCAACTCTCTTTTTGGTATTTTCTTAGTAACCTGAGCTAGAAATGTTGGTGTCATCTTTACTTTCTTAGTGTCATAGCATCAAGTCTTTTCCCCTAAATGTCCCACTGACTCTATCTCTGAAATATCCCTTCCATTCATTGCATCTTTATAAATACCTTTATCAAACATGCAAAGTGCTTGTTATATGCAAGAGTAATACATTTAATCAAGTAACTCTCTGGGAACACACAGCTGTTGAACCCTGGAGTAAGGATTCAGCACTGGGCAGTCTGGCTCTGGAAGGTCTCAGTGACTGCACTGTGCTGCCTCCCATGGCCTGCCCATCCCAGTGCTGCCAACATGATTCAGGTCTGGTCAGTAATCTCCCAAATGTTCTTTCTGCATCTGGTAGTTCTATTCTTCCTAAACAATCAAAAAGGGTAAATAGGGTGGGGAGGGAAGCAAGAGAAATCCTTTTGCCCTTATTATTTTATTCTCCTCATACTTTAAACCTTAGGAAACTCTCATCACCTTACTCCTCTCCTTTCTACCTCACAACTCCCCCAATTCATACATTTCCTTAATAATGTCATCCTGCCTTCTCCTACTGTCACTTTCCTTCAAATAGTCTTATCAGTCTCAAGTGATGTAGTGCACTGTCCTAGCTCAGTGCCTATATTTGTGCTATTCCCAGCTTTTGAAATGCCTTTTCCATGTCACACCACATGTTCAGTCCCATAAGTTCTTCAAAGTCAAGTTTTTCTTTTAAAGCCCTCCTTGCCCAAACCTTTCTTGATTCCTAAATGAAGTAATCTCTCTCTCTCTCTTCCTCTCTCTCTTTTGTGTTCTCACAGTACCTCTTTCATGGTACTGTAGATAAATTATTCTAAGGTGCTAGGGAAGGCAGGGGCTCACAAAACTGGAAAGAACAATTCAAGGTAGGAAGTAGAACAAGTATGGAATGTCAGTGTTAGGTAAATCTCCAACTTCAAACCTTTTACAGGGAAGGACCTTAAGAACTTATGAGAGCAAGGGACTTGTTATGAATTAGCAGAAACTACTGATTCTGAATTCAGGGTATTTCATCAGTACCATTAATATGCCTCATCCATTCATACATCCGAATGGTTAGCAGTCACTAACCATGATAGAAAACTTGGAAAAATATCCATAGAACACTGCAAAGAAGATTAATAAAATATTCCATGTGTTTGATTCCATTTATATAAGATTATGAATGTATTAATAATATATGTATGCATGGGTGTTTAGGTGTGCATGAGAGAGAAGAGATTAATGTGCAGAAAAATGTTCAGCAAAGTTCTAAAAACATGTTTGGATGGTATTTTTTTCTATATCATTTTTGGTATCATTTAAAATATTCACAAAACAAGAATACATTATATTTATGATTAGTAAACACACAAAAGGGCTGAATTGCTATTTTGGAAAGGAAATGAGTTCTTCCAAATATTTGCTTGGGAGATACAACACAAATTGTATTAGAGGATCCCTATCATTTTTGTTTTTTAATTTCCATTTTGATGATATATTCAGGAAGTATTTTTTAACCAGGTACCGTAGCAAGGACAGAACTGTTCCTCTGTTCCTCAAATTCAGTCTTAGGTAAATTAACAAAGTTGCTGTAGTTGTTCTTTATCTACTCACCATTAAAAAAAGGAGGAACACCATTTCCCAATATAACATTCCCCTCCCCCCGGGTGTCCTATGACCATATTAGCCAAGAAGACTGAAATCCTCCTGTGTGTTTCTTTTAACAATTTGCATAATATGTTTATAAGCAATTTAAAAATATGGCCTAAAGAGACATTAATGGACTGAAAGGTCATACTTTAAATAAGTTCTATTTAAAGGTCACATCATACTTAGGGGGTCTTCCTGGGACCAGGTGTACTATAACTTTTACAGCATTCTTGATTGCCCCAAAAAGCATATTTCACTAAATCTCTGACTGTTCTTCATTACGGAGAAATGAGGATTCTATCTAAACAAAATATTTTAACATTTTGAGAACAACAGATTTTTTATTTTTCATAGGCACATTCTTTGATTGTTTGTCCTGGTTCCCCTCAGACTGTACACGTACTTGTGCCTAGTTTCAGCATCTGTCCTACCCACTTCAGAGTCCATGTGAATCTGCTTACCACGACTCCATGTAATTACAATTTGGGCAGCATTTGCTAATTCACATTGCTGAGGCAGTGCCATGTGGTGCCAAGAGCATGGGCCTTGGAGCCAGGTGGACCTGGGCTCGTGCCTTGGTCCCTCCCATTGCCAAATGACCTTAGATAATATGCTTAACTTCTTTGAACTTCTATTTCCTTGTGTGAAAATGGAAGTAATTCTGAATCCTGATCCTTGTGAGAAATTTGTGACTCAGGGAATGTGTTTATAAAGTGCTTAACAGTGACTGGCATATTGTAGGTTCACTATAATGTGTAGCTATTAAAAATATAATGAAAACCTGTCCACATTCTCTCCTAGGGGATGCCACAGTGATTTTCCTCTATGAAAATTATGATGTGAAAACTGATAGATGGCTCATGGTCTTTTCTATTGTAAAATTAATCATTTGGATTTTAAAACATTGTATTTCAAAAAGTACCTCTGCATATATTATGTGCCACAACAATCCTATGAGGCATATATTTATATATATTTATATTAATATATGTACATATATATACATACACTATACACACACATATATGTATATAAAATATCCACATTTAACGGATGAGAACATTGAGGCTCAAAATGTTAAGCCTGAAAATACCTTAGGTAGGAAGAGGGCAGGTTAGCAATAGAACCCAGGTGTTCAGAAATGAAGGGAAATTCTTTGTAGAGCACATCCATGCCTTCCCCTATACAAGCACAACTACCTACTCAATTTAAGATAAGAATAAGCTTGAGTTCCTCCTATATGTCGGGCATACTGCTAGAAATTTGTACAACTATGTCGTGTAATCTGGGTAGTAACTCTCTGGAGGAGGTATTGTTTCCATTTCACAGATAAAGTCAGTTGACTTGCCTGTGGTCACACGACCACTAAGGGCCGTGCAGGGGCCAAGTGAAAACTTTCCCTTTGCCTCCTGAAGGTTCGCAGAAAAATCAACTTAACAAAAGGCAGATTAATTGGAGGAAAGGCATGTAAATGTTATTAACATGTACACGGGAGCCTTCAGGATGAAGATCCAAAGATACAGGGGAAATTGTCTTATTTTTATGTTTAGTTTTAACAAAGCATAGACAGCCTTGTAAAAATATGATTGGACAAAAAGGGTATGATCTCATATTGATAGACTGAGTGGGGAAACCCAGTGAGGCCTGTCTAGATTCTTCTTGGCCTCTCTGAGCATATGTTTGTTTCTTCTGGGTAGGGGGCAGGACCCTCTCCGGAATGGGAATCTTATGACCTGTAGCCAAACAAGAAAGGTCAAAAAAATTTTTTGGACAGTGTTTACACCGAAAGTCACGGGAAAAGTTAGAATAATATTTTTAGGTTTTATGGCTGGCTTTGGGAAAAGAGAGTTTTGGTTTCTATGACCTAGCTTGCAGAAGATTCTGGTCCTATGTCTAGTCTCAGGGGAAAATGGAAGTAAGAAACAGGAGGGCAAGAAAAGGTCAGAAAAAAAAAAAACTCTTTTGGTTCTGAGACTGTTTCTGAGGTCTTTATTTTGGGGTATTGTTTTCTGAGTCCTGACAGTTGGATACAAAAATGTTTGAAAAATATTGGATCGAATGGTCAGTAAACTCTAACCAGTTCTAAACTTTTTTTTTTTTTTTTTTTTTTTTTTTTTTTTTTAGAGACGGGGTCTTGCTCTTGGTCAGGCTGGTTTTGAACTCCTGACCTTGAGCTATCCACCCGCCTCGGCCTCCCAGAGTGCTAGGATTACAGGCGTGAGCCACCGCGCCCGGCCAAGTTCTAAACTTTTAAGATTCTTCTCCCTTAAGATAATGCCCAGGTGGGATTCTTCTAACTTTTGAAAGTGAAGCATTTTCATAATTATTGAGAGTCGAAAACTAAGCATATCAAGAGAGTACAAAACTAAACAGCAATAAGAATACAAATGCTCCAACAATTTGGATGATATTCCTGAACACAGCACTGAGTGACAGAAGCCAGCCTCGAGTAGTGTCAATTGTATTTTTCCATTTACAGAGGACATAGAATGAGGCACAACCAATCTAGGATGTTAGATGTCAGGAGAGTGGTTAATATTTGGGGGAGGCAGAGACTGAAAAAAGTATGAAGGACCAACCCTCCTAGGATGCAAGCTACATCTGTGTTCAGCTTATACTTTAATATATATTATTTTCTGTATTTATTATATATAATAAAAAGTTGACAGTACACGAAGCAGACACTCATTGGCTATTAACTTTTTTGAATGTGGTTAGATATGTATTAGTTGGGGGCCTCCCTTGGGGTAGACTTTGAAACAGCCCGAACCCAGGAAGCAGTGAAGATGGCCTCATTTGGATGCCTGGTGATAATGGTAGGGAAGAGAGGGCTCTAAAACACCTATAGGGAATATAAGCAAAAAGGATTTTTCTGCAGAGGCTCTGTGTTCAAGGAGTTGGTCAGGGAGGGAATACAGTGGTACAGGGGCAAGTAAGTGTGCAATCAGTAACCACCAGCAGGGCTAGGCGGGAGAGATGATTCTGCTGATCCTAGGTACAGGCTAATCAAAGTCAAATAAACAGAATCACAGAGAGTAAGAGTTCAAACTTTGGATAAACTGATTTTCAATGTTAGCTATCATATCAGGAAAAAGTTACCTAAATTCAACGGGCTTCATTTACCTTTTTTCTCAAATGGATATAACAATACCAAAATTGTGGTACTGGAAAGATTAAATGAGGTTAATTATATCAAATTTATAGCATGGTGCGTGGCAGGTGGTAAATGCTGATTTTTCCCATTCCCTCCTCTCCACACTTCAGATTTTGAAATAAAGATTGAATGTAAACATTTGGAGTCAAGAAGCAAGCGTTTTCCAGGCAGCAGGAAGAATGTAATGAAGTACGGAAAGGTGGCAAGTCATGGCCTGTGTGTGGAGGACAGGTAGACAAAGAGTAAAGATTTTGGTTGGGGGAGGGTTACAGAGGGTCTCCAAAGGCAAAGTTCAGATTTCATGTTTTTAGCCTTTGGTGAGCTGTTGAGCAGAGTTTCAGTTTAATGGAGGCACTGAGGACGATGAAGATTGGGGAAGCCCTGAAGATGGAGATCATACCATGGTGACTCTTATTTCACCCTAACAATGAAGTTGAATCTGAGTGAGGATTTAATGGAAAATGAAAAATAAATCATTCTCCAAGCTGCTTTGACTTTGTGAACCCAAAATCTCACTTGAGAGGAATCATCCTGAAGTTTGACATCAGCAGGATTGAATTTTTTATCTTTCAATCTGATTTCTTGAGCATCAGCCAAAGCTCAGCTGTCATGATTTCCCAGTTCTGTTTGGATTAAAATTATTCTGTTCAAAAGGAAAAAAAAAATCCTAACACAAATTCCTTGTTGTGCCCAGATACTGCCTCTTGGACAGTTTTTCTGGGTCAGACTCTCCGTGAAGACACTAAACTTACCTTCTTTGGTAAAAAAAACAAACCGGAAGGAACAGAGTATTGCAGTCTTCTACCACGGCCCAAAGAAAGAGGCTTCAGAAGGGAGAACATTTCTTGTTTCTTGGGAGAGAAGGGTAGTATTTTTACAGTGGGTAATACACACATACTTTTTTTCTCCTTTTAGTAATCTAGCTCAAATGAGCTTTTCTGCTATAATCAAGATATGTCCTCGGTGCTTTACTCTCAGAGTATACCTTACTCTCTAGGTGAATAGCAAAAAAATAAAAAATAAACATTTGTTTCCCTTGGGGTAGGATAAAATAAGGCTGGCATTCATCCTAGGTAACTGGGCATTGTTCCCCAGTCCTCTTACCTGCTGAGCCAGGGCATTTAACTCAGTGTGGCACCCTCTTTGAAAGTAACCCCAGTTAGTAAAGCAAAGTGCCAATAGAAGAATTGCGTATTCTAGGGGAAACAGCCAGCTGTTACATGCCATGCAGGAGTGCTTTCAATTTTGGGACAATCATTGTCTTCTTAACAATGACTTCCAATACAGATTTGTCATTCACTAAAGATAAGAGAAAGTATGATGTTAGACCTGTTTCTCTGCATCTCTTCAAAAGCAGGTGCCAGAAATGAGTTACTCAGGAAAATATAGAAAAGGACAAGAATAGAAATGCACTGATTATGTCATTAATAGACTTACAATCAGGGCTTTAAGTGTTTACTACTTGCTGTCATCATCACATCACGTTAGGAAGGTTTCTAAGCACACTATTTCTCTCAATTCCCCTGTATCTAATCTGTATACTTTCTCTAGCTACAACATGAAAATCTCAAAAGTATCACTAATTTATCCTCCTCTGTCTTCTTACTTTAGAATACCATTGCTATGGTCTGAATGTTTGTGTCCTCCCCAAATTCACATGTTTAAACCCAATCCCTAACACAATAGCATTAGGAGATGAGGCCTTTAGGAGGTGATTAGGTCATGATAAAGCCCTCAGGAATGGGATTAGTTCCCTTATAAAAGAAGCCTCTAAGAGAGCTTGTTTGTGCCTTGCACCATGTGAGGATAGAGCAAGAAGGTGCCATCTATAAAGCAGAGAGCAAGCCCTCACCAGACACCAAATCTGCTAGAACCTACTTGATCTTGGACTTCTCACCCTCTAGAACTGTGAGCAATAAATTTCTGTTGTTTATAAACGATCCAGTCTGGGGCATTTTGTTATAGCAGCCCAAATGGACTGAAATAATCATTCATGTCAGTTTTTTCCTCCGTGCTCTGCCAACAACTTGGGCCAGATCCTCAAAAATTTATATCTAGTCTGTGGCAATATTCTTCTGGCTGAATTTTCTGCCTTATGGCTATACATTTCAGCTCAATTCATCTTTTTTAAATATCAATTTCATCATGATGTTTTAAAATTTAAGCACCTTTAATAGTTTTGTTTTCTAAATGTCCATCACCTGGCTTTCAAGCTCCTCCATAACATGGCCTCATCTCAATTTTCTGTCTTCTACTGTTCTCTAATTCATCTCCCCTATTACACATAGGGGAGATGGAGCTTCATCTATCCATTCATCAAGAACTTATGGAGCAGCCAATACACATTCAACCACAAGATTTGTCACATAAGAGAAGCTCAGTTAATATTTGTTGCATAAATGAATCTATGAATCTAAAAAACTTTCTACTTTCCATTTTTCTCTGTATGGAATTACCTTTACCCTCCCTATATAAACCCAACAATCTTTCCAGGTCTGGGTCCAAACTCCCCAGGGAGCCCTCTCCTACTACTCCGGTCATTTAGTTTCATTTTTTCTCTCAGTTTTTATAGCACTGGCAATCTTTACTGCACCTTGAAGTATTTAATTAGACACCAATTTCTCTTTTATTTATAAATATTTTATTATTTGTTTGGATGGTGTGATATTTCCAAGGAGAGCTCAAGCTCTGTGAAGGAAAACTACCTGCCTTCGGCTATTTTGTATCCCTTTCATAAATCCACAATTAGTTAGGGCTAATGAATGGCGTTGGGTAGTTTGATGTGTCCACCCAAGTCATGCTCTCTTCTCCTAGAATATACTTGTGCCCACAGTTTTGGCTTAGTAAACACTGCAGGGACCTTGAGTCTCCTCTTGAGAAACACCTCCTTAGAACCAAGGGAACATCTGAATCAAAATTCGGTCATCCAAACTGCTCTAAAAATATAAGCTGTAATTTAGATTTGGCTCACATATATTGATAAACTGAATTAGCTGGAAGTAGAAAGGAAAGAGGAGAATTTCTTATACAGCCACTGGATCACAGAAGTGACGGGGCCTCCTGGTAAAGACCCTTGCCCTTTCCTGAGCTCTCTGGTCCCAGCTCCCGGGATGCACAGCTGTGCCACATGTCCTACACTACATTCTTTGAGCCCCAGCATATCCTGACAACACCTCCCTTCCTTTTTTCTAAGTTAGTTTGGCCGGTAAATAAAAGAGCCTTACTTAAAGTCTTTTTCTAGAGAACGTGCTCCTCTGGGAAGAGAGCAGGATTTTCCTCTTCTCCCTGGCTCTCTGCCTAGGTCTTTTTGACTTTTTGTACTTTGACTCAGCTACTCTCACCTCGTTTCTCATGCTTCCCTTTTCTTTTTCCATAGAACCTTACTTTGGGACTAAAACTCAGTGAAACTGAGGTCCCAAAGCAGCAATAAATCCCACAGATTTCATAAGACATGAAACTGAGTGAACACAAAGTATTAATTTCTGATGAGGTCATCAGAATAGTTGTCATGAAAGCCAAACTAAATGTTTTCCAAAAGACTCTCATGAAACAAATTTGAGCCATAATTGAATATGTATCTTTTCTACAAATACTGAAATAGAACAAAAAAGAGTACTAAAATCTTGTATGAACAAAGATCCAGATGCTCAAGCATATTTTATTTGATATGATCATCTGACTATAACATTGATTTCTGGTGTTAAATACAGTGGTTGACAGGAATAACAATCTCTCATGTTTGGATAGTTTGCAGGTTACTGCAACCTTTGCAGGTTACTAAGTGCTTTCACATCCATGTCAGAAGTGCTTAAAACAGTCAAAAGCTGTGTTCCGTAGCCTCTTTCTTACAGCCGTGTGAGCCTGGACAACTTTTCTTATCGTCTCTGTTTCTTAGTTTCTCTCTTTGTGAGATGGGAAAAAATTAGCATGGATATCATAGAGTGAATGATAATTAATGTCAAAAATATGCAAAACCCTTAAAATAGTGATTATGCATGCTAGGCACTTTATTAGTTTTAACTATACTAGAAGTTGTAGTAGTAATTGTTAGTTGGCTCCCACAATCACCCAGTGAGGTAGGCTGGGCAAGGATAATTATGGATGCTTTATTTTTGAAGAAATCAAAACCCAGAGAGAATAAATGACTTGTTAATGGTAGTTGTATAACACAGTCTGAGGATGTTTGATGATAAAAGATTTCGAAACTGTGCAATTTACAGTGATTGCCAAAGACGAACTGCCTCATATCAGAGAGGGTCCCTCAAGCATCTGTGTTGGTGGGTGCCTCAGCCCCAGTGCCTGGGCCGAGTTGGGCATGTACTCACAGCTCAGTCAGAATTCCTCTGCCAGGAATTTGGCATTGGATGCAGAGTAAGAATATCAATATGAATAAAATTGAGAGAGAAAGAGTGAGAGACCCACTGTGAATAAAGTTCAGCCATGCAAACCCAGGAACTCTGGGTCACCATGTTCCTCCAGCATCTTCATATTCCACTGGTGGCTACTGAAGCAAATCTGGGTGATGAAAGCAGAATATCGCTTCATTGGCCACCAATTTTCCTATTTTTGTTTTCATCCCTTCCTAAGACCTGGCTATATTTCTTTTGAATAATTGTTATTCTGTGAGAAAACCCTTAACTACGGTGAGGCAATGTTGGCCACTGATTAAGAGCACTTGGGACTGGGCTGTTTGGATTCAAATCCTCCCTCTACCCTTTATTAGCTATGTGACCTTGGTTAAACACTCTGGTGTCACTTTGCTCATCTTAAAATAGCACCTACATTATCAGTACTATTTTCAGAAGGTAAATTAGATCATAGCTATAATGCCTTCAGAATGGCATCTAGCACTATAAATGCTCAATAACTATTAGCTATTACTCTGTTTATTATAAATTCTCCTTTGGGATTTACATTAGGTCAAAATGGTCTGCAGTGAAAGTATTTTAGGACATCATCATCTTCCAAGCAATCCAACTTGAAAATGACAGTCGTCTGATTTTTCTTTTTCCTTAATTTTCTAAATCTAATCAGTCACTAAGTCCTATTGATTTTTGCACTGTGATTCCCCCTGCTATGGCCCTGTTCTATACATCCTCATTTCATCATATGTGGCCCACTAGAAGGCCAACATGTCTGTGTTTTATACGAGTCCCAGAGTAAATCACTGTAGGCTCAGAATCACATTTCGAAATGGGTTGATCTTCCCTACCTGAATAACGACTGTTTATTTTAGGTAGGAAATATTCTTTCCTAATCCCCACAATCTCCACTTAGAGAATAATGTTCTATCTCATTAATCCAGAGTTCAAAGCCCTTTATGATCTGGCCCCTACTCAGTATTCAGTTCTCATTTCCTGATTCATGCTTGACATCACTTACCCTCTATCTTCACTGGACTGATTATTCACTCTCCATAAATACACTTAGTCGTTCTGTACCTTGGTAACTTTGTTCCCTGTGGAATCTTTCCTGCCTATCACAATCCTACTTATTGGACAAGACTGAATCAAGGACTTTGTCTTGCAAGAAGCCTTTCAGGATATCTAGGCAAACTGGGGAGGGCAGGGTATAGGAAGAAGGGTGTCCTTAGCACACCCCATCCTTTTGCTGGCTTTTGTTTGCTCACTGGTAAACTGCAAAGCTTGCAGACATTGGGTAGGAGATAGAGTACATGTCTCAGGCAATGTAAACCGACATGTTACTGAAAGACATAACTGGGGAATTTGATTTATTTTGGGCCCCAAAAAAGTCACAAAAGAAAGCTACAAAGAGATAAAAATTGGGCAGTTTAAACTACTTTATTTTCTCCTGAATAAAAGTAGAAGGCTTGTGCATGTGTCATCTATAGGTCAACAGCTAGTTCCTTCGGAAAGAAACCGTAAACTAGACATGTTAAATAAAATAGTGATTTGAAAGTGTTTTCCTCTAAGGCATTAACTGTGCCATGTGTAAACCATTATCAATGTCCTCTCCAAGTACGTGGGTCTCATTCCATTATTTAAAGGAAACAGACAATTGGAAACTGCTCCTGAGTATGTCTTGGGAACAAACCATTTCATTTATCTACTCTTGTGTCATGACAACGTTCTTCCTACATTATTAATAATCACCTAATCACCACGGCCCTATTAGGGAAGTACTAGCATTATTTCTGTCTTGTAGTTGATGAAACTGAATCTTTGGGAAGTGAAGTTACTTTCCCAAGAGTCCAGTTTTAGTAACTTTTCTAACTCATGGTACTACTAGTAAGTGGAAGAGCAGGAATTGAATGTAGGTTTGTCTGACTTCAAAGGCTATGTCTGGTAGAGGTGCACCAAATCTCAGGACTTCTATTGTCTTCTTACAGTTAATAGTTAGGCATATTTAGAGAAACCGCTTAATTTGCCAACCAAATTGGAATATTTTGAGAGTGAAAGTGGGTGCTATCAAAAATTATGCTGGTTGTTCATTACAGCATTATTCACAATAGCCAATAGCCAACATACAAAAACAACCAACATGTCCATTGATGGATGGATGAATAAATAAGTTCTCTCTCTCTCTCTCTCTCTGTCACATGCACGCGCGTGCGTGCGCACACACACACACACACACAGAGGAATATTATTCAGTCATTAAAAAGAAGGAGACTTTGCCATTTGTGACAACGTGGATGAACCTGGAGGACATTATGCTAAGTGAAATAAGCCAAACACAGAAATAAAAAATACTATATGATCTCACTTACATGAGGAATCTAAAAACAAAAAAAAAATTCAAATAAATAAAAATATATACACTGGGGAAAAGAATCCTTATTCAATAAATGGTTCTGGGGGAACTGGATATAGAAGGCTGAAACAGAATCTGCACCTTTGACCTCTCACAAAAATCAACTCAAGGTGGATAACAGACTTAAACTTAAGGCATGAAACTATAAGAATTCTAGAAGAAAATGTTTGAAAAACTCATATAGACATTGGCCTAGGCAAGGAATTTATGAAGAAGACCCCAAAGGCAATCACAG
>VBSM01001265.1:49494982-49553237 GCA_008086735.1 Cheirogaleus medius
GCTTAATCCAGGATAGTATAAGCGGTGCTAGCTTGCTGTCGTTTCTTAGAATTGGGTAATATTCCATTGTGAACAGATACCAAATTTTAATTATCCACTCATGAATTGACAGGCACTTGGGTTGTTTCCATGTCCTTGTAATAGTGAATTGTGCTGCCATAATCGTTCGGGTGCAGATATCTTTATAATAGAATGTCTTATCCTCTTTTGATTGTTAGATGCCTAAACAATGCTATTGTTGGGTCGAATGGTATTTCTATTTTTAGCTGTTTGAGGTATCTCCAAATTCTCTTCCACAAAGGTTGCACTAATTTGCAGTCCCACCAGCAGTGTAAGAGTGTCCCTGTCTCTCCACATCCTCGCCAGCATTTGTTGTTTTGGGATTTCTTGATACGGGCCATTCTCACTGGGGTTAGGTGGTATCTCATTGTGGTTTTGATTTGCATTTCTCTGATGATTAGAGATGTTGAGCATTTTTTTATATGTTTGCAGGCCATTATTCTGTCTTCTTTGGAGAAGTTTCTGTTCATTTCTATTGCCCATTTCTTGATGGGGTTGTTTGATTTTTTCTTGTTAATTATTTTGAGTTCTAGATAGATTCTTGTTATTAGACCTTTATCAGAAGTGTAGACATGTCCCTAAATTTTCTTTTAGAATTTTTATGGCATCATGCCTTACATTTAAGTCTTTTGTCCATCTTGAATTAATTTTTGTACATGATGAGAGATAGGGATCCTGTTTCATTCTTCTGCATGTGGCTATCCAATTTTCCCAGAACCATTTAATAAATAGGGAATCCTTTCCCCAGTGTATGCTGTTGTCTGCTTTGCTGAAGGTCAGTTGGTTGTAGGTGTTCTCTATTCTATTCCTTTGGTCTATGTCTCTACTTTTATGTCAGTACCATGCTGTTTTGGTTAATATAGAATCATAGTATAATTTGTAGTCAGGTAATGCGATGCCTCCAGATTATTCTTTTTTCTTAAGATTGCTTTGGCTTTTTGCCTCTTTTTTGGTTCCAAATGAAGCTTAAATTATTTCTCTAGATCTGTGAAATATGACATTGATATTTTAATGGGGATTTCATTGAATCTGTAAATCACTTTGGGCAGTATGAACATTTTAACAATGTTAATTCTACCAATCCATGAGCATGATATGTTTTTCCATTTGTTTGTGTCACTTATGATTTCTTTCATTAATGTTTTATAGTTCTCCTTCTAGAGATCTTTCACTTACTTGGTTAAGTATATTCCTAGGTATTTTACTTTCTTTGCAATTATTGTAAATGGTATTGAGTCCCTGATTTGACTTTCAGGTTAATTATTGCTAGTATATAGAAATGCTACTGGTTTTTGTCCATTGATTTTATAAGCTGAAACATTGCTGAATTTATTTATCAATTCCCGGAGTCTTTTGGTGGAGTCTTTAGGGTTTTCTAGATACAAGATCATATCATCAGTGAAGAGTGATAGTTTGACCTCTTCTTTCCCAATTTGAATACACTTAATATTCTCCTCTTGTCTGATTGCTCTGGCTAGGACTTCTAGTATTACGTTGAATAAAAGTGGTGACACTAGGCACCCTTGTCTTGCTCCAGTTCTTAGGGGGAATGCTTTAAACATTTTCCCATTCAGACCTATTATTCTTATATTGGCCAGCTTTGCATAGTTTCATACTTCTCTGAGTGATTGTTCATTTTTCTTTACTTTTTTTCTGCATCTGTTACTGACTGGATTAGTTTGAAAGCCTCGTCTTCAAGCTCTGAAATTCTTTGATCTTCTTGGTCTAGCCTCTTGTCAAGGCTTTCTGCTGTATTTTCAAATTCCCTAAGTAACTCTTTAATTTCTTTAAGTTTTGTTATAGCTTTTATTATGTTGTCTGTCTCTTTAGAGACTTTTTCATTTTTTTATTCATGTCTTGATATATATTTTTTGCCTTTTTGTGTTGATTTTCAACTATCTCTTCAATCTCACTCATCTTATTTGCCATCTGTATTCTGAATTCCATCTCTGACTTTTCCTCAATTTCCTGTAGGTTAGGGTCCATTCCTGGAGACCTATTTTGATATTTTGGGGTTGTCAAAACACCTTTTTTTTCATGTTGCCAGAGTTCTTATTGTGGTTCCTTTTCATCTGAAATCTCTTTTCTCAGCTCAAGGTAGATAAGCTTGTAGTGCACCTGTTTTCCTCTATTGGGAACTCTCCTACTTAGTGCTAAGAAGTAGATGCCCCTGGATGGTGCATTTGTATCCTACCTTGGAGGATTGACCTGGCCCAAGATGGGCAGATTTACTGTTGACCATTTCTCATTGTTACTTTCCTGCATCTCCTGCCTCACTCTTCCCTTGTGGTTGTCACTGATGTCCCCCAGGTTGCAGAGTGAGTGAATGCCCCACCTAGTTCTGTCAGTAGTGGCAGTTTTCAGCTTGAGGATTCTTGAGAGCTACTTCACTCAGATCTGCAGACGGCAGCATTTGTCAGCCCACTCTGGCTTGAGAACAGCCCCATTCAGATCCTTGGGCAGCTGCATTTGTTAGCCAGATGCTGGCTTGAGTGCAACTCTATGCTCACCCTCAGGTGGCCATGATCGTAAACCTGCTGAGCTTGAGCTTCCCCATTTGGATCCTCTGCCTGCTGTGTTTGTTGGCTAGGCACTGGCTTAAGCCCAGGCCTACCCATGTCAATAGGCTGTGGCATTGTTGGTTCTCCAGCTGCAGTGGCAGTATGTGGCACCTGCCCACGGGATTCATGAGAGTGCCCAGCCTCCCCAATCCCACCTGCTATCCTGGACAAGTAGGAGCAATGAGGAGGCTACAATGGATCTGACCCCTCATAGAGGCAGCTCTCAGGGTCTAGAGTTTAATGTGGCACCAGCCACAATGCCCAGAGTTTATAAGCTGGTAGATCACTTCTGTGCCCTCTCTCTCCAGAGCAATGTCTCTTCATAGTCTCAATATAGCTTCCTGTGTCAGTCCTGTGGCCTTTTGCAGCAGAGGTTCCCTCCCACAGGTCAGGTTGCAATGATCCTCAGGCGAATGTGGAGCCCTAGGACTTTCCATACTGTGCCTTATCCATGTGTGCACTTGTCTTCCCTGTGTACCTTCAAACCACAGAGCAGGTCACCTCTCTTCCTACTACTTCACTTTGGGTGCCTCTTGTCATGTTTCTTTTGATCCACAGTGCTCTCTCTTTGATGATAGATCTGGAGGTGGATATCCACCCACCACCTTTAATCCTCTCTGTGAGAGCAGTGTGTGCAGGCTACTTCTAGTCCACCATCTTGGCCCCCACACTATATATTTTTTATCTTCATAGGATCCACTTTTTAGCTCCCACATGTGAGCAAGAACATGTGATATTTGTCTTTCTATACTTAGCTTATTTCACTTAAAATAATGACCTTTAGTTCCATCCATATTGCTGCAAACAACAGGATTTCATTCCTTTTGATGTTGGCCTCTTTTTTTCAAAGCTTCATTTTTTTTTTAAAACACTCAATGCTTTAATTGTACTTAAACATAGAATGGTGTATGGTATTTCCAAAATTTCCTAAATTCAGTTTTTACTTGCTCTGTTTTCATGTGTTTTCTCGTGTGTGTATATGTGTGTTTCTTCTTTATTTAACTTTGAAATGTGGAATTGCTCCTTTGGAGAACAAGCTTCTCTCTCTCTCTCTCTCTCTCTCTTCTGGCAGGACAGCTATTTATTTCTATTTTCCTTTATCCTGTTTCTAATGGGTCTTAATTTTCTTATACCACTTCCACAGTGTGTGAGTGACTTTGAAAAGGAAGAAAACAAGAACAAGTGTGATGTTCATTTGTCTGAATCTTATATATGAGTGTATGAGAGTTTATCAAATATGAAGAGATCATTTTCTCTGGTGGAGCTGGCATGACTTAAAGATGTTAGTCAACCCTTGGCTATTTATTGACAAGTGTTCTCTGCTAGAATGTAGAAAGGGCTTTTGGTTTTGGTTTTATAGAGATGAAAAGAACAGATAATTTACTTATATTACTTAATTTTTAGATAAAGGAAAATTTGAGCTTAAAGAATAAATGAGATAATGTATGTGATAATACCTATCACAATGCCTGACACATAAAAAGTGTCAGTAGATACTAGTTTGCCACCTCTGTACTAAACATAAAAGCAAAATATCTTTTTTGGAGGTCATGAAAGATTAAAGAACTTTGGTCTTGGAATAATATGTCAGGCCAAGAATTTGTGCTAGTACTTACTAGCTATTTTGTAATATGTTAACTATAGTCACTGTTCAATAGAACACCAGAACTTATTTCTTCTATCTAATTGTAACTTTGTACCTGTTGACCAACTTCACTCTTTCTGTTCTACTCTCTGCTTCTATGATGTCAAATTTTTGGTTTTTGTTTGTTTCTTTGTTTTTAATATTTCACATATGAATGAGATCACACATGCAGTGTTTGTATTTCTGTGTCTGGCTTATTTTACTTAACATGTCCTCCAGGTTCATCCATGTTGTTGCAAATTACAGAATTTTATTTTTTTCTGTGACTGAATAGTAGATATACTACATTTTCTTTATCCATTCATTCATTGTTGAACACTTAGATTGATTCCATATCTTTGCTATTGTAAACAGTGCTGCAATTAACATGGGAGTGCAAATATCTCTGCAACATACTGAATTCATTTCCTTTGGATATATATCCAGTAGTGATATTGCTGGATTATAACCAGGGGTCAATAAAGAAATTAAGGGGGAAATTAAAATTTTTTTGAGACAAATGAGAATGGAAACACATCATATCAAAAGCTATAAGACAGTTCTAAGAGGGAAGTTTATAGCAATAAACACCTATATCAAAACAGAAGAAAGATTTCTAATAAACAATCTAATGATACACCTCAAGGAACTAGGAAAACAAGAACAAATTAAACCCAAAATTGGTAGAAGAAAAAAAAATAGACTACAAAAAATTCAAAAGATCAACAAAATGAAGAGTTGTTTTTTTTTTTGAAAAGATAAATGAAAACAATCATCCTTTAGCTGTACTAAGAAAAAAAGAGAGAGGACTCAAATCAAATCGGAGACAAAAAAGGAGACATTACAGTTGATACCACAGAAATACAAAGGATCGTAAGAGACTATTATAAACAACTATATACCAATAAATTTCATAACATGGAAGAAATGAACATGCATAAACCATCAAGATTAAATTATGAAGAAATAGAAAAATCTAAACAGACCAATGAGAGAGGAAATTGAATCAATAATAAAAAGTCTTCCATCAAAGGAAAGCCCAGGCAGGACCTGATGGCTTCATTGCTAAATTCCAGCAAACATTTAAAGAACTAATACCAATTCTCTTCAAACTATTCCAGAAAATTGAAGAAGAGGGAATATTTCCAAACTCATTTTACAAAGCCAGCGAATGCTGCCTGATTCTAAAATCAGACAAGCACACACCAAAAAAACTACAGTCTAATATCTCTTGAACATAGATACAAAATTCTCAGCAAGATACTAGCAAATCAAATTGAACAGCACATTAAAAAGATCACCCATAATGATCAAGTGGAACTCATCCCAAGGATGCAAGGATGGTTCAACATATACAAATCAATACATATGATATACCATATTAATAAAAAGAAAGACAGAAACCATATGATCATTTCAATAGATGCAGAAAAAGCTTTTGACAAAATCCATCATCCTTTCATGATAAAAAAACGTTCAACAAATTAGATATAGCAGATATGTACCTCAACACAATTAAGGCCATATATTACAAACCCACAGCTAATATCAAATTGAACAGGGAAAAGCTGAAAGCTTCTCTTCCAAAATCTGGCACAAGACAGAATGCCCACTTTCACCACTTCTATTCAACTTAGTACTGCAATTCCCAGCCAGAGAAATCAGGCAAGAGAAAGAAATACAGGGCATTCAAATTGGAAAGGAGAAAATGAAATTGTCCTTGTTTGCAAACAACATGATCTTATATATAGAAGACCCTAAAGATACCACCAAAAAATTTTTAGAATTAATAAATGAATTTAGTAAAGTTGCACGATTCTGTGTATATTTTGAAGTTAGATCAATTGAGAGTTATGACGGTATGAAAAAGAAAGAAAGGAAAGAGAGCAGTCAAGCATAACTTTTTTTTTTTGGCAGGAGACTAGGAGACTCAGTCTTTAATCATGGCAGGGCCTCACTCACACATGTGCTCATCAGGCTTCAGATCTTGTTAAAAGCTGTGATGTTGACACTGTGCACATGCTCCTGAAACTTGGTGATCTCTTCTTCCAGCAAGTCAGTCCCCACCTTGTCCTCCACCACACATTGGCTCTGTAGCTTACAATGCCATAGCCCACGGGCACCAGCTTAGACCCCACCAGAGCAGCCCATCCGGCCGGATGGAGTGCACACAGGCCTCTAGCTGGGCCATATCTCTCTCATCATCCCAAGGCTTGATGTCCAGCAGGATGGAGGATTTGGCCACCAGCACGGGCTTCTTGGCCTTCTTCTCTGCATACTGATATAGCCTCTCCTCCCCCAGCCGGGATGCCTCCTTGTCCTCCTCCTCGTTGTCACTGCCAAACAGGTTAATGTCGTCGACCTTGTCATCTTTGGCTGCTGTGGCCGCCTTCTTGGTTGGAGGCCCCACTTGGCAGACATGTGCTGGGTCTGTGGGGCTGTGGCCCGGCAGGTGGGTGAGCTCCTCTAAAGCACGCTCAGCTGGGCCTCCTGCTTGGAGACAGCTTGCTGCAGATCCGGCACCAGGCCTCATAGGCTCTGGCTTTCCATTTCTAGGTTGACTATCCAGGTGATGAGCTCACTGTGGTCTCCATCTGGCTGCTGGAGGCCCCGGAACCCAAACTTCCAGCCAGGGATTTCTGGATATTCTCTCTGGCTCTTGCAATGTCTCGGAGGGTCATGCTGGTGCCATTCTCCTGGAGGGAGGAGCCAGCCACAGGCCCGTTCGTCTGCTGATAGAATTTCCTTTCTGCATCTTGCATCATCATACTTGAACTTGTCAAACCAGATCTTCTCATGAACTAGGAAGTTTATAGCCATTTTTCTGACTCCAAACAAGGAAGATCGTGACCAGAGGTGGCGAGGGGGTGAATGGGCAGCAGCGTGAGGGGGCTGAGGAAAGGAAGGGTTCAATTTTTGAGCAACTGGAAGAATGGAGCTGGTAACAGATTCGTAGGAAACATTTTAGTATTTTAGTGCTTAGTATAACAGCTAATAGCTAGTATTTTTTATAGTTCTTTATAATTACAAAATCATTTGTACACATTATTATGATGTTTTATCTTCCAAGCAGCACTGAGTTAGGCTGGGTGCAATTATCATCTTTATTTTACAGAAAATAGAACTATGACTCAAGGAAATTAAATTACTTGGCCTGAGATCTCATAGCTAGTTAGTGAGGGACTTGAATCTTAACCCAGGTCTGTTGAGCCCAAATCCAGGTCACAGTCTGTCTGTTTGCCTTTTAATTTGCTGTTGATCCAATATTTATTCAAACCAAAAGTACTTCTGCTTTCACATTATTTTCTCATACTCCAACCGGTGTAACCAAAGCAGCTGTCATCTAATATCATTCTGTGGCAATGCAGACACAAGGGAATGATAAGAGGAATGCTTAACCATGTAACTGTGCTTCTCTAAGAAATGGACACACTTAGCCATGCACACTTTTGACCTGAAAGTGGCAACTTCTTTTGCAAATGCTGTGTTATAGCAGAGTTCGATTAAAAGGAGGAGGAAATGGGGTGCTGTGGAGGTAGCCCTTTCATGGGGACCAGAAATTAGAAGATCTAGTTCAAGTTTTAGCATTCTAGCACACAGCTATCCGATCACATTCCTGCCAAACATCTAATGCAAATCTTATTTAGGAGAGAACTTATTATGATGAATAATAATAATTAATAGCTAACACATGGCATTGATCACAAACATTTTGCCTTAGCCACCATTTATCCTGCAAAGGAGGACTTCTCACTGATGAGGATTCTGAGACTGTTAGTAACTAACAGAGCTGGGACATATTAAGTCCATCTCTCTTTGTAGGAACCTTTGGATTCTTAGTCCTCTGGAAAACCTGTGTTCATTTGCCAGGAATTTTGGCTAGAATTCATAAACTCTTGATCCAAAGAAAACTTTAAAATATAATAAAAATTGTAGCTAAAATCTTGCTAAGCCTCTCCTTTACCTCTTCTACCTCTCTGAATTCTCTGTCCAGACACAATTTGTCACTTTAGTCAAGGATAGATGCAAGACAAGGAGAATTTATATTGAGTGATGTGTGCCTGGTTTAGATAATTGCATGTTTCTCGGCACTCTGAAATGTCCCTCTGGAGGCTTTGCCTGTCCTTCCCAAGCAGCAGAGAGATGTGTGATGGTGAGATTGAGTTAAAATAAATTAACCAACATGGCCTCCCATACGGCAATAAAGGTATAATCTTGAAAAAGGATTACTTTTCCTTAGACGTTATCCCATGCAGCCTGGCCCATCTGCTGGCTGAATGGATTTTTATATTGTCCACACAGATGGATGATGTTAGCAATGGCTACAATTCCTTGGCCAGGGCTTCTGAGCCAGAAGTATGTCAGACTCATCTCTTGAGAATGCTGAAAGAAACACTGCTACATACCATGTCTCCCTCTTTTGCTGCAAGTGTTTCCAAGTTGGCAATTGCATAGCACATTATATTCTTTACTTTTAAAAAGTGAGAAATTATTTGGGACTATCCTGAATTACTCTCTCCAGGAAAGAATTTGGAAGGAAGAAGGATTTCCAATTCTGATTCCAATCTTCTAAAATCATTTGAACCTGGGTGTCATCCCGACCTTGGCCTGCCAGCTGCTCTGTTTTACCTCTCCAGAATTCCATCCATTTATGATATTCGAGCCACCTGTCAGCATGGTAAGCAGGAGAAAGGCTAGGCAGGCGTCCTCAAACTACGGCCCGCGGGCCACAAGTGTGTGTTTTGCCCATTTGTTTTTTTACTTCAAAATAAGGTATGTGCAGTGTGCATAGGAATTTGTTCATAGTTTTTTTAAACTATAGTCCAGCCCTCCATTGGTCTGAGGGACAGTGAACTGGCCTCCTGTTTAAAAAGTTTGAGGACCCCTGGAGGGCAAATTAGATGTGAATGTCTCTGTGGGCTTCTCTGCCATTGGGAGCTAATTCAACTATATACTGAGCAAGAAGAGGATTCAAACAAAACAGCAAGTTATAGCAGAAAGCTCTCAGAATGGGAACTAGAAAATGGGTTCCAATCTAATTTACAAGGACTTTTATATGAGATAAATGGCATTTTATGTGTTCCACATCCATTTACAAGCACATAGCAGATGCACAATCCTTTCTTTTCCTAGTCCCAACTCTTCTATGAACTGGTGGTAGCACTGGGCAAATTGTCTACACTGTCTAAAAGCTCATCTATAATGCAAAAAAGAAGGGAGAATGAAACTAATATATATTTAGATGCCATATGGCCAAGCACTATGCTAGGTGCTTTATATAAATCTAATGTACAATGAATGCCTTAGTTTATAATTGTGTTTATCCTCTGATTTCATGTATCTCCATATAGTGTTAGTTCCTAGGTGTGTGTATATCAAGAGATGTGGTAATAATAAATTATTATAGGTGATCTCTATGGTCTCGTCTGATTTTAATTAACTTGCAGGTTTAACTGATTGTCCTGATTATAAGGAAATTAGGATTATATAGATAAACAGTTGTCAGTGTTACTTAGAGATATAATGCTTATTAATCCAGGGATTATCAGGGGGCAGTCTCCCTAGGCTGATGCAAGGGGCAAACTATTAGAGGACACTGGCTAACCTCTCCTGGGTAAGTGTATCTCATACAGTCAACTGCCATAGTTTTAGGCAGCCTATCTGAGATGTGAGGGCAGTTTTGAAAGAAAGGAATGTGGCATTTCCTAGCTCTCATGACCACACTGCCTTTCAAGTGGCCTCTTTTCTATAGCTATAGCTCTTACCCATTCAGAAAACTCTTTCTTCCCTTGCTCCTTCAGGCCTAGGGGCATGGCCACTTACTTCTATTCTGTAACTGCTAATCTCTACTTAGTTTCCTAATTCTACTCATACCTTTGTAAATAGTTCTTTTAACAACACCTTTTAAATGATCATTTTGGGTGTGCTGTTTCCTGTTGAGACTCAAACATTTTCTTTCTCTTGAGCTCTACTCCCATTATCCACTGCTTACTGGATATATTGACTACAGTTTCATGGTCATCTCAACTCCATACAACGAATACAGAACTCATCACAAACCTGCTCCTCCATGGGCGTTCCCCGACTCAGCAATTGATGCTACTTTCTCTGTTAATCACCAGACAACCAGGTGGCATCCTAGACTGCTCCATCTCACTCACTTCATCTAGCCAGCCACTCATTTATACCAATTCTCCTTCAGAACATTTCCTGAATTCACCACTTATTCACCATCTGCAAGGTTCTCACTCTCATTATTTTTCAAGTATAGTAGATTACCATCTGCCCTGGTCTGGCTCACCCTCCCCTCTTCCGTTTTCAGCCTGTCACAATCATATTGTAGAAACAAAAATTTTCTCATGCCAGTCTACTCTATATAAAACCCTTCATTGGCTCCTTATCATAAGGAGCCTCACTCCTCACCAAATCATATAAGCCTCTTTTTTCTTTCTTTTCGTTTCATTTCGTTTTGTTTCATTTTTTTCTTTTTACCTTTTAAATCATTTTCCAGATATTTCCTCATAAGAACTCTACATTTCAGTCCTACCAAACCCCTTGCTGTTTATCACAGACAGTTGAACTTCACACCTGTGCCTCTATGAGTGCTGTTTCTTCTGTCAAAAATATCCTGTGAGTAGTGGTCCTTCATGTCCTTCCTCCAGCATCACCTTCTCTAGGAATCGTCCCCATTCAATGCCCACAACTGGTTTGGGTGCCTCTAAGGTGCTGCTGTGGCCCCTAATCCTTCAGATGATGGCATGTCCCAGAGAAAGATACTCTGTCTTCTTTTGGATTAAATGCCAGCACTTTGTCCTGCGCTGTGTCAAGCAGACACCAGAAGACTTATGCTTGCTATTCTCCTTAAGACAATAGTGCATAGACCTTGAAGGAGGCCTGGGACTCCAGTGTGGGCTGTTCTGGAGGGCAGCATCTTGGTCAAGTCTCATGAGATAAGATGTGCTGGAATGATTGATGGGTCTTGAAGTCTGAGATGGTTTTGAATCCCAGGTCTTCTGCTGACTAGCTGCCTAACATTCAAGGAGGAAAAGTACAGAGTGTTATACCAATGAATAGCTTGCTTACTGGCGATGTTGAGCCCTCAAGGTCCAGGGGACAGTTTGCAGCAAGTGTATTAGTGAAACTGGAGGTAGGATTGAGGTATTTATTCCGCAGGCCCATCTCATCTATCACCCAAAAGGTCCCTTTCTCACTTGTGAAATATTGTTGCTTAGATACATGTAATTTAAAGCTTCCATCCCTATTATAAAGTTCAGTGATTTTTAAGCTAAAATTAACTATAGGGATAATACAGAAAAGTATTTTTCAATCTTTGATTAGTGAGCTCTTTTCGTAATGATATATAATCTCACAATGCCCCCTTAGGATTTAAAAAACTATAATTTTGATTTAATAATATACTTTGATCATGATTAAGTAAAGTTTATTTTTTATCATCATATATTATGTAATAATTACATAACACATAATTTATTACATATTATATAATATACATAATACATTATATAATATGCACATAATTACATAATATATAATAAGATGCTCTTATATTATCTTCAGTCATTGATATGCGTGTCTATTTATCTATATGTTTTATAGCTCCACTCTAGCCTTTTTTCCTGAGCTCTAAACTATGAAACTCAGCCATCTACCCTAATATACATCTCAAATTTAACATATACTGATTATTCCTTCAAAATCTGTGCCAATTACAGCCTTTCACAGCAGTTAAGGGCAGCTCAATCTCAACTCTTCTTTCTTTAACACCCCACATCTGATCCATCGGCAAATCTTGATGACTCTATTCATACACACACACACACACACACACACATATGTATAACATATCACCACCTCTCATGACCTCCACTGCTACTACCATGGTCTATAAATCACCACTGTTTTCTTCTCTGTTCATTGCAGTAGCTTTTTACCAGCCTTCTTGCTTTTAACTTTGCTTCCTAACAATTTATTCTAGGGCTTCTAGACTAGTTTTTTTTAAAAACAACTCAGATAATGGTATTTTTCTGCTCAAAATCCTCAGAGTAAAAGCCAACTTCTTTAATTGGCTTACAAGGCTCTATATGAGTTGACTCTGGACTTTCTCTCTGACATCAGCCCTAGTCCCTGACCCTACTCTTCACCAGCCATACAAGATTTTTTGTTATTCCTAACATTTCCAGACCCAATGCTTCCTAAGCATCTTTGCACTTACTATGTCTTCTTCCTGGCATGTTCTTTTCCCAGATATTTTCAGAACTTGCTTTTACATTTCCTTCAAGTATGTGCTCAGATATCACCTAGAAGTAAAATCCTTCCTGATGAATCTATCTAAAATTACTCCCCTTCTCTGAATTTATGTCTCTTTTATCTACTTAACTTTTTCCCACAGTACTTATCATTTTCTAATATATACTATACTTTGCTTTTTAATTTCTGTTTTTTGTCTCTTCATCTAAAACACACATATTCATACACATAATAAAAGTAAGGTCCATGTAGATAATAATTTTTATTTGTTTTACTCATTACTGAACCCTCAGAACCTAGAAAAGAGCCCTGGAAAATAACAGACACCCATTAAGTATTCGTTATTTGAATGGATTACAAGAAAGGACAAATTATAACTTTTTTCCATTTACCAAAAAGCTTTTATAAATTTACTCTAAATCATATTCGGAAAAACACCATGTTTGGATGACAAAATAAGATTTGAGATTATTTCATGTGTAGGAACTGAATTTAATTTAAAGATAGGTTGAAATGATACTATATATTATGGCAAGAACAACCCACTTTCACGATCTGATTTTAGGAAGATATTTAGAGTTTAAAAATCAGTCCCTAATACTGTTTAGTAGACTGAATGATGTATCACAAACCCACAGATCTCATTTCTATTAATTGCTTGCTCTATATTCTCTTAAAGGGTTTTGGCAGCATGGATTTAAATATTTAATTTTTTTTTTTTAGTTGTTCACAATAGCCAAGATGTAGAAACAACTTAAATGTCCATCAAAGAATGAGTGAATTATACATATTTATGCATACATACACAATGGATTATTATTATATTATAATTGAATAATATGGTTAAAAAGAAGGAAATATTGCCATACGTGACAACATGGATGAACCTGGGGAACCTTATGCTACGTGAAATAAGCCAGTCACAGAAGGACAAATACTACATAATTCGACTTATATGAGGTATCTAAAACAGTCAAAGTCACAGAGAAAGAGAACAGAAGGATGGTCTTCAAGGACAAGGGTTAGGAGAATATAAGGAATTGCTAATCAATAGGTGTAAAGTTCCAGTTATGCAGGTGAGTAAGTTGTAGAGATCTGCTGTACAATGTTGTGCAATAGTTAACAATACAGTATTGTATACTTTAAAAAAATGAAGTGAGATCTCATATTAAGTGTTCTTACCACAATAAAAAAAGAGAGAGAAATTAAACTGGATGTTTATGCTACCTTAATGGCATTAAGGTCTTAGAATAACTTTGAAATTCTTGAAAACACTGATCTAAGTAGGACAACTGTTTCAGCTTATGGAAGAGAAAAGAAGATCTAGAGAAGGAGCTTACCTGAGTGGAGGGGGGTCCAGAACTGAAGGAGTCTCTTGACCAAGATCATATATAATGTAGTTTGTATTCTTCTAAAGTTTTTTTTTATCCTCAGTTTTAATTATCCTCATTCAAAGGCCATGTTCTTGTCACAGTCTCTCCCATTTTTTGTTATTGTATATTATTTACTCACTTCTGGTTATTAATTAATGAAAATAAGTAAATTTATTTATTAATTTGCCTTTTGATTTAAGCTAATTTAGTTGTAAAAGGCTACATCAACTTTTTTCTTACATTTAGCTCTGATATTTGCTGCAACAATATGAGTGATTAGGATCCTACTGACTGAGTTTTGATTGGTTAAATTTATTTGTGCTCCAATTGTTAGAGAAAGATTCCTATATTCTCAGGAATAAAAGCAGCATGGGTATAATGTTATATGTGTTTTATATTTTGTATAATTATTTTATTAGATCTACTATAAACATCGAAACTACTACTACAACTAAAGCAGCTAGTATTGAAAGAAGGTACTCTATGTACCATACTCTGTGCTGAGCACTTCATGTACATTATCTCATTTGATCTTCCCAAGCAGCTCTAGTCAAATTAAACTAATGGTACATCTCTGAACACTCCATGCATTTTCTTGTGTCAGAGGATGCACTGTTCCTTGTGCCTGAATGCTTTTCTCTCTTATATCTATCTGGTCAGCTCCTACTGGTCTTTTGAAATTTGGCGTTTTGGTAACCTCTTTGGGAAGTGTTCTAAAATAATGCCCCACCTACACCCTCTATGCTAACATTTTATCAAGCATATACTTTACTGAATTTTTCAGAATTAAAAAATTATTGTGTTTTTATCTTTAACTTTCCCTACTACTGACAAGAAATTACTTGCCTAAATTCACATAGCTTATAACTAGTTACTTTTCTCTTTTTGTCTTTTTCTATCATTAATTTATTTCTAAATTGCTCCAGATTGTGCCAGTATGTATATCTATCTGTCTATCTATTTATCTATTTATTTTAGAGACCAGGTCTTCCTATGTTGCCCAGGCCAGATTTAAACTCTTGGGCTCAAGTGATCTTCTCTTATGCCATCTCTAAAGACCAAAAAAAAAAAGAAGGGATTCTCTCACTTCAGCCTCCCGAGTAGCTGAGGTTACAGACACATATCACTGCACCTCTGGCTCAAAATTTTTTTGAAGCATTTTATCTGCTTTATTTTTCTTGACTTAGAGGTTTATATAGAAGGTCAAATGCCATATCAAATAGTATGATAGTAAGTTAAAGTGGGCTTATATCCTGGTTTGCCCAGAATAGTCCAGGTACAAACAATTGTCCCAGGTAAAGTGCCCCAATATCACTAACAATTTAACTCTCGAAAATATCCTGTTTTAGATGGAAATTACATAATCACTTTAGAAATTGTGCACATATAGCATATCTCTTTCATTCTTAATTTACACGAAATCCTTCTAATATTTTGTTCTTAGTATCATGTTTGCTATAGGTGTCTGATAGTTTTTTTCTGTCTTAAGAAAAATGTTCTTCCATTTTTAGTTGCTAATTTATTTTATTGTAATCAGAAATCAGTGTTAAATTTTATCCAATGTTTTTGTTATCTATTACACATATGACATTTTTATATGTTAGTGGGTTAACTATGTTAATAGATTTTCTAATATTGAACAAAATTTACAGGCTTATGATTGTTCATAAAGTATTATTAGTATTATTACTAATATTACATTAGTTTATTAAATTTCACAATTTTATATGTAAATATTTTACTTGGGATTTTAACAAAAATCTATGTTTGAAGCGTAGAATATTCTTTTATTTACATCCTTGTCTGATTCGTGTATGAAAGCCTCATGAGTAAACTATAAATATTTCCATATTTTTCCATGTTTTGTAGTTAGATTTAATAGTGAAATTTACCTGTAAAAGATTTAGGCTTATGCTTTTTACAGAAAGATATTTTAAAATTCATTTTTATGTTAGTCTATAATTATTGGTCTGAGTTATTTTTTTCTATTTGTTTTTGTTTCAATTTGGTAATTTATATTTTTCCCAAAATAATATTCATCTATATTTTCAAATTTATTAGTGCAGAGTTTTACCTAGTAGATTCATATATCTCTATTTCTATTTACAAATCTCCTTTGTCATTACTAATTTTATTTGTGGTTTCTCTCTCTTACTTGATTAGATCTGATCGATGTTTGTCAATGTATTGGTCTTTTCAAGTGAAATGAGTTTGCTTTTAATGATCACCTTTAATTTTTTGTTAGATGTTTGTTTTCTTGTATCACTTTTGATTTAATGAATGTTAATTATTTGCATTATATCTGGGTTTTTTTGTTTATTTTCAATATCTTCAATTGAATGTTTAATTTATTTTCAGTCTTTTTAAAAACATATACATTTAGAGTAAGACATTTTCTTTGGAGTACTTTAATAAAAGGCTGTTCTACAGATTTTAATATACAGGGCTCTGTTCATTTATACATGGATTATAATTTTAGTTATGTTTTTCTCTTCATCCTACAATCTATCTTAGAAAAGAGATCCCAAGTGGATATTTTCTTTTGGATGACTTTTTTTTTTTAAATTTAAGATTTCATATTTTTTAGTCAATGGATATAGCCTGTATGATTCTTGCTTTCTGGAATTTGTTAAGATTTCCCTTGTGGCCTAATCAGAGGTTAATGTTTGTGAACATTTTAAGAATGATGAAAAGCATATCTGTTCTCTGTTAACAAGAACAAATCTCTAAATACATTTGTTTGATTATTTTTGCTATTTGTTTTACTCCATTCCTCTAAAATTTGATTTATTTTTTTCTTTTGGCTTCTTGGTATATTTGTGAGTTAAGCATATTGTGAGTTAAGAGGTCCATTGTCATTGTGAATTTTTCTCTTGTGTTTCTGTTAGTTTTTGCTTTATAAGTTTTGAAGCCATATTATTAAGCACACATAGATTCTTGCCTGTTCTATCTTCTAAGTAGATTTTTATCAAAGTAAAATATTTTTCAATGACTTTTATTTTGAATCACTTTGTGTTGGACATTAATATTTCTACACCTGTCTTTATTAGAATTTGACTCTCTCAATGCTTTGCATATATCAGGACTGAATTAACTGATGGTACTGCTTTAGCAAATAACATCACTTAACAACACAATTGCACTATTCTTTGTTTTGGGCTTCCTTTAATTTATTTGGGCTTTTAAATCTGTTTAAAAATCTGGACTTGACATTTTGGTGTTTCCGGTCATTCTTCTGCCAAGAGCACACCTAGAACGGAGGGCAGGCTGGGCGTGGTGGCTCACGCCTATAATCCTAGCACTCTGGGAGCCTGAGGCAGGAGGATCGCTTGTGCTCAGGAGTTCAAGACCAGCCTAAGCAAGAGCGAGATCCTATCTCTACTAAAAATAGAAAAATTAGCCAGGTGTGGTGACATATACCTGTAGTCCTAGCTACTAGAGAGGTTGAGGCAGGAGAATCGCTTGAGCCCAGGAGTTTGAGGTTGCTGTGAGCTAGGCTGATGTCACGGCACTCTAGCCCCAGCAACAGAGTGAAATTCTGTCTCAAAAAAATAAAAAAAAAATGAGCTAATATAGTAAACTGATGCATCACGACTCACATTTTTCTTGGGTTCCTGAGTCCTACTTTGTCAATTAAGAATGATTGTATCTCAATCTCCTCTTACCTTTAAGGAATTTATGTTGGTGCTTTTTATTTCCATACAAAGAGCAAGAAAGCATTTCCACTGGCTTCTTTTGTACTGGCTGGATGGAACTAGCCAGCATGTTCCCCTAATTTTGTTGCTAACTTGTCCTGGGGTATTACAGTGGGTACTTATCTTCCCAGAATAATACCTTTCCTCTCTGTATACATTTAGACTGTTTCACGCCTCTTTGAAGAGTGGAGTGAATGTACTAGGGCTAATGATGTGATTTGAGTTCTTCAGAAAGAACTTAAGTATCTGAAGTACCATACACATAGGGAAGTAAAGGACTGAAGCCCTAATCTTGAACATGAAAGAATAGAAATGCATTGGCATGGTATATGCTATAGCTGTGTCCATGTAACTTTTCTCATTTAATTAGAAAAAATATGAAAACAGTTTCTAAAAATAGCTTCTGGATAATACTCTGATAACTTTCTGGTGCCCTGGGAATATACTTCACTGATTAGTCAACATCTTCTCACGCTTCATTTGAAGCTGTTGGAATTAAGGAAACTATACGGCATTTCTGACTAAAGTAAAATAAAATAAAATAAAATAAAATAAAATAAAATGTAAAGGAAAACCCTTAGCTTGACTCATGAAAGTAAAGCAAATGTGCTGACTGAAGTCTGAGAAGTCAGAAAATGGGAGGAAAGTGGATAGCAAAACTGAGGAAGACTTCCCATGGTGCAGTAAGATGGCACCTCAAGGGGATGCTGTAACTGTATGTTTTTGGATCTAAAAGCCTCAGGAGATCACAGAAATAGCAATAAATTTTGAAGACTAAAAGAAAAAGTATATACCAATTATGTTTTATATAATAATATTTCCAAAATGTGTTTTATGAAAATCTACTCTGAGGAGACAGCTTCATTAAAAAAGTTAATGCATATGAGTACATTAAAGACTGGTAAATTCTGAGGTGAAGACAGTCATTTAACTTGGAATTACTACATTTTTCAAAGCTTTAAAGCTGTAAAAACGTTTGTTTTATGAATCGCCTATTACTATTTAGCAGTTTAGAAAAGCCAACTTACTATATTAGGTGATTTTTATGGACATCTCATTCATATAATTTATAATACAACATATACCCTGTTATAGAAATATGATAGTATATAAAGCTTTATTTTTAAGTCATTGAGTAAGAATACAAGCTATACATAAATAAGACTAATGTGTCTGATATGTATATCACATAACTAACCTGTTTATAGGTCATATACACCTCAAAAGATGTATATCTTGGCAAAAATAAATGCCTCTTTCCTGGAGTAAAAGCTAATTTAAAATATTTATTCTTGTGAAGGTTAAGTTTCCCTGCAAAACCTTTGGTTTAGGTTTCTAAGAATGGTTGGAGAAGTTGAGTTTAAACATTCTCTTCATAAAATTTATGCACTAACACCAATTGAAAAATAATAAACAGGGTGAAATGTAGTAACTGGTTCTGAATTTCAAAATACTTTGAGAAAAAATTTAAATATGTTCTTTATGTCCTTGTTTAAATTAATTAATACAATTCGATTTACCCACCTATCTATCAAGCTAACTACCATAAAAAAGTAAATGTTTGAGAATTGTTTTCTAAAACTGATCATTCATGTACAGCATAACCAAAAAATTGTCCAGATTTCAGCAGAGATTATAACAGCATTCTCTTTGTGGCATTCAATATCAATTTACTAATTTGTCCTTGATAGATAGTTTCAAGGTTACATATGAATTCAAACTTCAATGGGTTTCCCCTATACTTACTTTAAGTTGGACAAGAATTTGTTATAGCTTCACAAGTAACATTGGAAATAACATATTTAAACTGCCTGCTGACTAACAACTGTATACTAAATACTACATTGTCACTACCAATAGCTACTAGCTATTGAGCATTTTCAGGAATGTTGAAATTAAAGAGATCTCACAGGTTATTATAACTCACCTCTGCATTTAAAGAAACAGGAACTGAGTTGTAAAGAAATTAAGGTAATTTATTTAGGGCAAGAGATCCTGGCTTTTAATTCACTGTTACTTCTATTGCATCAGCTGGTTTTGAATGCTTCTCTGATTCTATGAAGCCTTATAAGCATCTTTTGATTTTTAGAAGATAATTTTCTGGGTTCATATATTTCACTGCGACCTTAATTTTAAACAAACATATGCTCATTCATATCACTTCAGAGTAGATGACACTGAAGGGCAGAGTGTGACAAAGCAGAGAAAATGATTTCCTTTCTCAAGATCAAACATATTTTGTATAATAATATATGTACATATATGTTTCTATGTTTATATGTGTGTATATATGTAATTATGAGTATAAATAACACAATTTGGGGAAGCATAGAACAGTTATATTTTAAAATCTATACCTTTTCTTTCATATATCAAGCATCTACCCTATATTCTGCTTTGAGGTTTTCACAAACTTATGTTCAGGGAATATAAATTTGCTTAAGAGTCAGTCAAAATAAAAAGTAATTTGACAAGTAAATTATTTTTCTGGAAAAATTATATAAATATGCACATACATGTACACACAAACACACATATACACACAAACACACATAGATGGACTCAAAGTAAAACATCTCTATAAATGTGTGTGTATGTTTGTATACACACATATATACACACAAATAATCTGTTTTATTTGTGTGATGTTGCCTCTATGAACAGAGAAAATTATGAAACTATTTCTATCATTTGTCTAGATGCAAAACACTGTATATTTCTTACATTCCTTTTTTGGAAAAAGTATTTATGCCTTAAATGGTGTTCATAGATGTCTTTGGGGATAGCATCTCTGGTTGGTTTGTGATTGGTTTATATTTTCATTTTTATGTATTTGTCCACTGCTTACTTTGTAAACCCCATAATTCAAATGTGTAGATCATTCAGAATTTAAGGTTAATTAGTAGCATGGCTCTTCCATCTTAGAAAACTATTGAGACAATATTCTAAACATTTGAGGGGAATAATCTTAAAGTCATATCATAGTTTTTTTTTAATGTTTTTCAAAAAGTAACTGACTTCACAAACACCAACTATAACATGATTTAGACAACTGAGAAACAGGCAAGTGTATTTTAAAATGCTAAAATAAAACACATTTATACAAGCACAAAGCAAAACAATGCTGATAAAAATGTTAAACTTTATGAAAAAATCATTTGCAATTCACATCAAAATAATTTAACATTCTCTATTATTTTAATAGTACAAGCTGCAACAACAGAAAAAGAACAAATACACGCACACAATTTTGAAACCAAATCAGTTATAAGTGCGGAAAAAAGTAAGTACAAGCACTTGTAGCCCACACAAATCTTTTAGGATTGGCACCATCTTTCTAAAACATCTATATTCTATATAGATTTCTAATTACAACACCACCAGCAGCTGCCATTGATTTCTAGAAATACACACAATATACATAGTATATTTGTTCACATTGGGAAGATCAGTGAAATTCAGCCAACTATTTTATACATGCCTCATTCTTCAATAGACAGTAGAGAATCTCCCAGGCCTCAGACCCTCTTCAAAGTGAATTCTGATTTATCTTTATGCTTTCACTGATCTGTATTTTTTTCACAGTATAAAATTGTAAATGGTAACTATAGAGATTCTGACAGCTTGAGGGTTATTAATAAGCTGTTGCTAAATGTGAACTCAGATAATACCTTTGAAGTCTCCAAAACATGTACATTTTGCTGAGAGACTAGCATAGGAAATGTTTTTTGTTTTTTTTTTTGTTTTCCTTAAAAACAGTGTTTAATTCCTGGTTTGGAAGTCACATAACTGCAGCAGAACCATTATACAATTCATTTACAGTCAGAAATAGCTCCTAGTCTTCCTGATCACTTGCTGGTAGCAGCAGTAGTCTGGGAAAGACTGTTACTTTCAAGGATAGCACATTTGGGGATTTGCTTTTTTTCCTTGCTTAAGTCAACTCTCTTATGATTTTTCTTTTCATATTCCCTTTCTGTTCCCCACCCTTAGCTCAGAAAGACGGTTCTTCTATGTTCTTCTCAAGCTGCCCCAATCCTCTCCCAAAATAAAAGGATGAGAGAACTGCTTAGATTAGTCAGTATAACTTGATCAAACCAGGTTATCTTCCTTCCATCCTGGGACCAATCTCTCCTGCAGGGTCACTTTGCTGAACCTGAGCATTTCCCCTTCCTTTTAGTCATGCTGGTCCCGACTGATTATCATTGGGCACCAGGAACAAGGAAATTCAATGAGAATAGGTACTCAAATGAATTCTGAAGTTCATATCCTAGCCCTAGAATGAGAGTTCAGTTTTCTTTGTATTGTAGAGTTATTACTTGGAACCTGGTATTAGAATTGGCAAAGAGACAGTTAGCATCATTCCAAAATAAAAGATCTCAAGAATGCATTACTAATAATCTTCTGTCCAATATACAATGTATTCAATGAAGTGGCAAAAGTTATAGAAATACAGAGAAAAATATATCTTGTTCTCCTCTAATTGGATAAGTTATATTTATTATCACAGTTGATTATGATATCATGTGGAATTATCAGATGATAATTTATTTGCATTAAATTTTAATTTCTAATGAAGTTTCTCATAAGGTAGTATACTTTTAAAAGAGATATGTTACTAAAAATTAGAAAATGAATTTGATCATGGAGAAAGTTTAAAAAATGTTCTTCTGTTGGTCAATAGAGTGAAACTTACTGTATTTGAGAATAAAATGAAAATCAATCTAAGGATTTTATGAAACAAATTTTAAGATGTAGAGAATAGAGCATATTTAGAAAGGTTTCAATACCTAAGAAATGACTGTAATCCCTCGGAGAATGCCACCCTTTGATGAGGATCCAGGGGGTATTAATACTTCAAAATATTTACATTTGTTTTTCAGGTAGAGGCAGATATTTGCTTTTAATGATACTATGAAACTTAGCTAGATTTCACTTCTGTTTCAAAAGTCTCATTGCAATATTTGGTATCTGGATACTCTCATGATGTTATTTTCAAATCTGGCACGAGAGGTTTTATTTCTTTTAAATTGATATTTTGGTAAATTAATGTTTGCTTTTAATGTTTTATATTGGAAGATTTGACTTGGTATTTCAAATAAGAGCAGATATCAGAATAGGAAAGTCAACAAGCAGTATATTTATTATAACTTTTAAAGGTGGAGGATGATAAATTATGTCAATGGATTGACTCCATTTCTCAATTTTTTTAAAAAAGTAGGTGTGAAATAAAAAATACTTACCAAAATAAGGATATTGAGCTTAAAGGAAAAAAGTTTTATTTATTTTTCTCTCTGCCAAAAATATACTTCTGCTTACAGCAAATCTTTTTCATAAGGCTATCTTTAGTATAAGGCTGGGTCAACTGAACTTTAAATTTATAGGACACTTCCTCCTTTTATTACTATCCTTATTGAAAAATCAAAAACATTTGGTACCTGAGGATAGCTGCAATGGGAGGAAGAAAGATGACAGTGGACTCAGGTCTTGAACTGTGAAGTCTACCTATATGAGCCTATCAAAGCACATGTGTTTCTATAATAACTCTAAATGTCTTTTCTGCAGTTTAAAAAACTGACAATATGAAGTGCATGAAATCATATTAATAATTATTTTAAAAATAAAATATTAATAATTGCTTTGCCTCTTTTTGGAATGGCTAAGAAAGATTGTGTGGTTGATATTCATTAAGGTTCCTCTGTTTTAGTATTCTGTATTGCTTTGAAAAATCTACATTAGTCATAGTTCATAGCTGCCCTGTTTAAGCAGCCAAGAATAGTTAAAATCACTGCTCATTGGCATAGCTAAATCTCTGCTAAGCTGACTTTACACGGTTTAAAATTTCCAGTGTATTAAGATAGTGTTAATTCTTTCAGCAGTCCCTCCAATTGTGACAATGCCTTCATTGGGTCTATGGACCACTCTTCCAGTGGTGGGACTCAAAAAGAACAGAGGAGCTCTTTGTATATAAGATTCTCAAAAGAAAGGAATGAAGAAACCCAAATGCATATTTTAATATTTTAGCTGGCAATGCTAACGGAACAGAATTCTTAAGGAGGAGTGGTTGTGTTTCATGAACGAGATAGCCAGGCTGGAGCTCAAGAATTATTATTATAAAGAGAATTTCCAGCTACACAATGCACCCCAGTGAGGGAATTACAAAACAGTATTCCAGAAAATATTTTTTTGCTACTCCAGTATTGATTGGCAACATGGTGAAATAGTCAAGAAATCTTCCACTGGTTTTCTTGGTTAATGGAGGTGAATCTGAAATAACTAGGTGGAATCCGAGATGCAGGCTTTTGGAAGAGTGTTTCACAACCAAATTGGAGAGGAAAGTCTGTGGTAGAAGCCCTAGGTACATTAGCGCAGCACTCACTATCCAGTTGTGTGTTATGCACGGGATGCACTCACAACAATGCCTCCGTAAATACTGAGCCCAAGTTCCTGCTTTTCAAGGTCTTTAAAGAAAAAGAAAAGAAAGAACGAAAAAAGGAAGAGAAAGGTTGACGTTTTGGTCCCAGATTTTGAGTTTGTTAGAAAATGTACATTCATGTTTGGTGAATCAAAGACTCTTCTGGGAAAAGAATGAAAGTAAACAAATAAAACTTTGTACAATTGCTTATTAACTATGCTTTTCACCCTCCATTATGCTGTTTCACACTCACTGCTTCCCTGGAGCAAAGCACTTGGTATGTAAGTGTTTTAACAGACTCCTTGTCAGCCCTCAAAAATAAAAGCAGTGTTTCTTAAAAGCCCATGTTTTCTAAGGCCACTAGAAGAAAATCTGCCAAAAAATTTGTAGTTGGTGTCTTCGTCGGTTGTTGTGAAATAGCACTATTAATCTCACGTTTCCATTACGGGGTGTACTTGGCATCTTCCACCTCGGCTCTTAAGCAGGTGACTACGCTTGTCACTGTGTGTGTGAACACCGGAGTCTCGGCTCAGCACGCTGAACCCGGCGTGGTGTCCAGTGACATTCACAACGACGAGGAGCTCTGAGTGTAATCTCTTATGATAAGAGTGTCATATTTGGGAGACGATGGGATACAGAGGGCCGACTCGGACACTGGCGAGTTGGGGGTTGTACTCCCCGAGTCCACCGAGTCTCTGAAGGGGGATGGCGGGGTGAGAGCCACCAACTCCTCCAGGTCTTGCTTGGCGGCCGCAGCCTCAGGCCCGGCCGCGGGTGCCTCCCCGGCAGCGCCCCCAGCCGGCGGGACCCTAGCCCCGGGCTGCGCGCCGCCCGTGACCTCGATGGCGGGCAAGGGCTGGACTTCGGCGAACGTCGTCATGGTCGTAGGCAGCTGAATCTCTTTGGGGATCAGGTAGGAAGAGCAGAGCGGGGCGCCCACGCCGGGGCCGGGGGCCGCGGTGGACAGCATCATGGAGTTGAGCTCGCTGATGTTGGCCGTGAAGCGGGTCACCACGCTGCTGATCTGCTCCATGAGCGAGCCCTGCGAGGAGCTGCTGCGCGCCGCGGGCTCCGAGTGCAGCGACGGCACGTCGTCGTCCGTGCGGCTGGCCGAGCCGGCGCGGTGGCTCAGCGTGCTGATGGGCGACGGCGAGCGCGGCCGCGCGGGCGCCGGGAAGTGCTCCTCGGCCTCGGCCACGTCGTACAGCGGCTTCGCGCCGGCGTCGGGGGGCTCGGGCCCGCCGGGGCCGGCGCCGGTGCAGCTCGCCCCGCTGGCGCCGCCCGCACTGCCCGCGCCGCTCGCGGCCCCCGCGCCCGCGCCCAGGCCTCGGCTCTCGGTGCTCTTGGGGAAGGGCTTGATGACGGCCGTTTGGTTGGGGTTCTCTTTCTTGTTGATGTGGATGGACAGCCGCTGCCACAGGTGCTGCCCCCGGCTGCTCTTCTCGTTCTGGGCCCACGTGACGGATTTTCCGTTCGAGCTGGGGAGAGAAGGGAGAGGAGAGGTGACTCAGCGAGTTCCCCTGGGGGCTTCGACGGGGCTTCCCTGATGGTGGGTGTTTATGGGACCCAGAGCGGGAAGGACTTGTCTTTCAGGAAGTAACGCTTTAAAAGGACATCGTGGAAACAGATCTTGGAAGTGGCTTTTGTTGGTTGTTTTGCTTTGAATTAAAAGTCGCTTACTTTTATATGGCCTTCAGTTTATCATGATGACGAAAATGTGTCAAAGGGCATATTAGTAAGGATGAAGGAGTGCTTATCAGGATTCTGCAGGAGTTCTGAGCCCACTCAGGATTGCAACAGCTGCTTCTGCTGCAAACTCAGATGCAAGGCCCAGCAGTGCTGTGACTGTGTGCAGAAGTGCCTGGTACAGGGCGAGGGCTTCCTAGAGTTAGAGGCCTCTGAACGGAAACGTTACAAATAGGACCTAAACTCACCAACAGTGATCAAGAGGGGAGGGAAGACAGAGTCAGGGGTTACCAGGAAGTAGACAGTGGCTCCAGTTCAGCTTTTATTCTGCAGGTTGGTTATGTAACTAGAGATGTCTGTCTGAATTCCTGATTTTGAACATGGTTTTACTTAGACTGCCTTATCTGCTGGAAAATACAAATTTAATGAACACATACACAAATTTCTAATTAATTAGAACGTTTTTACTTCACAGAAATTCACCTTGCAAAGTTTTGCGTCCTAATGCTTGAGTAACAATCCCATGAGAGAAGAGTGTAGTGTATTGCCTTTGGCACCGAGCATAGTGATTCTCCAGTTAGGGTCTTGATGCATGTTGTGAGACTGACATGATATTTTAAAGGACTTTCTCCCTCTTTCCTCTTTTTGGTTCCACCCAGGGGTCTGAATGACCCACCCAGCTGCTCTGATGAAGATGGAATTGGTTCCTCAGACTCACAGTCTGTACCCTCCTCAGACTCGCAGTCTGACTGTACCACTACAGACTGACATGATAACCTCTGAAACCACAGACCCTGGTCAGAGGATGTGGCTTGACCTTCAGTGATGTGATATGGAGAGAATCTGGTGTGATTCTCCATCCAAAAAAATCTAAGATCTCTGTAACTAGGGGGTCTGTTATGTTCAGTTTAGACAGCTCTAGTCTAAGGGCTGTGACCAAGAGATAACCTTGGTCAGTCTGAGAACAAAGGAAAGTGAAGAACTCAAATTTATCATCCCAGCTAGTGTTCATTAAACTTAATTGTACATAAGACTCACTTAAGTGATTTGTCAAAAATATCAGGTGTGACCTCAGGAGATTGTGATTGTCTGGATTCCAAGGATCTATACTTTTTATACGTGCTCTGTCCCATTGCACCCGTAGTGGTTCTGAAGTACTTTGTTTCTCAAGAGTGTTTGACAACATGAGAAACTGACAAGAAGCTGTTCTTTTTTGGGGATTTCCATTGTGCCCTTGGCCTCCTTGCTGGAGGGGTGGCCTGCCTTTGCTGAGCAGGGGCCTGAACCCTGTTTGGAACCCATGTACCTTGAGGCTGCCTGACTGCAACTGTCAGATCTACTCTGCCTGAGACACCCGCTCCCTTAATTACAGACCACTGTTTCTGCAGTCCCTTGAACAACATGCTTTTTGCCTCGCTCCCACACTGCTTCCGTTTCTTCATCTGTTCCTTTCTACTTTGTGATTGTCCTTTCTCTGCTCCGCCTGTGAAATCTCATTCCATTTAATCTACCTAATATATTGCAAGCTGGTGTCCTTCCGAATTCTATAATATGAGCTATCCTTCACTCTCATCCCTACCCTTCTTCCTGGAGAGAATGAATGAATCCTTTACAGGTTCCGAGGTTGCTGCGCATCCATATTAGCAGAAAAGGACACTACCAAATGTTTGATTTTCCTTTCTAGTAGAGTTTCAGGGTTTGTTTTTCCATTTTAACCTGGCCAGCTACCTTTAGAGTTTTCAATGTATCATATTTCTCTTTTCTGCAAGTGTTCTCTAATTTCTGGAACATGGCACAGAAAAAATGGGCCAGGTTACTTATGGGATTTGATTGGGAGGATGGGTGCCAACTACTCCCTTTCTCTCCTACCAGCAGGATAAAAACCAGGCATTTTGAGAAGGGCAATTAGTCTTTCAGGTCACCGGGGCCTCTTTTAATACAAAGCATGGTCTAGAAATCAGAAGAATAACTGGATTTATTACACCAAGCTTTACCCAGGGATGCTCTTGCTCCCAGCACAGAGAGGTTTTGCAAACATCTGCTGTTAAAAGTCATTCTCTCTTGAATTCCTGTAGTCTAATATGATGGAACATAACCCCGGATGTTAACAGTGACAGTCTTTGGAATCACATGTAGCCTTGCTCCAACACGTAAAAGCATATTACCAAAGCTTTGGGTGAATGTGTGGGAAGGAAACCACCCTAACCAACCAGTTCTACACAAAGTAGTGACATCTTTCCTGGCCATGCCTTTGCTCACAGTGCCTATGGCTATGAGGGAGAGACAGCACCAGCTCATCAAATAATAATGGAAGCAGACACAGGCAACACCAGGGAAATGGAGCCCAAATCTTTGTACTTCGTTTCATTCTTTGGAACATGAAAGATTGTTTTCCTCAAAGTAAATGAGAACTCAAGAAAAAAAGCCATACTTACAACATTAGTATATTTGTTAGTAGAATGTAGGTTCCATGAAGATAGGGATTTTATCTATCTTGGTCAGTGACAGCAGGGTCTTAATAAGCATTTGATAGGTGGATAGGATTCTTTAGCTAATGGTCACTGTGTGATGTCATGGAAAGTGCAATGGACAAAGGATCCTAAAACCTACGTTGTTATTCTGGATTGGCTACCCTCGATGCTTGAAAAAGAATAATCTCTTTAAGCCTTAGTAAGAAGCAGAAAGTGTTTCATTTGGTCCAGATTGAGGATTAAATGAGACAATGCAGGTAAAAAGTTCTAGTAAGAAAGTGTTTAAGGATGTTGTTTTTGTATTCCACATGAATATGATACAGTTTCAGAAAATCAAAACAGTATACTCAGTGCTAGTTTGAGCTCTGGTTTTAGGTACAGAGAATTCAGTGCAAAGTAAAATATGTGGTAAAGACATTAAACCCTTAATATTGTTTCTCCTTTACCAAATAAGTTGTCTCCTTGGGCGATTATTTCGACTCCACTAAATTACAAATTATTCTTCTTCCTGAAATGCTCTTTCATTGTGCTCCATCCTCTCTTCCTTTTTGCTTGAGCATATCCTATATATTTATTTATATTTTTGGATTTTACCTTAATTTTCTTGTCTTAAAGGAAGCTTTCCTGACCCCATACTAGGCTAGATTTCTATAGTCCCTACATTTAGAAATTTAAGAACTCTTTGCTATATGTCTATCTCACCTGCTTATGGGACATCATGAAGGCACAGACAGAGGGTTTGCTGTTTCCTTTCATTAATATGTCCAATTGTCTAGACAATAGTATGCACTCAGTAATATTCTTGGGCCAATAATAGTGTGGGTAAATGCATTTCATATTTGAAAATCCATACTGAATTGTTTTTTCTGTTACAATTGTTTTAGAAATAATTCAATATTAATAAAACTATTTCTTTTGTCTTATGGATCTATTTGTTATATAACTCTCTTTAATCAATAGTACTCAATGTATATAGACAGAAGATATTTTATTAACTAAATATAAAATGCAGATCTTGATATCTACTATGAAAATCACAAAGGAATTATGTTTCTGTTACTCATATATACCTATTTTAGTGAAATTGGGGATGAAAACTTATTGAGGCAGTGAGGGTAGTGGAAAGAAGAAAGGACTCATATTGTAAGTCCAAGATCTGACCCTGAGTGATGGTGGGAAAATTACTTAACACCTTTGAGCCTGTTTCCCTATTGAGAAAAAAAAAAAAATGGAAGAAATAAACCTCCCCTGTGCACCTTACATGATTTCTGGGAGGAACCCAAAGGATAATACATATGAGGATACATTATAAAGCATATCACTTCTGCAGATGCAAGGAGTTATTCACTACCATCAAATCTGTCATTCAGCTGAGGCAAGTTGTTGTGTTTATTATTTTGGCTGAACATTTTTTTTTCAGTATCAGGATTATATATTTGTTCTTGGGGTCTGAGGTAAGAAAAATAAAAGGGAACTTTATCTTATCTGTCTATAGCACATCACCTTCCCTTACTGAATATTTTGGGCATTAGAAAAGAAGGAAGAAGAAAAAGGAATGGAGGAGAGAGGGACAGAAGAAAATGGTTTGCTGCATCTGGAAAGGGTGCTAAAAGAAACTTCTTACTCTTTTCCAGGCACTATTAACTCTTTTGCAAAATATAGTACTGTGTAGTCTCATGTCCTCTCTGTTATGACAATTTATTCTTTATTTCTGAAAAACAAAAAACAGTATTTCAATAATGTTATTTAAGGGTTGGGTTTATTTGTTTGGTTAGTTTTTGTTTAGATTTTGGGTCGGCCAAATGATACTCTCTATGTTTACTCTCAGAAGCTTATTCTTCCTTTTTTGTGTCAGACACTTAATTTATTCTTTTCAAGCAGGCCTTGAATGTTCAGCTCAATGCCCTTTCCCAATTTCTCTATTCCTCTGCTCAAACCTGCAGAAATCAGAGTATTCTGCAAAGGCATACCATTATTAGGTAGCAAATATTAATGAAGAGAATGAGTTTGACCATCAAAAAAGTCTAAGGAATTTATAATTTTTCTGTTCATGTTAAACAGCTATTGAATGATCTGTGTAGTTTTTTTCTTTAGAATTTATTTAGGGTTTTATTAATGATATATAAGCAATTAAAGTAATTATTTTTATTTCACTGAATTAAAAAAAAAATCCCTAAATCTTACTTTCTCTTCTTTTAGGTCTATTAGTACCTTCATAACTTGCAGAGTTTCAGGGCATCAGAGTAATTAAATATATCCTAAAAAAATTAGCAAATGCTTTTTATGAAAAAAATTATCTCCATTACCAAACCTCTTCTGTTTGTGAACTTGGGGTTAAGGGTCAGCCAGGAGGGAGGTTTATTGTGATTGTGAGCTTTCTAATTCAAAAAGTATTTTTAAAAATAAAAAACTTGAAATGTCATTAACAAATGACATTAGCAACTAACACTTATGTAATGATATCAGAAAATATTAAGTCAATAAAAGAATATTATAAATTATTATAAAAATATTATAAGTAGAAAATTTGCAGTTCCAGTTCCATTTCTGTTAATTTCTTAAACTTTTTGTCAATATATTTTGCTTCTCATAATTTGCTTTGAATTACAAAAGTGTGATAATATAGTATTTTAAAAAGATATTGAGGAATTTGATATTGTTTATATCCAGACTTTTCAAAGTAGATAGAAGAATTTCTTTCTGAGCTTTGCCTAAAACCTGACATCTTGATTTTGAAAATTACACTGAGAAACACACTATAATATATCAGAAAATGGCAGAAGCATCTATATAAATTTCCTCAGTTATAGCATAAATGGATGTAAACAGCTATCTTGCTGACAAAAACAATTTAAATAGCTATAATGATGTACGCATTAGAGATGTATGCATAGAGAAAAACACTTGAGTAAATGGAAATGAAGTCAAACACAAAATTATCTAATACACACACAATAATCAAAGCAATACCACCTTATGTTTGGATAGCGCTTTATAAAAAACCTTTAGGAACACTGATGTCAGAGGTAAGTAGGATCAGCATTTTTATCCCCCTTTCAAAGATGAAAAACCTGAGACTCAGTGAGATTAGATGATTTGCCCAAGGTTCCACAGTTAGCAGATGGCAAAGTGGGACTAATACCATCTCGTGATTTCCATTTCCAATTTCTATGACATTACACTGTTCATATTTTCTTTTCGAAGTTAGCTCTCTTTAGTCCATGGAAGAAAAGCCTTGGATGGTATGTGGAGATGATATGTATTTTAGTAGACAAGTTAGTCATTTGATTTATATTCTCTCTCACTCACCCTATGTTTCTGGACTTCTTAATTATATACTTTACAGTCTCAAGAAAGCATCCTACATCTCTATTGGTCATTAACTCAAATAGCACAAATTGATTAAGCACCAACATTTGTCAGGAATAATGATTGAATGCCTTAATGATGAAGGGACTTGAAGCCTACAACTATATAAATTAATATTATATGGCAGTTCTCAGCCTTTCTTTTTTATGCTGTGATGGATGCAATAAAAAGTTGTCCTATGGATAACACATTTAGTTTCTACCCTGATAGTTCTAATTCTCATATTTCTCTCTGACTTATTTTGGAATACCAGTAAATGAGAATGGTATAATTGCAAGGATAATCTTACATCTGCACTATTTTGAACACTTTGGTATTTCAACTAATATTCCTAACAAATGATTTTGATTCATCAATGCTTTTTATATAGTGGCTGAGCGTTATCGATATACGAGATGTCCTTCAAAGAGGGCAAAATTGAATTCAAGAGAGAAGATACATACAGAAGAAGGCTAACAACATGAATTATTCACAGTATTTCAGCAGAAAGGAGTTGTTTTTCCTTTCCCTAGGACCTTGAAATGAGGAAACAGATGGGTAGGTGGAAGGGTTGGAAAAGGAAAGTGAGGCATGGTAGCAGAGCGTGGGAACAAGCAGTCAAGTTCATTGGGCTTTTGTAGGGTCAAATCACAAGGAATTCACAACTTCACAAGAGGAAGAAACCTTCTCAGCCAGAGTGGTCAGGGAAAGCTGCTTGCCTACAGGACATAGAGTACATTGAATAGTAGTGACAGAAGTTCAGAAATTGACAAGGAATGTTCAGGAGATAACTAGTAGTCCAGTTTGTGTGGGGATGGAGTAGTGGTTAATGCATCAGAAAGAAGATAGGGTGTGGACTTTTGTGTCTGCTATAAAAATTTTTCCTGGCCACTGCTGACTTATAAAGATCTTTCTTTTCCTTTCTTTTGCTATCTAAGTAACTTATTAAAAATTAACCTTGAGCTTTTTTTTTTATCATTGTCTAGAACAGAGAAATGGTCTAATATATTAGGCCACAAAGGTGGGCTCATTATTAGATATATATGTAATCTATGTGCTTGATCAGTAAATGAATGAATAAACAATAAAGAAATACTTACAGCTTCTTTTTTTGTGTTATTCTTCAACTATATTCTGTATTGTTATTTAATATTTTATGTGTTTGATCTTCCTTTTCTAGTTCAACAGAAACAATTTGAATGCCGGCACCATGCCATAATCGTCTTCAAACTCTCACCCCAGCTTCATCCATTGACTTTATTTCTAGTCTGGCCCTAGTCCTGGTTCTACTGCAGGAAAATATTAAGGCCTAATTGATATTCATTAAGTTAATTAGCCCTTCAGGCATTGAAGAACAAAGAAGGTTGACATAAGCAAAATAGTGCCAATGTAGATTTAAGACGTTGTTTTAATATAACAGGACATGGATACAGTGTTAAGATATTAACAAGTATGACACAAATGAGGATGGAAAGGAATGTACTATAGTAACACGAAAACTACTGGGAAAGAAAGAGTCTGACCATTGGATTTTTCTTGTCAGTATTAGAGGAATTCAGAGAAAAAGTTGCTCACTGGGGAAAGAAGTTTCAAGGAAGGATTTGCAAATAAAGTGGGGCTTAATGAGGCCTTAAAGCTTGATGATGGTAAAATAACATGGATAAACAAAACCCAATTAATATGTGTATTGCGTATATGGCAAAGAAACTAATTCCACATGCCTAATCCCATGAAACCCTTCCCACAGTCCTATGAGGTGGATTTTCACCTTTCTCTTAAGTAGCAGTGGCTACATGCTTCTAATGGGAATTCCCCCAGAGAATATCTCTTCTTGAGCATTTATTCCCTAATAAAATCCTTGTGGGAGGAGAATCACTCAGCCCTAATTTACCTAGTCTTTGGTTTAACAGCAACAGGAGGCCTTTTAAAGAAGCTACATGTCCATTCAGGTTGGGTTATTAAAGTGCCTAAGTACAGCTGCTGCTTCCCAAGAGTCCTCATAAAGAGAAAATGTCTTAACAAGGTGGGATATGACACAGGTGTGTAAGCATCGGCATTTTGTTGAGTCATCCCAGAACTTTCTTTCTTAAATTAAGCTATTTCTTTGGATCCATAATTCAGTTACCTGGAATCAAACCTCAAAACAAAACTATTCCTGGAATTATGGAGATTAAAGGCTGGGAAGTATAGGGGAAGGGGAAGAGGGAAAGAGATTGGTTAATGAATACAAAATTACAGCAAAGAGGAGGAATGAGTTCGATGTTCTGCAGCACTGCAGAGTGGCTATGGTTAACTGTACCTTTTCAAAAAGCTAGAAGAGAAGATTTCAAATGTTCAAAACACATAAATGATAAATGTTTGATGTGATGGATATGCTAATCACCCTGATTTGATTATTATTTATTGTATACTTATAATGCACTCTGTATCCCATAACTATGTACAATTATTATATGTCAACTAAAAATAAAATAAATGAAAAAAAACCCAAAACCCTAAACTGCTTCTCATTCTGATATTTAAGTTCTAGGTTTTAGGTGAGGTGCCTCAATTAAGATTAGAAAGAGTTTTGGATTTATGTTTTTTTTTCTAAAAGAGGAAATGATTTTTTTCTTGCAATTACTATAAAGCTCAGATACAATTTAGTAAATAGAGAACAAAACAAGACACAGCTGTTTTGTGTCTGTTGGCTGGTGCAGCCGGGAAGATTTTGTGGAAGAATTAAACTTGATTTAAACCCTGAATAAAACATGGAGTTGGGATGGGTAGCAAAGAAGAGAGTCCTAGAATGATAATAGCTCGCATTTGAATAGAACTTTTCAGCTCACAAGATGTTTTCACCTGTGTTATCATATTTGACCTTCACAACAGCTGTCTGACATAGCACTTATTAAATATTTTTAATTACTTATTTACAAGTCTGTTTCCACACTAAACTTTGAGCACTCCAAAGGCAGAGACTACATGTATCCTTCATACTTAGTATGGTGACTGGTGCAGAGAAAGTGGGCTGTGAGTGTTACTGAAATGAAGTGAATTATAAAATCTTGAATGTTTGGTATAGATAGGTATTATTAACTTGTATTGTACTTGTGAAAATTGAGGCTTATGGAACTAAGTTGCCCATGTGAAAATAAAGGGCAGAACAGTGCCCCAAATCAGACCCTAAATCCGGAATCATTCCAACCATGCAATATTGTCGCTATGCTAAGTGCCAAGATGCACATATGAACCAAGGGGTTAACAAGATGTACCCTTGTAGAGCATCCAGGGAAATAACAGTGGCCTAATTTTTGTCTATAAAATAACCTGATAATAAATTTCAAAGTTCTGTATCAACAGTGGAGATGAATCCAGAGGGATTTTTAGGATGGTTGCTGGAAAAATGATTTCTCTTGAGGCAAAAAGGTCTTAAAGTACTTAAATCTGATTTATGAAGGATACATTAGCTTTGAGGCTTGAATCCTGGTTTGAGATCTACCACCAATATGATTATTGTCTATTGAAAGCTCTTGATTTAAGAAGGGAAAAGTCCCTTCTTAAATTCCCTATTTTTTTCTTGTTGGATGAAATGGGCACATGCCACAGTTATAAGGCACCTAATATCAATTGGTTCCAGTCCATTCCCTTCAGAATGCTTGGGATGTTCAGCACTGTATCCTTGTTCTATGAAGACAACTTTTTAAATCTACTCTGAACACCACTATTTTACTTATAATAATCTTCTTGGCTCCTCACAGACAACATAGTGTGCTTTGAAGGCATGTGAAGTATAATGGCAAAAAATCAGTGTAGCAAGCTCATTTCATGTATCTTTGAATTCCCACTATGAAGCATAGTGCCTTATGCGTAAGTGATAAATACACATTTTTTTAAAAATAAAAAGACTTGTGTTGAAGAATCATATCAAAATAACTCATGAAACATTGAATTAGATGAAATTGATTTAAATTTTCAGAGCACTCAGCTTTGTTGAATTACATTTGCCTACTTCTCAGTATTACCCATCTAATGGGAATATGCCAATAAAATTATGTGTAAACTATTGCAAGATTTTATCTGTATCTTGAGGTGAGACTAAAAGTAGAAAGTAGCCCTCAAAATTCACTTCCCCTTCTAGAGCACATGAGTTTTGACTGCAGACTTTTTGGCTTGACATTTGTTACATCAGAAACTATTTTGACTTTTTTTTTTCCTTTTTACAGGAAATTCTAAGCTATCCAATCTATTGTATCAATAAAATATATACTTTTATATAACTACTGAATTATCTACAAAAACTACATGTATGTGTATATATGCATATATATGTGTGTGTATATCTATATTTATAAAATATATATTTTACAAGGACAGCAACCTCACACAAGGCTTTGACCAGCTCCTCCTTTCTCCAATAAAAATGATGTCAGATAAGAATATTGAGCAGAAACTCAGAGGAGGTCATCAAATCCAAGCATTCCTGTTACTCTTGTATATTATGTTTTGTACAGGCTAAAAAAAAAATACCACCTAATTTAATAATATTTAAATAGAATATACTCACAGTAATTAGTAATTCTTTTGGGAAAAAAAAGCCAAGAGAATTAGGAATCTGGTTTGTATTTGTACTCAATAAAGCTAATAATTTCTATTCCTATCACCAAACATTAGCTTATCTTTAAGTTTTTGCTGGTCTTATAAAAGATTTCCCTGGGAAATTGATTATAATAAGATTTCAAGGATTATCTTAAGCTACTCAGAATATATTATTTTGAACTCATGTTTTTTGATCAATGTATTTTTTATAAAAGTATAATAATTAGCAAATGGTATAGAAAGTAAGAATGACAACAGATGGTTCAAGAATAAATGGTTCCAGGGTCCAATGAGTTAAATTAATATCTGTGAAATTTTTCAATCCTTTATTATGTAAACAGTCACTGAGAATGTCCAAGAAGGGCATATGTGCATTTGTGTTGACTACATTATTGTCAGCTATACCTGCATCCCTGCTTACCTCCCCACCATCCAAATTTAGAACTTATGATCTGGATTACAGACTTAACACCTTCATGTAGCCTATTGCTTTTGCTTGTTCTATCAGAGGAATTTTATTATTTTATTAAGATCATTAGTTCCTTTAAAGTAGTGATTATTTTATACTTCCTCTAACACCCCATGTTCCCTAAAAGAGTATTACTCATATACAGAAAGGTTCTCTGTGCACTTTTATTGATTGGATGATTGAATCAGCAGACCCAGAGCACCACTGGGTACTGAGGATGTAAAAGTGAACATGACATATAAAATTTTTTTTTTGCCCTAAAAACCTCAAGTTTAGTGTGAAGATACAGGCAACCAGATAATATACAATATCACAGGTAAAGACAATATAATTTAGAATTTAAGTTGGGCAGAGTTAAACTAGACTATACGATTTTTAGAAAGTCTTCAAGGAAGAATTGACATGGAGTCGGGTTTTGAAACCTGAGTAGGAGTTCGCCAGGTAGAGCAGGACTAGGGGTGTGAGGAGATAGAAGTAGAAAGGAAGGGCAGTCCAGGCAGGAGCACAGCATATGCTAAGATGTGGTACTGTGAAAAAAAATCAGCGTGTTTGGAGAGTTGTAAGATATTTGGGATGTCTGGGGAAGAAAACATACATGCTGAAACATAAAGAATAAAGGTCAAGGTGTTAGGTTAGGGTTAGTTTGTGAAAGGCCTTATGTTCTGAGTGTGTAAGTTGGGGTTTTATCCTGGGTGGCAGATAACATAGTGATTAGATTGTGAATTTTGGAATCAGATTGAGTTGGGCTCCTATTTGGGCTTTACCATTTACTTTTTTCAAAGATTAAATAAGAGATCATACAGATGAAGCATTTGAAACAGTGTCTGGTGTATCTAGGTATCCAGTAAATGTTGGTAAACATGTGAGAATATGAATTTTAAAACTGTTTATATCATTGAACTTATTTTTTTTGTTACTATTAGTTTTCATTTTGCTCACTTTTCCAGAATTGATTTTTGAAAAAAAACAGCCATGGTGACAGGGTAGAGAATGACAAGACAAAAAAGAACTTTCTAAGCTGAGCGGCCTTGGGCAATAAGAGGACTCACTAAAATGTATTGACTGACTGCTGTGTGTCGTGCAGTATGGTAAGAGCTAGACTTGCATAATCTCATTTAATTTTTACAGCATCATAGTAAGAGAAGTGCTATATTATAATCCTCATTTTACAGAAAATGGAGATAAAATAGTTAAAATGGCACTTACAGGTCACACTCTGGCTAATTCCTGAGCCAGATTTTGAGGTCTCTTTGATATCAAATTTTTCACAAAATTGCTATACTAAGGAAGTTATTTAATATTCTTGAGTCTCATTTTACTCATCTGTACCATGGAAAGGAAAAATATCTTCCTTATATGTTCTTGGGAGAACTTAATGCATAACATGTGAAAGGACTAATATAGTGTCTGATACATACTAATAGTAATTATAGTAATGATAGTAATTATTATTATCTTTTTTAAGAACATCTTTAAATATAAATTAGAATATTCATTTGAAAATGACTTTGGGGAGGAACGAAGTGAAGACTCTTGCAGAAGTTCTAACCAGGTGTCCTCAAACTACAGCCCGCGGGCCGCATGCAACCCGCTGAGGACATTTAACCGGCCTGCCAGGTGTTTTTGCCCGTTTTGTTTCTTTTACTTCAAAATAAGATATGTGCAGTGTGCATAGGAATTTGTTCATAGTTTTTTTTTAAACTATAGTCTGGCCCTCCAATGGTCTGAGGGACAGTGAACTGGCCCCCTGTTTAAAAAGTTTGAGGACCCCTGTTGCTAAGCAGCTAGCTGGGCTCTATTGTACTGGAAAGGCAGAATCTTTCTCTTCTCTGGACTTTGAATTTTATATAACTGTATTCTTAGCCCTTTCTGAAGACTTAGTTCAGACTTGTAATTTTCTATTATTCTTAATTCTATTTGTACTGGTATAAACTATAGTTTATGATAGGAAATGGGGGATTAGTCCGAGGCATAAACTGTCCTGTGGTAGAGGGGTCCCATATTGCATTGCAGTTATCTGTTTTTCTGACTGTTCCCTAAGAGACTGCAGATTTTCAGGGATATTAATTATATCTTGGTCATCTATTTGTCTCCAGAGTTTTTTAAGCGCTTGGCTCATAGTAGGTGCTTAATAAATGAGCTTTACATGAAGGAAGAAATAATTGAACAAATGAAAGGCAAAACGGTCCTAACACAGACATTATATTTTGGGGAACATTTATTCCCACAAAGTTATTAATAAATGCTGCATATACTAGACAAAAATCAGTTATTCAACTGATTGGAAGTTAATACCTTATATAACTGATACCATGAAATAGCAACAATAAAAATTCTCTTTTTGTTCATGATAAGAATACCTCCATACCACTCTCCTATATTCTAGCAAGGAGGGGGGACTATAGACCTGTTTCATCTGACTAATGGAGCCCTTTCTCGAAGAGAGACAGGGAGGCTCAAAATGTCTATGCCTCTCCGACACCGGGTACAACATGAGCACATCATAATGCAGACCGCAAGTACTCCAATGGCATGTTCCTGCTGAGACAGGAAATAACAACATTCATTATTGGGGCTTCAGTCATTCCCGAGGGTGGACCATCTTGGTACGAACTCACACGGTAACAGGGTTTAGAGAATTTCCGGTTCTTAGAGCACCTCCCTGTTTAGGACTTTTTCACTTCTCCTGAAATCAGGAGGATTCTGTTCTGAAACACACTTAGACTGTCCACTGTGAAAATATGAAAAGATGACAAGTTATACTATATTCAGACAGAAGGGGGAACAAAAAAACCTTCACATAAAGGGAAAACAGCAACATAATATTTCAGGAAGCTAATGAGTTATGGGTACATATTAAAACAATATTCTTTCTTTTCCCAATGTGGGGGTGGAGGGAGGAAGGCAGAAGTGAGGGAGCATCTGTCTAAGGCCCCACAGATCAGAAAATAGTGCTCTGCTCTGCTATGATGACAAGCATTTTAAAACTCCTCTCCCTACAAGGCAACTTGTCTCTGGGATAATCACCCCAGATATGAATTCCTAGAGTCCTATCCATTCTATAGTTTCATCACAGAAAACATAGGCAAATGAGGTGCAGAGCAACAGTCTGGTTTTCTGTGGTTGCTTGAGCTCCCCTTACCTCTCCCTGGGACTGGTGGTTCAGTAATGGCCACAGAACCAGCCCAGATGTTTGCAGAGTAAATGTGATGCTTGACTATGACTCTGAGAGGCAATGAGGGGAAGAGTAGGGGGTTTTAAGAAAGAAGGCCTTATCAGTTGATACTAAAAGTACCTATAAAAGTCTCATATACAGAGTTATCCTTTTTCCAGCCCTTTCATTCAATTCCAGAGTAAGCAAATTGTGATTAGCTTCTCCAACCCCTTACTTAGAAACTGTTTCCATCACAGTTGTCTCCTCTTTGATAACTTTCTCTTAATGTTCATTTTGAATTCATTTCTACTAGATAAATGTCATTATGTGTATGTGTGTGAGTGGGTGTATTTATGTGAACAAATATGAAGTTGGAAAGAAAAATACAAAGGCTTTGTAAATGTGGCCTCCCTTTTTGTGTGTCTCCAGGCCTTTTTTCCTCCCTAAGGGACTAAAGGAAAGCTTTCTTAGTGCACTAAAGGATTATTTTCTCTCTCTCTCTCTCTCTCAGTTTTTATTTAGTGCTAAAGGAACGAGAAGGAAGAGAAATTAGGAAGGGAAGACAATTTGTTCCCAGTTAACCCTGCTTTTTTGTGGGGCTAAGGTGGTTACCCCAACAGAATTGTCTTTCCTATAGCAGACACTACTCCCCTCTGCTCCACTAGAACATTTCAATGTAGTCTTGCCATTACGTTGGCTATATCCAAACAAGTGAGGAAAGCAAAGCTAAATGGTATCTTGCTGTTGTAGAGAAACTCGAACAGTTCCTGGAGTAGATATGTTGAGTGGCTACTTCTGTAGATCTGGACCTGACCTAAGGAACCCTGATCTGTTTGATCTGGGGTCCCCTTACTCTATTCTCCACCCTCTCTGCGCCTTTCCCCCCATGTTCTCAATCAAGACAGCCTTGAGCAAATCTAATTTCTGTGTTAATCAGATCTGAAAGTTGTAAGTATTGACTAAACACTCCTAAGAACATTGTATAATTGTATAATGGGTATAATTGAGACCTAATGCTTGCCAAAACCAGCTCCATGTCATCTCCCGGATGAATGGATTATTCCAAAATATCAGTTTAGGGACTGGATAAATTGGAATTACCTAGAAAACCTGTTACATGACAGGTTCCTATTTATATTGTCCAAGATTTTGCCTCAATATGTTTGATAGTCAACCAAGCTTGTTAGATTTATGAACTCCAGAGTTCTAGACTTCCAATCAGAAGTCCCTCTCTCCCTTGAGCCCTCACATGACACAGTCTTTTCCATATTGTCCAGCTTACTCAGGTGCTGTTTGCCTAGTTTTCAAGGACAGGAATTATGGTGAGTGATGCCACTTCGTTATATCTAAGTGGAAGGAAAACAGGAGCCCCAGTGGCAGGCTGTTGGATTTACTCTCACAGAATGATCCTTTGAGGCTCATCTTGTAGACACAATGAGATCCACACAGAGCTGTATAAAGGGATTGTGGGCATAAGGCCATCAGATACACCAGTGGACACACATATGTACACCCACTCTCATTGCCTTGTCTCTGGGAGCCATGGACGAAGTTGGCCAAGCTCTTGGCCAGGGCTGCTATCACTGATGGTTCAAGCTGTATGCCACACAGCTTCAGCCACCATTTTTACAGACCACAACGCAAATGGCCCCCTAGCAGTTGTGAAGTGTGGTGGTTAGAAAAAATTAGTCATTATTTTGAAAACAGGAAGGAGCCCACCACTGAGGAAGCAAATGCAATGTTTGAGGTTGAAATTTCAACAGGATTCAACAGGATTATCTTCTTGCTCTGCAGCTAGGTCTCAAGCTCTGTTCTCAGCACATGCACACACATATGTACACACTCTGCTTCCTGGACTTCCCCTTTTTCTCTAATCCAGGGTGATTTGCAAGTTTCCCTTCCACATCTCTGTACTACAGATGGATTGGGAAGTGCCACAACAAATTAGAAGTGGAGCGTTAGTTTATGGTGAGTGATTTCTCAACTCAAGGCCCCTCTAGTATTCTGGAACTGTTTAATGACAATCTTGACAGTCTTTGTCTCCAGAGCTTTTTTCTTGGAACCAAATCCCATGCAATAAAGCACGTTCATTTCATGCAACACAGCTTAGTTGATGCCTATAGTTTCAAATACCCCGTCATTGGATACAACTCAGCTGGGAATGCCTGCTATGAAGACACATGCACAGTGCAGCAACATGGAATGTTCATCACCAAACACAAGGAAGTAAAGGAGCTGCAAAGCTATGGTAGCTGGAGGAGGATTAGCTTTCCTGGTTTCAGTTTAAGAACAGCCTCTTGCCTCTACAGTCCACTGGTTTGGCATGGCATCTGCCCTTGGCTGTGAGATGATGTTATATTCGAAGTAAGTCAAATTAATTTCCAGGCTTGTCTGGGATCAGGGGCTGGAGTCTTTCCTCGATTGCAGTCCTTCTCTTAAAACTAGTCCTAAGCTTTTGCATTTGCTTTATTAAGTGATCAGGTAGCCGTGGAATGTGAATTTCCTCCAATCTCTTCCACTTTGCAAACTCCAGAACTATTTAACAGTAAGTCAAAACCCAGGGAACAACTGACTGTGAGCTAAGGCTTCAGACATGCAAAGCGCACAACCCTGGGAAACAGCAGCATCTGGGACAGGAGGCTCCCATTACTTCACACGAGGATGGTATGGGTTTTGCAAATCAAATACACATAGAAAAACCATAGTGGCCCAGGTTGGACGCACTATACAAGAAGCACAGTTGAGGGAGGACCCAGACCAGGGAGCCACCTGTTCCTCTAGCTTGCAAACATTTATTTCACACCACCTCAGACCACTCACAGTTTGCTTACCTGCTCATTGTTGCTCTCCCACCATTCCCCATACTCCCTTTGGGGGTGAAACACTCTATTTCCGACTTGTGCTGGGCCAGTCTCCTGTCTTTGTACCTAGTGAGCATGAACAAAGACAGGAGCAAACAGAAAGACGTGATTGTGTGCTTAACTGCCAGATTGAGGAAGGGCCGTGACTGCAGAGAGGGTCACCCTGCGCTGAAACAGGGGACTCTGCTTCTCCACGCAATGGCCGACCTGTGGTATTGATTAGATGATTGTGATGGTATATAGACAACATTGGGGGTGATTTTCTTACTTCTTGGTCAAACCATATGTAACCCACGCTTTTACATTGCCTATTAATATGTGACATTCATCATATTTAATAGTCAATGGTAAAGGAGCAATTCCTAGCATCTCAGAAAAAGTGGAATATCAATCAATAAATTAGAATTTACTTAGTGCTTACCATGTGTCAGACACTGTACTAGACTGTTACCTGAATTTAATTCTGCCAACATCCCTGTGGCAGAGGCTCTGTTATTATTTCCATTTTACTAATGAAGAAACCTAAGACTGTAAGGATTAAGTAAATTGATCAAAGACACACAGTAAGTGGTTGGGCTGAATTGTGAACACAGGAAGCCTAAGTTTAGAACCAACACTTTGGTCATTATAATGTGTTGTCTTCCAATAACAGGATTTTTAAGAAAAACTAATTCTTATCATTAATGAACCTCCATTGAGTGGTACTATGTCTGAATATTATATTAGACACTGGTAATAACAGAAGAAAGAAGACACATTCCTTGGATGTGAAAAGTTTCTTTAACCATTAAGTTGAAGTTTGACAGTCAGTATTGGGTTGCCTACAGTTTACAGTGTGACTCAAATAGCTTTTGAATCTGAATTGGCAGTTCACCATGCCTGGAAGGTACTAGATGTTCATCTAAAATAAGTTATGAGAGTCCCAACATTAGTCTGCTACATGGTGCATCAAGATGAGTCATTATACTTCATTGACAGTTTTTTGAGCCAACATGCTTTTACAGAAATACTCTCTTTTGCTCATCAGTTTAACTCTGTGGGGTAGGTAAAGAAGCACTGTTATTTTCATTTGCCAAATGAGGAAACTGTGATTTACTTAACTGACTCCACCAACATCACAAGTGTAGTCATTAGAGGATAACTACCAGCAGAGCTTTCTGGGTCCCAAGACACTTACAGTTTTATTACTTTATTTACTCTTCCCTGATAAAATTAGAGCCTGATACGGTACCACTCCATCCATATTCCTGGTATTCAATAGACAATGATAAAGTGAGTTACTGTCATAAGACTTGTTTGCTCCAATATTGTCACATTCTTTTTAGTTTCTTTTCCTACTGTTTCAAAAGTAATATAAAATAAAACAAAATGCAACAAAATCAAGATCATTATTGGTCCTGGGGAAGAGGTTATCCTCTTAAGTTTTTTCTCTTCTAAACTGTTATTACATGAAAGTATTTAGTATTTGAATAAAAATGGCTCATTACATCAAGCTAAATGGGTGTAATAGGTTAACTTATTCCGTGGGCATTAGTTGAACATCTATTAAATTTTAGGTAATGGGATTTGTACTTCAGATATAGTGATAATAATCTGCAGGTCCTACCTTATAGACTTATAGAATAGTGGGGTGAGGAAGGGAAGAAGAAGTATGCATACAAGTATCTTTAGATGTAGGCCATAAAGAAGAGAGAAAAAGAACTTAAAGAGTCTGTTAAAGGAGGTGAAGCATCAGACCAAGCTAGATTGAGTAGCCTTGATTTTACCAAAGAAAATAGCTCAGAAGAGAATCCTTTGTGAAGTACCAGTCATCAAATGATGTTCTACATTTCCATGCAAAATATTTTATGCTTATTTGTGAATTGGATTGCACAACCAAGTAACTCCTCTGCAGCTTAAATTAAAAAAATAATATAATTAATAATAAATTACTGATGATCACTCAGTTCCTTACAAAGGGCTCTTTAATATATTTTTGAATATGTCCTGCTAGACTAATTGCCAATTAATTATTTAAATCTTTCATACATAAGTTAAGAAACATACAGTCTTCATGCTTATACACTCTTCTCTCTTTCTTTCTCTTTCTCTCTCTCATGCTCATATATGCATTCTGCCAGGTGACCTCCATTTTTGAAATATGAAATAGATCCTTAACATCCTATTCTATCAAAACCCAGCATCTTTTGGTAAAAGCTTTCACTGAGAAAACAAAACAAACAAAACAAAGAACTCCTTCTAGTAAGGCAAGAGATACCTTAGACTTTTTGGAACTTTCAAATAGTTTTGTATTCAAAGCAAGGTGAAAATGACATTAATATAAAATGGGAAGCTCATTTTGGCTTTCAGATGGGACCCTTCATGCCCGTCTATGATTACAGCTTAATTATGTTTGCCAGATATGTTGAGTAGACCACATTTTCATTCATTCATTCACTTACTCATTATTATATTCACCAATAATGTGCTGTTCCAAGTAACTAGTATTGCTTTAATATTCTCTACTGTACATGCAGAATTCTTTCCAGTTGAGTTTATTTCAGAAATATGGAACTGTCAAGTTAAAAATAGTTTATACTTTTCAGCGTTTATAGCTCATAAAATATCAATTTAAAAATTTCATTTTTTCTATTTAATAAATTTATGTATCTTTTATACACTAAAATATACATTCACATCGACACACACACGTATTTGTGAAGCACCGTTCTAGGTGTCTTCAAGTATTAACTCACTTTTCAAGTAAAATGCCTACTTTATTGAAATTGTATTCAATGTTATAATAGAAATAATAATGACAGAATATTGAGTGTGGTAGGCTGTTTGCTGTACATTATCCTCAATTCTACCTTATAAATTAGGTGCTATTATCCTCTTACTGAAGAGGCAGACACTGAGGATCAGTGTTAGTAAGCCATGCTGACACGGTTTATGAGTAGGGAATCCAAAGTTAGAAATCAGGTGTCTCTGATTCTGAAGTTCATGCTATTTCCATTAAACTTCCCCCTGAATAACAAGGTTACTACATTTAGAAACAAAACTTCAAAAGCTTATTATTTACCTTTTGTCTTTTTGACCCCATTTTGCAAATGAGTAGCAGAGTTAACAAGGACAGCCAGTGGGAGATCTAGTGATAGGACTTTACATTTTGTTCCTATACATGTGCTACACAGGTTTAGTATACACCATTCAAACCATTTAATGAGTCCTCCATACACTAGGCACAGTGATAGGGAGCACATGGGTAACTATGCCTTTGAGAAGTTCACAGTCTAGAGTGGGAGGATGAAATGTAAACAGACAACTTATAAACGATGTGAGAAATTTTATTATAGGAAAACATACAAGAAGTGATACCTAACCCATACAAGAATGGCAGGGAAAACTTCAGCGACATATAATGTAATACTTAAATCTTAAAATATGAGTAGAAATACACTGTAAAAAGATGGGTAGGTAGAAAAATCAAGTGCAAACACGTAGAGAAGCTTAGCAGTTTGGTATATATGGAGAAACACTGCTTAGAATTTTTAAATTGTAATAATGGAAGTGTAAAATAAGAGAAGGTAAATAAAGAGAATACAAAGGGAGAGGTACATAAAAGGTGGTGAATTTAATTGTAGGTTACAAGATACCACTGTGGGATCTTTATGCTAGGTAAAAACATGGTCAGAGTTAACATTTAAATAAAATACTGTGGACTTGAGGGAAACAAACTAGAGTTACACAAATACAACACAAATATAATAATGCATTGTGAGAGAGATGACGAGAAATGCCTTAGGGCAGTGACAATATGGACGAAAAGTAGAATCTAGTTTTAGAACTCTTTAGGGGGCAAAATGAATAGGACTTATTACATGATGAGGGTAAGAGAGAGAATTGTAGAATGCTATGCCAGTTACTGTTTTGGGTGGTGCAATTAACTAAGAACATACAGGAAAAGGAATGCATTTGTGGGGAGAAATACATATCTTTATTTTGGAATATTGAGTTTGAGATGCTGCTGGGACATCCAGGTGGACATATTCCATAGATTTTTCTATAAACTCTAGATTTCTAGATTTGTGCTTGATACAGCTTTGACACTTTGGTTTATAGGCCAGAATCTTGGCACAAAAACTATCAGAATAGTTTTAATAAATTTCAAAATGACTTGTTCTGAAATAAAAATAAGGTCTAGTTGTCTTCTCTGAAGATTTTTGTTGTTGTTGTTCTTTTTTTTTTTTTTTACGTTCTTTATCCAGGAAGCTCTAACTCCTCTTTACTCAGTTCTGTAGGAGCCCATGTTCATCTGATAAATCTAAAAGATGTAGGGGTAAGAATCACTCACGATTGGATAATAAATATAATTTATTTATAATGATTTAGATCAAAAATTTTATTATTTCACTTCATTTCCTCTTCATTCTATATGTGAGGGCGTGGAATAGATGTGGAAGCAGCACTGAGTTGCTGACCTCTACCCTCTACCTGTGTGTCCTGTGGAACACGTGAGATGGAAGAATAAGTAGTAGCCTTACTTGAAAGGGCCACAGGGGAAGTGATGTCCTGGGTTTCAGTTTAAAATAAAGACAGTAAATAAGGTGTTTAGTGATGAGATTGAAAATGAAGGGGGGTTTATCATCAAATGGGGATTATAAACAGGGCCTTTAAATGGTTTGGAAGGGAAAGGTCAGTGGATGAAGCAAAGAACAATTTGTATAAGTGGGATTTCTCAGCATAATACTATTTCTGAGATTCCAAGAAAGTTCCCTAGGTGGATTCTTCTCTCACCTTCCCCTGATGCCAAGGAATGAAGGTTTTCCATCCTCCATGGGTGAGAAGGCTTGGATGTATGGCATATTTGGAGGGGTGTTTGCTGATAAACAATGCAAACTCTCTGAGAATTATGTTTGGTTAAAGATGAGTGGGGAAAGAGAGCTTAAAGACTGTAAAGTTCACAACAGTAGAGGGAAGAAAGGGACAGCACATGAGAAAAATGTACCAGAGGCATCTTTCTCTGACCCTACAATTTTGTCTAGGGCTCTCCTGCTCAAGGCTTTGTTCTTTCCAATAGAAAAAATTGTCTTGAGAAATAATTTTCTTTTGCCACCTCCTCTTCCACACTGATTTCAATTATGCCCCATACTCTACTCCTTGAAGGAGCATTGTGCTAATTCTTGTAGACCCTTACACCAGCCAGTTCATCTTCCAGTCCCAAGCTAGTTGTCATTCAACTTAGTGAAAACCACAGTGAGATATTTTCTCATGTGTAGAAACCATGGTATATATATTTTACTTTATTCTATGGTGCTTTAAATTATTCAGAGACAGAAAAACACAACATGATCTCTTTAAGAAGTCTGTGAAAGGGAGATGGAAAACGTTTCATATTTCACATATGTTTTATGTGTAAATTTTAGTAACTCAATATGGAATGGACACTAATGGGGCAGGAAAGTAAGGTTTGGGAGTGAGTAGGAGTCTGTTCTTTAAGGAGATCTCTCATTTAAGCCATTTTAAATGCATCCCATTTACAAAGCAAATTTTAATCCTTTTTTTCTCTCAACTATTTTCCATTCTTCAGAGTAAAAATATGGTATAAGCAGAAAAAAATGATATGGGAGGAAAAGAGTTTATCTTGACCAATGAAGTACCAAAAAAAAAAGAAAAAGAAAAAGTTATTGAGTAAGGGACATTTGAGGTAATTATAGAACAAGTCACTCTGAATGTCATAGAAAATCCTAGGAATATAAGGGATTTTCAAATTAAAACTACAGCAAAGAAGTCAGAGTTTTAAGACAAAGCTTGAGCATAAACCTGAAAGACTAGAGAGTTTTTAAAAAATGATCAGGGTGAACAAACCCAAATTTAGTGCTTTGTATTATATAAGCCCTCAACAACCATTTTCTGAGGGAATGCTTATATGAATAAATGAATGAAATGGAAAGGTAACTTTGGGGATTATAAAATCTCCAAGGAGTTTTGTTGTTCTTTGTTTTGTTTTGGTTTTAATAATAAATGCAAACTGAAGATCCTTTGTAGAATTTGTTCAAAAGACCAAAGAAGAGAGAAAAGATTAAAGATCTTTGAAGAAAGTGATAACTAATGTAGAGAATTTTGAGATAAAATAATTATAGGGAAAAAAAGGAGGAAAGAACATTCTTTTTCACTTGCACTTCATAATCAGTCAGCAAATACTGCAGACTCCATCTTCACAACATACCTAGAATTTGATCATTTCTCACCAATACTTACTAACTTGGTCCAAGCCACTATCATCCCTTAAAATTGTAATAGATTCCTAAACTGGTTCTGCTTCTGTCTTTCTAATCTCCTCTGACTACAACCCAACCCAATCCAACCTCCACACAGCAAGCAGAAAAATCCTGGAAAAATAAAAATCTTTTCATATCACTTCTCTGCTTGCAATTCTCAACTGGTTACTCATCTCTCTGAGTAAACTGTAAATTTCTTATAATGGTTTACAAAGCCCTATATCGTTTTCCTGCACCTCTACTGCCTCTCTAATGCCCTAACTCACTTTTTCCCCCTTGCTCACATTGTTTCATCCACACTTAGCCTCCTTATTGTTGCTTGAAGAGACCAGACAGCCTCCCACCATAGTGGCTTTGCTTTGTCCATTTCCTCTGCCATCAGTGCTTTCTCCCCAAACATCCTCAGAGCTTTCTTCTTTCAAATCTTGGCCCAAACGTCACTTTCTCAATACATCCGCCATGACCACACCATTTTAAAAAGGCAACTGCCAACCTACTCTTCCCATTACCATTTCCTACTTTTATCAGTAGGGCTTATCTGACATAATTTATATTTTATTCATTTATTTTATTTATTCTCTGTTTTCCCTAGTGGAATCTCCAGTGGAATTCAAGCTCTATTAAGGCATGGATTTTGAACTGTTTTCTTCACTGCTGTCTTCCCAGGGTCTGTGACATTGCCAGCTTATTATAGGTGATATTTGTTGAATGAAAGCATGCATGGGTGAATGAATAAAAGAAGAATCAAATTATGGAGAAATTTTTAGGTGGGAAGGAGGAAAGATCAGCAAGCTCATGCCAAAGGAGCTTAGAATTCTTGATAAAGTCAATCAATAAGAATAGAATAGAATGGGTAGAATTTGAGTTTTATAAAAGTGCAAGTGGAAAAGTGAAATAGCCTCTTTGGGCAATGCTATAGTCTGAATGTTTGTGTTCCTGCAAACTTCCTGTTTTGAAATCCTAACCCTCAAAGTGATGCTATTTGGAGGTGAGGCCTTTGGGAAGTATTCTAATTAGGCCATAGGGGCAGACGCCTATGAATGGGATTCATGCTTTTAAAAAAGAGACCCCAGAAAGATTCCTTGCCTCTTCCACCATGTAAGGACACAACAAAGCACCACCTATGAACCAGAAAGAGAGCCCTCACCAGACACCAAATGTGTGAACACCATGATCTTGGACATCGTAGCCTCCAGAACTGTGAGGAATAAATGTTCATTGTTTATAAACTACCAAGTTTATGATATTATTGTTATAGCAGCCTGAACAAAGAAAGACGGAGCTTAAGGGGTAAGAAAAGAAAAAAAGATATAGTGATTGGCAAACAGTGAAACACTGTTGCAATAACACACTGGAAAACGTGATCCCTTTTTGCAGTGGACAGTTGTCTTGCTGTAACATCTGACAATGTTACAACCATGTTGCAGGCTTGAGAGAAGCTCAGCCAATGTTTCATAAAATGGTGGAATGGAAAGGTTAAGATATGTAGGTCCTTGAGCCGCTGTGGTCCTCTGAGCCACTGAATTAGCATTTTTAGTATCAGACACACATTCTTTTTTCTGTGAGATTAATTTCCTTGTCATCGAAATGATTTTGAATTAGGTTTTAGATTCCCTGATGCAGAAGCCTTCTACCTGCTATACTTGGCTTCATTACATTCTTTACCAAGGATGAGTTTAAGAATTTCTTAAGTTGTTTATAGCATTTACTTAGGTTTGGATATTTATAAGTTGCATGTAAGTGTGTGTGTGTGTGTGTATTTATGAAGACTCTAAAGAACAAGCTACTAACAAATACTTTAGTTTTATCTAGATGTTTGTATTCTTTTAAATATCATTCCTTTTTATATGTACCATTAATATAAAATACATGTAAGAGTCTTCATAAGTTAGATTTCCATAGAACAACAAAAAAAGAGGAAGATAGATTGGGTAAAACAAAGTATTATTTTCTTAATAATCCACACTTAAAGAAAGCCTAACAACTGGCCCTCATAACCATGGTACAAACACTCCTGTTCACTTACTGGAAGCTATGCTAATTATAGTCATAAACTGTTACTGTGGGGTTAGCTTTATATTCTCAAACCGATTAAGTGATGGGAAATAACTCACATCATAGCACTGAAGCTTTGTCAGTACTCTGGGAAAGCTTTTGGTCACACATATTTGAAGAATTGGCCTTGGTTTGCACATATTTGACAGATATTTTTCTCAGTGATCTTTTATGTCATTAGAACTGGAAAGTGACTTGAAAATCAAAATAAAGAAAAATCTCAGTGGCCTTATGTGCTTATCCCTTAATAGTCAGTGATAGATCTGTGTAGAAGTGATCCTGGCTCTACTCAATAATGATTTTGGAATTCTCTTCCAGGCACCATCCTATTTGAGACCAGTTATAGCAACTTTTGGAGCCAGTTTCCATTTCTTAACTCTTTCTTTCCCTTTGCTTCACTCGCTTTGGAGAGAATGTTTCTGACTTTAGTTTTTAATCTTGACTTTGCTCTAGTCATTGTATCCACTTCCCCTTTGTACCAATACAAAGCTTTATAATAGCTTTGAGCACATTCAACCCTGTTCCCATGTTGGTTCCTTGAATAACAGCCAAGACCTCAGCTTTTGGACCTCAGGCAAGGTTTGAATCAAACACCTACCCATAGGTAATATCTTTAGTGATCACTCAGAAACACAGTTTATACATTTAAAATGTCTTAGGGAAAATGTATGAGGCAGAATGCTGCACATTTATTTTTCCAGATTTATTGCCACATTGCTTTTAGGACCATCCTAATTTTGGATCCTGGCGTTCATAAAGCGAAGAGATAAACTATGGTATGTATAACATACATTTGAATAACATTTACAATATTATAGAAAACCTTTTCCTATACCATTTAATTTTCTTAAGCAACTCAATAATGTAATTTTCATCCCTATCCTTCAGATAAGGAACCCGTGGTGCAGAAAGCTTCACAATTTGGCCAACACCCCATAGCTAGTAAGTCACAGAAGTACAATTAAAAACCAGGCATTTTACCTCCAAATCTCATGCTCTCTATTAACAGCTTCCTTTTTTCTTCATTTTATGCTAAAAACTCCCTTATTTAAATAATCTGATAACACACTTGAGAGACCGAAAAGGTCATACATGAAGGTAATAGTGTGTATTTAGTGGAGCTAGGCTTTGAGCACAATATAAACTTATTTTTTAAAAGGTCAAATTTGACTACATAACGGCCAAGTGGAATAAATCACCCCGCAGGCCCCCTGCCGACATGCAAACAGGCTGCCATTTCTCTGGCTGGAATTTACCTAGAAAGGAATACACCAAAAATCTGAAAGCTGTAAAAGAGGCATCACTGAGAAGAGCTGACAATCAGTGTGGATGTGTGGGATGCAGCGTGGTGGCAGAAGACAGGCAGGGATGAGGTGGTAGAATATTTTAACAGCTCCAATGTGTTCCAAAGATTGCTGAAGGAATGCCCAAGTGAAGCTTCCAAGTAAAATTGATTAGAGGAAAATTCTAGATGAAGTCAGAAGGAAAGTCATTATGGATCTTCAGTTTAGAGGGAAAGAATAAGGCCAAATTTAAAAAGTTCAATATTATCCTGTGATATTGCCAAGTAATTCCCTACTTCAACCTCATCCCTCAACCTTCTATATAACTATACATAAGTCAATATATTGGAATGGTTTACTAGCTATTTGCTCAGATCTCATGGTCTCAACACACAGAAAAACATCTTTTGCCCAGACTTGAAATGTCAACTTGATTCATTCAAAGATTTCAGCTTAAAACAAAAATTGATCATGATTAATAACCTCATAAAATAATGTCAGAAGTGAACATAGGTTGCGGAAATATTTGAGAAGCTGCCAGGTAACATATTACACTGTGATCTATAAAAATAAAGGGAAGGTAGAATTTGACAGGTGGGGAAGCAATGCAAATAAGCAATTAAAAAGTAAAGATTCGGCTATATTGACCCAGTAAATTCTATTCATATTCCTTAGAATTTGTTCTAAGGAAATAATTCAACAGAAGCTCAAAGATTTCTGCACAAAGATTTTTTTCCTTTAGTCTTATAGAAAATAGCAAACCCAAAACAGAACAAGAACAAACCAACCACTGGAGAATAGTTTAATAAATTGCAGCATAACAATATTATGGAAATGTGTTAAATTTTGTATTGAGCAAAGCCTTTCATTAAGCTTTCAGAGAATTCCCAAAGGATGTATTTTAATCCCACTTATGATGAAAACTTGTTTTCACATATGAATCATCATAAGTCATTGCCTTTCTGTCGTGTACTTTTCTCCAACATTGCTATTTGTTTTACACTCAACAGACACCCAGGATGATACACACTTTAAAGCCAATCCTAAGGTGCTTTACAAGCTTGTGCAATACCCTCGATGGGGAAAGCTTTTCAGGGAGGAACAAAATGTTGACTAGAGGGAAGGTCTCCGAAGGAGAATAAGACCAGTTTAAACAAACATTTCAGTAAAGTATTAATCAAAAGTTGCTGGCTTCTCTTTTAGGACTGAGAAATTTTCAGACAAATAATTTATTCTTTCTAAAGACAGATGTGTAATTTTCCAACAGGGATTTTTCCTGTACATTTTTGTACTTGAACTACTAGAAAAGCTTTGGTGTCAGAGTAAGCTGGGTAATATTGACAGTAAGAGCCATCATTTACTGAGCACTTGGAATATGCCAAGCACCCTATAAGTACCTGAATTTACTGATTTCATTGTTGCAACAGTGCTATGAATTAGGTACTGTTATTATCCTGATTTTATAAATGAGGAACAGCTAGGACACAGGGAGATTAAGTAACTCACCCAAGGATACTGGATTAGTTAACTGTGGTGTATGTTGCTTCTCACTGAAATGCTGGCCACAAATACTACTAATGCCATTTGTTCAACCTAGTTACCTTTATACCTTTCATCTCTTTCTGTCCTAAGGATTTCTATAACCAGGCATGTTTTCCCAGATAGCTTTGATACAAAATATTTTGTCCTGTTTTCTCCACATGTCCCTGATACTTATGAAACCATGAATCCTCGTATGGAACATAACCAGTATAATCTCTATTCATTCTTGTAAATTAATGCATTTTTTATTTTTACCTCCCTCCAGATCTAGCACACATGATCTGTCTGCTCTCACATACCTTAACTTATGCTGCTGTGATTTAGAGTAGATTTGAAAGTGATGCTCTTCTCTTTATTTCATCTCAGCCTATGTCCCTATTAATATCTAGTAGAGCCTTATTCTCTTCCTTTGTGATGATTACAAATTGTAATTACATATCTGTTTGATTACTAGCTTATTGCCTGTCTTTCTCACTAGACTGTAAACTTCATGGGTGCAAGGCCGTGTCTTCTTTCAACAAGCACCTAGAATGGGGCCTGGCCTATAGCAGCTGCTCAACGAATGCCTTTTGCGTGAATGCAGCTGTAAAAACAGTAAAATTGGGAGCATTTATCAAAGGCAAGGCAGTACTATTTATCCAAACCCAACTCCATCTAAACTAGCCTGCCCTTCTGTTGCACATAGAGGTTCATTCACCAATTCTTATCTCAACTAAATTGTTCTGTTTGCCACCCTCCTTCCTTCCTCTAGTCTTCTTCCTTCGCCTTCAGTGCCCTTTTAATCCCTCCTGTCCTATTTCCACACACAAAACTTGTCCCCCTTTGTTATTCCTCTGTCTCTGGACTATTTGGAAACAAATTTAAAAAGTTTCTAAATTTTGCAAAGCAGCTTAGTTCCTATTTCTCGCAGGCTTTAAAATCACTTGATTTTGATAAGAACGAAGTGAGGTAGGGGTAGGAGAGGGAGATCGGTGTGTTCCTGTTTCTTACATGTATGTGAGGGACAAGGGCTGAAGGGAGGGGAGTCATGCCTACTGTGATAGCTGCAGCTGCCCAGGTGTGGGGATGGAGCCCAAGGATAGGGAAGCAATCCTGGCACCTCCTGGGCCTGCACTTGCATGTAAGAGTGACCATGAGAAGAATCCACTCCATGCTGCTGGGAGGAGGGACTAAAAGCATAAGTCTATGGTTAGGGGCTGCCTTTCCACTTCCCTCACACTGTTTGAAGAGTATCATTTTAATATAGGGAATTATATCTATCCTGGTTTTAAGATAGTGTTTTATAGTTTATTATAATCACATAATTACAACAGATACATTTCCTGATTTTGTCATTTCTAAGCAGATTTCCACATGGTCAAATATTTATCACAATAAATGAAAGTGAGATTATTTTAATTTCATAATGGGAGATACCCAAAGGAACATTTACTAGGGTTTCTTAAGTACTTATTGTGTGCCACATTCTGAAGTAGGAGTTGCATTGTGATCTAGAAATATAGGAGTTATCATGGCAGAGTGTGATAAACGTATGCATGCAGTCGTATAGTAACATATATTAAATTATGAGCACACATATACACACACATATATACACACACATAAAATAACACACATTTCTATATAATCATACATAAATATACACATATAGATAGATATACAATAGCTCTCCAAATTTTTCTAAACTTACTGGACTTTAGTTTGCTTGAGATAGGCAATATATCATGGTAATTGTGTACTGGCTTTGGAGTTAATTAACACAGATTTGATTCTAAGCAATAGCACTTACTGGCTGTATAATTTTAAGTAACTTATATAATTTTTCTTAAATTTCCTCTTTGAATAATGGAAGAAATACTATTTAACTTACAGGATTGATGTTTTACATATATTTTAGCATTTAATTTCACAAAACACTATGAGATAGATATTAATACTATTATCATCCCAATTTTGAAGATAGAAAACTGAGGCACAGAGTGGTTAGGTAACTTGCTCAAAGTCATATAGTTAGAAGGGGAAAAAACAGGACTCATAATTGGGTGGTTGAACTCTAAGACTTGCACTCTAAAAGACTAGATTAAAGAAAATAACCAAAATTATCAAAGGGATGACTAAAAGGAAAAGATACCAAAAAAAAAAAAAAAAATCACGGAGAAGGCAAAGAACAAGGAAGAGAAGGAAAAAAGCAAGCATATGTGCCAGGCCCTATGCTAGAAGCTTTTAAAACATTATCTCAAACATCCTTACAACCCAGGGGAAGAGTATTGATGACCTTATTTAAAAGAGAACTATAGTTCACAGAGTTCTTAAGTGTTGATGTTGGAATTAAAACTAGGTCCATCTGATTGTAAATAATGTACCTACACACATATTGTGCATCTTCTAGATGCCTGCCATAGTGCTTGGTTTTGGAATTGACATCAAGAAAATACATTTCACAGCCTCTGGACTCAAGGAGCTTAGACTCTAATGGGGATGACAAACATGGTTGCCTGGACAAACAGAACACAAAATTCATGGTGAAGAGAACATACCTATCTGTCCTAGGACAGAAAGGTCAAACTTTTAGGACTTGTGGTGGACCTCGAACTTATCCTGGGCTGAGACGTAGAATTTTGACACATTGTGGACAATTTCTATTTGTTAACTGCATAAGTGATAAGAAGAGTTAATTAGTGAAAAAACCTGATCTTCTTTTTCTTTTACCTTTTTGCTCACATAGGGCCTAGTAGAACTAAAGGTCTAAGTTTTGTCCCTCTTACCTGGAGAGAGGGCAGGGTGTCGAAAGTGTAGATGGTGCAAGCTGGGGCAAACTAGGGCAAGCTGTCTGCCTTGCCGACAACGGTCATGTTCACCACAAATAAAGTGTTGTAAACTTCCTGAATCAGGGGACCATGTATGTATCCCAACACCCAGAACAGTGCCTGGGTCCTAGTAGGGCTCAATAAAAAAAAATGTGCTAAAGGAAAGAATAAATGAATGAGAGAGAAAAAGATGGATTATTTCAGGGAAAACCTAGATAAGTCAGAGGGGAAAGAAAAAAAAGAAAAAAGAAAAACTCCTAACCAGGATCCATACCTTTTCTTCGAAGCTTTCCTGTCCTGTGTTACCTTTTCTTTGAGGCTTTCCTGTCCCCTTTCATATAATTAATTACTTCCCTTTTTGTGTACCTATGATATCACTTACAAAAACTTAAAGCACCTACAACTTTTTACTGACATTATTTCTTTACACCTCTGGTTCTACAATCAGGAGAGAAGTTATCTGGGAGAAGGATAATATTTTATTCATTTTTATATCTCTGGTGCCTAAAATATCATCTAGCTCATAGCAGACAATATGGTTGCTATGGTTTGAATATGCCCCCCAAAGTTCATGTGTTGAAAACTCCATTGCCATTGCAATAGGATTAAGAGGTGGGGCCTTTGGGAAGTAATTAGGTCATAAGGGCTCTGCGCTCATGGATGGATCAATGCCATTTTCACAGAGTCATGAGTTAGTTATTACAGGGGGTGGGCTCCTGATAAAAGGAGAAGTTTGGCTCCCATTTACTGTCTCTGTCTCACACACTGGCTTGCCCTTCTGCCCCAGGATGACCCTTGCCAGATGCCAACACCATGCTCTCAGACTTCCCAGTCTCCACAACTGTGAGAAATAAATTTCAGCTTTTATAAATTACCTAGTGTCTGGTATTCTGTTACAGCAACACAAAACAGACTAAGACAATGTTGGAATGGTAAATAATAGGCCCTCAGCAAATGGTACTTATTTATTATTATTAACATTCACTGAGCAGAGAACCTTGCTTTCCTGTGACTGACTTCTGTCCAACTCTTTGCTAGCCCCCTTGTTATTGATGTCTGGTACACAACTAACACATTTCTGCCCCTTGTATTACAGACTTTCTTTAATTCACAGTTTAACGTCCTTCTCCATAAATGTGTATATTGCCCCCTTGTGTCTCCTTTAGTGAAACTCCCCACTAACCTCTGCTTTGGTACTTGTCCCCCCTCCTGTGAGGCTCTGCTGCCCTCTAGGGGGCCTTGCTCATCACACACGTCTCAGGACCCGGTGTGATCTGTACTCGGCAGCACCATCCTAGCGTGGGAGTGTCATGCTCATGGCAGTGCTGCCAAGTCTAGAGCTCCGTTGCCTGCTCCAATAGTCCCCGGTTTATAAACTTGCGACTATATAATGTAGTTGATTTAGGAACATCAAACTTGAGCAGAGCAAGCAAGTAGGCTGTCAAGAACTGAAACCCATCACAAGTAGATGCTTGGTAGAGGCTGACAGGAGGTCTCAGTGTTCTTGGTACCAACAGGATTCTTGGCTATGAGTATTGCACCTCATCTTGGTGATTTTCAAATTATACCTAAATTTATGCTGTAGAATCAAGTAGTCAACAATGAGAATGTTCTACCTGACTAATGAACGTTGATTTCCATCTTTGCCTGGGCCTTTGGGAGATAAAAAAACTTCCTCAAAGGAATAGGGCCTGCATCAATACATGAGTGGATCAACAAAATGTGGCATATGTATACCATGGAGTACT
>VBSM01001265.1:49553337-49572603 GCA_008086735.1 Cheirogaleus medius
ATATACATAACCGTAATATTTGTACCCCCATAATTTGCTGAAATAAAAAAAATAAATAAATAAAAAGGAATAGGGCCTGAAATTGCTTTTTACTAAATCCCCATTCAGCATCTGATTGCCATATCCAAGGATGATTCTGAACTCTGTCTCATTTGACTTCTCTGTAACTGGCACTATCCTTTTTGAAGCACTTTTTTTCTCTCTCATGGTATTACTTGTATCTGGGTCTGAGATGACTCAGATGATACTCATACTCAGAAGTTATTTGTCTAGTTCTCAGAGTTTTCCTTATTTATTTAGTCTCTTGACTCCGTCCTTGGTTCTCTCAAAATTGTACTTCAAACTTCAAACTCTCCGAGTCATTGGGCCAGTTTTTCTAGCAGCTCCTTGGATCTGTCCACTTTGATGGACTTAGGAATTTTAAATTTAACAATTCCAAAAGCAAACACATCTTTCTTCAAACCTCTTCTCCTTAACCTTACCACCCTCAATCCCAAATTTATTTCCATCTAGTCCTGCCACCATCACATGCTCTCCTCCCCCAACCTTTTTACTTTAGTCTCCAGTCTGGACTTCTCCTCTGAGCTCACGGGGCATAATATTAACATGTCTTAATTTAATTCTTTATCCTTCAAACCTTTTCTCCCCAAAGCTGAATTAAACAGGTCCAAATTCTCCTATTTACACAGGTAAAAACAATCCAAGGGTCATCTTTATTTTTTCTCTTTCCTTTGTACACAACATCCAATTAATCATTAACTCCCATCATTGTGCTTTTTAGTTAAAATCATCATAATTTCTCACCTAACCTGTCACAATGGATGTCTGATTTTCCCCTTCTATTCTTGCCATGCTGCATTCTCTTCTATCTATAGAAACCAAAATGATCTCTTTAACATATTAATCTTATCATGTATATCCTCCTCTCAAATCTTCCAAAGCTTCCTATCACATTCAGGACAAAATATGAAATCTGTACTTCACCTTGTCTTGTTTCAACTTTTCCCCATTCAATATGATGTTGGGTGTGGGTTTGTCATGTATGGCTTTTAAATTGTGAGGTATGTTCCTTCTATGCCTAGTTTGTTGAGGAATTTTATCATGAAAGGGTGCTGGATTTTGTTGAATGATTTTTCGGCATCTATTGAGATGATCATATGGTCTTTGTTTTTGCTTTTGTTTGTGTAGTGAATCACATTTATTGATTTACTTATTTTGAACCATCCTTACATCCCTTGGATGAAGCCTACTTGGTTCCGGTGTATTGTTTTTTTGATGTGCTGTTGAATTCTATTTCTTAGCATATTATTGAGGATTTTTCCATATATATTTATAAGAGATATTGGTCTGTAGTTTTGTTGTTGTTATTGTTGTGGCCTTTCCTGGCTTTGTTATCAAGGTGATGCTGGCTGCACTGCATGTGTTGGGGGGCGGGATTCCCTCCTTCTCAATATTATGGAATAATTTCTGTATTATCGGTACCAGGTCTTCTTTATAGATCTGATAGAATTCAGCTGTGAATCTATCTCGTCCAGGGCTTCTTTTTTGGGGAGGGGGATAAGGAGGGTTTTATTACTGCTTTTAACCCAGTGTTCATTATTGGTCTGATCAGGAGTTCTAGTTCTTCCTGGTTGAGTCTTGGGAGGTTGTGTCTTCCCAGGAATCTGTCCATTTCCTCTACATTCTATAGTTTATGCATGTAGAAATTTATGTAATATTCATGGATAATGTATTTTTGTGGTATCAGTTGTAATAATGTCACCTTTTCCATTTCTGATTGAGCTTATCTGGGTCCTTTTTCTTCTGTTCTTGGTTAATATAGCAAGAGGTCACTTGACTTTGTTTATCTTTTCAAAGAACCAACTTTTTGGTAATCCTTTCTATTTTTTTTCCCCATTCATTTAGTTCTGCTCTCATCTTCATTATTTCCTTTCTTCTGCTGGCTTTGGGTTTGTTTTGTTCTTCCTTTTCTAGTTCCTTGATGTCTTAGAAATACTAGAACTATGAAATGCCTTGTGTTTATAGGGGGTGGGGAGTTGGGAGAGATGACATATAGAAATTGAGACTCCTTCCCTCACAAAAATTTCCATATGACTGAGGAAGTGTAAAGAACTTATTTTAGCCACAAAGTTAGAGAAAAAGATATTCTTATCATCCTGCCCTTGTTTATTTATTTCATCTTTACTAAAGGAATGGAGCTTGAGAGATGAGAAAGAGTCGTTAATTCAGAGTTATACCTGAGGCATATTTTTCTCTGGTATGAACTGTTATGTTCTGAAAGAGGTATGACTTACATACACCATATCTGGTGCAGCGAGGCCACTTCCAAGCACAGCTAATGCAAATAAAAGGAACATTTCTTGAGACAGAATTTTGAAAATAAAACTGCTTATTTTACCTTACCATCCAGACAATTTCTATCAATTAATCAAAAACATTTTAATCAATTTTAAATGGTTAAAAAAATGGGACCACTAAAATAACATGCAAATTAAAATTCACAGCATTCAAAAATATCAATTCATTATACAAAAGGAGTGTTTTAGATGCAATTCATCAAAATCATCCAGACAGTCTTTAATAGCTCCACAAATATACTTCAATTATTTCAGATCAAACCATTTAATTAATAATTACAAAGCATTTCTACCCTCAAAATAAAACACCTTAAAATATATAATTCAAAACATTACAATCCATCAGATCTAAATCTTCTTATCATTCGCTTTCTACATGTCTAGTAAGAGAAATATATCTCAATATTATATTACCAGACAGCAGTAGACAGAGACTTGAAAAGTTGACTTGTTTTCTTGGAAAATGAACTACTATTGAGTGCTGATTCATCATTAGAGGAGAAGCTAGGTCTTCACCAGGGAGAATAGAGAAGTGAATCTTTGCTGGTATATTTATTAGAGAACATGCTAAAAGCAGACACTGAGTTAGTTGCCGGTGATGGAAAGAAAGAAGGGAATGCCTACAAGAAACTTACAGCCTAGCACGGGGGAAAAAAACATACAAATCAACAACACAATACAACCTGATGGGTTTTACATGAGAAGATTCAGAAAGTTCAATGGAAATATAATTTATAAAAGAAGTTCAATATTTGGGTTGGGAATTGGAGGATTAAGATGGTGTTTTCTAGGTAAAAGAAAGGGAGATAAATGCAGGCATTAATAGAGGCAGGAAGAACAGTATATACATAAACAGGAGCATACCAAGGAACTGGCTGAAGGCTGGTGTATTGGGGGAACTATATACAGTTTGGCACTGTAGTATAGTATATGTTTGGATGTTGGTTGGAGGAGTGATGATGGTAGGAGTCCTGGGGGATTGGTGGCTGGACTCAAGGTTGCAAAAGCCAAGTCATGTTATATTGAAAGGCGTGTGTACCTGCTGAAATTAATTTGAGGGTTGAATAATGTGATCAGATTTGCACTTTGAGAAGATCACTCTAGCAGCTGCTGGGACAGGTTGGTTCATTGATAATTTAGGACTTTAAGTCAGTAGTTCAGACAATAGATTATGAGGACCCAATCCAGGGAGATACCAGTGAAACTGCAAAAGATAAAGTAAAATTAGTAGGAGAAATGACTGATTGGATGTGAAGGGTCAGAGAAAGTAAAATGTCAAAGATGGCATAGGTTTGGGCAATGAGGCTAAAGTCGAAGCTTTTATCCAGAGAGGAAATAGAAGATGAGGAAAACTCTTCAATCAATGTCTGGAAAAGTGGTGATGAAATCATTGTTGAATTTCTTGGTCAAAATAATATTTTCCTGTGTTAACCGCCTTTCATGTTAAAATTATCCAGATTATCAAATATACTTAATTCTAAAAATTGAAAAATATTTGCATGAAGTAGGTGTGTAAGGACTGTCTGGTAAATTTCTACTGTACCTGACCACTTCTAAAATACACTTTCCACAATCTCACATATTTTAAATTAACAACTTTAGAAATAGTCATCACTTGAAGAAAAGAAATAAAAATAAATCATAACTGATAAAAACAAAGCCATATCCTTCATCTGTATCTGTCTTTAGGAATCATATCCCACTCCTTGTACCAATTTAGATCAAGTCTGTGCTATCTGCAATATGCAGACTTTTCAGGCAAGAAACTGAAATGTCCTTCTCATGTATACTTGCTTTCATGACCAAGCCAGATCATCTTTGGACCTTCACTGGATTATAATACAGCAGAGTACTCCAGACAGTGGCTTTACGTGTTACAGAAAGAGAAAGTGGTAAGGGGAGGAGATAACAAAAGAAAATGGGGCAATGGATAGTCATTTAATTTGTCAAGAGGGTTAAATAGGAAGAAGTCCAACTGAAATCAAATTATAGAAATGATAGTTTCTCAAATGTCTTTCTCAATCCTGGCCTTTGATTGATTCCCACAAAGTCTTTACTACTCTTTCAAATACAATTTAGTGTTTATAATTTCTGGTAGCTAAGGTCATGGACTTTAGAGGCAAACTGCTTAGATTTGAATTTAAGGTCCAATCCTTTCCAGCTATCTGTCCTTGTGCAATTTGCTTAACCTCACATGCCTCAATTTCCTCATTTATAAAATCAGGATACTAATATTACCTTTCTCATGGGGTTATTTCAATGGTTTAATCAATGTCTATGAGGCACTGACAATAGAGCCTGCCACATAATAAATGTTCAAGGAAAGTTAGCTATCATCACCAATATCAATCTCATCATCCCCTTTCCACAACCTAAACTCCATTTTCCCTTCTGTGGGTTCTGACTGTTGAAACTTTTGGCTGGAGTGCCTGAGAGTTTGACTTGAAATCCAGTGGTAGCTGTAGAGAACTTCCTGACACCATTCTTAGTTTCCTTTCTTATCTACCTTCCACCAGCAGACATCAATCTCTTCAGACTTGCATTGAGCACACAAATGTAAAATGTTGTAGACTCTAATTAATTTTCACTGATAGGAAAAGTCTACCTGCCCCTTCACCATTCTTTGTTACCCTCCACAAATGGGGTGACTAGGCACATGAGAGGGAAGATTGGCTTCTCATTCATATTAGGAATCTTCTTCAGTTTGGTACCTCTGGGGATCAGCACATCTACTGTTAGCACTGCTCCTACAAAAGTTTGCCTCCAGCTGCATGTATTATGCTCTCTGTACAAGCCCACAGTGGCAGTCCTTGATTTTGCTGCACAAGCTGAGTGTGTCTTGTGCAGAAATGCTCTCTCTGTGGAGGTGTCCAGAGACCCCCGCCTGCCACCTAGTGGCCAGAAAGGGACCTAATCTGCTGACTGCTGGGGCTGGGTGGGGCCCAGCAGGGGAGGGGAAGGGGGAGGGGAGGAGGTGGGGAAGGGGGAGGGGAGGAGGTGGGGGAGGGGGAGGGGGTGGACAGGGAAGGAAAGGAGGAAAGGCTGAGTCTGTAGACAGTTGACACATAAGGCCTGGTTCTTCACTAGCATCACTAAGGATGCTCAGAAATGCCCTGGAATTTAAAGGCTGTCTGCTCTTTTTAGCCCACAAGTTGCTGTCTGTCTGGCACTATTCTCCCTGGAGATACAGTCACAAAGCAGTGTCTGTACAGTGGATACAATTAAACAAAAGCCTCTGGAAATGTCCAAGGGGAAATTAGATAACATGTGTTTTGATGCAAGGATTTAGAGTTTGAAGGTGAAAAAGACAGTCAAGACATCAGAAGTCTGCATCTGCTGAGCTCCAGTTCAGCACATTAGCATTCTGCTAACGTGTCTTTTTAAGTTCTTCACTGAAGTCAATTTGCTCGGTTTTTCTCAAGTACCATCAGACATTTCAAACATCCTTTGGATTAAAACAAGTCCTAAAGTTAGACTTCTGTTGTGAGTGAATGTTGAAATCAATTTTTTTTCTTGTATTTTCATTAGTTAATCAATGAAAGAAAAAAGTGCTTGCTGGTCCACTTAAGCTAGAATATTTGGTTCTCCTGGCAGGCACCAGCTCTGCATATGAAGAAGAAAAGCCTACTTTTGCCCTGGTCCATTCTCCAGCAATAGGCCGTGCACTCAGCTGTACCCAATGGCTGGGTAGTCCCTGAGAGATGTGTCCACAATTCACTCTAAACTGCAGTTTCCTCTCATTTTCCTCCAGTGCTCCTTCTTTACCTTTTCTGCAATGTCATATTGTGTCCACCTGAATAGATGCACACCCTCTGGTGTACTTGACTCTCACCAATGGGCGGAGTATGGTCCTGTTCTTTTCGGCTTCTGACTGAGACCTTGGTGGGATCCAGAGTGAAGTGGATAGGGTACAGCACAGGGGAAAGTTAAGATGGATGGTGTCACACAGCAGAAACTTGTTTATTTAGGTAGGACTCAGGATGGCTTGATCTCATGTTTTCCTCCTGTATTAGCATGACAGCAATTTATTGAGCACCTACCCAGAGCCAGCCTAGGGATGAATATGCTCTCACCCTCAAAGATCTCTGATAGAATATGTGTACTGGGGGCACAGAGGGGGCAGGCAGGGCACGAATACAATGACTTTCCCTGTAAGACGTATGACCGGAGTAAAACCTTATAAGATGTCATGGAATCTCACAGGAGTTTTGGGTGGGGAAGACCAAGATCTTCTTTCCCTTTGCCTGAGCCATGGTGGTTTATCTTTTAGGGAGTGTTGCAGTTGGGATAGGATCATTCATTTGAGCTCCAGATCTTATGGAGGATGTTTTCTATTGTTGTTGTGACAAATGACCACAAGCTTGGTGACTTAAAAAAATACCAATTTATTATTTTACAGTCTGGAGATCAGATGGCTTTCATTGGGCTAAAATCATGGTGTGAGCAAGACTGTGTTCTTTTCTGGAGGCTTGAGGGGACAATCCATTTCCTTGCCTTCTTTTAGCTTCTAGAGGCTGCTTGTGTTCTTTGGGTTCTAGACCCTTCTCTCATTTTCAAAGCCAGCAGAATAGTATCTTCAAATCGTTATGACTCTGGCATCTCTGCCTACCTCCTATAAGGACTTTTGTGATTATACTGGGCTCACCTGGATAATCCAGGATCATCTTCTCTTAACATAATTATATCTGCGAAGTCCCTTTTGCCAGGTAAGACAACATATTCACAGGTTCCAGGGAATAGGATGTGACCTTGTTTGCAGGCCATTATTCTGGCTACTGCAAAGGACATCCATGTTTATTATTCTATTTTGTTACCTCCTTTGTTTTATTCATGCCATCTATGATTGAATGAGGTGTCTTGTTTAATTTTGCTTTTATTTTTATGGCAATAGTGTGTGGTAACACTGAGATACTAGCCAACTTATACCCCAAGGTCTTTTCAGATTCCTGTTAGTTTAACAATGTTCTTCCATCTAGCACTGATGCAGTTGTTTATTTGGATCTGTATGTAGGGGGATGGTAACTGGTCTCCTGGATTGGACTTTGGCTTCAGTGAGGCAAAAGGAGAGAAGTTGGATGAACATTTTAGAATCATTTCTGAAATTTCTATAGAATTTACAAGATGCGCAGGGTGGAAAGTATGCTTAATAACTTAACCAATAGTGAACCTCTTATATTAGTCATGTTATTATCTTACCCTCAGGTGGGCAGATAATGCCTTAAGTATTTAATGAATCTGCAAAACAAAAGTCCTAATATGGAGTGAACAGGGAGGAGGAAACAATTACCCACTTGATATATCCTCCTGAAAGCTTATCAGTCAAGCAGTGTGGAGAAAACATGGTGTTTGGATTCAAACAACCTTAAGTTTGAATCCCATTTGTGTCCCCTAACAGCTGTGTAATCTTGGGCAGATTATTTGACCACTCTCAGCTTCAATTTTCTCACTTTTTAAAACAGAGTTAACAATAATGATATCTGATTCACATGGTTGTTGTGAGCTTAGAATTGCTAAGTCCATGGTTCTCAAAGGGAACCTATGGTGTGATTCCTAAACCAGCAGCATCAGCATTACTTGGGAGCTTGTTAGAAATGCAACCTCTCTGGCCCTACCTCAGACCAATTGAATCAGAAACTCCAAGGTTGGGGGGCTTTATTCCATAAAATAGTAGTGTGCAAAAACACACAGAATCATGTCTCACACATCATTGGCACTTGCTTAATAAATGCGGATTATAATTATTCTTTTTACTGGGAGCTTCATTATATTCTCCATGCTTTGCTTTTCAGTTATTGTTTGTTTTGGAAGAGCAAGGTCAGTGACAAATCTGTTTGTTTACCAAGTCATGGTCTCTCTTTTTTCTCAAGCTAAAAAAGTCACATGAATAAATAAAACAACATTATTACATTATTAGCTTGCATTTCTGGCTATGCAACTCAACTCAGCAGAGGGGGAGTCACGCTCTCTGGCAGCTTCTGCCATCCAGAGTGTGCTGTCGTAATGCCGCAGAGCAAGGCCAGGCAGCAAGCTTGTGTACCTGAGAGATGCCATGACTATTTCCTACAATTGCTTTTTTTTTTTTTTGGCTAAACATAAGTGAAAAACATGAGCAAACACTTGCCTCACCAATGAGCTTCACATTATGTGATGCCTAAAATTTACTACAGTGATTTGTCATTTCGTTTCTACATAATTAAGTAAAGATGGATTCATATGTTCTGGGCCAAGTTAAAAATCATATCTTTTATAAAGAAATATAAATGCACTGCCAAAATCACAACGGGAATGAAAGAAATGGCTAACACCCACAAACCACCTTTAAACACTGAGGAAAGCTTGACTTTTAGAAAAGCACTTAAGCAGAACATTATTACCCTGTCACCTAAAAATGTAATGGAAATTTGGAGGGCCAAGGGCCCCCAGTATAAAGCAATGATTACTAGTAATTCAGGAAGGACTTCCAAAATCAAGTATTTCCACTTCTGTAACTTTCCTGAAAAATGACATCATGGAACCTCCCCTTAGATTATGTCACCAGAGCTGTATATTGGCTGGACATGATCCAAGATGACCCTATAATTAGGAAAAAGGAAGCTCATATCTTGTGGATCTGGACTGTGAAACTTACTCTGTGTTGTACTCACAAAGACCCTGTAAGCATAATATAGAGTGAGGTGAATATTACTGTCCTCATTTTCCAGAGGCTCTGAGAGATTTAAGTGCTTTGTCTAGGGTCTCAGTTTGTAAGTGACAGGGCCAGGATTAGAATCCATGCCTTTGCTGACAAGACTCAGTTCCCTATACCACACTAATCCTGCAAAACTATAAGATGAGAGACACTAATGTCTACCTTGTTGCATGAGGTCATCTTGACTGATGACCTTTACTGTCTACTGAAAAAATGTCACCTTTACGGTTATTTCTCTGAGACTAAAAATCAGTATCAAAATACATGGCAAAAATACATTCACCATGACTTTATTTATCAACAACCACCACCACAACAAAATGAGATACATGGTGAGAAAATGAATCCATCAGAAAGGCAGCATTGGAATGACAAAGAACTTTGAAGACATATAGACCTGGGTTTGAATCCCAAATTTTTGTTCCCACCAATTATTAAGTTCACTAACTAAAGTTAGCTTAGCTTCTAGGTGCCTCAGTTATTATTTTTTTCTTATCTGTGGATAGGGGGTAATCATTTTTGTTATAAAATACTATGTGAAGATCCCATGGACTCCTTAGTTATTTAATATTATTTAGTTAGTTATTTAATATATTTATATTTCTAGGTATTTTATTTCCTTTGTTGCTATTGTGAAAGGTATTAAGTCTTTGATTTGGTTCTCAGTTTGACTGTTGTTGGTATATAAATGAATGCTACTGATTCGTGTACATTGATTTTGTAATCTGAGACTTTGCTGAATTTATTTATCAATTCTAATAGTGTCTTGGCAGAATCTTTGGGGTTTTCTAGATATAAGATCATGTGGTCAGCAAAGAGCAATAGTTTGACCTCTTCTGCCCCCATATGGATACCCTTGATTTCTTTCTCTTGTCTGATTGATCTGGCTAGGACTTCCAGCACTATGTTGAATAGAATTGGTGATAGAAGGCAAACTTCTGTGGTTCCAGTTCTAAGCAGAATGCTTTAAATTTTTCCCCATTCAGTATGATGCTGGCTGTGGGTTTATTGTATATGCCTTTCATCATTTTGAGGTAAGTCCTTCTATGGACCTAGGAATATATTTAACTAAGGAGGTAAAAGACCTCTACAGGGAGAACTATAAAACACCGAGGAAGGAAATAGCAAGGTATGTAAACAGATGGAAAAACACATATAGTGCTCATGGATCAACAGAATCAACATTGATAAAATGTCTATACTACAGAAAGTGATCTAAAGATTCAATGCAACTCCTATTAAAATACCAACACCATTTTTCACAGATCTAGAAAAAATAATTCTATGCTTCCTGTGGAACCAGAGAAGACCCCATACAGACAAAGCAACCTAAAAAAAAAGAACACATTGGGAGACATCAATTTATCCGACTTCAAGCTATACTATAAGGCTATAGTAACCAAAACAGCATGGTATGAATACCAGAACAGAGATATAGACCAATGGAAGAGAACAGAAAACCTAGATATAAAACCTTCCTCATATAACCATGTGATCTTTGACAAAGCAGACAAAAACATACATTGGGGAAAAGAACTCCTATTCAATAAATGGTGCTGGGAAAATTGGATAGCCATAGGTAGAAGACTGAAACAGAATCAGCACCTCTCAGCTCTCACAAAGATCAACTCATAGTGGATAACAGACTTAAACCTAAGGCATGAAACTATAAGAATTCTAGAAGAAAATGTTGGAAAAACTCTTATAGACATCAGCCTAGGCAAAGAATTTATGAGGAACACCTCCAGGGCAATCACAGCAACAACAAAAATAAATAAATGGGACCTGATCACATCAAAAAGCTTCTACACAGCAAAGGAAACAATAATTAGAGCAAATGGACAATCTACAGAATGGGAGAAAATATTTGCATGCTATACATTGGATAAAGGGCTGATAACTAGAATCTGTAAAGAACTCAGGAAAATCAGCAAGAAAAAATCAACCCCATTAAAAGTGGGCAAAAGACATGAAATAGAAACTTTTCAAAAGAAGATATACTAATGGCGAACAAATATATGAAAAAATGCTCAACATTTCTAATCATCAGGGAAATGCAAATCAAAGCCACAATGATATATCAACTTAACTCCAGTGAGAATGGCTTTTATCAAAAAGTCTCAAAACAACAAATGCTGGTGTGGATACGGAGAGATAAAAACATGCATACACTGCTGGTGGGACTGCAAAGTAGTACAACTTCTATGAAAAGTAATATGGAGATACCTCAAAGAGCTAAAAGTAGACCTGCCATTTGATTCAGCAATCCCACTACTGTGTATTTATCCAAACGAAAAAAAGGCATTCTATATTTTTAAAAAGACATCTGCACTCGAATGTTCATAGCAGCACAATACACAATTGCAAAGATGTGGAAACAACCCAAGTGCCCATCAATACATGAGTGGATTAACAAAATGTAGTATATGTATACAATGGAGCCATATGAAAAATGGTGAACAAATACCTTTTGTACTAACCCGAAAGGAATTGGAGACCATTCTTCTCAGTAAAGTATCACAAGAATGGAAAAACAAACACCACATGTACTCACCATTAAATTGGAACTAATTGATCAACACTTATGTGCACATATGGAAGTAACTTCCATTGGGGATTGGGCAGGTGAGAGGGGGGAGGAAGGGATGGGTAAATTCACACCTAACAGGTGTGGTGCACACTGTCTGAGGGATGGGTATGCTTGTAGCTTTGACTCGGGTTGTGCAAAGGCAATTTATGTGACCTAAGCATTTGTACCCCCGTAATATTCTGAAATAAAAATACATAAATGAAAAATAAAAACAGAAAAAAATCCCATGAGATAATATATAAAAGTACTTAGCACAGTATCTGTCATAAAGTAGTTGCTCAATAAATGTTTATTACATAAAGGATAAAGCAAGCCATTAATAATCATTATCATAATAGCATCAATTAATTTATCAGTGTTCTAGCCGAAAGAAGGGGTGGAGGATACCTCAGTTTTGATTGGGTATGGTGTGTGGAGGCGTCAACTTGGTGTTGGGAGGTGGCCATGAGTATGAGGAGACTGGATGTCTCAAGTGGGTGTTAAGCAGGAAAAAGCCTGCTGAAAGGAAATTGGGAGAGCTGGATTGTGGTTGGCTGATGGCTCCTTGAGGCAAAGCTTTTAAGGACACAATAAGGGATCCTCCTTGGCCGCTTCCCTGTGAGCCTCATCTCCCGTTACCTGCTCACACACAGTTTACACACTCATAATGACACCGTGTCATTTCATACTTCTGTTCATGTTGCTCTCAAGGGTGGTGTATCACACAGTTTTCCACCTGGATCGTTTAATCACCCTTTGAGATTCAACTCAGGTGTCACCCTTCCAGAAACTTCCAAACTGGACTCCGTTCCCTCTTCAGTGACTTCTGATTTCTCTCCTTCATCAGTTCATACACTGTAAAATTAATAATTTGCATACGGATTGGTCTCCCCTGCTACTCTGTGAACTTCTCCGAAGGGTAGGCCTTGTCTTATTTATCTTTATACTCCTGGAACTCAATGATGTACCTGATATATGATGATTATTCTGAAAACACTGGTTGAATTAAACTGGACTGAATTAAAGTATGAAGAATCAGGATTCCTTGCCTATATTATGAGATTTCACTTGAGATTATTAGGCACAACCCTCAAAAAAGAATTATACAAAAAAGTACTACAAATTCTCATGTTTCTTATAAATAAATATTAAAAATAGTAAAAATGAATCAGTCAGATTTATTCTCATAAACAAAATCTATATAGATATTTGAAAATTACTACTGAATTTCTAAATTTCAGGCAGCCCTTAAAGTTCAAATTTTATCTCAGAGGCTTTTGTGTATTTTATTCATACAGACAAAAAAGCAAATCAAATCAGGTTCAGTTGAAGGTATGAAGAATCAAGAAAGTACATTGCAACAAAGATCCAGGGAGCAGTTTTCAAGGAAGCTCCTCAGGGGAGAGTTGTATTTCTCACTCATTCAACCTCAGTTTTTCTCAGTTCAGGCTATCACGTATATATTAATGGGGAACATAGTTTCATGGTTACTTGCATGGGCTCTGAAGCTACCCTCTCTTTTTTCTAATCCTTCCTCTTCTACTTACTGTCTGAAAGGACTTAAGCAAATAAATTAGCTTTTGTTTGCCTGAGTTTCCTCATCTGTAAAATAGAGAAAATGATAATGCCTACCCCATAGATAGTTTGGGAATAAAAAGATTCAGTGTATTTAAGGGGTTTAGAGCAGTGCCTGGCCAGGTGCTCAATGAATATAATTACTCCCTATCGTCAGCCCTTCTTTGTTAACTGGCAAATGCCAATGCAGTTCAGACATTATTATTCACTCATCCATTCATCCATTCATTTAGCAAACATTTTTGAGTATTGACTATGCGACTGGCACTGTGCTGAATACCAATAATACAGAAAATGAGTAAGACCCAGTCCCTGTCTTTAATAAGTTCATGGTATATTGTGTCTGAGTTGGGGAGGGGTAAAGGAGTCTTGTGATTAAACAGGTAATGATAACATGGGATAATAAATGTTCTATAGTGGGAAGCACATGGCTTATTTGGATTATAAGGAGGGTGGAGGGTGCGAAACGCAGTCTCAGAGGGTCAGGATAGGCTTCCCAGCAGAGTGAGATCCAGGATGAGTATGAGTCGGCCAAGTGAGAGCTGACAGTGAGGTATGGCAGGTGTATTTCATAGCAAAGTATTTGCCTTGCTAGAGGCTCAAAAGTAAGGAAATTGTGAAGGGGTCAGTGTGGAAAGTCAGTTAGGGAGTGGCCAGAAGCAAGGTTACCCAAGGGTGAAGGAGGCAGATCACCAAGGGTTTTTCCTACCAAGTGAAGGAAATGTGGCACTATCCTGTCCTCCTCAGTAGAGAAGCCTTCTAAACAGAAATTAATGTCTTGTTTGAATTAGTTTCTTTTAAATGTTATTTGTAACTCCTGACAAAATTTACTACTTCTACCTTTGGGCCCTTCTGTTTCCCTGTAGACTCCTGTCATGGCACTATATCATTTTATTGAGCTTATCTGTTTCTACTTCTGTCTCTCTTGGGAGATCAAGAGCTCCTCAAAGACTGCTTTTTATTTATCTCTGTGTCACCAGGATCCAGAACAGTAATTGAGACAGAGGAGGCACTCCATGGAAGCTTGATGGAAAAAAAAGTTTGATTTCAGAAAAAAGTATTTCTTCTTATATTTTTGGGACAAAGCATGATCAGATAAAATCTGGGTAATCAAGTCAATAAAGTGAGTAATCTTGTCCACTGTGATGGCTTGTGAGCCCTATGAGCTGCTGCCCAACAGATTTGTAATCCATCTATCCTTTTGCATGAGCCATTACTGAGCACCGCTATGTGTCAGGCACTGTGCGAGGCACCAAGGGATGGAGAAATACTTCGGAGACAGCATTAGATGGATTTGAAAATATTGCATAATACACATAGGACAATCCCCATATCCTCAGGGCCTAGCGCACTGCCTGGCAATGCTCAGTCTGCAGTAAATGCCTGTGAATAAATAATGAAAGAGGAAGGTGTGAGGAATGTGTGCTAAATGTATGCTGTGCGCACAAAATGCCCTCAGAGTCCAGATCTGGGAAAGTCTGTGAGATGGTTTGATCCAATAGGGTCTTGTTGAGGTATCTGAGGCTTGCAAGGTAAATAGTATCTGGAAACATAGAAGGAAGAGGCGTGGGAGTCTAAAGAGAGAGAAATAGTATGAACATCGCTTCATACAGACTAATATCCTCTTAATGAAATATAAGGAATTGGAAATTATCAAAGCTTTGATAGTAGTTGGAGTATATTCACACAAATCAAGTAGTTTTCCAGGCATATTATAATTTGGCCAATGGATGTGGAAGGCCTAGCAGTTGCTTTAGCAGACAGCCAAAGTGGGCCCTCGTGACAATGTTAATTAAAGCAAAGTTAATCGGTTAATTAAAACAAAAGTGGCAAATGACAGTTTCTAAAATTAAGTTAAGGTGGAGGCAATACTAATGATTCTGCCACCTGACTAGAATCCCAAGGGAGGGGTTTACCTTCTGAGAAAATTTAACAATTTAGAGCTAGAAGCCCCTGTCATTAATGTAGCCATGAAAGGCCCACCGCATTTTAGACTCCATCCCTATGTCCCTGGAAATTCTGAATCTTGTAGAGCCAGAACTTGAGACTCATCAGATTCAATGCTTTATTTAGGTCAGAACTGGTTTTGTGTTCATTTGTCAATTTGCAGCTGAAGTGAAGGCCTTAAGCGGAAGCCTGGCATTATCTGCTTGACAATGATTTGATGCTGCACCATGTTGTGCTGGAAATTAGTGTCTAGAACCAAAATGTTAATCACAGGGACCTCTATACATTGATGGCATAAATAGCATGTTTCTATATAAAAAAAATCTATAGTGACTCATTCCTATTTAAGTAAAAATCTCTCTTTGCTATTTCAGTGAATTGAAAGACTGACTCTGGGCACTTTCTTCTTTGTGCTGTAGGGTGAGCCAATTTAACCTCCCAGGAAACCAACCGTTAGATCTGTTAGAATTAGCTCTATTCTTTCCTTCAGTGCTCACAGAGCTCGAAGTGATTCTCTCTTCATGATCAGAGGTGGAAGTTTGCTCCTTCTTGCCCACTTCTTGCTAAAGGTCTGAACTATTCTTCAAGCACCACAAACACATCTTCTCTTAGGCTTATGATGATATTTTCCAAAGTGAGCCCTTTGGAGCATCAGTTCATCAGAATGTTAAGAGAGTTACTTGGAAAAAAATGGTCTTGTGCATAATAACTGTTGGAAATAACTGGAAAGAGTTAACAAATGGATAATAGGTTTCTACACTGCAAGATTTCTCAGTGTTTATTGCCAATAAAAGAATACTTTTTTTCAAAATTTTGAACAAATAACTTCTTTTTCATGGAACAATTTGTGAGACTAATTTTCCAAAGAATACACTCTAGGAAATGCTCACCCCTATTGCCCATAGCTAAGACCTTAGTTAAAAACTGCTCCATCACTCACTAGTCATGAGACTATGGGCTAGTCTTCTCACCATGATTGATCTCACATTCCCCATCTGAAAAATGGGAAGGATGCTTGAATCTACTTGCAGTATTTTGTGACAATTAGAAATGTTAGACTAATAATATACAGACTAATAATATACAGTAAGGCGGCAAACATAGTAGGTGAACGATAAATGAACCATTTTGGGGTACTTCTGTGATTTGCAATTTTATCCAATCTCCTACTTTGTGCTTCTTCTCCAATTCATCTTCCTTACTTCCTATTCTTCACTCCCACCTCCTCCTTCTTCTGTTACTACTACCGCTATTACGACTAGGTATTACCACTTTCTGTGGTAGACAGTATTCATTGGCTCATCCAAAAAACACATGGCACCTCCTTTTCTTTTTCATTTTCCATTACAGAGGCTGAAAAAGCTAAATATCACTTTCTCACCCTCTCTTGCAGCTATATTAGATGGTTTTGGCCAATGAGACATAAGGGTAATTCTTACGGGACTCTGAGAAGACTTTTGTTTTCCCTAATAAAAGTATGCAATGCATACAGCCATGGCAGCTATCTTGCAACCTTCAGTAAAAGGCCTGGAAAATGACAGAGGTGCTGGTTCTGGCATCCCTGAACCAACTCCAGCAGCGGTCTCCTTTCATACTCTTGTAACATAAGGAAAATGAAACTCAAACAAAGAGTATACGCCTCTGAAAATAGGCTTCCTGTTACTTGTAGTTAAACACAATTCTAAAAGGTTTAAGTATGGTTTATTGAGTACTTTCTATGTGCTGATACTAAACACTTAATACATACTACCTCATTTACCAGTCAAAACAGGAATTTTCCACCATTTTATACTTGAGGAAACAGACTAAAGTACAATATTCAAATTCACACAGCTGGATTGAGATCCAGGTGTGGCTCCTGAGCTAGAACTATAAGTTAGTATGCTCTATTTGCATCTAGTGTCTTTCCATGCACACTTCTCTAGGAGTATATACTAACTTTTGGAAACATAGTCACTGTAACCTTAGTAGGTATTATTATAGCTTTCATTCTGAGGTACGCAATTAGTGCCCTCTTTAATATGGAGAACTCTTGCCATGTGGAAGGGACACCACACACAGACCTCATCCAGAAATAGGGCCCAGACCCAGTCTGGGTTTATGGCAGCCTGCTTCTCCATACACCAGATGGAGGAGAGCAGAACAGGGCTGGGCCCCGTAGAGTAGCTGCTTCTCTCCCGAGGCCTACATCTGGAGATTCAAGGATTTAATCACCTTTTAAAGCCCATCCTTGATCCCAAGAAGTGGGCTCCTTGGTATATTATAGATTTCAAGCTTGAGAAGGACAACTAATTTAGAATACAATGTAAAAATATTAGGAACACCTGAGTTAATGCTTTCCCCATTACTTAAACAGTGTGGCAGACAATGTGATTGACACTGACCTTTAGAAAATTACAAATTTGAAGGGGAGAAAAATCCCTGCTAACAAGTTATATTCTACAGTGTCCTAAATACTCTGAACATCTTGATTTTGCATGACAGAGAAAAAATATTTAGTTTAGGAGATAATGGAAGCTACAGAGGAAAGGGATTTTAGTTTGCATCTCTCTCTCTGAGGATTATGGCTTAAAAAGGAGAACAGGAATGGGATATGTGTGATGCAAAAGAATTATAGCTTTCTCTGCCATGTTTTCTTTTCTATATCAAAAGCAGGTTCCAGCCTCAACATCCTGGTTGATGGCAAAAAAAAAAACAGTCTCTATATAATTAGACTTTAGCCTGTCTCAGCTATAATCACATAGGCCACGATTTGTCAAGATGCAGGAAAAAAAAAACCCAACAATTGCCAAAGATCCCTCCTTACCCTCTTTGAGATTTTAATACCCTATGTACCAACTGCAAAATCGAATCAAAAACTACATGGCACTGTAGGGAAAACAAGTTAAAATATAGCAAAAAAAAAAAAAAAAATCCTTAGAATTTTTTTCTGTTGGTACTACCAGTACAATTTGTTGTTTTTTTGTTTGTCCCTTTGTTTATTAAATTAGAAATTAAATAGTTGAAAATATTAACTGAATGTTACTAGAGGAGCATTATAACCATAGCAAAGCATGAGATCAATGATCTGATTCTTGGGCAGAGACTGATGGCCAGAGGAATGGAATGGGAGAGACATTTGTAATACAGGGTGCTACAGGCTTATTCTTATGAAAGTTAATAGGACCACTGGGGAGTAGTAGAGTGCACACCAAAGATAAGCAATAAATACCTACCACATTCCCACCCAAATTCATTCATTCAACAAACATACCAAAAATCATTACTGAGCATCTTCTGTGTGCCAAACACCATTCCAGGTACAGGTATGCAATGGAGGCACAGTGATGAACAAAGTAGCCCCACTCTGCTAGTAGCCCTGGCCCCACTCCCACGGAGCTTGCTCTGCTTCAATTGGAACACAGAACGTGCTATACTGTCTGGCGAGGAGCTAACAGCAGAAAGATGGAGATGCTCTGAAAAACCCAGACTGTATAATCAATGTCTCCATAGATTTGTACTGCCTTTCATGATGCTCTCTTTGTAATTAAGATCATTTTGATTACACACCTGACACAGTGACTTTCAGGGATGGAGGAAGGCTGACAGAGGTGTTGGCTCCAGCATCACTGAACCAAATGCCAGGAGCAGTCTCCTTCTATACTTCTTGTAACATGAGGAAAATGAAACCCAAACAAAGAGTATAAGCCTCTCAAAATAGGCTTCCGGTTACTTGCAGCTGGACACAATTCTAAAAGGTTTAGCTCCCATTTATTGAGTACTTTCTACGTGTGCTGATACTAAACATTTAACACATGCTACCTCATTTTCTACCCAAAACAGAAATTACCTACCATTTTATAGTTAAGCAAACTTACATAATCAAAAAGCAAACACTTAAGAAATGCAAAGAAACGACAGAGAACTAGCACCGTTTATGCTATCCTGGATTAAGCTTAAGCCTGTTATCCAAAGTGAGGCGACACAAGATCAGGAAAATGGGCTCCACATGTACTTGCCATCAAATTGGTACTGACTGATTAAAACTATGGTGCTCAAATGGTGGTAGTGCTCACCAGGGATTCGGGGGTGGGGAGAGACCCACATTTTAGGGATGTGGTGAGCATTGTGGAGGGGAAGGGCATACCTCT
>VBSM01001265.1:49572703-49673525 GCA_008086735.1 Cheirogaleus medius
AAAAAAAAAAGAAAGAAATGCTTACCATGTGACAGAAACTTTGCATGTGTTAATTCATTCAGTTCTCACAACCACTCTATGAAGTATGTATTCCATTTTCAGAGAAGGAAATCAAGGCATAGTGAAGTTAAGTGTATTTGCCTAAGGTTACACACTTGGTAAGCGATGCTGCCAGTATTCAATCCCAGTACTCCCCCATCCAAGTACTAACCAGGCCTGACCCTGCTCAGCTTCTGAGATCAGATGAGATCAGGCACGTTCAGGGTGGTGTGGTCATAAACCAATCCCAGTACTCTCTAGCAATACACCTTGATACCTTCAGTAAATTGTCTACTATGTGCCTAACCTTCACTTTTTATAATTCTGTGAGGTAGGGGATATGATTCTAATTTGTCAGATGAAAAAAAAATAAATTGCAGAGAGAGGAAACAGCAGTGCCAGTATTCAAACTAAGGATAGTCTGGCTACACAGACTGTGTTCTTTGCTGTCACTCCATGCTGTCTCTCTAAATAGCCTTCTCTGGTGAGTTTTTGGGGTGGTTAGACATAGACTCACAATTCCCTCCCTCTACCAACCTGTTTGTTTTATATATCAGGCTTCCCTGAAATATTTTGTTTGAAGAAAAGATGATAAAACAAAAGTTTGAAAAATAAATTTTCTTAGCCAAAATGAAAGAGTGATCTTGCTGAAGTTTCAGAAAAAAGAATGTTTCACAGAGGAATCAGGAAGGCAGATGGAAAATAGGTCGTCAGCATGTTAGATATATTGAAGTTCTTTTGTGTATAGACTATGACATTACCAGGAATTATTTAAGAAGGAGAAGACACAAATTACAATGTAGTTGGATATCTTGCACAATGTATTTGGAAAGAGATGAGAAGTGTAAAGAAATCAGGAAAGAACTGAAAGAGGCAAGGGTATAAGTTAATAATATAAATGAATTAGACCTTGTGGATAAACTTCAAGTATCCTGTGAGTCCTTTTCAAACCTTAGCTGACACAGTATCTTTACTGTCACCATAATGCATGCTTTGAAGAATTAGGGCTGATAGAAAAGTAGGACTTTCAGGCAGCCTAAGTAACAGTATAGGAGAATAGTTCAAGCAATATCATTTAGATATTTATCTTCCATTTGAAAGATATGTATCTTCCATTTATTTGTCTAGCTTTTAGAAATACTATCACATCTCAGTAGATTTAGCAGGGCTGATGTCCTGACTACCTCTTTTGATATATACTACTTAAATAGAGGAGCTCTTTATTCCCAATCTATAGGAATAAGTAGATATTCCTAATTGTCAACAATTTATGTGGCCTTTATAATACTTAAGAATTTGTTCTTAAGCCACTGATAATGTGATCTTATTGTCTTTTGAAGTGCTTTGGGATCATTTATTATGTAAGGAAGTCCTTCCCATGGGAGGAAATCATTGGCTGTTGGCTCCAGATTCTTTTCAGATAGAAATTGTCCAATAACTACTACCTATGATATTGAACTTGAGGGTGGGATGGGACTACGGGCAACAGAGAATTGAGAAACTGACTGGTTGTTCAGGACGATTGTATGCAAAGCCACTTTGTTGTTTTGCCTTTTTCAGTTATTTAGACATCTCCAAAAGAGTTCAACTTGCCCATTAAGAACTAAAATATAAATTCTACATTCTCCTGCCTCTATGTGGTGGGCATTCAAAGGCTTTCCTGGGCTTGAATACAGTTCAGGCCTGTGCAAGTACACTCAGATACATAAGGCTTTGGGCATTCTGCTGTCAGCATAGTCTTCTTTGTTAACAAAAATTTTCTCTCCTCTGTTCTGGTGAACTAGAATATAGCCCACAGTGTATCTCTGTCCCTCTAGGACTTGGGGGTCCTTGCCTTGGCTTCGGGACTTAACACTGCTCTCACTACCCTGTTGACCTCACTTCCCTTTTGCTATAACTCTTTGCTTTATTAGAGACCTCAACTTCAATGTTTCCTGCCATGGCCTAAGTAATTGGACCCACATCCAATTAACCGCATAGAAATCATTCAATAAGAAGGTCCTAAGTCCTAAGGCACCCTACCTCCCATAATTCCATTCACTCAGATTTCACCCATTTAAAAGAGCCAGGAACCAAATGCCACTGCTACAGCTATAGGGGACAGTGCCCCACTGTGTCCCCACAACGTTTACCTTAGGGTTTCCCCAGAGGAGCCCCTCCTCTTCCACAGGTTGACTAGGCTGCTGGATCTGCTGGCTGCGGAGGATGACTTGCCATCCCCCACGTGCATGCGCACCACAGTAGACGTGGTGAAGGCGCTGCGCACATTTCTCTCTGGTTTGGCCAGGATGATGTACACCTTCGGCACAAACATGCAGCCCAGGGCCACTGTGGCACTGAGGCTGACTGAGAAACACATGGTGATGATTTTGTAGTTGCTGCCAAAGTAGATTGGCACAAAGGCCAGCCATATAATGCAGGTGGTATACATTGTGAAGGCGATATACTTGGCCTCGTTGAAGTTAGCTGGGACATTTCTGGTCTTGAAAGCATAGAAGGTGCAGCTTAAAATCAACAATCCATTGTATCCGAGAGGAGTGACAACTCCTAGGTTGGTGGTGTTGCAGATCAGGTAGACTTCCCGAATGCTTGGGTAGTCATGCATTATGTCAGGAGGCTCCATTATAAAGAGGGCGATGATGATGCCCAGCTGGATGCATATGAGAATGAAAGCAATCACGAGCTGGGCACAGGCACTCATGAATCTGGGCTTTTTGGTACAGATCTTCTTCTTGCTGCCAGCCAGGATCCTTGCAATACGGTTGGTCTTGGTTACAAGGGCTGAATAGCTCATGGCTGGAGAGAGACCAATGCCAATTCTCTGAAGGTAGCAATAAATCTGTCTGGGCTTTGCGATGAGGCAGAAGGTACATAGGTAGCCCAGGCAGATGCCAGCAAGGATAATGTAGCAGAGTTCCCTGCTGGAGGACTTGACTACTGGTGTATCACGGTAAATGATGAAGACTACAGTAACAAAGAGGGTGGCCAGCAGACCCAGGCAGGCAAACACCACGGCTGCGATGGGCTCAGGGTCACCCCATCGAAGATACTCTACTGGGATCAAATCACAACCTGCAAAGACACAGACACATATTGTAAAAGATGTTTAGGCAGCTGTTTATGAACATTTCAGTTTGTCTCCCAATTACCTTTCTAATTTCAGTATCCCATGCTACTCATCCCTTCACATATTCATTCAGAAAACCTTTATCTTTATATTATTGAATAGGTATTCTGTGATGGGAGCAGTTCTAGGTCCTGAAACAAAATAATGATGAACATGTTCCCTGACGTCATAAAAAATAATCGGGGGCCTTTAAAAGAATTACTTATAATTCTAATGAGGGCCATGAAGAAGTATAGCATGGGTTCTAAACCAGCTAATGGAGGCAGTAAAGGTGTCCTCCAATAGGAATTAACAAATGAATGTGTTGGTTTGACTGAGTTTGGGTATTCCAAGTGCTTGGCAAACAGAGGTTACTGTAAGGAAGGGAGGCAGGAAAGGAAGCCACTGTGCAACAGTGTGCTAAGTGGGCTAAGATGAGCCTGGGAGAGTAGGTAAGAGTGTGATTTTGAAGATCAGAGAGTCTTAGATCAATAGGAAATTATTCCAGGATCTATGTGGAGGAATAGCAGGATCTGATTTGTGTGTGTGTTTTATTTTAATCATCCCTTTGGTTGCTGTGTGGATTTTGGATGAGATAAAGGTGTGGACGATTTTGAGAATTATTTTGGAGCCATATAGAGTGTTTGAGTGGATATGGGAATTTGTGACAAGTAAAGGTATCAAAGATGACCAACATTAGTAAAGAGAGGTTGGGATTTTCAGAGAATCTTATGGTTTAGATGTTACAGAAGAGAAGATTGTGTTGAAAAAAAGGGGCATTCGTTTTTACAAGAAAAATGATCCCAAAGGCAAATAATTGGCAGGTATGGGAAGTATCACTACTCCCCAAATTATTCTCTACTCATGGCATGCAGTTTTTTATATCACTTGATTATACAGCAGAAAAAAGTGACAGAAAATAGTGTCATTGGGGTTACGTGTCTTCTTTAATTTTTTTTTTAATAGAATTGAGATAGCCTCACTGGTGAGTAGGAAAGGAGGTAAATAATCTGGACCACTGAGCATTTGAGGAATATGGCAGATTACTGATTGCCTGCAAAATATCCATTCTTTCCTTCATCCTCAGCAACAGATCTCCAGTTTCATTTGGGATGGTAAAGGATTAGTTAAAACAGTACATTTTCCAGCAACTCTTGCAGTCAAATATGGCAATTATGATGTAAACAGAGGATTCCATAAAAGAAAATGACTCATCCTGGAAAATACATTTTTGCCTTTCCTTGATTTCTCCTTCTGCTGTCTAGAATATAAACATGATGGCTAGAGTTCCAGCAGTTATCTTGGACTTTACGGTGACTTTAAGGACAGAAAACACGTTCTGGGTTTGGAAGAGGACAATAGATGGGGGGCCCAAATCCCTGATAGCCATGGAATTGCCAACTACCTCTAGACTATATAAATCCACATTGCCCTTATTTAAGCTACTTTTTTTCCTGATACATGCAGGCAAAGCAAATCCTAATTGGTATAGATATAAGGTTTTCCTATTAACTTGCTATATCCCATGATCAGGGGTGTTGCTGTGAGTGGCTTTGAATATCAATGGTTAATGGGAGGTAAGGGAGGCAACAATATGTTAGTAAAGAAGCAAAGAAGTATGTGTTTCTTCCAAAATATGTCTAAGCATAGCTCAGTTGTAGTAAAGGAAAGGAAAGGAAACATTCTTCTTCCACTTGTTTTTACCCTTCTGGTCTCTTGCTTTAAGGTGTCAGGTTTCAGATAGTACTATTAGTATTATAGTTAAATTCATTATATGTTTAATATCTGTCTCTGGGCTCCTCAGTACACTTTGCAAAATTATTTCTATGGGAAATGAATTTTATTCTAAATAATTGTGCATTTAATATTGAAACAAAGTGCTTTTAACTTTAAAAAATGTGTGTATAGCCCAGACTAAATATAAAACAGTTATTTTACATAATGTAATTAATCATTAACAAATACATATCTCATTGCTAATGAATATACCTGTATCCATATTCAGTCATCTGTGTTTCCATATACTTCTGATATACTGGAATTCAACCTCTGATATCATAGGGTTTAGGTTTATATTTACAAATTTGCTCCTTGTAGACACTATTTTAAAAAGGCAGAATTAATCATTCCTATATTTTTTCTTTCATAGCAGTTTATTTATAGCTCTAATTTGACAATGAAATTTATTATCTACTATAGTTAATTATATAGAGGCTTGTTTCTACTGCTAGGTCATGAGCTACTAAAGTCCACAGGAATTTCCTGATGTTGGAAACATGTTATGTGGTATATGAGGCAGGAATTTTTTCATTAGCTAAAAAAATCAACTGAAAAAAATATTTACTTTAATGGTTTTAATTTTACCCCATTTTTTTCTGCTGTTCTGCTAAATCTTAATTGTTTTTATCTAAATGTAATTAGTGCTCTAATTTTTAAATACTTTGCATAGGCTAGCATTCAGCACTATTTTTATCAAATATATTCCTAAAATTTTCATGTGCAACCTATTAACATCATGTGTGAAACTAAAGAAAACTCATTAGATATTTGTTGGGAAAATGTGCATGAGGCATGCCTCTAATGTGATATAATTATTTTCACAAATTTTCCAGAATTTATATGTTCGAATGAATGTTTTTTTCATTCAGCATGAGCCACTCAGAAGTCTTTATGTTTATTTTAATGATGCTACCATTGCACAAAATACTTTTGTAACTATTCTCTTAGAATAGCAAATTAGACTCTGATTACAGTGTTATAATGACTGAATCTTTTAATTAAATAAGATCTTAGAATTTTCAAAAAATGGATGTGTATCACAATCACTGAGAAAGCCTACAAAAATATAATTTAATGGTCTAAACTCAGATATTTTGAATCAGTACATTGTGTTGGAGCAAAGGAATCTTATTTTGAATAGGCAACATCAGTGGCTCTGTGCAACCAGTCCTTGGTCCTTCATTGGCAATTCAGCCTTAGAAATTATCAGACAAACTTCTCACCCAGTGTGTGAATATCTTACGTAACTCCAAGAGGCAATCACCCCAACCCTACCTAAGACTTTTTATGAAATGCATTGTCTCAAGGCTAGGACTAGTGGTGGTGGTAGGAGAAATAGATTAAAAAGGCAAGAGGTAGTGATGGCAGGCAGAGACTGGAGGTGAAGAAACCAGCCAAAAAGCTATCACAAGAGGACAGTCAGGGATTATAAGGGCACAAACTAAGTCACTGTGCTGGAGAAAACAATCAATTGGTAAAGACATTTCAGAGCTAGGCTTGAAAGCAGTTATGAAGCAGGCAGAAAAGTCAAGGAAAAGGGCTTCTAACTGAGTTGATGGCAATACTATTTACTCAGATGAGGGCTGTAGAAAGACAAGGGTCATATTCTATGGGAATGATATATAGTTCAGTTTGGATGTCTTGTATTTGAAGTGGCTATGACCTAGTGAGTGGAAACAGAAGCTTAGAAGAGTTATCAGTATAGAAGATATAGCTTTAGGAATAAACTGTTTACAGGTGGAAATAAGAGATGGCAATAATTGTAATCAATGAGGAAATTCACAGATGTAGATGAGAGCAGCATCTAGCAGCTTGGTGGAACACCAATATTTAGGAATGGCAGATGAAGAGGATATATCAGCGGAGGTGTAAGATGGATCAGGTAGAAGGAAGAAAATGTATCAGAAGCTAAAGGAAAGTGGTTAATTGGGTGGCCTATCATAGTCTCTTCTAACAATATCACTTCAGCTTTTCTTTTTTAAATCCTTACCCAAATAACTTGCACAAATCTTTGAGCTTCAGGTTCATAGGCATCTTTCCTGGTAATATATCATTATATGCTTTTTCTTCCTCTATTACTATTAGATTTATTTCTTTTGAATGAGAGGTGGTATCTTTCCTAACATGGAACATATTCTACCAAATCTCAGAATCTTTAGATGATGCTAACCTTATTATGACATAAATTTAAATTTCCATTGATTACTATGCCAACTAAGTTCATTGGTCTACAAACATCTGCCTAGTTGTTCTTCTTACGCTTCTTCATTATTTTCTTGTAGTTATTGGGCATATTTTCCATTAACAGTTTTATTTTTATCCCTGTTTTATTCTTCATGTGACGATAAGTTACTGGAAGTGTATGTAAATGTCAACTAAGAATCTACAGTGCATATATTTTATAGTTTTATTATGATTTAGTCAATTTAGCATATGTTATTATAGCTTAGATTAAATCATCTTGATCATGTCAGTGAAGTTTGCTTCAAGCAAGCATATTAGAGTTCCTTTGGTTCTTAGAAAATGCACATTATATTCCTTTCTAGAAATGCAGATGAGCCATAGATTAGAAAACCATTACCCATTTCCTGGTAACATTTATTTAGGTAGCTATCTACTTCTCACTTTCCTTCTTTCATGCTTGATCCATAAGGCTATGGTTCTCTAGGGTAATGCATATTTTTATGGCTTGAACTGATATACGTTGAAAATACAAGGTTTTTTCTTTTAAGAAAAGGGAAAGTGAGCTACCAAAACTGTATTATCCACATTCATCCTATGATTTCACCAATGTTTTCCCATATATCTAATAGCAGAATGAGTTACCTACTGATTACCTGGACCCCTAAAAATGATGTGCATGCTTAATCACAGTTAGTACTCATGCTTAGTGTTTAGGCATTAGGCTTACACTATTAATATTCCCGTAGTTAAGAGTTCCTAGACTGTTGCATTTCCAAACCCTGTTCTCAGTGTCTGTTCAGGCATAGGGAATGAGACAGAAATGCCTGCTGTTCTGTAAATCAGGCCGAGCAGGAACTGCTTAACAAGCTCCACAGATCTGTGTATTTGTGGATAAAGGAAATTGCTGTTGAGAATCTCTGAGAATAAGATGTGTGTGTCTTCAGCTTCTGGTCAGGCCATTTCAAATATACCAGCCTGGTAAGGGGCTATTGTGGGGTGACCCTTTGATATGTAAGCAATAGATCTACCCAGAGCACAAGGAGTTGACAGGAGACTAACAACATTATTTTTGCTTTCAATCTATGTCACCAATAAGACATTTGTCTGCCTTTCCTCCTTTCTTTACCTCTCTGGATTTGAATCTCTTAGGGATGGTCTGAGACCACAGGGGTATGCGGGCTCAGAATTCTTTCTGTAGTGTCCATAACCCTGATCCTTTAATATTTCCTATTCACTTAGCTTAAGCTAAAGTTTTTCGTCACTTCTGTAGTTCAGAAGAATTGGAAGTGATATGTGTGTGTGTGTGTGTGTGTGTGAGATATTTAGGTACCTCATTTCTCTTTGTAGCACTTACTATAATTATAATCTATTTTCTATGTGTGCGTGTGGGGAGTTCGATTGATTATACTGTTAAGGTCTGTCTTACGTACTTGACTATAAGCACCCTGATATTAAGCAGTTTATTTCTTTTGCTCACAAATCGATCCTCACAGCTGAGCATAGTGCCTCACTCATATGTTGAACATATCAACTTCCAAATTAATATATTTATGTATAATTAAAGTATATAATTCTCATTCCAGTGTATGGATAAATCATTCTCAACAAACCTTTTTGCTACTTTTAACAAGGCCCAAGTTACAGAACTATTATGGGCTGTCATAGACAGATGTCTAAATTCAGTGCACTACACTTGAGTTTTTAAGATTTTGGTACCAGAGAGGGCAAAACTAGGTAAGCAGCTCAAAGGCTTACTTCTGCCTAGGGGTGTGACATGTTTCACATTAGAAAGATTTCTGGTTCTCACTAGTCATTTGGTGCATGTTTTAGGATAGATTAATAAATCTCATTTTGAGTAATTCACTGGGTGTGAGAAGTACATGTCGAGGAAAGAAGGAGGCAGTAGCCAGAAGTCACTCTTTAACAAGTGCCGTCTAACTCTGAAGTTCAGATTCACTGTTCCCAAGAAGGCTGTTAATTGCAACATTTTTTTTTATTATTTTAGGACAGAAAAAACAACACAAAATAAAGACCCAAAATTCTCTGTAGGGAAGACAAATTTTAGAGTTGATTAGTTTTTTACCATTACCTTATTATGAAACAAAACATGCCATGATTGCTCCCTCAAATAAAAATGTAGTCTCTATCCAAAATGTTAGGCAAGCTTTATTGGTAACTGATTTAATAGAAAAATACTTATTCCTGTTTATGTTAACATGAAATAAAGGAGGAAACTATCATCTTTTGAGTGTTTACTATATGTCAAGTGCTATCCTAGCAATGTTATGTTATTTTCATAATAACAAGTGAAGTAAGTATCATTATTTCTTTATACAGAGGGGGGAATATGAAGTTTAATAAGATATGTTAATGTTCTGGGACTGATAGTAAAACATTGTGATTATTTACTTACTTAATTACCTTATTTGTTTATTTATTTATTTTTGTTATATCAGGGGAGGCAACCTAGTCAATTGTTCCTCTGAAAGAGGTCCTAAGTCTACTTAGCAGGAAGGAGAATCACGATTAATTAACAGTGTCTGCCATGGGTAAGGTGGGGCTATGGTGACATAAGTATTTGATATTTGTTACCCTGACATAAATCCATGCTTCCTCCTGCGAAGTCTCATTGGTTCAAATTCTTCACCAAGATTTTCATCCTGGCCTATGTGTCCTGAGGGTTGCTGGCCAGAGACATTTATTAGTATATTGTTTTCTTATGTCCCTAAAGTTTTCTAGTATAGACAATTTTTTGAACAGTTGATCGTAGGACATATCCAACTTTGCTACACAGTGGGCTCATAGCCATCCATTAGTCATCGGAACCAGCCTATTTCACACCCCTCAAGGTTTATTACACATTTTTGTTTTAGATTCTTTTAATAAAATTCCCCCAAAGAGCTGAAACTCAGAGATAGGGCTTTTATTTAGTTATTATTTTTGTTCTTTTTATTGTTTAGATTTTATAGGAGAATTTGAAATTATATGCAAAGATTTATTTTATAATTAAGACATAAGGAATGATTTAATAGTACTGCAGAGTGCTAAAAGGAAGGATTATCACAGATGCACATTTATAGGGAACAGCTTTGAAAAATATGACTTCCGGTCATACTGCAGATGAATTAGAGTGGAAAAACACAGCATATGAATTTAAATAATAAAATGTGCTGACTGGAGTACTTTCTTCCTATTCTACCTTTCTCCTATCCCTCTTCACTAGCTAACTCCTCTGTAGTCTTCCATTTCCCATATTCTCTTTGAGGATGATTTTTGTCATTCTCTGAGCCTGAATGACAGATTCCTCTCATGTGGGCACACGATTCCCGGTGTCTGTCATAGCACTTGCACTCATGCTAACTGTGTTTGCTTGTCTGTTTCACAGGGGAGACTGAGCACTTTGAGAGCAGGAGACTGTCTCTTTGCTTATTGCTATATTTCTAGTTCCAAGCACAGTACTTGGCACACTATAGGGAGTTAAATAAGTTGAATGAAGGATTTCATTAATGAAGAAGAGGGCAAGTATTGGATTCCAGAGAATTGCACTTCATTTTAAGTTTGCACACAAGTATTGCCTATAAATGTGAGCCTTTTTTTTTACTCTATTTTTTTGTGTTTCAATTTTTCCATACATAAAATGGAAATAATACAAAATTCCTTTACCTATAATGAGGGCTTTAATCTGGAGAAACCCTTGTAGAAGAATTTACTGATGAGAAATTAAAGACCAATGACCTGAAAAAGGTCAGTGAAGCAATTTCTCAGGGCTAAGTCTATAGAATGATTAAAACTTTCTTTGTATTTTACTGAAATAAAACATTAAAGTCATCATTTGAAAACTAATAGACTATCAGTGGAATTTTATGCATATAATATGAGCTATAATTAGCGTTTTACAATTCATTTCTATTTACTTTTTCTAGCTTGCCAGACCCTTGTCAAGATCCCTTTCCTGCAATTCTAGTCAGACTCATAAAATTGCTTTCTCTGCAAATAAGCTGCATACTAAAAAAGCATTTTCCTCCTGTGGCTGGTCTTCCATTCAAATGTTCAAAGGCTTTGCTCATTTTATGACTCAGAGTTTTTGCAGCTACTTTCTAGGCTCCACTGTATTCCTTCTGTGTTCCCATATACCTTTGATTTTCTTTTCCTTTGAGACATACCAAGACTGTTCCTAAGGCCTGGGTTTACATCACCTTTCCTAAAGCTGGTTGCAAAATCGTATGGATTCTCTGCCATGGATTTTTACCTCCTATTTCTTTTCCCCAGCCTATTAGTTCCTAAATTTTAAATATTATAAGTATTCCCCAATTGAGCTACAAACATATATTTAACTAACTCAATTGGTCATATTTATTACAGAAAGAAAATAAGAGAACAAAATGCACACTTATAAGAAAAGTGCACAAGAGGAGAGATTAATGTCTTGTCCTACCCATTACAGAGATTGTGCATTGTTCACATAGCACAGTTAGAGCATTCCACTCACTTCTTGGTTCAGTGCACATGATTGAGTACCTACTCCATTCATGGTAGGGGTCTGCACCATGATGACAGAAAGACAATTGTTTGTTCCTTTAAAATAGTGTATTGGTCAAATGCTCAGGCTCTGTGACTCTACCCTGCTAGGCATTGTGCTGAGCATTATGCAGTTATTGCCTTCTTTAGTACCTACAATACTCTTGCAAGGTAGGGACCATTATTCTATCTATCTTCAGTTAAGGAAACTGAGGTAGGGTTGGAACCATGCAGGTGAATTGTAGACATAGGAAAAATACAAGAAATTTAAAGGAAACAGCCAAAATACAGAAATCAGATGTGCAGAGAAATAACTCTACAGTATAGTAATCTAATGTCACAAAAGAATTACAATGTCTCTGGGAATTACTGCTGAGAGCTCAGATGGGAAATCAGTAAAAGATTTAGAGGGGAAGATGATAATACCTGCCTGCCTACATCTCAAGGCTTAGTGTGAGGATTGTATAAAACAATATGTGATTTGAACAGTAAGAAAAAAAGCAAAAAGAGAAGTATATACATAAAACAGTAGTGACTCAACATCTGCTAAATTGCCTATGTGTTTTATTAGATTGTCCTATGTTCTTCTGGGAAAAAGCCAGGCTATTTTATCTTTCTAGATTGTTTATATATACACTGCCCCAAGTAAATGGTATTATATTGTCTTAAATTGTTTGTAAGTACAAGGCAGCACATAATGCTTCATGAATTTTTTCTTCAATTAATGTGACTTTTAAGAGGTGCCAACAAAGAAGACATTTATCTGTTTCATATTACTCATATAATATACCAATACTTTAAGAAGCATTCTCCATGTAGGTCAGATAATGTAGTGGTAAGCACCGTGTTATAATGTTTTATGTTCTTAGGGCAAAATGTGATAATTTATTTTGGGTAAGCTATATTTATCAAAAACTGACATCAATGAAACTGTATTACTTTCTTCAATCTGGCCATATTAGAGTGGTTTTTGACCATAATGCCATTGTTTTGGTCATACCACAAATTTATCATTGTGAAGAAGAACACAGTGCACATTTTTCATTGCATGGTTTCTGGCAAAATAAAAACTGTTCTCTTTAGGGACCTGTCTTGAGAAGTTCCATGGAGACAGGAGCTTTTAGTACTTTTTTCCCTCTCGAGTAAGTGGTGTTTACAAGTATAAATATGTCATCTTTTTGACTCATCTTGTAGGAAAAAATATTATAAGTTAATAAAAATTGAGAAATTGAAAGAGTAAGAAGGCATTTTATAATTTATCAATGTGTGAGCCCTGGCATCTCATTAAAAAAACATATTGTTCTTTTCAGCATTAACTGAAACAACTCCATCAAACTCATCATATGAAAGGGACCAGTGCACAGAATTTTTCATTGCATTTTAGAGATCCTTTGAGAAAGAATCCAGCAATCCAGCCATTCACAGTTCCTTCCTTATGGCCTGCAGCATCATGTCGAGGAAAAGCATTAGTTTTACAGAAAGAACAGGGTTTGAGCTTCCCTTTGCTATATATCACATGAATCTGAGAGCACAGATATTTTCAATTTTCAACCTCAGTTTTCTGTAAAGTGTAGATCATGATTCCACCTTTTTGGGGTATCGAGAGGATTAGCTGGCAAAACACAAAATTCCTATTATGATGAGTGGCAGGTACTCAGTACATGGAGATTTGTTTCTTTTCTTCCATTCTGTATTCACTTCTTTAGCAATTATCATGGACTGTCTACTATGTTCAAGGAGCTTGGTATTCCCAAGTGAGCACAATATATAAAAAATCTCCTGCCTTTTAGCTTATATCCTAGCTGGGGGACTGAAAATAAATTAGTACATAGACATCAGCAAAAAATAAATTAGTACATAAACAATATAAATTACTAAAAGATGATATAAGAAGTAAAGTAAAGAAGAAGTAGAACTGGACAAATCTGAGTTAGTGTGTAGGATTAAACATGTTGCTCAGGGCAGACATTTGAGCAAGGACTTGAAGAAGAGAAGGATGATAGCCATGTGGGTAGCTGGGGTGAATCCTTCCAGGCAAAGAGAACAGCTAGGGAAGGGGCCCTAGGATTAGAGCCTTCCTGATATTTTAATGGAAGAGCAAAAGGACTCATGTGTTGGGAGGGGGAACCAGAGGAAGTGAAGGAGAAAGTAGGCCAGAGACATATCAAGGGGCCAGATCACAAAGAACATGAATTTGTAAGGACTTTGGCCTTTACTCTGAATGAGATGGGAAACCATTGTAGGTTCTTACACAATGGAGTAACATGACCTGGCTTACTTTTCAAAAAGATACCTCTGGCCGGGCTGTTGTGATAAGAGGCTATAAGTAGGGGAAAGGGTAGAATCAGGGAGACTTGTTAGGAAATCACATCAGTAGTAAAGCTGATTAATGATGATTGCTAGGCACTTACAATGGAGAAAGCGAGAAGTGGTAGAATTCTGGATTTGAATGGCAAACCGATGGGATTTTCTGACAGTCTAACTAAAGAATATGAGAGAAGTCAGAAGATGATTTCAAAGTTATTGGTGTGAGCTACTAAAAGAATGGGTTTGCTGTCAAGTGAAATGTAAAATAATAAGGATAGAGCAGCCTGGGGGATCAGGAAGGTAAAGGTCTAGATTTCAGTTTTGGGAATGTAGAGTTTGAGATACCTATTAGATATTTGGATAAATATGTCAAGTAGGCAGTGAATATTCACTTCTGGAGATTAGGCAAGAGGTCTAGACAAGAAATTTAAACTTAGAAATCTTAAGCGTATAAGTGATATTTAATAACACAGAACCATGCATGACCACCAATGAAGGAAGCTAAGATAAAAAGATGATCAAGACTAAGAGCCCTGGTGCCCTCTAACACTCTAGCCTCAGTTTTATTTCAAACATACAGTTGGATATAAATGTGAAAATATAGAAGGCAATAGACACTAGATTGCCTTTGGGAAGGCTAATTTTTTTTTTCTTGCCAGTGAGGAAAATACCAAAAGTCTATAATGAAGACATCAATGAAACCAGACACCTTTTTTTTTTAAATCAGGGACAATGATAAGATCCAAAAATATAGCACATGCCTTTTTTAGTATTGTCATGGCTAGGGGCTGTCTATCTGAAATTTCTAAGTTACCATTAACTTTGTATAATCCATTCATTTATAGTCAGAAGGCCTAAGAAGATAATCTAAGTGAAGTTAAAAGAGATGTTTATAATAATGAGCTTAGTTCAACAAATACAAATTAATTGCCTACTCTGTACCATTGATTGGGCTAGTCATTGACTTAACGGATCTTACTTTCAAATGTAGAAGAGATTTAATAAAGACAAGTTGGAATTTTTTCCAAATTTTCTCATTCATTCATTCTTAAATAAATCCATCCCCTTATCCATTTCTCATCATTATATTTTTAAAAACTTTGTTCACAGTAGAGTGATAACAATTGCATACTTGAACAATTAACAAGTACTAAGTTATTTGAATTCTATTTAATCTTTCTAACAATCTTATGAACTAGGTTAGTACTATTACCTCCATTTTATGGAAGAGGAAGTTGAAGTTCAGAGAATGAAATTTATTTGCTTAGAGTCACACAATGAGTTATCGGTGGAATTTGGATTTGGACATGGATATGTCTAACTCCAAAGCCTTTTGATTTAAACCACTATGATGTTAGAAGATAATAAAGATGAATCATTGCAGACATGTCTTGCACGCAGCCAGAATTCTCAGCTGCATTTTTTTACACTACGTTGGTAATAAATTCAACTTCCTTAGATTGTACTGGTGAGTGTGTACATAGCAAACCTAACAAGAAAGAGCTAGAAAGTGCTTGGGGACCTGAGGATTCTATTGTTAAACAAAGCAGTCGCTTTCTTTTACAGCTGGTCACCATTATGATATTGGTATTTAGGAAAGTATGGCCCCTTTAGTACAGGCTTTTATAGAAAGTGAGTATGACATAGTGATGTACTTGCCTCTGAATAGCTTTGTTATATTGAAAGAAGTATTTTCAGACACACACATATTCCTTAGATAGGACATGTATAATTCCTATGGCCTTTTCTTTCTGCCTGAAAATCCCTATTTGTATTACCTGGCTAGCTTCCTACTTTCACATGCATTGATGCTTTTCCATCCTAGAAGGTACCTCTAAACTTTTGAGACCTGGTTAATTTTTTCTCATCAACATCTCTATAGTAATCAATGCTTACTCCCATGCTAGCACTTTCTTTTCTTTCATTTCTGCATTTCCTTCTCTCTCTTTTATTCTTCCACTAGAAAAACATTAAATCAGTTCCTACTCTATGCCAGGCATACTTAATATATTGACACTGCCTCTTTACTTGTATGTATCTCTGCCTGGGCTCTGGGATACTTAAGGATAGGAATTAGGGCTCCATCACCACTGTGTGCCCACTACCTAGTGCTATGTTTGACAACTAGTTGGAACTCAATAAATATTTACTAATAAATAATTATATCTTTTGTTCCACCACTGCATTTGGTATGTTTAAATTATTGTATGTATAATATCTAAACTCTTAATGCAATTACTTAAGTCAGACTTCTTCTGCTGTGGATATGGGATTCCATATAAATGGAAGGGGACTGACTTTGGTATCAATAGAAGTTAGCATAGTGTTGAAAATAGAGTAAAACTTGATCAAATAATTTTTGCTGAATAAATGAATGAATGAATGAATGATAGGATAACCAGCTGCACAGCATATATTCCTATTTAGATTATTACCTAACCTAGAAACCAAGAAGCTACATAGCACCGCTCTGAAAACCTATTCCATTTTTAATATTAACAAAACCCATTTATAATGGCTGTAATAATAAAAATAAATATTTCTCACTTAAATTCATAACACAGTTCCCCTAAAGAATCAAAGACACATAATATTTAATAAATGGCAAGAATTTCCCCCCTTTCCTCTTCTAAATTTAATTATAATAATCAAATAGCCAGCACATTTTAAGCACATTTGGAATGAAAAATATCAGAGCAGCCTGGAGATAATTAATGTGTGACCAGCTTGAAGCTGAATTTTTTTCTCTTTCTATAATTTCCTGAAAATATGAGGCTCTAAAATGTGATTGCAGAGAAAGGCAGGTGGTATAGCATAAAGCCCTGGGATTATAGTACCTGGGATTGATTTTCTACCAGTTTTGTGATCTTGAGCAATTTACAGAATTTTCCTGAGTTTTAGTTAATTCAACTATAAAATAATATCTGTCTTATAGGATTCAAAAGCATAATGCTTAAGATAGTTACAATTGTTGGTAATGAAAAGCAATCTTCCTCATGTTTTTATTTAATGTACTTATGTTATAAAGGCAAAAAAAAAAGTCCCAAGAAAAGTAGGACAAGCTGAGGAACACAAATGAAATGAACATTTGTGAGAAGAGGGTAACTCAAATGCTGGATTTGTAAAACCTGTCAGTGGTTACGCCCCCTTGGAGCTCATCCTCAACTCCCTTCCAGATTCCCACCAACTCCCTTTTGTTTAACTCTTGTCACTTTTTTCCCTCTTAAGTGAAGATACAAAAGTTTCAACCTCCAAAGTAATTAGGTAACTCAGGGAACCAAAGAACTTCCCAGAGAATGTCCCTATTGACATGAAGATGTTGATATGCACTGCCTTCCTTCCATTTTACAGTTTCACACTTAAAATAAATAAGATACATTTCTTTATAAGTGAAAAGCAGGAAATAATTCTAACTTCCTGTCATAAGGCTTCCTACTGAGTTACTTCTTGAAAGACACATTGTTTTTGCTTTTTCCTTTCACTTGGGTTTATTGGAAGGTTGCCAGAGCCTGGCAAACCTACCTGGAAGTATTTCTGGGGCTTTGGACTGGGGAGCTAAAGATCTGTAGAGCTCTTGCTACTTATATCTTATCCTATATTCTTTGATAAAAAACAAATTAAAGATTCTTTCTAGGACGATTTTTGCAGCTATCTGGCAGGGAATGGTGTCCCAGAAAAAAAATGTCTTGGCAAAAGCTTTTAGAGAATTCTCTGTGTGTCTAGTCCAAATTGCTGCTTTTCACTACTTTTTCTCTTTTCTCTCTCAAACCAGACAGCATTGTGGTTACCTTCTTCTCAGAGAATTAATTAGCTAGTTCTATTGATTTTAATTCCTAATCGAAACTCTTTGTTGCTTTTTACTCACACTACATTATCTGCGTCCAAACCACCAATAGTTTCACATTGATTTTTGCAAAATTTCTTTATAGTGGTTTTCTCTTAACCTCCTCTTACAATTCCCAATTTAGTCTTTTATTTTGAAATCTTATCTTTTAGAATGAATTGTTTAAATAGCTCAAATAGTATGAGATATTTTAAGTTAAAACATTTTAAACATGCAGAGAAGTGTAGACCAAATGTAAAAGGTTTCGATTTAACGAATATTAACATTTTGTCATATTTGTTTCAAATTACACACACATGCACACACACATTACAAATATAACTGAAATCTCTATTCTAACTCCCATCTAGCTCCCTTTGTTCTCTCATCAGATAATACTACTATTTTGAAATCAGTATCCTTCCTTTTCATGTTTTTAAATATTTCTTTACCATGTGACCATGTAAGTAATATTTATAAAGTAGCCCATCACGACTGCATTTCCTTTCTTATGTAATTTTTGGCTATTCCTGGAGATAATTACCTTGTTTAGAACTATTCTGTCCACTAGAATATAAACATCATAAAGGTGGAGAATTTTATCTGCTTTGTTCATAGAAATATTTTCAGCATTTAGAACATTCCCTGTGATTGGAATTTACAACAATCTACTCCAAAATACGGCCCCTTGGCATATTGAATATTTTAAGCAAAGAAAAGTTGAGAAATGGCATGTGCTAGAACTTTCTGACCTTTCATACCCTTCTCCCTTGTAGCAGATCATAAGACCCTTATGTGAGAGATCCTCTCTCCTATACCTGGAAGAAAGGAGCATCCTTATTTCAGAAAGGAATCTGAAGGAAAATGCCTTACTAAATTTATCCATTTACTTATGTCCTTTGTCCTAGCACATTTCTCTACAACTCTCCATTTTCATCAAACCTGTGTGTTCATAAAACACCAAGGTTTAACTGCTTCTTTGGGTCTTCATTTCCTTATCAAGGCTTCTGTGTCACATAAAATTATATTAAATAAATGTATATGCTTTTCTCTTGTAATTCTGCCTTTTGTTACAGGGGCTCCAGACAATAAATCTAAGATAGGTAGAAGGAAGAGGTATTTTTCTTTGCCTACATCTGGGATAGAGAAAGTGCTAGATATATATTTAATAATGACTGGATGACTGAATGAATAAATAAATCATTCTTAATTTCCCTTAGGATAAACTTTAAAATATTTACCATAGCATACAAAGTTCTCTAAAGGTTGGGTTTTGGCTAGTTTTCCTGTCTCATTTCTCCCTTACACTCCCAGTTCTTTTTCAGTTCCTGTATTCTGTGTCCAAAACACTCTTTTCTTTCATTTTAGTTTGACCAACTACCATCTTTATTACAGTTCTTATGTCCACAATTGATTGAAGAGGCAACTTTAAATATGACCTAAGTTAACTTCTAGTGATATAGGCTCCCACACCCATTTTGGTCTTCTCTGTTGTTAACATTCACCATCTTATTACTACTTGTCAATATTTGGGATGATAATCTTCTTGAGGGCAGGGATCCTGTTTATCATACTCACTGCCAGCATAGTATCTGATAATTATTAGATGAGTAATAACTACTTGCTGTCCTCAATGAAAATAAGTTGAATTGGGGACATCATCAATGTCCTGCCCTTATCATCCATTTATAATCCTATTTTTTTTCTTGTCTTTTTGGTTTTCATACCAGATTCTCTATCTCTCTTTTTCTAATTCCTGGTTACTGCTTCCTGACAGTTTATAACTTCTATTGAGAATATGGCTAGTGTAAAAATTGTTTTAATGACTTTATTGATCAAAATACATTCTCATCATATTTACAAACATACACACATATTTATGTGTAAAAACATGTAACTTGCATTCCCACCACTCGTAAACATCTTAACATTAGGTAACCTTCATTCAGATACCTTTCTATGAAAAATATATGTATACATACACACACAGTGAATAGATAAATATATAGATAGATAAATTAATGTCAGTTGATTGCTACTCCAAGATGTTTTCTGAACAATTATTCAATTCCTGGTAGGCTTAGATTTCCATGCTAATAATCTTATAGGGTTGTGTTGGGATTAAATGAAATATTTGTAAGATGCTTCAAACAGTTCCTGGCACACAAGAATCATTATATATGGGTTAGTTGCTATAATCACAGTGAAGGTACTGACCCAAAGGTGACCTGAGCTGTCATGTTATAGGCCAAAGTAGGGTAACTACAAGCCAAGTGAGTAGAAGAAAGGCTTGCCATATTCCCTAAAGCTAGGCCTAAGGATCTCTGAGGCAGCTTTGGAATAGCTGAACCTATCAGAACAGGCTTCTGACTAGCAGTTCCAAGTGATCTCTTACTTTGAATCAGAGTCAGTGAGATGGGCTTAAAAATAGTGGCTCTTTGGAAAAGTGCTGTAGATTCCAATTTAAGGTTGAACTTCAAATAATATCAATGTGGAGATCTTTCCAGGTTTGGAATCTCCCCTCGTCACCTCCCCCCACCCCCCACCTCCCACCACACACACACGTGCACACTCACATGTACGCGTGTAGCCAGAGACAAATCATTTCATTCTTTTCCTTGAAAACCTCTACTGGTCTCACACTGTCTATCAGATAAAGTCCAGACTTCTTAGTTAAAGACTCTCTTCAAAGGCTGGCCCTAATACCTGCTTTAATATTCATTTATAACACTCTCCATCAATTTACTGCAGGTTGACACATATTTACTATGTGCCTACTCTATGTTAGGCATTGTGTTAGGGGCTCATATTATAAATATGGTTAAGAGATAGCTATGTCCTTGAGACACTACCAGTTCAGCAGGAGAGGCAGATAATTATATGTTATTAAAATCTAGCTGGAAAAAAATGATTTAAAGAGGAAAGTAGAATTTGCTTTAGAAATACGGAACAGGAGACTTGGCAGTCTAAGTATATCAAAGAATGTTTCATAGAGAACGTGACACCTGAGCAGAGTAAGGAAGGGTAAGTTGAGTTATTCAGTCAAAGAAAAAGGGGTAAGCACATTCCAGGCAGAGAAGACAATAAACTTACAGACAGGGAGGAGTAAAATAGCATTGTGTGTAGATGAGAATTATAAGCAGCCCTTGCTTGAGACTAGAATGTAAAATGAGAGGTTGGAAAGTGGTTGTGATCAAAGCTAGAAAAATCACAGGAGGGTAGGAGAGAGAGGGGATTCTTTTGTATGTCCTGTTGAAAAGCCTAGAATATATCCTACAGAGATAGAAAGCCATTGGTAAGTGTTGAGTGATGGGGCTTAGAATATGTCCCCCAAAAGTATAGCACCTTGGTATTTGAAACAACAGCAGAAGCAGGAAGGTCACTTTCACCTTCCCCTTGTCCTTATTTTCTGAAGCAAGTCATGAAACCCGCATTTGACAAGTGCCCTCTCTATACCCACAAAAAAGAACGTCCTTATAGCTAAAGACTCAAGGTTACCAAAAGGAATCTGAAAAAACAGTTCTTGCTTAGTTCCCCCAGAGTACTACCATTAGATCATACCTTTTTATTCAATCATACTTCCCATGACTATCCACTTAGCATGAGAATACACAAATTTTCCTGTTTCTTTGGGTCTTCATTTCCTTATGAAGCCTCCCTTGTCATATAAAACTTATATTGAATAAATCTGTGTGATTTTTTCTTGTTAATATGTTTTTTGTTTTAGGAGCTTTAGCCATGAACCTAAGATGAGAAGGAAACATGTTTCTTTTTCCTTATGTAAGTAAAAGGGATAGATTTGTATACTGGATACAGTAGACAAATGAGAAGTGGAAAATGAGGCATGTGGCATAAATCTGGGGGAAGGGAAATAAACTGCGATGTTACTCCGATAGCTAAATGTGAGATGATGAGAACCTAGTCAAGCAAAGACCTGTACAAATGGAGAGAAGAGAAAGTAATTAAGAATATTTAGCAATTCAAATAATCAGGCTTGCTAAGTGATTGGATATGGACCACATGAACCCATAGAATAGAAAAGCAAGTCTATACATGGTAAAGGGGCCAACGGTGAAATTATAAGGTTTGGATATGATAGACTGAATACCTGTGGGCTAACCAAGTAGAGATTTTCAGCAAGTAGTTAGTTTCATGAGTCTGAAACTCAGGAAAGGAATGCAGGCTGAGCTGTACTGCCAGGAGCCGATAGCATGTAGATAACAATTAAAGCCATCAAAGCAGATGGCAACACTCGGAAAGACTGTGTAGAAGGAGAAGCACAATGAGCTAATGATGGAACCCTGGGAAATATACATTTTTAATGACCTAGAGTAAGTGGAAGAGGGAATGACAACAAAAAATCCTAGAATTGGTGTTTAGGTAGGTTAGAGAATGCTGTGTTATGACATGGCTGGCAGAGGAGTAAACTTCAGGATAGTGTGCGGCATCAAGGCCCTCACATTGAGCAGAAATGTGCATAAAATAAAGACTGACAAGTGACCCCTAGGTTGGCAATATGGTGGTCATTGGTTTCTTTTGCCAGAATGTTTCCAATAGCATGGTAAGGGTGGGAAACAAATTGCTTTGATGAATTAAATGTGAGGAAGTAAAAAAAAAAAAAAAGAATCTTTATTACTTACTCAAGAAAGTTGATTACAAAGAGGGATGAGAACGAATTAACAATGAGAGGATTTGGATTTATTTTTACACTACAGAAATAACATCTCTTAGATAACAGACAGTACATAAAGATGTGTACACCTTTTATATGAGGCAAACAATCAACCCATTAGCCATCCCTTGATTTTCTCAATGTTATCATATTAATAATTCTGAAAGAACGACTTCCTCTTTGTAGTATCATCCTCTTCACTTTTTTTAAAAGTGAGATTCAACTCATGCCTTAAGATTAAACCTTTCTAAATTCTCCAGGGTTATGCCATCCCCACTTTTTCCATAATTTTTTTCATTCCTCACCTATAGCACTTAGTATACTGTGTTTTACCTGTTGTTTACATGCTTTTCTCCCACTAGATTACAAATTTCTTAGAAACTTAGACTATATTTTTGTATTTCCAATCCCTGTTATATTTTCTGGCACCAACTAAGACCTTAATTTGTCAAATTAATTAATTTCCACTTGAAAATCTCAAAGACATCTCTAACTGATCTTGTCTAAAACTAAACTATCGATCTTTATGAAAGAATGCCTTTATTTCTCCATTCTTCAAAGAAGCAAATTTGGCAGCCTTCCTTAACACTTTCTGCATCCACTTTATCTGTATGTCTTGTTGATTTTACCACAAAGTATATCTCAAATATTCCAATGTACTGTTTAGTACAAGACACAAAGAACTATTGTCTGCAGTAGTGACAACTACTCAACTTGTCTACCTGCTTGTACTTTTCATCCCTCCCCAAATTATACTTCTTTACAATAACCAGGAGGATATTATAAAAATATACTTTTAATTATGTTTTTTCCTTCTACTGAAATCCATGCAATGGTTTCTCATTTTCATAATAATGAAGCACTGAAATCCTAAACATGTTCTCCTAGGCTGTGTAGAATCTAGCCCTTGCTACCTCTTTGATCTCTTCTGACACCATTCTCCCATCTGCTTACACACATACAGACTTCATATGTGCTTTCCTCAGCTGGAAATGCCCTTCTTATCATTATTTGCTAGCTATTTCTTTTTATCATTTAAGTCTCAGATAATGTTCACTTCTTCAGAGAGATCTTTTATGATCACAAATTTAAATTATGACTTCTCTAATACTTTCATTTTTCTGCTCCTATTCTTTTACTTCTCACACAGCTTGCCAGTGCCTCCATATGCATATTTTATGTCCCTATCCCCACAAGATGGTAAGATATATAAGGACTAGGATTTGGGAACCAAGAGACAAAGGAACCATTTCTGTTTCTATCACCTTAATTTCTCTAGTACCTATTAGTATAATGAAAGTAGTAATAATAAAATATTTATCTATTGATTAAAAAACACTGTTATTTTTCAGCAGCATAGTCTTACACAACATGGGACAAAAAGTTGCATCTATATAATCATTCACAAGGTGCTTAGCCATGCAAGTTAGTTGAATAGGCAAGAGAATTTTTCAATTTAACAATACTCCAGTTTGAAATTAGAAAAAACTGTGAAGATATAGTGTAAAGAAAATATCACCAGTACTGCTCCTCACCTCCCTCCAAGAAAATCAATCATAATATATTTTTTCCTTTCTGGCATTTTTACCGTGTGTGTCTGTGTGTGTGTGCACACACAGGCATGTACATTGTAGCTCATCTATTCAATAAAATTTGTTGTGTTCAACACTGAGCTAGCTCTGGGAATAATCTAATGATGAAAATAGAACTCAAATGCTCATGAGTCACTTGGATATTTTGTTAAATCAGATTACTTTTAAGAACAGGAAAGTCTTCTGTATACACACTAATCACTAACAAACAAACAAAAGCAATAATAATAATAATAATGAAACGATGAGCTATGTCCAAAAGACTAGGAAGGATCACAGGATTTTTATAACCAGGCTTTTGAAGTAAGCTAATTCAACTGCTATTCAAACTACCACTTGACCTGTGAGGGATACAGTCCAACACTGATGACTTTATGATCTTCTAGCCTCTAGGACTTTTGTGCTAAATCCACCTGATTTCTGAATCCACTAGATGACCTGACATGCCACATGGTGGGCTCTCTGTCTGGAAGGCTTTTTTCTCTTTTCCTTGCAAACTTAGCTGCATGGGTCCCCTCCTCAGGCTCTCGTGTTCGTAAATCTATATCCTCATTCTATAGCATACTTATATTTTTACTTTTTTGCCTGCCTCATTAAACTGTGAATTTCTTCAAGACAGAGGTAGTATCTTTATTTCTATATTTTTATTTTAGTGATTGGCAAATAGGCACTTCCTGTGCTTTTAATAGATGTTTATTGAAGAAAAGATGGAAGAAAGCATGGAAGGAATCATATTCTATTTTTAAAGTGTAAAAATTAGAAATGACTATGAAATATAGACTGGCAAACACAATGACATATTTCTTAACATTTTTTGGAGCAAAAACACAAAAACAAAAGAAAAAAGAAAATAAACAAGTAGAGCCAAGTCTTGCCCCGTGCCAATATTACTCGAAAACTTAGTAGTTAAAGGCTCCTGATTTCAATCAATGAAAAGCTCTAAGAGAAACAGAGAACTTTAAATGAACTTCTGTCCAATTCTGAGCTACCTTTTTAGTCTTGGTTATGCCACTATACATTTTAGTTTCTGCCTGGCTAATACTTCTTCCTCTTCATCTCTAATGACACACTTAGCTGCAGACCTGCTTATGAACTTCTGGGAATTTTCCAAGGATGGGCTGAGAATGCCCTGTAGACAACCTAGTAATTCTGATCTAATTTGGGAGTGAAGACAGGAGTATACACAGATCTCTTCCTGAGCTCTAAAATGTTTATAATTTGCTTAGGCTTTGGGAAAGCTTCTGTTGCTAAGGGATTGTTTTGTCCCATAAACAAGACTACCCAAGATGAGAAATACTTGGAGATGTGACTTTCCCTCCTCCCATGTGTGTCTTCTTTCGGTTGATTTCTGAAGAATGTACATGTGCTGGCATTGTAATAGATGTACCTGTGAGATCATCAGTGGGCCAGGACCCCAGCTGGCATGCTTTGCAGGTGTATTCATCAAAGACATACTCATTCTCTTTACAAGGCGTACAGGTCCAACAGCAGCTGACTTCTCCCTTCCGGATCACCTAAGGCAAATATTTAAAATTTGATTAAAGATTTTTGCATGTGAAAAATCCAGTGATCCTTTATTCAAATGTACTGCTCCGAAAAGCAGAAACGACTTTCACGTACATTATTTTAAATGTTATCAGATAAGCAGTGTAAGTACTAATATTTTTATTTTGTAATTAATGAAACTGATGCTGAGTTTAAACAAGTCCAGCATCATAAAGTTGGTTGGTGGCAGGGTGAAGAATTAAATTAAATGCAAGTCTTTGTATAACTAGCTCTGGATACCTGCATTTAATTAAGTACCTGTATTTGTACTCATATATAAATACACATACATTTACATATGTGTGTACATAAATGAATTTTCCCCAGGATCTGTGCCTCTCCTTTTCTCAAATTAAGAACTTTTGCTCTCTCGATTTATCTTGGCTTCCCTCTACTAGTTGAATAATTGTGAGCAAAAAAAAAAAAATGTGTATCTCCTAGTGTTCAAAAATCTATCCATATTTTATAAAAATAATTAGGAATTTGTATTGAGTAGAAAGAGGAAGAAGATGAAGGTTTTTCCGAAAATAATCTCTTGGTCCCTTCCTAATAAAAATCTGTTTCAATAATTCAGCCTATTTCTTCTTTTTTTAGTAGCTTTGTTTTACCTGGGATGAAGGCAGATAAAGTCATTGCGATTATTATATAGCTCTATATCTATTCGAATCTTTAAGGCAATGGAAAATAATTGAAATAATTTAACAGTTGAAAAAGTCACCCATGTTATTCTTTACAAATGAATATACCTTTCCCCCTCTCACCATTGGTACATGAATAGCCTTTGTGGAATAGAGACAGCATTCATTACACATTCTTATAAATGATTAAAATTGTGATTAATATTCAATAACCAGACATAGCAATGATTATGCTTTATATTCCTTGTCTTAGATGCTGACTCTTATTAATGACCTTTGATAATAATATCATCTAGACACCTATATCCAAATATAATTGTAAGCTGATACCTGTTATTTACATTCTGTAATATTCCCTGTGCAGACTCTTAAAATTGCAACAATACAAGTAGGGAATAATGACAAAACGACCTGAAACATCTTTTCCCTAAAAATAACCAAATAAATGAGGCCAAATTGCTCATTAGACCTGCTTAATCTAGCTAAAGTATTCTTCATAATAATATTGACTATTTATAGGCTATTTAGCGCATGTCATATGCTCTTATCCATTTAAAACATTAGAACAGCTCTGGATAAGGTAGCTGGTTTTATTTTATTCATTTTCTTTAGGGGAGAAAACTTAGTTCACATAGCATATTAGGTAAATGAGGGATTAAACAATGTGTGTTGGAATTCAAGGCTCATGCTCACAAATATTGAGCCTTATTGGAGGATAGATTTCATATTTTGAAAGGTGTAGGTGAAAGAGCACTGGTCTGAGAGCCAAGAGGCACCAGGGTTCTAATCTTACATATAGCCCCTAAGTAGTTGTGCAGCCTTGAACAGTCCTCTAGCTGGTGCACAGTTTTTTTTCAAACTGAGCCTATTTGTTTTTACAATAATAATACCTACCTTATAGGATTTCCTGAGGATTAGATAAAATGTCACAGTGATTTTTAACATGTAGAACACTCTGACAATATTACATGTTTTTATTAATGATATGCATATGAATACCAATGTATCGAAATGAAGAATTTCATTTTTAGGGTAACTTCAACTACACTTGGTAGAACTATCCTTGGACAATTATTAGGCCTTGTAATGCAAGTAGGTAGGCGTATTGCAAATACTGAAGTATTCTCTTTACAGACCTTAGCAGGGATTGGCAAATAAAAGCAGCTGCATTCCTACCCCTGTCCAGCAAGAAATACGCTGACTTACTATGGTTCAGTTTTCACTGGTTTGTGAATTTCAGTTTTCTACCAAAATAAGTCCAAGCCCTTTTCCAAGAATAACTCCAATGCTATAATCTCTTTCAGAGTCCATAGTGACAACTGAATATGTCTTCTTCTGATCATTTAGAATTGATTTGTTTTACTTTTCTCACATGTTATGTTCTGTTTTACATTCATTTTGAACAAAAGGTAGTGACAATTCACTTTTATAGCAATTCCCATTCTTTATTAATATCCTGGAAGTAGTGGTACTTTCTTTACAATAAAAATATGTAACATATTTGAACCTTTGCTTAACTAAACCCTTTCATGGAAACTAAAATCTCTGAACAATGCCATGAGATGCTGATATCATTAACATTGCTTAGTTTCAACCTTAAGCCAGATGAAGAAAATCTTGTAAATTGTGTGAGAATTGTGTGTAAGCAATGTGAAAATGAGATCTGGTTAGCAAAATAGAGTTTGGGATTAAGAAAAGACTAAACAAATATTATTACAAAATAACCAGTATTCAAAATATGATAGGGAATCAAATTCTTCCATTGTGTAAATTATTACAAGTAGAATGTGGTAGGAAAGCATATAAAGTTCTTAAATAAGCCATTCAGCATTTTGAAGTTATAGGTTCAAACTGTACAGCTCTGAAGGTTCAAAAATAAAAACATCCATATGGTAATTTATACTATGCAATCTTTCTAAAGGAAGTACTGGAGATTATGAACAATTGATATTCTGAGTGGGTCTATAAAAGATTTTACATGAAGAGTTTAACTGCAAGATGACCAGCCAAGCAAGATGCAGAACTCTTTTGTCACACTATATCAAAGGTTAGCAATTTTTTTCTGTAAAGGGCCAAATAGTAAATATTTAAACTCTGGGCCATACAGTCTCTATTGCAACTCAAGTTTTCAACTCTGCCTCTATAGCAGGAAAGTAGCCATAGACAATATGTAAACAAATGAGCTTGGTTGTATTTCAATAAAACTTTATTTACAAAAACAGACAATAGGTCAGATTTAGCCTAAGGGCCATAGTTTACCAACTCTAGCAGTAAACCATAACAAGATTTACTGAAAATTTCAGGTATTTTTTATTTCAGGCATTGAGCCATTTAGTAGACATTAATAAATTTATTTTTATCTTCATTTACTATATCTTTATTCCCTCTGGTCTTATGCTTTCCAAATCTTCAGAGCCACCCTTTGAAGACCTTACTATCAATACTAAAATATTTCAGTTTCAATCTTAATCACTGATGAACAAACACCTGAGATGTGTTCTAAACAGAGTGAAGGTGAGGTTGAGTGAAAAGATGAAGGCCAACAGATTCAAGTATATACACTACCTGAAATGTGGTACAGTAGTACTTCCATAACTATGAGCAAATAAGTTATTTTGATATCATCTTTTTCTCTAGGGAAAAATACACCCCAATAGCTATCCTCCCTGCCTTTTTATTGTATCTTCTTCATCTCCTTCTTCATTGCCTTTTCATTGCCTGTAAGTGTGGCCAGATCTTACTTGGCCTAAAAGTAGCTTTTCAGTGTTCTCAAATTATCAAACTACCCCCTGCTTGCTATTCACCACAAACTACTTTTTTTATACTTTAAAATTTTATTTTTTAAATTGACACATAATATACATATTTATAGGGTACATAGTGATGTTATGTTACATATAATGAATAATGATTATATAAGGATAATTACCATATCATGATCTCAAACATTTATCATTTCTTTGTGTTAGAAATTTTCAATATCTTCCTTCTAGCTGGAAACTATATAATATATTATTTATAACTATAGTCATCCTACAGTGGCATAGAATACCAGAACTTATTTCCCCTATCTAGCTGTGATTTTGTATCTTTTAACAATTCTCTCCTACACCTTCCTTCTTCCTATCCTTCCCAGCCTCTAGTATCTTCTGTTCTACTTTTTGGCTTCTATCGGATCAACTGTTTTTAGCTTCCACATATGAGTGAAAACATATGCTATTTAACTTTCTGTTCCTGTATTATTTCACTTAACATTATGTCCTCCAGTTCCATCCATGTTGCCACAAATGACAAGACTTCATTCTTCTTTATGACTGAATAGTATTCCATGGTGTATATGTACCACATTTTCCTTATCCAATCCTTTTGATTCTTGATTACCATTACATTCTGTGCAATCTAGTAGGCTCAGATGAAGGGCTAACCCTCAATTCTGTCTTCCCCTCATTCCTCCTCTTCTTTGACCTCTCTCTTCATTGACTACCATCTTATGTGACACTGTGATCTCTGGTTCTCTCTCTCTCTCTCTCTCTCTCTCTCTCTCTCTCTCTCTTTCTCTGAACCTGCTGCTGCTCAGCCTCTACCTCTTCTTCCTCCTTTATATTTTAAAAGCAGATATTCTCCAAGGTCTATTCTTGGTCCACATTTATTTTTTCTTTAAATTTTCAGGGTCAGTAATTTTATCTACTTTTTACAGCTTCAACTTTAGTTCTATTGAATTAGTTCCTAAATCTTTCTCTTGGGCCTTTTTTCTCATTGTTCTAGACCAATACTTTCCAACACTGGCTGCTATCTCAAAATCAACATGCTCCCAAAGTAACCCATCACCTTTTCTCTAAAACCATCCCTATTTTTCTATTCCTTACAATGACACCTTTTTAGTGACTAAAGCTTGGAACTGCAGTTGATTGTCTTGGACTTTATTTTCTTCTCCAATGCGACATCTAGTTGGTAGTCAGGTCTGATACCTCTATAATCTTTTTCCCAAATATTTTCCCTTCTCCCTTTTCATTCTCACTGCTTCATCCCTAGTTCAAGGTCTTGCCGCTATTATCACAGCATACTTCTAATTTGTCTCTTCTTTTTTCAGGTCTTATAACTCTACTCATTAATCTTCATCTACCACAGCCCAATTTATGTCAATAGCTTGATCAGAATTATTTACTGACTCCTGTATAATAAAAATTAAGTTCAATTTATTAAATATAACATTCAAAACTCTCCACAAATCTGGCTTCAGCTTATCATTGTAACTCTCTCTTTTATAATAGCCACATGGGGCAATGAACTCTAGATTATTCACTGTTATTATGGAACAGTCTGCAACTCACCACTTCTGTAGCTTTTCTATTACTGCTCCCTTTACACAAATGATCTCTCTCCAAAATTATACCAATTTTTTTATGGTCCAATGTTTGACATTTTATTCAGAAGAAATCTCTTTTTCTCTCTCTCTCTCTCGTATAAATTTATATAGCTCCTTTTTTCCCCTTACTGAAGTCATCACATTTTACATGATGTTGCTTGTCTGAGTCCATGATGTTTTCCTCATGTAGACTGTAAAGATTCTCACAATAAAGGTTTTCTCATTTATTTTTGCCCCATTGATATTAACTATTATATTAATAGGCATTTGATAAATATTAAATTAATTAGAACCAAGGTGCTTTCCAACTGTAAACTATTTATTCCCAGAAAGCAATGTCTGTAAAGGCTCACATCAGCAGAAAGGGTGTGGGCAAACATGACTCATCAATTGGCTCAATCAAACCAACTACTAAGGCTATTGTGGGTTGTATGCTAGACCTCATGAAGAATTAGTAAGAAAAAAGGCAAAAAACACAATCTCTGACATTAAAAGCTTATAAGGTAAAAGATAAAAGAATAATGTAAAAATTTTACAAATAGCCAGTGATGACACTGTTGAATTTGCAACAAAATTAAAGAAACATGGACTGAATTTTACCTTTATCTGGCCTTTCTCACATGGTTCACTGCATACAGATCTGATGATGGTATTTTTCTTGGACCATACCTCATCATCATCCATTTTTAATTCTCCATTGTCCCAACTTCCAACATTGATGTAATCAAAATAATCTTTTCCCATTTCCTTGAAATTCATTATTTCATACCTTAGGAATAAGAAGATAGTAATTATTTAGCTAAGGATATAAATATTCAGCTATGAAAGGGCAATAGATTTTATTCCCAAAAATGTATCTACATTTCCTATAAATAACACTGGAATTTTCCATGACAGTACACTTAGAATAACAAAAAACCTGTCTGTTTCACTTTCTCTTCAGAGACTATTTTTTTTACTTTCAAGCTTACACCTGAAATAGAAAGTAATCCCATGTGAGAAGGTGACTTGACCTCAGCAGGATGAAAGACAGTTTTGAAATAACTTCAAGAAGTTTAAACAAGTACTACTGGAAGACTTCTAAAAAAGAGAGGAAAAGGTTTTTGTCTCCATTTAAGTAAAATGATAAAATTTTCATTTGGTAACCGAGTGAGAAATTTGGTAAATTTTTAATCTTGTGTTCAGCCTTAGGGAATGTAGGGGTAATTTGGATAGGGCTTAATTTTATCTCTCTTATTTTACCCTCACTCAATGGCTAAAGTCATGGGACAAAGGCAGTTTTAAGAGTGATGTTTTAAAAGATGACTGAAAACAGCTTCTAAAGCACCTCATGCAATTTAAAAATGCTAGAAGAGAGTGGTACCTTGCAAGTTCTCAGTGCTTATTAGCTATTATTCTTATTTTGAGTATGTGGATAGAAATGTAAAGAGGGAAAACCAATGCAGTTTCTTACAAGCTTTTCATTATATGTAAGAATATTTCTGGAGAAACATTTCTGAAACAGTTTTCTAATCTGAGGACACTAGAAGAGCGATGCCATCACTGTGTCAGTTCCTACAGGTGTGTCTTAGGTACACATGTCTTCACATAGTATTCTATGCTTTTTACTCCCCCAGGACTTACAATCCTGGTGAGTAGGCTCTTATATTAATAAATGCTTCTTCCAGCCTTCCATGTGTAGCTCTCTGGAATTCGATATGAATGGAAAACTTCCTAGCTTTTGGATTCAAATGACCAGATTACTATACTCAAACCAATGCTCTGTACAGAAATACTGACAACAAACTTCACATCACTCTATACATTGTAAAATGATGTTATTTTGTTTTCACTCCCAATTACTTTTTTTACTGTAGCCTTTTTCAGAATGTTAACCCATTCTTATGTTTTGTTGGCTGCTCAGTAGCTTAAGGATTATCCTGCTTTATAGTTAGTAACAATTTTGGGTTAATTGTCTAAATTGCACTTCTAAATCAAAAGTACCAAGTATTTATAGGATACTTTCCTTTCCACTCTGTCAGTTATCCCATGGCTACTGAGCATGCAATGAGATGAGATATTAGGACACAGAGCACTGAAGTAAAAAGAACTCATATATTTTGTCATTGACTACTTCAAATATATGGGTTTTAAGTCTTCAAGAGGTGACTTTCTGCGAGCAAATAACTTTTGAAGATGCTAGGATGAGAGAAAAAAAGAAATGTCAGTGTCAGGAGGCTTCTTTCTTTGCAGTTTGATTTGAAGAGAGATGAGGGTTTCATTGCTCACTTAAAAATAGACCATCAACCCCATTTCTATCAATTTTCAACTCTGAAAAAATCTAGTCCAAACCGTTAATTTCACAGATAATGGAATTGAAGCTCGATGAGGTTAATTAGTATGACCAGATTGCAGAGTATGCAAATGTCAGAGCCAGGACCTAAACTAAGCCTTTAAATTTCATTTCAAGTCTGTTGTTCTTTCTTCTCCACTAGACTGCCCTAAATCTACTGAATAGAGCTAAGAGATCATTTTTAATTGCTTAAATATTATAAAAATTTGAACCATTTTGCATTTTAAGGTTCTTATCTCTACATCCATGCCTCTTTTGTCTTATGTACAAGAAATAGTAAAAAGTGAAGAGATGCAGTTGTTGAAGAATAAACATGAAAACTCTATAGAATGGAAAATGTCATATTTGACAGGGAAATGGTTGCAAGAAAAGTTAAATCTCAATTTTGCTTCAACCAATAAACCTGTTATAACTACATTAGAGACAATGAATCCTCCCTTTGGAATTAGCCTTTAGAATTCTGGCCATTGTTTCTTACCTACAAGACAAACACAAAGAAATATTATCACTCATGACTACAGCTGTCAAAATAGAGCACTGCTCTAAAAATCTTCTGTAGCTGTACACTAAAAAATAGATAAGATAATTCTACACAGAAGAAGATTCTACATTTCTCTTGTGAATTGGTATGAGTTCTTTTAATTTTCAGAGATATGATATATATTTTATTCTCCACAAAAAGTAAAATAAAGTACATCTTTCAAAAATGCCCTTATTTAAATTTTAGGTGAGAATCAATGTACATAATGGCTTCCTGCAATGTTTACGTGTGATTTAATCTAGAAAACTGTATTTTATTTTCCAAAAAAGAGCAGTGCATAATTCAGTGTGCTCTTTGTTTTTGACAGCTTTAGTAAAGATCCACGTTGTACATATTTACTGTCAGAAGCCAAGATTAGTGTGTCATTCCAGTCACATGACTTATGTATAAATCCTCCCAGACCAGTTTCATTTTTTTTCTTCTTTTCATCCCCATTCCTCTTTTTCTCCTCATCTTCTCCCTCCATCCTCGTCCTTCTCCTCCTCCTCTTTCTCTCCTCTCTTTCTCTCTCTTTCTCACTGTTCCTCTTACTTTCTAAATGTATTTCTGAAACTGCTTTCTCATCCTAGTGGGTCCCTATATGTAATCTTTCTTCTTTAATATCTCTTCCTTCTTTTCCCTTTCTCTCTGCCTATCCATTTCTGTCTCATCCTTAACTGGACAAAATTTAGAGCTGAAATACCTGGGATAATTTTAAAAATGAATTTTATATATCCTTTAAAAACAAGGTAAACAAAATATGTTCCAACACAACAGCAAAATGTTCTGTTAAAGCACTTAAGAGAAACTAGAGAAAGGCAGGTTTCTGTTGAACAGAAATAAGGAAATTTCTAAATGGTTAGAACTCTGAAAATTAGAGCTTCAAATCCAATTTATTTATTTTTGTTGTTGCTGTGATTGCCATCAGGGTCTTAGTCATAAATTCTCTGGCTAGGCCAATATTTAGAAGAGTTTTTCCTACAGTTTGCTCTAGAAAGCTCGGTTTCAGTCCTTACATTTAAGGCTTTTGCTCATTTTGAATTAATTTGTCTGCATGGTGAGAGACAGGGGTCCTGTTTCATTCTTCTACATGTGGCTATTGGGTTTTCCCAGCACCATTTACTGAATAGGGTTTCCTTTCCCCAGCATGTGTTGTCTTCTTTGGCAAAGATCAGTTGGCTGTAGGTAGATGGTCTTATGTCTGGGTTCTCTATTTGTTCCATTGGTCTATGTCTCTATTTTTCTACCAATACCATGTTGTTTTGGTTACTATAGCTTTGTAGTATAGTTTGAAGTCTGGTAATGTGATACCTCCAGATTTGTTCTTTTGCTTAAGATTGCTTTAGCTACTCAGGCTCCTTTCTGGTTCCAAATGAAGTATAGGATTAATTTTTCTATATCTGTGAAATATGATGTTGGTATTTTGATGAGGATTTCATTGCATCTGTAAATCACTCTGGGTAATATGGACATTTTAATAATGTTGATTGTACTGATCCATGAACAACGTAGGTTTTCTATTTGTTTGTGTCCTGTGTTGACTTCTTTCCCCAGTGTTTCATAGTTCTCCTTGTAGAGATCTTTCACCTCCTCAGTTAAGTGTATTCCTAGGTATTTTATTTTCTGTGTAGCTATTGTGAATGGTATTGAGTCTTTGACTTCAGTTTGACTGTTATTTCTATCTTAAAATGATACTGATTTATGTACATTGATTTTGTAACCTGAGACTGCTGAATTCATTTATCAATTCGAGGAGTTTCTTTGTGGAGTCTTTGCAGTTTTCTAGATATAATATCATATCATCAGCAAAAAGTGATAAATTGACCTTCTCTTTCCCTATTTGGATACAATTTGTTTCTTTTCCTTGCCTGATTGCTCTAGCTAGTACTTCCATCACTATGTTGAATAGAAGTTGTGACACTGGGTACCCTTGTCTTGTTCTAGTTCTTAGGGGAAATGATTTTAATTTTTCTCCATTCAGCATGATGTTGTCTGTGGGTTTGTCATATATGGCTTTTTATAATTTTGAGATATGTTTCTTCTATGCCTAGTTTGTAGAGGGTTTTTATCATGAAAGGGTGTTGGACTTTGTCAAAAGATTTTCTTCATCTTAAGATGGTGATATGGTCTTTGTTTTTGTTTTTATTTATGTGGTGAATCACATCTATTGATTTACTTAGGTTGAACCATTTTTTCCTTCCTGGGATGAAGCCCACTTGGTCCTGGTGGATTATTTTTTGTGATGTTCTGTTCAATTCAGTTTCCTAGCATTTTTTGAGGATTTTTGCATCTATATTCATAAGTGATATTGGTCTGTAGTTTTCTTTTTTAGTTGTATCCTTTCCTAGCTTTGGTATCAAAGTGATACTGGCTTCATAGAATGAATTGGGGAGAATTCCTTCTTGATGTTATGGAATAATTTCCGTAGTACAATATCAGCTCTCTTTTGTACATCTGGAAGAATTCAGCTGTGAATCCATCTGGTCTGGGGCTTGTTTTCTGGAAGGTTTTTTATTAATGATTCAGTCTCACTGTTGTTATTTGTATGTTCAGGAGTTCTATTTCTTCCAGGTTGAGTCTTGGGAGGTTGTGTGTTTCCAGGAACTTGTCCATTTCCCTGTACTATAGTTTATGCACATAGAAATTTATACAGTATTTCTGGATGATATTTTGTATATCTGCTATATCAGTTGTAATGCCACCTTTTTCATTTCTAATTAAGCTTATTTGTGTCTTTTCTCTTCTCTTCCTGCTTAATCTGACATGAAGCCTGTTGATTTTGTTTATCTTTTCAAAGAACCAACTTTTTGTTTAATTGATCTTCTGTATTTTTTTTCCAATTCATTTAGTTCTGCTCTGACCTTTGTTATTTGTTTTTTCTGCTGGCTTTGGGTTTGGTCTGCTGTTCCTTTTCTAGTTCGTTGAGATATGTTGTTAATTTGTGATCTTTGTGTTTTTTTGATATAGGCATTTAAGGCGCTATGAATCTTCCCCTGAGGAATGCTTTTGCTGAGTCCCATAGATTTTGACTGTTGTTTCCCCTTTTTTGTTAAGTTCAAAGAATCTTTTGATTGCTATCTTAATTTCATTATTGATCCAATATCATTCAGCAGCAGGTGGCTTGATTTCCATGTCAGTGTTTCTCTCGTGATTGATTTCTAATTTTATTACACTTTGGTCGGAGAAGATACATTGTATGATTTCAATTTTTTTTGAATTGATTTGATGTTTTTGTTGAGACTTGTTTTGTGGCCTAAGATATGATCCATCTTGGAGAATGTCCAATGTGCTTCTGAGAAGAATGTGTATTCAGTAGTTTTTGTGTAGAATGTTCTGAAAATGTCTGGTAGGTCCATTTGATTTAAAGTCTGGCTTAGGTACAGTGTTTCTTTGTTTACTTTCTGCTTTGATGATTTGTCAGCTCTGACAGTGGAATGTTGAAGTCCTCAGCAATTATAATGCTGCTTTTTATTTCTTTGTTTAGCTATGGTAAAATTTGCTTTTTGTTTCTGAGACCTGCCGTGTCAGGTGCATATATATTTAGGATTGTTATGTCTTCTTGTTGAATTGCTCCCTTTACCATTATATAATGACCTTCTTTGTCTTTCTTTACTTTTGTTGATTTAAAGTCAATTTTATCTGATAAGAGAATGGCTATACCTGCTCTCTTTTGATTTCCATTTGCATGGAATTTTTTTTTTCTCATTCTTTCATGTTGAGTTTGGGAGCATCCTTGTGGTTTATATGTGTTTTGTGGAGACAAAAGATACTTGAGTTGTGTTTTTTCATCCAGTCACCCAGCCTGTATATTTTGAGTGGCACATTTAAACTGTTAACATTAAGAGATAGAATTGATATGTGGGATGCTATCCTGTTCATCATTTAGGGTGGTACCTGGTTGCTTCATTTTCTCTCTTGTGCTATTGTTTTATAAGAGTTGTGGGTTTAGCTTCTTTGGGTGATTTTATACTGGTGAGTATCTATTGTGCTGATACACGTATACTGCAGTTTTGAGTATTTCCTGCAGGGCTAGTATGGTCATGACAAATTCCCTTAGTGTTTGTTTGTCTCTAAATCACTTAATTTCTCCATCAAATGTGAAACTTAGTTTTGCAGGATACAAATTCTATGCTTGCAGTTGTTCTACTTAAGAAGATTGAAGATGGGGCCCCACTCCCTTCTGGCTTGTAAGGTTCCCACTGAGAAGTCTGCTGTTAGTCTGATTAGTTTTCTTTATAGTTCAGTAGCTGCTTATGTCTAGGTGGTTATAGAATTTTTTCCTATGTTTGACTTTGGACATGTTGATTACTGTGTGTCTTGGAAATGTCTTGTTTGCTATGAATCTTTCCAGAATTCAATGAACATCTTGTATCTGTATGTCTGAATTTCTGGTGATAGCAGGGAAGTTTTCCTCAATTATTTCCTCAAGTGTATTTTCCATGCTTTTCACTCTTTCTTCTTCTCCCTTGGGGATATCTATAATTTGTATGTTAGTTTGCTTCACATAGTTCTTTACCTCTCTAAGTGATTGCTCCACCTTTTTTGTTCTCTTCTCTGTCTCTTTAAATGACTGGGTTAGCTCAAAAGCCTTGTCTTCAAGCTCTGAGATTCTTTCTTCTCCTTGGTTTAGTCTGTTGCTGATGCTTTCTGCTGTGTTTTTATGTTTCTTAAATTACTTTTTCATTTTTTTTCACTTTCTATTTTATTCTTTCTTATGTTTTCTAACTCTTTAGTGACTTTTCATTAATTCCCTGAAATTTTTTTGGCATGTTTTTGTTGGTTTTCAACTTTCTCTTCAATTCCATTATCTTATTTGGCATGCGTATTCTAAATTCCATTTCTGTCATTTCAGCAATTTCCTTGTGGATGGAGTCCATTACTATAGCTCGAGTGTGATCCCTTCTGGGTGTCAAAGTATTTGCTTTTTTATGTTACCAGGGTTCTTTTGCTGGTTTTTCCTCATCTAGCTTCTCTTCTCTTAGTTGTGGTTTAATAAGATTGCAGGGAACTTGTTATCCTTTGCTGGGAACTTTCCTGTTAGTTGAAGAGGAAGGCCTTAGATGCAGCGTTTGTGACCTACTCTGAAGTGTTGACCCATCAGTGAAGGGGCAGGTGCAGTGAGAGCCTGTAGAACAGCTGTTCTATTTGACCCATTCCCCTATGATTGCCTCAAGTCAGTGTGGATGATCTTCATGTGGAATGGAGGGTTATTTCCCAGCTTATTGTTGGGAGTTCATGTTGGGGGCTGGATATGACCCTCTCTACTGTGGTTGTTGTTTTGGGGGATTTCTCTGGCTGGGGTCACCCAGTGGAGGTGACTGTGGCAGCTGGATGAGTCTATTTAGGCCATGCTAATGGATGACTGGACTGTGGGCATTTGCATGAACCAGGTTCAAGATTAATGTCTTCTCAAGACTGAGGGGTCCCAGGTGAAGTGTTGGCCTTTGAGGAGGTTCTACTGGCCAAGTGGCAGTGGTGGAGACTTAATTGTAGTGTCTTGGGGCCTAGGCTCAACTCTGGAATCTCGGGGGTAGTGTCATAGGCCTGGTGGGGGCCCTGGAGCTACAGGGGCAGAGCTTGGGGCTCAGTCTCAGCAAGAGCTTCAGAGTTAATCTTGGGATTATGGGGGCAGAACTGCACCAATGGAGGGCTATTCCACCAGTGTGGAGACTGCTAGTGTCCAATTGCATAGTCAGGTGTTTCTCTGAGTGGCCCAGCAACTCTGGAAATGGGCTGAAGCTGCTGGTTGGCCAAGGTTCTCCTTTACCACCTAGGTGCTGCAGAGACAGTTGTCCTAGGCTTCCCAGGTGGTGCCTGTGGGGTCTGAGATTCCTTCTCTGCTCAGATCCCATGCATGGGGAGAGGGGTACTCAGCCCAGAGTCTCAGGACATAGTATGGGGGAGCATCTGTTCTGTCTGCTCTGTCCCTGCCTGGTGGGGGTGATGCAAAGGCTACTGCTGGCAAGGTAAGTCTCAAGCAGAGCTGGCACTGTACACCAGAGTGATAGAATGGCGTCAGCTGCAGAAACCAAGGATTGGCAGTCAGCAGATCTCTGTTGCACCTGCTCTCTGGTGCAATGTCTCTGCATAGACTCTAAGCAACTCCCCAATCAGCCCCGAGGTCTGCAGTGGAGGAGGGAGACCCCTCACAGCTCTAGCTGCCTGCAACTTTTATTCCTCTCCTACAAAGAAATGCCCCCTCGGGCTGCTCCTATTCTGCTGTCTTCCCCTCCCCCCAGCTGTATGAATTGTATTTGGACCCCCCCCACCTTAATCTCTGAGATGGTGGGTGGTGCTTGTAAGAATTGGCCATGCCCTGTGTGATTGAGTCAGTAGATGCTGCAATGGTCTGTACAGTTGTTCTCCCTGTCAGAAGTTGGTGCTTGCAGGAAAGAGCCAACTGCAGAGCTATTCTTTGATGCCTGTAATCGGCTTCTAGCCCCTAAGAAGAAGCACGTGAATGCCTCAGGCAGTGGACTTGGCCCTGGAGTTTAGGGGATTATTTGTTCTCCACTACAGTAGAGGTGGGTGGAAGAGCCAGACTGGGTGGGTCTAGGTCAGGCCAGTCTGCCTTCAGGCTCCCCAGAAGTAAGTCCTCGAACTGTCTCAGCAAGGATCAAAGGTCAGCTCCCAGGCCCCGGGGGAAGAGTGCTGGGAAGGGGGCCAAAGTGACCCCATCAAACCAGAAACTCTGCTCATGGGGAAGGGGCCATCTGAATTCACCGACTGGATATTGAGAGTGACTTTTGCCTCTCCTGCTCCACCTGTGGACCCGCCGTAGTCCAAAGGTGCAGTTTTCCTGTAGGGGGAGGATGGTTGCTCCTCCAGTTTGCTGTGGCTGGGACCCACAGTGTACTCTTCTGTCTGTTCTGCCCATGTGGGCCCCTCTGCCTCTTGAGTTTAGTTCTCATTTCTCCCCTCTGTGTTCGCAAGCAACCCAATAGAGTCCTGGGGTTACAGAATCCAGACCGCGTGCTTGTCTCCCTAGTGGGCATCTCTGGGAGTGTCAGCAGGCAGGGGACCTCAAGACTGAGCACCCCCAGGTCCACCGCAAGGTCCTCAAGGGGAAAGATGTGGGCTCCTCTCTCTGTGGAAACCTCAGATTGGAGGGCGCACCAGCAGAATGCAGGGGGCTGCTTTTGAATGTCTCAGTTCAATAGGTCCTCTGGGCTGCAGTGGGCAGGGGAGGAATGAGGAAGGAAAAACATTTGAATGGAGGACAGCTGGCACTCCAGTTATTCCGGTCTCTCTCTCTGGAAGGAAGCCCGCACGGAATGTCCAAATTCTGGGATCACATAAGTTCTCTGGGATCCACTACAATCTGGGCAAGAGTTGGGAACTGTCGGTGTGGGAACAGAGGATGTGAAAACTGAAGGGCTGGAGCTCGCTAGGGCAGAGAAAAGGGTGGCATGGGCAGAGACGCAGTATGGCATCCTCCTTCTTGGCTTGCAGCTGTGGCCATGGGGGCCAATCCCCAAGGGCCTGGAAGCCCAATGCTTTATTTTCAAGAGGATCCCATTTCAATGGTTGTAGCAGCACTGGGGCTCATGGGGGTGAAAAATCTCCAGATCTGCTGGGCAGCCCGCTGACTACCAGAGGTGTGTAAAAAGAAGCATGAAACCCCCACCTACCACCTTTACTGGGCTCCGAGCTTCTCCCGGCTTGATCTCTGCCCCTTCTATTGGCTTTTTAACTATCCCTCTTTGTTTTAAAATTTTCGTGGTTGTTCAAGGGATTATAATATGCACTGTTATCTTATTCTACTTAAAATGAATGTTGAGTCACTTAATGTAAAATATAAGTAACTTGTCCCTGTATAATGTCATACCCCTTTCCTTTATGCTATTATTTTCTAATACTGTATACCCACATACTTATGAACCCCACAAGCCCCACAATATAATATTTTAATTTTTGTTTTAAGCAGTCAGTTGGACTCAGTCTGACATTGGCTCTCCATGTTTCCTCTGCCCAATTATGGTCAACCCCAGGCAACAGCCAGGCCTCTTCAACCTCAATTCTTGATGGAGTCTCTAAACCAGGGAGCAGCAAACTTTTTCTGTTAGGGGACATAGAATAAATATTTTAGGCTTTGACATGTACTCTAATACTCAACTCTGCCTTTGAGGGGAAAAGAATCCTTAGCACCTAAATAAATGTGTGACTGTGTTCCAAAAAACCCTACTTACAAAACAGGCAGCAGACTCTGTTCAGCCCCCAGAACACAGTCTGCCAACCCATGATCTAGACCACTGATGGTAAATAGTAAGGGTCCATTTTTATTTTCTGTAATTCTGACATCTTTAGAGCTCTGAAAACCATATTTTTTTTTCATAACTCACTTGGCAGCAAAATAGGACCCTGTCTGAACTTATCTAATGACAAAACATGACCTGAACTATCATGAGGCTATTTATAGTCTAGTTATCACAATTAGTGTGAATATTCATATGTTTTGCTGCAGAAATATTAATGTGTTGATTAAGAAGTGCTGCTATGCATCATGTCAGGAGCATTATAGGATGGTATAAGCTTTTTTAAATTAAAAAATTCTGGATTCTGTAACACCCGGCACCACAGTTTTCATTAAAGAATTGTGGATTAATAGTAGAAGTTTAAAACAATGATTAAAATGTACTCTCCAAAGAACTGCAAATGCATGTGTCAAAATAAGTTGCCATCTCTCAGCTTCCTCTGTTTAGGATCTTCCTCTAGTAACCCTGGAATTTTCGGGGAATCCCTAATCACCCCAGGCTCCTCTGGTTCCTCACCCAGCTGGGAATGTCTTTGATCCAGCAGAGCAGTAACTTTCAATCCACAAACATAACAACCTAATGCTTAGCAATAAATTTCTCAGAAAATAGTGTTGTTGTTTTTTTTTAAATTTTTATCCCGGTGGATTAATTGATAGACTGTTGTATAAGGCTAGGAGTTGAAGTCCAGGATACTGAGTTAGAATCTTAACTCTGTCATTTACTAGACTGTGGGCAAGTCATATAACCTTGTGAGCCTCAGTTTTTTCACCCAGAAAAAATAATAATAACATTATGCACCTTACAGAATTAAAAAGTAGAGTGTTCAGCTTAGTGTTTGACTCAGAATGCACACTCAAGGAATGTTAGTTAAATTTTTTGGTAAATATTACTGAATTAGTTGGGAAAACAAAAAGTTGCAAAGTACCTTTTCCTGAGTCTGGCCCTTGTCCTCAGAGGCCAACTCTGATCATTTATTAATTGGTTAATGTAATACCCAAACTTAGTAGTGCATGGATAGACCTAAACAACCATGTATTGTCAGAAATTGTTTGCAAAATTTTATGTGTACTGTTCATGGAAGAATATCTATGAATTTTATCTGGGGATTCATGTTCCCAAAAGGTTAAGAATTAGTATCCTGAAAGTAACCCATTACAGCATAATTGGAGGATTATGAATGAGGCAGCAATGTTCTGCCTGATTAATTAAGGTTTCCTATTGGAATACAGCTGGACCAACTGAGACATTTCCTCACTCTCTGGTTCGTGGAATGGCTTGAGTACATGGCTTAAAAACTCCCGATCTTGTGGAGCTGCAGTCACCAAAGTCTGTCATCAAGTCCCAAGCTGATGTCAGTGCTCCAGAGATGCACACGGGAATAATAAATCCATGTACAGATATCATATCCTAGGCCTTGACCTGATCCTAAAGACTGAGCTCATTGGTCAACCTGCCCTATGAAGATTTAAAACAAATGTGAAGTTTTCTTTGGCCCTGAGATAATGCTTGTATTTTTTTTTTCCTTGATGGATATACTGAACAGCCAAAAATAAAACAACAGCATGTGAAAAGTCAGCTTATCTTGGCAAACAGCTTGACTGGAACAATGCTCTTCAAGTCTCTAGAAGAAAGAAAATATCTAGGTTTTAGCTTGGCTGTATGACCTGAAAATAGCTATCACTTAGAATTCCAGCATGTGGGGTAGTAATAGCTGCGTCTGGGCCAAGCTCCATCTCATCTCAGAATATAGAAATATGCTAAACCAATGTTGCTGAGAGAATGTGTGGGTACATGGGGTGTGAGTTGTGGAAGGACTCATGAGACCACTTGGAAGGGTCAACTGCAAACAGAGTGCATCTCCAAGCATAGCTGTTAAGTATAAGCTGTCGCTGGAAGAGCACGTGGGGTTTTGCAGTGGGAGACCAAAAGACCCTGATTGTTCTGATGCAAAGAAGAGTGAAGATCCACCCCTGCTCCAACTCAGAATATCATTTCAGTGACATTATCCCTTATAGATAAAAAGTCTCTCATGTAGAGTCACCTAAGAATTTGAAGAAGGAAATAGATTTGAATTCTGCTAAGTTCTGGGTACATAGTTATTTCTCTGGAGGCTGACTTATAATTATAAGTTCATATTTCTCAGTCTCCTCTCTATAAAAATAATGCAAGGTGAAATTTCAGAGAAAAGGGCAATTTAGTCCTCAAAAAGCAAGAAAGTGCTTCAGCTTGAGAATAATAAAATAAAATATGACTTTATAACTCACTGTAGGTACAGCAAACACTATAATAGCACCTCAGCCCTATTTCTGGATCACCAGAAGTTGCATTGTTCTTGCTTCAGAATAGTTCTGTGCTCCAAGAAGATAACAAAGTACAGAGAAGAACATGACAAGCATGTTCAGAGAAATTAAATCACAGAGATGGCCTTTGTTTATCTCTGAGTTTAGGTCTCTGAAATGTGATAATGATGTCAAAAGCACATTTTGGACATCAGGGTCAGTACTTTTCCCTGGCCACAGGAAGTGGGGCTTTGTCTCTCTTTCTTTGCCCACTTTAGGATGTCAGGGGTAGCCAAACATGGGCAGGAAGCCTAGATAACCACAGAGGAGAGAAATGGACATCTCGGGATCAAGAGTCGGCTATTGTTCAGGTTCTATTATCTAGAGGAGAATTGTAACAATACCTTCCTGGAGAGTCTCCATTCTCATCGAATAGGATCATATCTCCAGAAACTCCAGTAAAATTGGTTTTCATCAGGGAGTCCAAAAGTTTCCGTCCATCAATTGGCTTCATTGCATCACAGAGTCCTGCGTAGCCTGGGCAGAGGGACATCTGCATGTTGTGGAGCCCGTAGGCCATGGAATAGATTGCGTTGATCACAAATCCCATTTTAGAATCTTGAACATGATGTGTTCTCAGAGTTAGAGAACCTGTTAGGAAACAAATTAGGGATTAACTTTGAAATTTAATTTACTGTAGCTACATCCGTGGATCCTGAATAATTAAAGAATGCACCAAAACAATTCTATCAGGATTAGAACCAGAGGCAATGCTAAGAAATAGGTGCCAATGTAGTGTGCCTAATAATTGTCTTCTATATTTAGGTTTTTCTTCCAAAACCCTGAAGAAAGATCTGAATTGCCAACAGTAGCAAGATTCACTTCCTTCAGTAACAAAACTCTGGGTATGAATTTGGGATAGCACTATATTTCTGTACCGCAAAATTTATCTTAAGGGCAAATGAATTTTCCTAGTGTCATCTGTGATAATATGCCTTTTGGTTCAGAAATCCTCAACAAATCTCCAGTTTCCAAACTATTAAGTCCTCCTAGCTAAGCAAACTAGATCCTCTGCAATCTGGCCTCAGTTTACTTATTTAGATTTATCACCCTCCACTTCTAATCTCAAAGCATATGCTCTACATAAACTGGCCTGTTTTGAAGTATAATATAACATTTAAACTCCATTAATTAATTAATTAATTAATTTAATAAACATTTATTGGAGTCAGAGTATACATAAAGCTATGTGATCGATCATCTAAGGAAAAACAAAGATGAATTGGACATGGATTTTGTACTTAAGAAAGTTGTCTAATTACAGAGATAAATTATGTAAGTACAGTGGAAGGTAGAAAGTGATAAATCTGTAGCACATGTGGAGTCAAAATCTATAAAGGCCCAAAGGAGGGAGAGAGCTCCCTTCCAATGGAAAGCCCTGGGGAACATTTCATTAAAGAAGTAACATTTGTTATCAGTGATTGATTTGACAAATACGGACTGAGTGCCTGTTATTTGTATCTGCTCAGAATTTGCTCCGAGTGACGGACATAATGTTGAACAAGATAGACATGATTCTTGCTCTCATTTACTTAGAGTCTAGAAGGCAGATGGGCATCTAAGCAGGCAATTACAGTGTAGTTTGCTAAGGGCTGAAGCAGGACTCAATCATGAATCAGACCCAGAAGCTCACTGAAGCCGGGCGTCAGCTGGATGAGGGTTGGGGGAAGAGTAGTGCAAGCATGTTTGAAAGGTCACAGATGAGACAGAGCATGATATGTTCGAGAAAATTTAAGAAAGTCAGAACGGCCAGAACATGGAGTGGGAGGTAGGAGAATGGGGAGAAGTGAAATGGTAGAGGAAGGCAAAAATGCTTAAGCCACATTAAGATTTCTATACTTAAGAAGATTGGAATCCATTGAAGTGTTTAAGCTAGGGAGGGACACGATCAGATTTCTATTTTAGGAAGACCAATCTGGCTACACTGTGAAGAAAGGTTTAAAGGGCTGTGGGAGTGGAGTCAGAAAACCCATTAAGAGGGGATGCAGTAATTCCAGTAACGGGCAAAAATGGCCTTGCATAGGGTAGACGCTAACTGGTCTCTTTCTTTCTATGTGTGCCCATCCTCCCCTACTCCAGCCTGTTTTCAACACAATAGCCAGAATAATTCCCTTAAATATTAAGTCAAATCATGATACTCCTCTGATCAAACTTTCCAGTGACTGCCTTATTAGTCAAATAAAAAGCCAAAGTCCTTGCAGTGGTCTTCAATGAGATGCAAGAGTCTGCCCCATGGCCTTCTACCTCTATTCCTCTGACTCCATCTCCTAATATTCTTCAGTTTAATTATCCCAGTCTTCTAGACACACTGACCTTCTCCTGGATCCTTACACATGTGAGGTGTGCTCCTGCCCCCAGACCCTGGTACTTGCTGATTCTTCCACCTGAAATCCTCCACCCACAAGATCTGTGCAGAACAGTACTCCAGGTGTTCTTGAGACTGACCAAGGTTTCCTCCCTTTCTCACATGTAATTCTCAAGAATAACCATAGAATGTGCTGGGAATGTAACATCCTGAGATAGAAAGGAATGGGCTGGGACAGCCTGGGCTCTGTTTCAGTCCCCCCAGAACAGAATGTCCTTCAACACTTTGCCCCAGTGATTCATGTGACCCAGGATAAGTGGCCTGTTTCCCAGGGTCCCTCATCTGTGGTGCAAGTGGGTTATGTTCAGGTGAAACTCCATCCACTCCAGACAGCTTTCTGAGCTTTGGGGGGCCAACTCACAATGAGTCCTAGGCTTCTACTGTCCCTTATCACCTATCTGTAAGAAAATTAAATCTGCTTCATGTAACTTGTTGCATATGAGTGTGTTCTGTCTCACCATACCGAGACAAGTTGGTAACTAGTGCAGAGTGAGCCTGCTTCACAACCTGCAGAGCCTGTTTCCTTCCCAGTTCAAGTCTTTACTCAGGTATCACCCCTTCTGGAGGCCACCTCGAGACATTGCATTACATCCCAACTAAATTACATTTCTACTTCCCCCTGCCTACACACTTCCTATTTTCTTTCCAGAAATTATTTTCCTCTTATCACCATGTAAAACATTATATTACATATTTTATATCTTTATGTTGCTTATTGTCTGTCTCAACCACTCACTGAGGACAGGGATTTTTTTTTCTGTTTAGTTTACTATTCAGTGCCTGGAACAATGCCTAGCACATAGTAGGTCCCCAATAAATATTTGTTAAATGACTTAAAGGACTGTTGCCTCTAACTAGAGCATCCCTTCTATTTTCGTTTTCTCCCTAATCTTATGCTAACACTAATCCTAACCATTTTTAAGGTTCCAAGAGCAGTTCCTTTAGGAAGACCATCATAATTGCAGATACTAAAATTAATTTGCTCCTCTGAACTCCCTATTACTATCTCTGTACCTCTTTCAGACACCCTGTATACCATGTGATAGCAACATGGGCATAATTAAGGAAGCCAAGTTTGAAACATCTATTTCCCACGTCAGCCCAGTGCCTACCTTTGTCCATTTAACTTGCTAAGCAGAGAGAGAGAGTTACTCGCTTGACTGATTCTACTTCAGAAAACTGACCAGGCAGTCAATGGTAGTCTTTGAGGCCATCCCTAGGTGCTTGAACTTGACCCCAAGCCATGTTCTACAACTCGGCCTCCCAACTCAGTATCAGAGCTCAGCAGCAGATGCTTTTGTGGCTATTTAAAAAGGTGATAGTTTGACTCTCATTCTTTTCTTTTTCCTCTTATGAGCAGAGTATGGAGATCTGTGTTCCAAGTCTTGTTCTGTGTCTTCCTAGAGCTGTGACTTGGAAAACATCACTTAAATTATAGAAGACTCAGTTTAATCATCTGCTAAAGGGTGACCCTTATCTTTCAAGGGTGAATTGAGAATTAAATGTTATAGAATAGAAAAGTCCTAAGTACTTCACACAGAGTCTGGCACAAGATGCTTCATAAATAGTAGCTGTATCAAAATGTAAATCATAATAACCTTTATTGGTTATACATTTTGTGACCAAGACGTTGGAGAATAAAAGCAAGTCAAAGATCTCACCTGATGTGATGCCCAGTAGAGCTCTCAGGCAGTCATCATTCAGGTTTCTTTCCTGATTTTTTTTTTTATGCTTTGTTTGCAACAGACAGCAAGTGGCACAAAGGCAAATTTGAGCCTTCTTCATTTTAAAATTAAATCACAGTGTTTAGGGCATGGTTAATGTACTGTTTATTGAATTAAGTGGGGGCAATAATGACAATTTGTACTTATTTGTCAGTTTTCAAAATATTTTTTGCATATATCAGATGTGTTCATCAACACTGCAAGATAGACATACACAACAGAAATTGGTATTTATAAAGAAAGAAACTTGAGGTGTAGACAGATTAAGTAGATTTTCCAGGTCACAGAAATAGTGAAAATTAAAAGTAGGCAAGAACTTCTAATGTCAAGACTAGTATTATACTATCCCATTGTTCGTGTTCTTCTTGTTATACTCTATGATTATTATAACATCATTATAACATCTTGTTATACTGTATCATTATTCTCTGGAAATAAGGAATCCCTGAGCAGTATTCCCATATCACCTTTTAAAAATTATTTTAAATAAGAGATAAAGTTCATGAAAACAAACTAGTGATGAGATTGGATCTTTTCCGGAAAGTTCTATGTTTCTGTTCCCTCAAATAATGCCTGCTAATGTTGTCCCAGGCCTTGGCTCAGATATGTACAGAAGGGACTAATCAACAACGAGAGCTTAAATACTAAAGGATATACATGTTTGTGCACAGTTTGTTGAATCATTTGTTGTCACTGGGCATCTGGAAACAACTGGCATATTTGAGCAGCATTAGGATCTTGTAGAAGTGCCTGGTGCCTATTTTCCCTTGCCACCCGAAGATCCAAATGATTGCAAATTAAAAAAGGACAACAACAACAACAACAACAAAAAGAAAAACAAAATGATGGAAGAAAACAAATGGAAGTTTAACTTTTGTAATTTCTTCTTAAGTCATTTTGATGCATGTATTTTTATAGAAGGATATCATCTTATTTTGCTTTAGCATTCATGAGGCATCAGGGAGTCAATTTAGTGAAATTCAAGTTTGCACTCTGCCTGCACCATTTCACTGACTTTCCAGGTTTCTTTCTCCATCACAGAAAGCAGCTTATGGCTGATCTTTCGCCATCAGGTAGCTGAGAGAGCTTGGTTGAAATGTGTGCTAACAAAGTAGGGACTTTTACAAAATGCTTTACTTTCATAAAACCCGATGAGCTAGGAGCTATTTCCACTATGGATGAAGAAACTAAGAAAATCAAGGTTACTGTCATTAGCTAGCAACTTAGCTTTCTTTGAAGCGGGGAGTTAGGGGTGGTTGGTATCCACATTTAAAAGAGATATTTGTTAATACATTAGACTCAATATTTATAGATATGGGGAAGATATTGGTGAATTAAGAAATTCTCTGGCCTCTTGGCTCTTCAAGCTGTTTTTCTCCACTCCCTTTCTAACTCCACACATACCTGAAAGCATATCACTTTGTGGTAGAGAGTGCGCCTGGACTACTAAGAGCAGCAGAGTATAGAGGATAAGAGCACAGATTCTGGAAGAAGACCAGGAGTTAGAATCACAGCTCTGCCACTTAATAGCTGTTCATCATACCAGCAAGTTAATTAACCACTCTGTGCCTGACAAAGTGTGTGTGTTTTTTTTCAGCTATTTTTTAAATTTTTTTTTTTAATTTCAGCATATTATAGGCATACAAATGTTTAGGTTACATATGTTGCCCTTGCCTCACCTGAATCAGAGCTTCAAGCATGTCCATTCCCCATATAGTGTGCACCCATACCCATTACCTGAGACAAAGTGGTTTTAAAAATAGTATCTATCTGATAGATATAGAAGAAGGTTAAATGAACTTCTACTTACAAAGCATTTGGTAAAATAAATTGGCTTATGTTACCTGGTCCCTGACCCAAGTTCTTTTGCTAATGATCTGATTTATTTCTTCACATTCCAAATATAAAGATCTGGGAGAAGTGTGTTGCCAGGTAGCAGTGTTAGCTAGTGCAAATGTGCCTACTGTGTTCTTTGAGGAATAAAAGGGAGGCTGAAACTTAGTGATTAAAGCAAAGAGAAGTAGGATACAAGGTAAGAGAGATAGGCAGGGGTTGAATAATGTAGGGCTTTGGAGTGTTTTCATCAAAGAAATATTATGATCTGATTTTCATTTTAAAAACTTTACTTCACTTTGTGGCAAATGGAACAAGAGTGGGAAAAGGGGGGAAACATAGGAAATACTGTGATAGAATCCTGAGAGATAATTGTAGCTTAGTCCAGAGTAGGATTCTGAGAATCTTGAAAGCAGAGTGAGTAGGATGTGCTAATGGATTGGATATGGAGTATTAGGGGAAATGAAGAATCAGAGATAAGTCCAAGTTTTCAGTTTAAGCAACTTGATGGATTAGAGTGCATTAATTGAGAATTGAGAAATAGGTTGGTGGGGTGGGGAATCAAAAGTGCTGTTTGACCTGTTAAACAGGAAGGTAAGTTAGTGGCTAATGCAATAGACCAGGAAACAGACATTGGTGACTCTATTTAGGGTGACAGCAGGAGAGATGGCAGGAAGTGTTCAGATTCAGCATCCTTTTGGAAAGTAGAACTGACAGGACCAGCTGATTGGTTGGAACTGTTTCAGACTCTTTGTAGAGTGTCTGATCACTGCTTTAAGATATTGTTTTCTAAGGTTCTACATTTAGTCATCTGTAATTCTGTACCCTTTCCAAGGCTTCACGTACTTTATACGCAAGGACTCCCTGAGACTAATTCAGTGCCAGCTATTGTTTTTACTGTTATACAGATATTGACTCAATTAATTTTTATAAAAATCCAATGATATATGTATTATTTTATTAGGGAATTAGGTGAAGTATTTTATATTTTGAATTATTCAAAGTAACTGGTAGAATCAGGATTTAAAACCAAGCAGTTTTTTGCCAGAGTCCTTCCTATAAGCAGGATGCTTTATAGCCTCTGAAACCTAAATCCAATTGAACTCCCAGGCATTCCTGAGTTGTTTATGTTAACTTTAATATCTGATAAAAACCTAAACTCATCCTGTGTCTTATCCAACTTGGAGCACCCTCCTATATTCCCTGTATCCATTTCTTTTCTTCTAGCCCCATTCCTACCACCTTAATTAGGGCTCTCAGAATTTCCTAATTATTTAAGTGCTTGTATATTTATATTAATATTTCTGGATTCAGCACAAAGGTCACAAAATTAAAGATTTTAAAATAAAAAATCCCTCCCTTTCCTGCCTCCAGCCACTTCATGTTTCTCACCAGAGGCAGACATTCTTAAGAGAAATATTCAATATACTATTTTTACCATTTTTTCAAGACATATTAGATTCATTGATAAATGTTCATATAAAAATATAAATGTCATATCATAAATGGTAGCATGCACACATACTGTTTTACATCTTGCGTTTGAGGCTATATTGTAGAGCATGGAGTTCTTTCCACATAGAAATGTTACATTATTTTACTGGCTATATAGTATTCTCTCATATGGACATATCTCATCATGTATTTAACTAGTCCCAGAGTGCCTTATAATTTCTTGCTTGGGTTACTGCAACATCCTGTTGACAGATTTTACTGCCTTCAATCTTGTCCTGTTCTAATCTATGTATTTCCCAACGTAGATATATATAGAGTCATCTTTCTAATGCACAAAACTGATTTTGTTAATCAATCAAAACCATTTAGTTGCTTCCATTCAGTTCATAACCATATTATACCCTAAATACTTTGTCCTGACCTTCAAGGCCTTTCTTATTCCAGCTTCAATTTACTTCTTGATTCTTACTCATTATACTCATATACAACAGATATTCAGAACTTCTTGCAGCCATATAATAAACTCTTCTCTCCTATATATTAATATATACATCTGGGCCTCTGCACAATTCATTCTATACACCTATAATATACTTTCCCTAAATTTCTGTGTGCTCTAGAACTCAGCTCCACCCAGAAATTGTTCATGACTCTCCTCTAGTCCAGAATTAAGGTTCTGCTCTATGTTATAATACTACCAGTCTTGGTTTTTATCATATACTAAACACCCTATACAGAAATTTCCTGTTTACATGTCTATCTCTAGCCTGAATTTAAGGCCCTGCTTTGCTCTCTTGTAGCATTGATCTGTCATGGGTTTCTAGTACACTGCGGGTTTCTTAAGAACAAGGATTCTGTGTGGTTCACAGATGTAGCCCTTATACATAGCACGGTACCTGACATGTAATTGGCACTATTACTTTATGTTGAGTACATGAATGAGGCCATATAGGTGACAGGATGCCTCAAAGAGTGTCACCAAATACCAGGTCTGGTCCTCAGATTGTCAAATCAGTTTACTAGAGAAATCACCATTACTTAAACAAAACTAAATAACAATGGCAGTTTACAACAGGATGTGTCAGGTGGACCAGACAATCCCATTAAGCAATCTCATGTGTTTTCACCTTCTAATAAAACTACATGAGAAAAATTACGCTCCAGTCATGGTGGAGTAAGCACACTCCACTCTGTTTTTGCCACTGACTGCAGCTAAAAACCCTGGACAGAACTGGAGCAGCTAGCTGAAAACTCAGAAAAGTAAATGGTAACAAGCGATTGGGGAAGGAAAACAGAATTCAAAACACCACTGAATTATGCATGAGTGTTTTTGGATTTTTTTCTTCACTTTCTCCAGACTTGGACTCAAAGGCGGCCAAAACATGGAAATGTGCACCCGGTGCAGGCAGGCAGAAAGGGCTCCAAGAGCAGCCCTCTATTTCTGATCTGAGGAGTAGAAAGAGGCACCCTACAAATCAGATGGAGTGGAGACGTAGTGGAGGAAATTTTATTTTTGTTTGTTTTTTTCCTCCCATCCAAGCCCCCAGACACCCCTGCCAAGGTGATCGTTGCAGGTGGTAGTGGCAGAGGCAATTGTGACTGTGCAGGCACCTATAACTCTAAGGGTGGGAACCCTTCTCTGTGACCAAAGGAACTATGTCCCAAGAGTGTGGGGAAATTTTCTGTTGTTTTGTTCCTTTCTCTCGCCTCCCTCCACTTGGCTTCCATGGCAACCTGGTCTCAGAAACAGAAAGTGTGATTCAGCGATAAATACTAAAGTTTCAGATTTCTAGCCAGAGGACCAAGAGGTGGGTGGGAGAAGCTGGAAAGTGTCAGGGAGATAGAGGAGAAAGGGGAGCTAAGAAAGTGATCCCATAACATTGAGCATGAACTCCTGGGCTCCCCCTGAGTTGTACAGGCATAGATTTGACCCTAGTCAGAATAACAAAGTTTGGGGAATTGGACTGTGGAATAAAACACTGCCTCGGTCCAAGATTAGCCACTTGGTGAGGCACATATGTGATAAACTTTGATAGCATTGCAAAAACTTTGAAAACTGAAGTGAGAATGGAGCCAAAGTCCATCAAAGGTGGATATGAACCTGTAGACTGAAGCTAACCAAGTTGGCTGCCCACTTAAAAAAAAAAAAATCAACATTATCCATAAGATTCAAATAGTACCAAAAATTACCTAACATTATATTTGAAATGTCCAGAATTATGAGATGATAATGAGAGAGTAAGATAACTGTATATGATCATTTGTGATCATTTGGAAGTGACGTAAAGATCCCACAGACTTTTACTGGTCTTCTGGCTACCTTTCCAAACTGACTGTTCACACAGTCTTTCTTTAAATGTCTTAATAGAATTCACAGAGTTATATTCAATTCCTTTGTTCTTGCTGCTTTGGCCCTGGAGGGAATTTCTGGCTCATTAATTAATTTATTTGTTGACTCATTCAGAGATTAAGTCATTGATTAAAAAGACATTTATTGAGTACTTACTGCATGGCAGACACTGTGCTGGATGCTGGTGACACAAACATGAGTAAGATAGTATCTCTGTCCTCTAAATAAAAATGACCATCACATAAGGTACATGTTCAGCGATAGAAGCTTGTGGGGGCTTAAGGAGTTTCATCTTATTAGGCAAACTGTTAAATCCTGAGTACACATACTAAAATGGTTCATTTTATCCAGACTTCTTTTCTTATCCACTAAATGGTAGGAAAGAGGGTATGTTAATTAGTTGGCATGTTAATGCACCAAAGAACTGTACTTCATTCAGCAGTGTTTACTTTGTTCAAGGATTATTTTGGAGGGTCTAGTGTGGGCCAGGCCTAACCTAGGTATGAAGTTTTGTGCCCACCCAAACTTACCAGCTGCTCTCAAGTTGGATCTGCCCCAATTCAGCATGCAGAGAGGAAATGGAAGCAGAGAAGAGCTGCTCTTGCTTCTGTTTTTCTTTATTTAAAACTGGATGCTTGATATAGGCCACTTACCATTCAGTCCTAATTTTAGTATTGTTTAATCAAATCAAAAGCTTCCAAAAGGATTAGCAAAAACTGAAGCCCTCAAATCTGTGATTACAATTTAATTTTACAGCCCTCAAAACATGTTCTCTAATTCATCTGGGGAACTGGAACTTTGAAGCTTAGTAGCTGTTAAACAAAGGGAAATCAGACTGTCTTAACAATACAGAATCAAAGAATGTCTGAGATACAAGGGATTTTAGAAAGTATCTAGTCTAGAAGCTGCAAAAAGAAAGCCCTTGGGCAGAATTTGGATTTTAGATATGTTTTGTTTGGCCTAAATGCTATTTTTTGGTAATTTCACATGAAAAATCATGTGGAATCTTTTGAAAAGTCAGATGTCACAACATTGACTCCACATTCTCCCATGGCAAATGCTGACCTTCTTCTACCTTTTACATCACCTCACTGGATGCTGTCTCATCTGAGATCAAGACTTCCTAATTTGGTCCAATAAACTCATTTTACTGAAGAGAAAAATAAGGCCAAGAGAAGAGAAAGGACATTGCTAAAGTCATACCTTTAGTTAGTGGCAGCTGGCCTCAGACCCCTTGTCTCCTAATTCTTGAGTAGCGCTGTTTTCATTATGAGAGGCAAAGTAAGAATGATTTGAAAATGTTTTCAGCAAGTTAACTCATAACCATAGAGTAATGAAACAAGCAACAGTTTATTTAAGAAAAATATCTCAAGTGAATTCTTTGTATTAGCCCATATTCTAGGGTACTAAGATACTTTCAGATCATCCTCATTATTTCTTCTCTACCCACCAGTAAGGGAAGGACAGTGAAAGGAAGGAGGAGATAAGGGAAGGATTCAAGCATTTTCTAGGAAACTGATTACAAATCTAGAAAATGCTATTGGATAACATACTGTAACACTGTGACGGCAAAAACTGCAGCGAAACAAATTCTCCCTAATCTCATTTGTTTTCTGAACCTGCTCATTCCTTATGCAAATGGCAAGTGAATTCCAGTTATGCGCAGTGGAATATAAACTAATATTTTTTTCTGCCGTGATAGAAGGGCAGAGCATCCCCCCAAGACAGAATTAACCTTTTGCCATTATGTGCTCCCACTGAAATGTGTTTATACCTCTATCACAGCACTTAATACTTTCTGCCATGCATTAGCATTTTCTGTGCTTGTCTGTGCCTACGAGAGAGTATGAATTCCCTGAAGGCTAAAACTGTCTAGTTCATTCTGGATCCTCCATAGTTCCTAACACTGTGGCTTAGTGTGGGCAGTTCATTCCTTCACTGATCATTTCCTAAATGCCGATTTTGTGGAAAAGCCCCTAAACATATCACGATATTCAGAGATTAGTTCAGAGTAGACAATCAGCTTTACGTGCATCAGGTAACACATTGGTCTCATTTATCATTGTATTTCCAGCACCCAGAACAGTGCTCAACATTGTCAATAATATGTGGGTGGATGGTATGAATGATGGATGAATGTGGAATAGACTTACTGTGTGGAACCTAACATGTCGTGGGGCAAACAGAGAAATTAATGTTATAATGAAGATGCAGGGACCTTCTTGAGAGCATAGACTAGGATTAATGAAAGAAAGTACTAGTTATATGATCTAGGATTCGGACAGAGACTAGTAATGGAAAGAAGGAAAAAATAGTCTATGAAAAGGCTGGAGTAACTGATGACATTGCTTAAGTCACACATCCTCTGGCCTAACACTATATGTGTCTATTCTTTGTCAGGCAGTGTGGCAACACTGGGAACCCAGAGCTGTATCCACATGTCTGTGGAGACACCAGTTTCTAATATCTGCAGAGTCTCCAATTTATAACTGTGCCTGAAACACAGGCAGTTGACCTCTAAATGCTCATATTGAAATGCAAATGAACAGAGCAGCTGCAGAAAGAAGAGGCTCCTTCAGGGAGCTTCAGAAACTCAACAGGGATTGTACACTTCTACGTGCAGAACACCACATTTTAAATTTAAATGATTCACCATGAACAGCCGGTTGGCAGCCCTCTGATGGATATGTTATTTCAGATAGCATCTCTCTTTCATTCACATTACAGTATTTTGAGGAACTTCCATATGGTGTGTAAATGAAGGAATGATTCCACTGGGATATAAGGGCTGGTGGTAATGATATTATTTAAAGCAGCGTGTGGCCAAAACCATGGCATTAGAGTCTTCCTATTATATACTAAGACCAAACTCCTAGACCGGACCTTTCCCACTTGGTCCTGTCTGTTCATCTTCATTGTCACCTTTCTTTTCCATGAGTTTACATTTTAACAGTGTTTTATAATGTTTTCTTAAGATAGAGCTTACACATCTCTACTTGATTAGCTTCCTATCGTGCTTTAAAACACAGTCTAATGGTCACTTTAGTGTATATTCTTGATAGAGATTCCCAGGTAGAATAGTATGATTCTTTTCCAGAGATTTCCCATTTTGAAAACAAGAAAGATAATACTTTCTTGTAGAGTTGTGAGAATTAGAGACAATACATATAGAAGTCATGACCCACAACAGGTACTAAATAATTAAAAGCTCGCTGTCATTATTGCATACCTAGTACAATTTACATATACAAGATCACTAGATTAGTATGAGATATTTGTAAAATTAGCACTCTCCGCCTTTGAGAATTTGAGAATGCCTATACTTATTTATTCATAAAATGTTCTCAAGTTTATGCTTCTGACAAAAAGTGATGCAAAAAATTTAAGTTTCATTAAGATTTTTACTTCTAATTAAAAATAACAAGGGTGCTAAATGAGAATCCCTTCTCTTATAATAAGCGCTATAATTGAAATGAAGTAGAAAATTGCAAAAATGAAATACATTGCAATACACAAACCTTCTGCAAAGAATTCAACCACAAAATGCAGAGTTCTCAAATTGTACACATGGGAGATTAATTATCATATCTAATACAAGAGATTTGATTAGGATAGAAAGTAGATTTGTATAAAATGATAGACATTGGATTGTTTTTATCAAAAAGTATTTATGAAGCTCCCTGAGTATGGTAGTCACTGTGCCAATAAACTTCTATATTATAGATACCATTTTAAAATCATAACAATGTTACTATCGACCATAACAATGATTATTTTCTACAAACCATTTTATTCTGAGTTGGTTGTTAAAGGAGAGATAGGAGAAGAAAATATCCCACAGATGCTAGATGCTAGATGCTTTACATTTGTAAAATCGCTTAACCCTCACAACAAACGTATAAGCTAAGCATTATTTTTTGCCCTTGTTTAGATGACAGAATTTGGGCTCAGAAAGTAAGAATGAAATGTCAAATGGCATAAAGCTAAAATGTAGTAAAGGAAAATTTCAAACACAGTTCCATCTGACTCTATGGACTGTCCTTTCTGCAGTAAACCAGTATCTCCCCTAACTTCTTATAAACATAACAACGTCACTCTTGTCAATGTCATTTCCCTCCACTTGAAAATGGGAATAATCATCTCTACTAACTTCTGAGAGTAGTACTTGAGGAGCAAATGAGAGATTATATGTAAAATATTTTGATTAACAATAATAGTTAATATTTATTGAGAAATTACTGTTATTCTAACTTAACCATACAAAACTCTGTGAGTAGATACTACCATTAGCCTAATTGTTTTTATATAAGAAAACTGAGTTTCATTTATGTTGAACAATTTTTCTTAAGGACAAACAGATTGAAAACACATCAAATAATAAAGCATTGCTAGTAGCTGAAATGAAAACTCTAGTACTTTATTAACATAAAGAATCATGGAAGGGTGTAATATAAGAAACCATTTTCTGAAACATTAATTTTCTTATCTCCTAAGCTCAGTACCAACTTACTTTCAACATCAGTGCACCAGAGAGATGCAACACACCCTGGGTATTTTTCAATGGACTGGCATTTCTTACTGTGTGTTAAAGACAAGATCCAATAACATGGAAACCACTAAACTACATCTCCTTGAGACTACTCAGTGAGACACTGATTTTTCCTGCTTCACATAATTCTGCAAAGTTCCAAATTAGGTTCAATGGTGGGCATTATCTCAAATTAATGTTTTGCATTGACAGAAGGCAGTACAACATAATAAAATAAATTATTTTAGAGGCTTAGATTCAAATTGTAGTTCTTAATTTGCCAGTCTTATGTCCTTGTCTGGGCAACCCAAACTTCTTTGAGCCTTTGTTTTCTCATGTGTAAAATAACAATAAAAATATCTGAGGATCAAGAGAGCAAATGAATAAAAGAGTAAGAGGAAACTATGAGCCATTTTACAATTATAACAGATTAATATTATTTTATAATCTATAGATCTGAGGATAAGATATACTAGTTCTCCAAGGAAATCTGAGCTGGTTCATTCTGGTTCAACATCTGATTACAATGAAGCAGTTCATAACTGAGACATTACTGTCCTTTGAAAAGAATTTCCGTGTCTTAGATCCAGTTAGTGTTGGAGGTTAAGGTGGGACCTGCCCTTGAGTACATTAATTGTAGCCAATCTCCAGATGTTTCTGCCATGTGTCTGAAATACTTTTTCCTTATTAGTTTCCAGGATTAATCCATTTCTTAAATTAGAGAGAAAAGTGATGGAGTTAAAGAAAATATTCACAAAGACATTTCAACTGTATATAATCTCTAATCTAAGAGGAATATCTTATAAAATAGTATCATATTTAAAAAGAAATAATAAAGATAAGCAACTGCTTAAATATACTATCCACTTTACCATTATGAATGTGCATTGATTTAATTATAACCTGGACTTCAATCCCTTTGATTAATGGGATCACCAGCTCAGCACAAGGCTCTGAGCTGCATGCTGGAGAGACCGACAGAGGGGAGAGGGACACCTTCCTGACACCTGTTTTTTAATCATAACGGGATATACATTCATTTATTAATTCAACAAGCATGTATTGAGCATCATCTACATGCCAGAGCTGTTCTAGTCAATAGAGTTTTCACCAAATATTTTTTAAGCATCTGGTATATTCTAAAATCTATGAAGTTGCCCAATGGTAGCAGAGAAATTAATCTCATGTGTATTGTTGAGCTTATGTATAGTCATAGAGTCTGAGATTTGAAACTGTTTTTCAACTGACTACCTGTATCATCTTTCACAAGTCATTTACCTTCTCTAAACATTATTTTTTCCATTTTTATTAAAAGGAAACTAATAGTAGCTACCTCATAAGATGAATGGGAGCATAAAATAAGATACTATAGAGAAAATGTGGGTAAGAATAGAGCCTAGCAAGCAACTGCTTATTAAATGTTAATTATGATAATGATGGTGATAATGAGGCCACTTATATTATCCCCAATTATTGAATTAAGCTGTAATTCATAATTGGCTGCATAGACTACAAATATTTTTACTAATTCTGATGAACTCTTCATTTTACCTAGATTCTAGAAGGCTGTAGGGAAGTTGAAGTATTCTTATTCTAATGCATTCTCCATTCCCTGACTGCCAGGCAATGACAATATAACCCAGGATCAGTAAATTGGAAGCTCTATCCCAGGAATCTGGAGAAAGTAAAGTAAAACAAAAGAATGGCTGATATTTATTTGCAATGACGTTTGAGATAAGACCCAAATGTAGTTATTGCTAAAAGCTGACTTTCTCTTTTCCTGAAAGCCTGGGAGCTGGTCTAGGTTTCCAAACTTTGTCTTCCAGCTACCACTACCTCCTGGGAGGTTCCAACATTCTTACAAATACTGATTTTTATTTATATTTATTTACTTTACTTATAAGAGTCAAGCTAAGATTGATTTGCAGTGACTTCAACCAAAACCCCTATCATGAGTCATAATAATTTTTTGGAAAAGCCACTTATTGTCAACTGGATAACTATTTACTAATTATTTAAGTTCTAATTCAACTATTCTTTTTATAATGATTAATGGTTTGGCCTATTCAGAGTTCCACGGGTTTGTATGGGTGCTTACAGTCCAACAGAGGCAAATTATTTCATTTTAAGTCACAGTAGAAATGTGGACCAAAAGATTTCCTGAACTGAGTTTGAGAAAGCAAATGCAGACATCAAATTAAATTCACTACTGCCTTCCCTCATCTGGGATAGCAGATGCCTTGCACCTAGGATGCTGATGTCGCAAGGGAGAATACCCTCCTATTACCTGTGACTATTTGAATCTGGCAGTTCAGTTTAGAGAAAGAATCACTAGACAAATTTTCTTCCCTCTCTTGTTTGCTGAATGAGCTTAATTAAATATTGCCTGAGAGCATAAAAGGAAAGCCTGGCCCATGCCCACTTCTGTACCTCCTTCAAAAAAACTCAGAAACATGGGAGGAAGGAAGAATGGCAACAGGGAAACTAAAGTAAGAAACTAAAAATTTCAGGCATCAAGGGAACCCGTACTGCAGAAAACTTGATATGTGCTTTTTAGACAGTCAGTTAAAACATCAGTTTTGTTTTCCAAATCTTTCGATTTGATGTCCACCAAAAGCTAGTTATGCAGGAGTTTTTAAATATTCCCCTTTTGTGGCAATTTGCTATATGTCAGACTTTTCCATTTTCCTCTGTGCTACAAACAGAGGTGAGGTTTTGATGGTACTAAGATGGTATTAATTGCTAGGGTATCTAGGAATATAGAGTCCTATAAACCTCTAGCCACTCCTCTGCAGAATGGTGACTAATAAGACACAGTCTTGTCAAACAATGACCTGTATCTCAAACATAAAATTAAAATGTTTTCTTTTCATTATTCAAACCATGGTCATTTGGAATGAAGTAAAACCAAATTCAAAGTCAAAACTATTACCCCAGCCTCAAATTCAAATCTTACACTAGTAAGACTGGGCAGCTCTACAGGGGACAGATTGAAGAGCTCAAGAGTGTCAAAGATCCAGAGAGCCAGGCTTTCTAATGTTCAGGCAAGTAAGTTTATTACCCTGGCCTCACTCAGAGAGGAGGGACAAAATGGCCAGACCTGCTCTCAGAAGAGACTGTGCCCTGCCAAAGCTTATATCTGTAGCAAGACTGTATGAGGGAAGAGAGAAAAGGGCATAACCTGTGTCTTTGACTTTTGAATCCACAGTGACTCTATCAAAGGTGGCCTAGTCAGTATCCTGGAATTGAGCCAAATTATTACTCAAAAGAGTAGTTTCTCTAAGGAAAATTTCTTAGAAAGAAAGTATTGGGTGGATTCCTTTCTCTAGGGTTCATAGTTTGATATTTTTTAAAGTTTTTAAAAATTTTAAATTATTATGGGTATGTAATAATTGTATTATACATCTTTATAGGGTACATGTGATGTATTGATACAGGCATACAATGAATTCATCAAATCAGAGTAATTGGGTATTCATCACCTCAAGCATTTAACATTTCTTTGTGTTAGAAACATTCCGATTCCACTCTTTCAGTTAATGTTAAAAAAAATTATTTAGCACTAGCATCGGGCCAGCATTATCCTAGAGAATGATGGGCATGACATGGCCATGCACTTTACTCGGAAGGTGCTGTAATCTAGAGGGAATGTTTAATCGGTGTTATTAAAAGCAGTAAAACTAAAACAAAACAAATATGCAAACAACAAACAAACTCTTCCCAGCAGGGATCATTTTTAGCTCAGGGCAAAGGAGAATGCTTTAATGATTACTCCAGTGCCACAGTCCAGGAAAAACACAGAAATGCCAGGTAGAATTCAGAGGGAGCAGACACTGAGCACTAGAAATATCACAAAAATAGAGCAGCTTATTTTTAACCAGATGTCCTCACACTAAACTTTCACAGACATACTTCTTGGCCAATACTTCTAACAACTTTGTATGTTGAGAGCAGCCTTTATAGGTTAGACCAGGTATAGAGAGATTTAACAACTTGCCCAAGATTACAGAGACAGAAAATGGTAGAGAAGTAATACTGCTAAACACAGCTTTTTATATGCCACGGGTTACCTAGCCAAAGCATAAATAAGGTGTTTTACACCACAATACATTGTTGAATGTTGTTTTTATATTTTGCTCGAATTTTCCAATGCAATGTATGGTAATTAAAGTAGAATATGCAAAACATTTTAACCTGGAAACTTTGTGACAATAAGAGTTAAAGTTTGCACTTAGTTTATAAATGTACAAACCTCTTGTGTTTCTCTCCAATGTGACTAATAGAGATTGGTGACTTCCATTTGTTTGAGTTTCATTTCTCCATACAATGTAATTTTGGGCTTAATTCTTTCTTAGAATTGCATTCTTTCATTTGTTCTGAAGTGCTGGGATTCTTGGCTCAGTGAAATTGCTAGAGAAACAGTATTGTGTGGAAGAAATGTTCCTGATAATGATATAATGTATTGAATTTTACTAAATGCCAGAGACTATGAGCTATAGAGTGAATTGTGTTCCCTCAAAATGCGAGGCTTTTGGGGGAAAATTAGGTTTCGATGAGACATCAAGGATTGGCCCCTCATGATGGGATTAGTGCCCTTAGAAGGAGAGACACCAGAGACCATGCTCCCTCTTTCTCTCTCTTTCTGCCTAGTGAAGACATAGCAAGAAGGAGACTGTCCGCAAATGAGAAATCAATCCTTCACCAGAACCCAGTCAGGCTGGCACTCTGATCTCAGACCTCCAACCTCCATAACTGTGAGAAAATAAATTTCTGTTGTTTAAGCCACCCAGTCTATATTATTTTGTTATGGCAGCCTGAGTTGACGAAGATACTACATTAAGTGCTTCATAGATACTATTCCATGTTCTTCTCATAAGATCTCTATGAGGTGGGCATTTAATATCATCCCAGATTTACAGCTGAAGAAAGTGAGGAAAGAGAGTTTAAGCAATTTGTTCAGTGTCACAGAGCTATTAAGAGGCAGAGCCAGGTTATAAATCTAGCCTGTCAAATGCCAAACCTTGTTCAAAGCCACTTTACTATGATGTTTTCAATGTGTATAACTTTTCATTTATATAAACCCACCACTCATGCAGCAGTTGGCTTAATCATATTTGTCACATTGATATTAATATGTGAGTTTACCTTATATTTCTTTGTGGAACATTTTTAGGTCTGATGGACCCTGCTTCTCCTGCAGTAACTATATGAAAGATGCACATGGAGGACAGTTTCTAATCTTCTACTTACTATTAGTAATTTTGCCCAAGGGATTCTTCATTACTACTGCGTGTCACTAAGGTGTCAGCCACACTTCTTTTAATTGTCTGTACATATCCACTTGTGCTCACTTAAAACTTGAACTGTTTTAAGCAGAACTCGTCTTGTCTACCCCAATCTAGCCGCTTTTCCCTATTTCTCTATTTGCAAAATTTTCTCAATCTCTTAAAATTGAAAAATTGAGCTCACCCTTGCCTCCTCCCTTTCCATCAACTCTGCCGAGGGTCACCAAATTTATGCCACTCTTCTGTCATCTAACAGTAGCTTCTGTGGCACTCTTAAATTCCCAGTGGCTTAATGTGATAAAAGTTTATTCCTTGCTCACATCCAATGTTAATCACTCTCTCATCCAATAAACTCTGAATGATCTTGTCAGGTTAACCTTTTTAAATCTGGTTTTTGATCATATCATTCTCTTCCTCAAAAATCTTTGAGAGTTACTTAATAGGTAGAAGGCAATTCCCCAAAATCATGGCTTAGCATGCATGATTCTTAAAAAAAATATTTTCCTACTTCTATTCCCAGCCTTATCTGTTACTACATATGATACCTCTACTCTAGTTGAACTGGTTTACCTTCTATCACCTGAACAGGACTTGTAATTTCTCAACTCCATTCTTCAGTTTTCCTAGTCTTCTAAACTTGGAATAATCTGCTTCCAACTTTCCCTCTCACAGCCCAACCAAGCTTCAGGACTCAACTCAAATGCTAACTATAGCATTAAGCCCTGATCTCCCCAGACGTGAGCATTCTCTATCTTCTCTTATGCTTAGAGACCTTAAGTCCTGTTCCAGTCATTTCCTACCTGTCATGTATAACTCTGTATTGAGGATATCCCCAGATAAAGTATAAGATACCTGAAGGAAGAGATTAACCACTAAGTAAGCTTTGCAACCTCTCTTATAACTCTTAAAGCTGGCTCAGGATCTTGCTTAATGGATGTTTAAAAAAGTGATAATTTTATGAAGAAGGTATAAAAGAAATTTAATAAATGCCCTGAATTTGTATCAAAACTTCATTCATCAAAAAGAAATCATGTACCGTTTAGGTCATATTTATTATCTTCTCTTATAGTCATGAAGCCTTGAACTAATCAGTAAAATATTTTGGAAGCAATAGCTCAAATATCCTGGCTACATTCCAAAAGAAATTGAATTGTGAGAGTCTGTGGGAATCACCATAGTAACAGATGAACCCTATAATTCTCGCAGTCACTTGGGTGTAGACTGGCATTTATATGTCACGACGGAAACCTGGGAGTTGCTGCCCCCCAGGAGCAGCAGGAAAGTATATCACGTCAGGGTAATTAATAGTAGTGACAACCTCCTTGAATATCCAATAGTGTAATAAAATAGAAGTTTATTTGTTTACATCACAGTCTTATGTAGATTGTGAAGCTCTCCTGAGTCTTTTGGTGACTCAGGAAACCAAGATCTTTCTATTACATGACTTTGCCATCTCTGAATTCATTTTTTCTAGTCACGTGGGTATAGAAGGGAGACTGAGACTAGGATCTCCTGTGAATTTCTAGGCAGCTGGCCTCTAAGTGGCACACATTACTTCTGCTCATATTCTATTGACAGATACTACTCAGGTACTACATGGTAGGTTTGCAAATGATGCTTCCTATGTGCTCAGGGTGAGGGAATGGAATCTGCTGAGCATCTCGCCTATGTCTGCCACACCAAGGCTCCAGAACCTGAAGGAATTAGATATGTAGATCTCAGGGCTGTTCTGGAAGGAGTGGCCACTGAAAACACATTAGCACTGTCTTTATTGGTAGTGGAAAAATTCATTTAACATGAGATTCCTTCAGATAACAACCAGACCTTCTTTAATAGGATTCCATAGCAGGACTATGCTTAATAATACCCAACCACTTTGTATTGCTATTTGTTCTCAAACTCAAATATTTCAGCTACGCATCAAACATATCTGTAGCCTGACTGAACTTTACCTATTCCACCTTATCTCTGCTTTCTAGTGTCTTTCCTCCTTGCTTTAATCTTTCCAATCCATTTATGTCTCTGAACATGACAGGCAAATTCCAAGACCCCTTTCAGAGTAGAGTGGCCTGTGAATTAGAATGCCATTATTATTGAGCATTATTGGAGAAATAGAAGACTGCTTCGTAAATGGACTCTTTTACTGCAGCTCGACTTTTCCATGTGCCCAGGCTATTCTCTGAGTGGTGTCTCCTCTCCACCTACCCACGCCATGTCCATGGTGTCCTTTCCAATTGTGCCTGGGTATTCTGACCTACACGGATCCTCCGGTCCACAGCCTTCCATAACTCTTACACATCATGTCACACATTCCAGAGATGCTTTATGACCTGACAGACTTTGTGGTAGAAAAATGTGGCAGTCAAAGCAATCTTAAAAAAATCCACTTCAGGTCGTTCCTTTGCCCAGATTCTCTATTGGCTTCATGTTTCACTCAAGTAAAAGCAAAAGTTAGTACAATGGCCAACAAGGCTTTACAAGATCTCCCCTTCTCTGATCCCTTGGCCATCATCATCTACTTGTTTCCTCCAATTTACTCTGCTTTAGCCACACTGGCCTCTCAGCTGTTTCCTTAAATATGGCAGCTTCCATGCCTCTCCAGACTTTATTCTTGTTGATTTCCTTCTCCAGCAATCATCTTCCCCCATGTCCACTTGGCTCACTCTCACATCTCTTTCTGGGCTTTATACAAAGTCACTTTCTCTGTAAGGTCGTCCCTGACTACCCTATTTAAATTGCACTCTCCCTCTAAATTCCATCTCCCTGCTTTATTTTTCTCCTAGCAACGATCGCCATCCAATGTATTATATAGTTTACTTATCCTTTTTGTTTTGATCTCTCTTCCCCCAACAAGAATGTATGTTCCATGAAGGCAGGTATTTTTGTCTGTTTTTAGTGCTGTAGCTTCAGCATCTAAATAATAATGATAAAAATAATGACTGGTACATAGTAGGCATTCAATGAGTGTTTTCTGAAGGGATAAATGACTTTTATAGTTTTAATAGTTTATCTTTTATTCCTGAACAGAATATAGATACCCTAAAGTCAAGTACCAGATCATATACTTCTCTTGGATTTGAACCCAGCATTGTCCAATGTAGCAAGGCCTTAATGATAATTTACTAATGGTGAATTATTATCTTTTAATAGTGAAGCTCTTTCACATCATTTTCTTAGGGACCATATCTTTGATAGTAGGCTCCCTTGTCACTTCAGTGCCACACCACAGCTGTGGGGAACAGCATCTTCTTTATTTAGTAGCCATCTGGCCTGAGTGTCAGTTCTCTACAATTTTTAAAGGTTGTAACACTGGCAATTACTGAAATGTCAAAACACTAGGCCAACCATGAGGGTTGTGGCAACAACCATCCCACACAGTTGCCATGGTGATGTGGGTAAACTCATATATAGCATCTGACACTCAGCCATAAAACTGAAATTAAAATTAACTCTCTTTATTGGCTCAGAGAATGGCATTACCAATACTGCACTGAAAAACCTACATTACTATGAAGACTAAGACTGTGAAGAGGCAGAGGAAATCTCTGGGGTTTTTTATTTGGTGTTTTTTAAAAGTGTAATATTCTAATAATATGCTGTTAATCATCATTCCTAGCCTGGAGATTATTGAGAAATACATTTACTAATACCACATGTTGCATTTCTTTTCCACAATAAACTAAATGCAAATATTTTTTTAAAAGCGCAATCGATTATGGTAACTTTATAAGTGTTCAGTTTTAATATAACATTTCTAGATATCTTTGTATAAGAAATTTACATTTATCATGCCATTTTATTCTCAGAATGACTCTAAAATGTAAGTATTATTTAAATTGTGTAAATGAAGAAGGCAAAGGTAAGTAACTGGCCCGAGGTTACAGAGCAAGTGAATGGTGGAAATGAATTTGACCCAGGTCCTCACTCCAAAGCTCTCACTCCTGTCCATTTCTCAGCACAGCTTACCTGAGCCATCTGAGAGACTAGGAGAGAACACTGTGCTGGATAGCTCAAAAAGGATGAGCTTAGGAAATAAGAGCAGGAGGAAAAAAATTCCTTCTATAGGATAAATTCCTATTTGACTATGGGCATCAAAATCACAAAAGACATGAGAGATAAGGGATTTGGCTATTTGCTAGTATTCTTTGCAGCCTGAGAAGTAAGTCTGCCAATTAGAGGATTATTTTATATTTTTATAAATGTATACACACATATTTTTATTTTAATACAAATATATGCATGTTTGTCATTAAACGCTTATGAACAACTTTATTAAAGTATAATTGACATACAATAAACTGCACATATTGAAAGTGAATTTGATAAGTTTTCACATGTGTATATGCTCATGAAACCATCACAGCCATCAAGATAATGAGCATACACATCTCTTCAAGAGTTTCCTCCTACATCTTTATAATTCCTTTTTTTTTTTTTTTTTTACTTTTGAAACTTTTTTTGTTAAAATCTAAGACACAAACACATCCATTCACATAGGCCTGCACAGGGTCAAGATCATCAATATCATTGTGTTTCACCTCCACATTGTGTTCCACTGGAAAGTCTTTACGGGCAATAATACACATGGAGCTGTCATCTCCTATGATAATAATGCCTTCTTCTGGCATACGTCATGAAGGGCCTGCCTTAGGCTATTTTATAGTTATCTTTATATATATATATGTATGTATATAAATATATAATATATATAAAATATATAAATATACAATATATAAAAATATATTATATATAAAATATGTATGTTTTAGAGTGTACTGCTTATATATGTATATATAAACAGTATACTGTAAAATAACAAAAAGTATAGTTTTGTAAATACATAAATAGTAACAGTTGTTTATTATAATGATCAAATATTATGTACTGCACATAACTGTATGTGCTATATACTTTTATATGACTGGCAGTGCAAGTTTTTTTATAGCAGCATCTCTAACAAACACACGAGTAATGTATTGCACTATGATTTTATGACTACATCACTGGGCAATAGGGATCTTTCAGCTCCATTGTAATCTTATGGGACAATTGTCACAAATGCTGTCTGTTGTTGACATAAATGTCATTATGTGACATATGACTGTATGTTGCAAGATATAGGTTGAATTGGGGGAAGGACATATGGATATCCAAATTTTCCAGAACTATTTGTTTAAAAGCATATCATTTCTCTACTGAATTGCTTGTGTACCTTTGTCAAAATTAGTTGCCCAAATACAAGTGAGTCTATTTCTGAGCTGCCTACTGTGGCCTATTGACCTGTTTGTCTATTTATGCTGATGCCAATTGTTTTGATTCCTGCAGTTATAGACTAAGTCTTGAAATTGGGTAATGTTAACCCATTAACTTTATTCTTCTTTTTCAAAGTTGTTTTGAGTATTCTAGCTCCTTTGCATTTCCATATAAATTTTTAATCAGCTTGTCAGTTTCCATGAAAAAGACTGCTAAGATTTTTATTGAAATTATTTGAATTTATAGATCAATTTTGGAAGAATTGACATCTTAAGATTGAGTCTTCTGACCTATACAAACAGTGTATCACTCCATTTATTTAAATATTCTTTAATTTTCTGAGCAAAGTTTAATAGTTTTCAGGTACAAGTCTTATATTTTATCAGACTTGCCCCTGAGTATTTCTTATTTTTAATATTATTTTAAATGGTACTAATTTTTCCCAGCTTTAGTGAAGTATACTTGACAAATAAAAATGTACAAAGATGTACAAAGTGATGTTTTGATATATGTATACCAATGAAGCTAATTAACGTATCTATCAACTCACACAGTTTTTCTGTGGTAGAAAAATATAAGATAAATTCTCTTAACAAATTTTAAGTGTAGAGTATTAACTATAGTCACTATACTGTACATAGATTCCCAAAACTTATCCTACTTAATTGAGCATTTATACTATTTGACCAACGTCTCCTTATTTCTCCCACATCTCAGCTCCTGACGCTCACCAGTCTACTCTGCTTTTCAGTTCAACTTTTTTTTAGATTTCACATATAAGTGAGATCATGCAGTATTTGCCTTTTGGTAGCTGCTTTATTTCACTTAGCACAATGTCCTATGGGTTATCCACGTTGTCACAATTGGCAGGATTTTTAGCTAAGTTGTTCACAGTATTTCCTTATTTTCTGTTGAAACCATGATGATGTTACCTCTTTCATTCTTGATATTAGTAATTTATATTTTTTCTCCTTTCTTTTCTGATCAATCTGGTTTTAAGATGTTATTGATCTTTGAAAAGATCCAGGCTATAGTTTTATTGATTTTTCTTTATTGTATATCTGTTTTCTATTTTATTGATTTTTCACTCTGATCTATTACTTCCTTTCTTCCATTTACTTTGTGTTTAATTTACTCTTCTTTTCAAAATTTCTTAAGGTGGAAGCTGTGGTCATGGCTTTGAATCTTGTTTTCTGATTTAGCCATTTAATGCTATAAAATATCCACAAAATATTGCTTTAGGTTTCTGCACTATAAGTTTTTTCAGTCTATGTGCTGAGGAAAGACACTGTTGTTACCTGTTGTTTCATATGATTAGAGAGAACACTGTTCTCTCTAATCCTTTTGGGTGGTTCTTTCCCAGGTCTCAAGTATTTTCTTTCCTTACATGCATGTTTGATAAATATTCAGCTAAGGTATCTCTGTATTGCTTTCCACATCAACATTTAACTGCATAGATAGTAATATCATTCATCGGGAGTTGGGCAGATGGGAGGGGGGCAGAAGGGATGGGTATATACACACGTAATGGGTGCGGTGCACACTGTCTAGGGGATGGACATGCTTGAAGCTCTGACTCAGGTGGGGCAAGGTCAATATACATAACCTAAACATTTGTACCCCCGTAACATGCTGAAATAAAAAAAAATAAAAAATAGTCAGCTGAATGCTCAAGAGGGAGCCTCTGCACCTCTCTAGAGCTCTCTCTTCTTGCAGTTCTCTCCTCCCCGTTCTTATTCTGCAAACTCCAGCTTCCTTGGTCTCTCTGAACTCAATTCTATCTTCTCCACTCAGCAGGCTCATCTCCTTTATTACCTCTTGAGAATAACTATCTCCATTAGTTGATGTCCAGTGTCTTGAATACTGTTGTTTTATTGATTGATTTTAGTCGTTTTTTCTATCAGGAGAGTAAATCCAGTTTCTATTATTTCATCTTCTTTAGGGGCTGGCATTTTCCCATACATTGTCATATTTATGCCTCACTATAGATCTGTGAGTTAGATATATTTTTAATACTCATCCCCATCTCACACATGAGGAAACTGAAACTCAGAAAGACCTAGTAGTGGTTACAATTTGAGGTTCTTTGTATAGGTCTTCTGGATCAAACTCCAGTGTTTTTTACAATGCACCGGGCTGCCTCATGCAACTGATTCAACAAACTTATCAGGTCTCTCTTTGGTATATTTCAAATATCTTTAATACATTTGGGTTCAATTCCAGTGTCTCAGGAGTGTGGAAAAAATTGCCTTTTCTAAATCAAGGGCTTTCCTCTGAGATCTCTTTGAGTACTTTTTGATGGTGGATATTCATCATGCAAAATTGAATGCACTAAGCACCTACTTGAGTGGATAATTACTCTCATTTCTTAAATTCTGGAATTCAAGCAAGAAATATGTCAGATTATTTTTCTTAAAACTTTCATATCTGGGCCCTTTATCTGGCAGTATGTTCCATTTCCTTAAAGCAGAATCCAAGGTGGAGAATCATTATTTTTTGCAATGAAAAATATCAAAATATAAGTAATCCAAGAATTGTATTAAGCCAATATTGTCACATAAAATTCTAATTAACTGACATAAAGACACAAGTGGGGTTCTGCTCAGGAGATTTCACCACATACACTAGAGTAATGTGATCAAATTTCTTTCCTAAAGTATGGTGCTAATCAGTGTTACATTAAGAATGTGAATTCAGAATTCTGAGAGTAAAAACTCAAACTGTGTTTTTTCTATTCTATCACTCCACAACAATCATTGAAGAAGACTTCTGTGACCAAAGGTGTGGGGATTGCTCCCCACCAACAAGTAAGCAATCAGTTCTGCTGTGAACACCAGCTAGGTATCACCCAATTCAATTCTGACACTATCAACCCAGAGATAGTGTGAGATCCCACAGGTTGAGGGCTCAATCCCCAAGACTGTCCCCCTTTTACCCACAGTCATGGGTCTGGGCTTCCAGAATGTCTGAGTGACCAGCTTCAAGTTGGGGTTCCCATGACTTTCTCTTTGGGTTTGATTAATTTGCTAGAGTAGCTCACTGAACTCAGGAAAACTTACATTTACCAGCTTACTATAAAGGCATTACAAAGGATGCAGATGAAAGGATGCGTAGGATGAGGTATGAGGGAAAGGGCACAGAGCTTCCATGTCCTTGGAACACCACCCTCCAGGACCTTCCACATGTTCAGCTATCTGGAAGCTCTCTGAACCCTCTCCTTTTTGGACTTTTATAGAGATGTCATTGGATAGACATGATTGACAAACATGTAGAAATGTGATTGGGCAAAAATGTATGGTCTAATTCTAACAGACTGAGTGGGGAAACCCAGCAAGGCCTGTCTGTTCAGATTCTTCTTGGACTCTCTGTGCAGCATTCCTTCCTCCAGGAATGGGGCAGGACCCCTTCTGAAATGAGAGACTCATGGGCTACAATTAGGCAAGAGAATGTCTTTATAGCCAGATCCAAGACTGAAAGGCAGGGGAAGATTAGACTATATTTTTAGTTTCTGAGGCCTAAAGTGCCCCAACATTATAACAAAATGTTGTAACAAGGGCTATGAGAGTTATGAACTGTGGATGAGAACATATATATACATATATACACACACACACATACATATGTATGTATACCATAATATTGCAAAAGTAAAACAAATAAAAGTAATGCTGAGTTAAAGAAAGTTATTTAAAGTCCTTTATAGCAGAGTTTGTCATTTTCCAACACATTGTTGTACATTGAGTCTCTAAAATATGGGTAGGGTGCAATAATCCTCAATATATGTAACCATAGAATCCTTTTCTCACACTGGATTAATGTTCTTTCCAAATACAATCTTGGAAATGTTAATGTAGTACAAAGATGAGGAATCTAATCTGGGTGTTAGCTGTGGCACTTAGTTTATTTTATTTGGCTCTTATAATAGTCCAGCTACTTTCTCCCAGGCAATTATTTCTTAATTATTATATCTCAGTGGGCTGTTTTTGTTTTTCCAGTCATGTTTTAAGTTTGAGAAAGGCTCAAGTGTTCTGAGCAATTGCTTAACTACTAATGTACATTTAAAGGAACAAAAAGGTGGCAGAAGATAAAATTCTGATGCATAAAGAAATATCCTCTAATTTACCTCAAACACTAGTAAGACATATTCATCAGAGAATATGTGGACAACTCTAGCTGGAAACTCACTGTAACAGAAAGGGAACCACTGCCAAGCCAGTGGAATGAACCTTTTTGAATATTGAAAACTCTTTTAAATGTCAATAATTTTTACACATTATACAAGTGTTATTTTACTTTTAGTAATTTTGATTTAGAAAACATAATAGTGACAATAAACTATTATGATTTCAGTGATTCTTAAAATTAATTTATAATTTGGTAACTGCACACATACAAGAATATGCAAGGCATAATTCAGCCCACTGACAAGGCTCAATCACAAAAGACTTCTAGACCAAGCCGATAAATCTGCAGCGACCCATGGGAACTGCTGTCCTAAGTCCTTTAGCCCGTGACGCACTCCCTAGGCCTAAGAGAAATAAAGTAGCATTTATTTCACAACATGTATCAAATGCTTGCTTTATATAAAAGGCATCATGATAGGGATTTGTAGAACAGAAATAAGTAAGACAGTACCTGTCCTCTAGAAATATATTTAATGGAGAAAGATGAATATAAAATGTTTACATGCTGATATAACAATATGAAAAATTCTATTTATATGTTGATGTGAGAAAAAATCCTATTGACTGTAGCTGCTTCAACCTCTTTGGGGATGGTGTTATTTTTTTTCCTCTGTAGTCAATGACTTTCTGTGTGGCAAAGTAACTTTATCTCAGAGTGGCTTTGGGTCTAAGGCGTGAGTACTCCCTCTCCGAGAGTACAATTTTTGAAGGAGACAAGGAAACAAAGAAACAGATAAATGGTGCTACATAGGAAATGGACAGGAATTTATTTTTGTGTGTAGAAATTCTGAGAAGGGAGTGGGTAAATATTACAGAGAAAGAAAGGGAGAGGAATAAAGTAGCATGGTATGAAAAGCTGGTGGGGGTGGGAGTGTGTATGGGACACCACTGCAGGTGATGTTAGACTGAAGAAATTAGTTTTTAATACAATGGCCAAAAGACTTTTGTGGGTGGGATGTTGTTAAGGTAAACTCTTACTATAGCATTAACATAGAGAAGTTCAAAAATCATAACTGTACATGAACTTTTCTCAAAATAAACACATGCTGGTAATCATCACTGGGTCAAGAAACAGCATTGCTTCAACCCCAGAAAAACCCCTCTTGGCCAAGGTAATTTATGTTGCTCTGAACCCATTTATTTTATCCTCATTTTATTGATCGTAGCTGGCAGATAGATGTCTGTGTCAGTAGTTACTTGGGAACATCAAAACAAGGGGGGGTGAATCTGTGTTCAATATCTGGATTGGTATGTGGCAAAAGGAAGATAAAAGGTAAATAAAGTGAAATGTGAGGGAACCAGAGTTTCAGTGAGAACAGAAAACTGGAGTGATTAGGAAACCATGAAAACGTAAGCTCATTGGAACTGACAAACGTCTCGAGGTGGGCGCTTCCCTGAGCAGGGTATAGCCTGTACAAAAGCACAGGAACTCAAAGAGGTACGAAATTTTAAAATGAAAGATCACAATCTGAAGTGGCTGGAGCACAGATATCATGGATTTAAGGAATAGAAGCTGAGACTTGAAAAATATAAATGTCAAATTTGAAGAGTTTTGACTGGAGCAGATGATTCTGGGTTCTTTTAGTAGACGTCAGAGAACTAGGGAGGATTTAAGAATGGAAGTAACATGATGAGATTTGCTCCTTAGGTGAAAACCTTTGAGACAAAGTTTTTAGCGTAAAATGGAGGAGGCAGAAGCTGATATCAAAAAGATTAAATAAGATTATAATATTTGCAGTGAGAGGTAATGAAGAATTGAACTGCAACACTAGTACAAAGACGTGAATTCAGGCAGTTATGAAAAGGAGGGAACAGGCGTGGAAAATGCCAAAATAGTAGAATTAACACTATTTGGTCACCAGTTGGTTGCGTGGATGGACCTCTAGTATATATAATACATATAAAAGCAAATTTTATGGTAATAACAAAAAACGTGAAGGGTAAAATAGAGTTAATATTTATAAGATTTTTAAGTGTAAATAAGAATCATCTTGAAATAGTAATTTCTATCAAAAATTCTAAGTAAACTATACTAAGAGATGAAACAAAAATGTTAAGAGGGGTGAGAGAATAGAATAAAAATTACTCATTAATACAAACAAAGATAGTAAAGAAGGAGGAATAAGGAATTAAAGAACAAATTGGGCAAATAGAAAACAAATAGCAAACGAGGGAAATAGGAAGAGAATAAAAAGCCAAGCCCTTGATTTTGCAATTTTATGATACATATATCTGGCAAAGGACTCATATTCATAATATATGAGGAGTTCTTAAAAGAGATATTAGAAAGATAATAAGCTCTAAGAAATGTTCAAAAGTCTTCAACACTTTACAAAAGAGGATACCAACTTTCCAATAAGCATATGAAAAGGAGTTTAACTTTCAAATACATCATGGAAAAGCCAATCAAAATCACTGTAGGGTAGAACCACACATTCACGGAATGTATAAAATAAAAGAGACAAAATCAAGTGTTAACAAAGGTGTGAAACAACTTAAACTCTCATACATGATAGGGCTGAAATGCTAAAAGGATATTTGAGTAAATAAGGAACTGGGTTCAAAAGTAGAGGGTAGTGAATATTTGGATATCTTTTATTGCATTCCATAGTCATACATAAATGATTTTAAGAATTATTTATCCTTATATCTTTGACCTCTATGTTGACTGTTATAAAATGTAAATTTGATGATGGTTTTTTAAAATCTGATACATTTTATTTCTTTAGTCTAACATATTGGTTAAACTCTAGATAAATCTAAGTTCAATTCTAAGCTCCAGTGCTTACTAGTTGTCTGACCTTCAGGAAGTTATTTGGTCTCCCCAAATCTTGGTTTTGTTATCTTTAAAATGAAGATAATAATAGTACTTCCCTCATTGAGAAGAATAACAGAGGTATTATGTATAAAGTGTCCATGTTTACATACCAAATGACATCTGATTCCAATGACTAAAGAGTGCTTCCCATGCCTACAGTAAGTAACTGATTCTGTGCATAGAGCCCAGTCACACCAAAGAGCTCATGTGAGAGACAGAGTGTTGCAGCAGCAGGTCAAAGGGAGGAGTTTACAGAATCGTTTCCATAGAAATAATATTTCCATAGAAATCAGTTGAAGAGTTTTTCAAGACTATATCTACGCAAGACTCCTAGCAAAGAAAGAGTCAGTGAAACAAAGAACTATTTTCCAGAAGAGGCATGTCAGATAAAAAGGAGTATGGATAGAAGAAATTAGAACAGAAGAGGGTACAGACCAACTGAAAAATTCCTTTCTTAAAACACACTGGTTAAGGTTATCACCAACTCCTTAGTAAAGAGGAATTGGAGATGAGATCAGAGCTATTGCTTACCTTTTATAACTCCACCAACAAAGATACATTAGTAATCTGTACAAAGACATAAAATAGGACCACAAATAGACATATGCTTCCCAAATCTCAAGAGAAGAAGGAAGACTGTGTCCTTAATAAACTGGATAGAACTGTTAAAACATATGAAATTAGCTATAGAAATTGAAATTGTGAACCATGAGTGGCAATGCTATTTATTCTCACACATTTTTTTTCATAAAAGTAAAATTAAAAACAAAAGAAATGAATAAGCATTTGAAGACTTTGGACAGAGTTGGCAAGATCTGAAGTGGGAGAGAAGGAAATATACTCTCACACTATGCTTCTTTGATTTCTGTATTTCATTGACCAGTACACTGTCCCATACTCCAGCATTCCTCTCTACCCAAATAGGAGCTGATATATAGTTGCCAAATTCTTGTTTTACCAAGTAATGACATTTAAAAACAATCATTACACCACTCACTATCTCCATCATTTCTCAAAAGAATGAACTGATACCAAAAACATAGGATAGCTATGACCTCAAGGGCAGAGTGCTTTATGAAGAACTCACTGCATTGTGCTTATTTTCCTCACTTTGTTGCTGATATGTGAAAATCTCTCTGTGGACTGGAATTGGTTCATGGACAAAGATTTCAAATCCACTTCTCCAATGCACTCTGGTGTTCCAACATCATGGATGAAGGCTCCTACACCACCAACTTCAACATTTTACTCCTATACAAATGTATATAGGCTTCTGATTACACAAAGTGGGCTACATCAATCTCAACAAACTCCTTAGTAATCTTAACAAACTTTAACCTTTGCAGGCATTGACATATATATCAATATTGGCTCTACCTGGTTATTAGAGTCAAGACTCCCTTTGGATGTACTAGAAATAATATTAAACTTTCTTTAAGCTTTAGTGTATCATTTATAATGTTGAACTGTAATTTTTGTTGGAATGCTTACCTTCCTTCCTAGCCAGTAAAACTTTGAAGTCAGGAACTAGTTTCTCCCATCTTGGTACCCTTAAAACTAAATCAATATTTGGTACGTCATGAGCCCTTATAAGTACTTGTTGAATTATCAAACAAATGGCTCTACTCAGGTTATGTTTCCCGAAACATCATGATTATACATAGTATAATTATGATACTATTTCATGATTTATTGATGGAAGTATGAATTGGATCTGTACTTCAACACTCCTTTATTTATTCCTCACATATATATGAACCCCTTACTATGTGCCTCCACTGTGCGAACTGCTCAGGATAATGGAAATGAGTAGAATGTAGTTCCTGCTTTTAAGGATGTCAATAATACTTTCATTCTGGAGCTCATATGATCCTTTTAGCACAGTCCCTTACAGAAACATAGCCAATTTCTTGAATGACATAAATAGAAATAATCTAATCATCTGAAATCTTAATAGAGTAAAAATATTTGCTCTGGCATGTTTTTCTTAGAATAAAACCTGTTTATCACTATAAGTAGCAATAGCCACTCTGTTCATGTGAGAATCCTCTTCTCTAAAAAATTGCAACCACTATCCCCATGACACAGTTTGCTTAAATTGGAGCCGGAGCCTTAACCACTTTAAATGAAACAATAAATCTGCTTACTATTGCAAGTCTTGTTGTATTTGCTGTTCTCCTGTGCAAACCCTTCCAGCCGGCATTGAAAACGATGCTGCCAAAATTCTTGAAACCAAGGGTTTCGGAGGTTTGTTTCTGGCCGGAGCTTCAGATAATAATCATCAAACCACTTGACATCGGGAGATTGGAGCTTGATTGTAATTCCACCAACAGCTTCTCGCTGATATCCATCTGTCACATCATACCTGTCAGCCCAGCCATCACTGTGGGGAAACAAAAAAAACCCGCACAGCTTAGAACAGGTATCTTTTAAGCAGATGAGTACATTGGTTTTCTTTTTGAATAGGTTAGTCATTAAATGCTACTTTAGGCACAGGATGGACCTGCATTACACCTAGGTGATTATTATTATAGCAGCTTGTTAGAATAAAAAGTGCAATAACACCACAGAAATTTTGGGTTGAAGAGTGCTAGAAGGCACCAACCTCATTATGTTGAACTGCAGAGAATAAACTAGAGCTTTTGGCAAAATTTTACTGGTTGCAAAATATAGCATATGCCTGCAAGCTACATAATATCATCATTCACACTATTTAATGGACATTTAATAGCTAGGTCAAGTTACATTTTTTCTTTTACTTTATAATAATCATTATATGATCATAAAATAAGAATAAAAAAATCTCCAAAACATGCCTAACATTAATTTAATCATCTTATGTCATGATATTTATTTTTGTTTACATCTTATAAGTGAATAATACAGAGGTTTAAAAAAAAGCCTTGCTGATTATGGTCATTCTATTAAATGTTGATTCTTCAGAGCCTCCGACTGAAATAGTTGTAGTGCTTAGTCCATATACTCTTTCTTGTCACATGAAACTTCTAAAATACATTTCAAATGTACATTTGAAATTACATTTTTTTCAATAAAACTTTATTTACAAAAACATGGAATATACCAGAATAAGTTCACATGCTGTAGTTTGCCTACCCTGAGTCTAATCGGATAGTTGATGTGCACATAAAGCTATAATATGAAATCAGAATACTCAATGTTACAACCAAAATAGAAGAAGAATAAATGACATCCAGCTAAGGCAAGAAAGTCTTCCAGGAGATTAGAGATTTGAATTAGGTCTTGAGGTTGGAAAAAAAAAAAACAAAACTTTTGCACAGCCAAGGAAACTATCACAAGAGCAAACAGACAACCTACAGAATGGGAGAAAATATTCGCATGCTACATATCCAATAAAAGGCTGATAACTAGAATATATATAGAACTCAGGAAAATCAGCAAGAAAAAATGAAACAACACCATTAAAAAATGGGCAAAGGACATGAACAGAAACTTTTCAAAAGAAGACAGACTAATGGCCAACAAACTAATGGCCATATGAAAAATACCCAACATCTCTAATCATCAGGAAAATGCAAATCAAAACCACAATGAGCTATCACTTAACACCAATGAGAATGGCTTTTATCACAAAGTCCCTAAACAATAAATGTTGGCATGGATGTGGAGAGATAGGAACACTCATACACTGCTGGTGGGACTGCAAACTAGTACAACCTCTGTGGAAAGCAATGTGGAGATACCTCAAAGAACTAAAAAAAAAGTAGAACTACCATTTGACCCAGCAATCCCATTACTGGGCAAACATAAAATCATGTTTTACATCAGAGTGTCTGAAAGAATTTCTTAACAATGGAACATCAAGGATGATGACAGAGATCATACGTCTCAACATCACTATCCATTCTATGCACCGAGCAGTCAAAGTAATCTAGGAATTTTAAAATAAAAGAGTTTGAAATGAGAGAGTTCATATTTTAATGGTATAAGAGAGTATCACAGAATAAGAAAAAGTATTCTAAGATTATTTGGAAAATACATGAAACATAATATTGGAAATCAAAATAAAAGATATGAAAAGATGTTCATATCAGATTTGGGTGCACCTTAGGGTATCCAGGAAGAAGGAGACTCTGGCTTGTCCCTTCTCACTGGCATTGGAATATATACAGTTTGTGCTGTGTGTCTGCTGGGACCCAGTGGTACTATCCTTCCATTGAAGAGGTGCAAGTGTTTGCTAAGGAAATATAAAGCAAGTCAAGGGAAAAACTGACAAAAAAAATAAGTAACACCAAAGAGAGAAGAGAAAGACTATGGAGATTGAGGGGAAGAGCAGAATGGAGCCTCTTCAAGGCAAAGCGGGAGAAGTGTTTGGGGTAAGCCAGGGGTAGAAAGCGGTAGACACTGGGAAAGGTGAGGGAAGAGATTTACATCATAAATCACTGTTTATTTCATTGATATTCACATATTTTTATCTAACAGAATGTTCATTTCTTTTTATCTTTCTTGGAACAACTTTTTGTCCTTAACATTTTTTTTTCTAGCCAGAGAGCATGATATAATATTTTGCATATAAAACCAGTGACAGGGAAAGTATTATTTAAGTAATTAATTAAAATAATACAAACAGCATGCACTTTTTTTCATTATGCTCTGCTTTACCAACTCTGACTTAAACATTGATAATTGGGAGTTGTTCCAAAGGTCATAGACTACTCATTAAGATATCATAGGGGCTTGAGATGACTTGAGGTATTTCCTTAAGCATCAGTGAGTGGATGGAAGAGGAGGAAAAAATAAACAAAATGAACCCTTTCTTCCTCTAAATCCTCTTTGACAAGAAGATATTTCATTTAAAATTGTCTATGGTGAGATTTCAAAAACTTTTGTGGCAGATCAAGGAAAAAAAATAAAAAGTAATGTAGTATGTTTTGTCCTGATGTTGAATTTGGTTATTTCACACATTATCTTCCCTCAAGTTTCTCATTTTCAGCTCCAGAAGATTTTATTTAAAGCTGACAAGTTGAAATGAAGTGGGCTTGTTTGCCTCATTTTCTCCTCTGTTTTGGAGGGTTTATTTTATCACTGATATGAGAGTGTGGGTCTCATTGGCACTCGAGAAGATGCATGGGCGTGCTGCAAATGGGACAGGAAGCTCTGTTTGTCAAGCAGAGCCCCATTCTCCAAGGAAGTGAGAATTTAAATTGCTCCTTTTGTTAATGTTAGCTCGCTGTTATATAATACTATGATTATGAATATTACGTAAGAACTGTAAGATTATAATGGGTCCAATTTACCCTTCACAATTCATTCATTGAATTTAATGGAGATTGTAAAAAGCTTGTCTTGATAAACTTTTTTGCAGGTAATATTTCCATAAAAGAAAAGTGTCAGGACCAGAGAGTGATAATTTACTCCTCTCTCGTCATATTTGTTCTCTCTTTTTTTTTAGATATAAATATTTTCTGTAAGTTTAAGAATTTAGAAAAAGATGTTTTATTAGTAGCCTTAGAAATTAGAGTTAAGTTTAAGATAATTTTTGCTCCAGATGTTTCTAATCAAAATAAAAGTCATAAAGGAGTTAGTTTGGAAACAGAATATATCCCAATATCTGTATGATAAAATAAGATTATTCTATTAAAATTTATTAGAGAATACTTGTGATGTAAGTCCCAAGAACGGTTATTCAATGTTGGCTAAATTAGAGGATACTGTATTGACTTTCAGTTATTAAATGTTAATATTTTCATAAAAATATGCTTTTAAGATTTGTGTTAAGATGATAGAGTATCTCTAAGTATGCCTGTAATAAATCCAACAGTAAAATGAAATGCTAAGAAAAACTTGAGCTTACCTACCATCTAATGCTTTCCATTACTTTGATAAAATGGACCTTCAAGATTCTGGCACCACTTTAATGCTTTGGGTGACATATATTTTACCAAAGCAAGAGAAAACAAGGGGAGGACAATAGGGAAAGCAATGAACATTTACTGAAAACCTACAACATTTAAGGCACTTTTCTAGATTTAATCCATCCATCCATCCATCTATCCATTCATCCATCCATCCATCCATCCATCTATCCATCTAATCTAATTTCTTCTCTTCTCATTGGTAGGCATTTTGCCTGACACATCATAATCCAGTTTATTCTTTTCATTTATTGTAGTGCCATTTCCTAGGTTGAACAATATAGGAGGATAACAAGTTTGGTGTGAAAAAGAAAGAAAATGAATATGAGTTGGGATCTGTAATGATCAGATTTAGCTTTATATACTCTCTAGCATTTCTTTTTCTCCTGGATTTCAAACTATTCTCTACATCTACAATTGGCTTGAATGTTAAAAAATACAATTTAATAATGCTCTTATCTGTGGTCCCAGTACCATATTAACCCACACTATTGTATTATGTGTGTGTTTATGTGTGTTGAACCATAGCTGTTGGCACTCAAAAAAATGACAAATAATGGCAATTATAGAACTATAAAGATTTGGTACTCTATACCATTGTATTCTAGTAACATAAATGTTTTAACTTTAGAATTATTATTTTTGTCATTCATTTTATTAAATTAACAAAGTATAAATCAGAACAACAGTTTTGTAAAGTATTTACTGTAGAGTTTACAACCAGTAAGTTTAATAGCACAATCCTTTTGTAGTAGAAAGCAAAAGCTCCTGGAAGCTACATAGTAACAAGAATACATGAAAATAAATTCTGGAAAATTATGAAGAAAATAAGTTTAAGAATTATTGAATGTTATAGTACAGATGCTAAATAATTTTAAAATTTGTCTCTATCATCAAAATCTAAATCTGTAAAATGCAGACAACAGAATTTGTTCTTCCTTTCCTCATTTCCTATCAATATATGTTTTAAATGATTGCTATGGAAAACATAAAAATACATGTAGCACTGAAAATTGCATTGAGTGATCCTTTAGTAACAGTCTCAATGTTTTATTCATTCCAATTCATTAATTCAATAAGCATTTTGAATGCCTCTTCTGTGCCAGACACTGTGGTAGGTTCCAGTCCATGCCCTCGAGGAGTCAACAGTCCATTAGGCATGACCTGTCTGAACAGGCATTGCCAACTTCCAGCCCATTGGATTTTCCTCATTTATTCTTCCAAGTGAACATTCCCTTTCCTTTTTACTCAATCATTTCATAAACAATACAACTCATTAGGTTTCCAGTCACTGAATTATCATTTACTGAAAATCACGTTCCTGTCCTGCCTTCCCAAGATTATTTCCCAATCACCTCAATTAGTATTCTGGGTGTTTCCAAACTCTTAATTCTTACATTTACAAGCTCTTGATTATTTACATGGAAGGCTAATTACACACAATGGATGTGGACTTCACTAGGTGAAATCTCAAATGGCAAAACAGTTATTTACTATAACTCCACAGAGTTCTGGGGGAAGCATCTCACTCTGCTACCTGCCATGGGAAAACAGCATAAATAAATCACCTCAACATCTATTCCAAAAGGAGCAACACTAGACTGAAAACGTAGGCATCTCAATGACTTATTCCTAGAAGTTAACAGTCTTTAAATCAGTGTTAGAGACATGAGTGAGTGTGCGTGTGTGTGTGTGTGAGAGACCTGCGGGGTGGAAGGGGGGTTGCTAGGTACATACCGTTGTTCTTGCTCGTTGAAATCTTTAGTTCTGCTTTTCATGATGATATTGGTACTGCTGAGACTAACCACTCACATACTGTCTATTGGAGACACAGCACATTGATTTGTGTTCCTTAAATACGTTACACTTTCACACCTCCAAGCCTTTGAGCATGCTATTCCCTCTGCACAGAGTGCCATTCTCTCAACTCCTCACATGTTGCCTGATTTGACAAAATAGAATTCATCAAGCTGCCAGATTTAGTTTGAATGCAACTTATCAAAACCTTTCTCAAGCTCCCCTGGGTTTAATAGCTCCATCCGCTTTGCTTCTAAAATACTGTGACATTCATTTCTTTATTTACTGAGCAAGTATTATGTAACTAATATTCTAAATGTGGGAATACAGTGAACAAGGAAAGCAAGATTTCTGCTCTCATAGAGGTAAACATTATGATGCTTTTAGTTTTGCAATTGTCATTGCATTGTGTTAAAGTCAGCTGCATTTATTTTTGTCTCTTCCAGGTAGACTATAAATTTTATATTTTGGACATCTATGTATCCTAATGTTTATTATAATGCATGGCACACACCAAGTACTCAAGAAATGTTTAATATTACTTATCATAAAATTAGGCTTTAAAAGGCAAACCTCAAATTACAGAGTCCTTTTCATATAGCCACATCTACTCATTTTTAATTGAGAAAACAAGACTGTCAAATGTGCCTTATAAAATGACTCTAAAAGGCTGAGTTTATTCCACTCTTCAGAATGGTCCTCTCCATTCTCTACCTGATGCTATTAAGGTTAATGAGTACATTCATTAGGCTGAATCCCAGCATTTTTTTTCAGTCTGTTCACAGCCCACATAATTATTATGGAAACTGCTGTTCTACCCACATGTAATCATCATCCTGCCAAATCTCTTACCAATAGCATTTTAACAGATATTTTGGGAATTTTTTATTCTAATAGTGGGAGTCTACTGACTGCTTGGCTGTCTTCATATAATATCCCTTCTCCCCCTGCCTCCCAGTGGAGTAGGAGGTCTTAGAATCTCCAAATAATAGTGAAAAGCAAGGAAAGATATTGATATTTTAATTATAAGTTCTTATGAATACATACTAGCCAACACTAATGAATTGTTTAATACCAAAAAGAAGCAAAATATAGAATTGTTGAGAAAAAAGTGAGATTATTGAATTTAAATCAACTTAGGGTTTGTAAATCTCAGTTTTTCTTGTTTCCAAAAATGTCTAAAAGATAATCAGGAGCCTGATGTTTGCTAGGTGTCTAGCATAAGATGGTTCCCATTGTGTGACTTTGCCTAGTGCTCGTTAAGCCTTAGAGATGATTCTTATCACCCATAGTTCTTACAGTTGAGGAAACTGAGACTTTAAGGGATTAAAGAACATACTCCAAACCCCACAACAAATATGGAAGGGGTATAAACCCAGACCTTGCTAATTCTAAAATTCTAGCACTTTTTATTCTTCATAGAGCCTACTAACAAATAACATACAGTGGTGATAGCACTGAGAACTGTTTCTTAAGCGATTATATCTAAGAGACATACACTGGATGGCAGAGAGAAGAGTGCAGGTTGGGAATGCGTAAACAGAATTCCAAGATGGTGCCCAAGATCCCTAATCTTTGGGGTACATGCACCTATCCTAGTTATTCAAACACTATTCTAGATAGATATTTCTTTGGAGGGATTTTCAAGATACAATTGAGTTCCCAAATATATTGGCCTTAAAATAGGGATATTATCCTCTGTGAGTCTGATCTAATCAGGTGAGCCCTGAAAAAGGACTGGCTCCTTCTGGCAATAGAAGTTCAAACATAAGAGGGATTGTAGCATAAGAGAATTGAAGGGAAATCTCTATTGTTGGCTTTGATGTTGGAGGGAGATACATGGAAAGGAATAGAGATGGCCTCTCGGAATTCAGAGTGGCCTCTGGCTAACAACCAGCAAAGAAATGGGGACTCAGTACCATATCCTCAAAGAACTGAATTCAGCCAAAGATTTGAATGTGTTTGGAAGCAGATTCTTCCATAAAGCCTTCAGAAAGGAATGTACTTGCCAACATTCTGACTGCAACTTGTTTGACCCAGAGCATAGAAGCCAATTTTCTATACCTGGACTCCCAACATCCAGAAAGAATGAGTTAATAAATGAATATTGCTGTAAGTTGCTAAAGTTGTGATAATTTGTTACACATACACAGCAATAGAAAGTTATTACTCATTCCCCACCTCTATTCTACATTTTCTCAGTTGGAAGGCTGATGCCTGTTGATATTGGAAGAGATACAATCTTAGGAGGTGTGACTTAATTCTGGGTTTGGTCATTGTAGACTGACTGCCAAAGACCTGGGGATTTTAGAAAACGATGGATAGTAAAACAAACCTATTAGAAGAGTTGGAATATTCATCCTGCCTTAATTTTGGCTTGATGGTGGTAGACAGTCTATCTTCTGATTTAATATTTTGTCTCTCCCGGGATGCTTATTCACCATACACATCCTTTTCAGAGGAGAAGCTGAGAAATATCTTGTAAAAAGGTTTATTACTTTGTGTATTACACAATCTTTTGTTTCTTTGTCATATTATAGCAGTTTGGAGAAATGCAAAAAATTCACACTATTATGTAAAATGTACAACAATTTATTAAGCAGAATGATTCATTTAAATAGGGAGAACAATTTGAGTAAGCTATTGTATCCACAGCTTTTTATAATTTTTTCTATGTTTTTTCATGAAATTTCCTTTCTTAGAATAACCTTCCAATTTTCAATGTATAAGGCCCTCTTACACAGAATTGGATTAATTCCTTCTGTTAATCTGGTGAACTTTCGTCAGTGGAACTAGTGCCTAGAATTTTCTGTTACATGTATATGCTAGGACAACATGCACCTTTTCTAAAATATTTTCTTCTCTTCTTTATATGCCTCTTTAATTAAGGCCAAATAGCCCCTGAGAATACAATCAAAGTGTTAATACAGTGCAAAGCACAATGTTCAATCAATCAATAATGGGTTATTGAACATCTGTTAAATTTCAACCAATAAGTCAGACTTCAAGGTGATACTGATGAATGTAATCCTCCATTTGTTTTATTCCTTTATCTCTCATAACAGGTCACCAGGGACTTCTTAATTTCAGATATATTTTTACTCATACTCTTCTTGATTTTCCTGCAGTATTTGATACTATTCTTTCATTTAACAAAATATAATGAGTAACATGGCACATACTAAGTTCTCTGCATAGTGCTATATATGGAGAATCAAGAGAAGACAAATTATCATTCCCTACCACCCATTCTTCAGCATTAGAGACAGGCAAATGTAAAACTTACTAGAATAACAATAATGATCATGTATTTAGTTTTTGCTCTCTTCTAGGCATTGTTCTAACCAATATATATGTGTATATGTGTGTGTGTATGTGTATGTGTGTGTGTACACACACCCTGCCAAGTATTATATATGCAGTCAGCCCTCTATATCCATGCTCTGCATTCTTGGACTGAGGCAACTAAAGGTGAAAAATATTTGTATAGACATGGATGGATGTGTCTGTACTGAACACGTACAGATATTTTTCCTTGTAATTATTCCATAAATAATAAATGCAACAACCATTTACATAGTATCTACATTGTCTTAGGCATTATAAGTAATCTAGAGATGACTTAACGTATATAGGAGGATGTGCATAGTGTATATGTAAATACTATACCATTTTATATAAGGGACATGAGCATCAGTGGATTTTGGTGTTACAGGGAGATACTGGAATGGATCCCCCATAGATACCAAGGGACAACTGTATTTTATGTACCTTTGAAGTAGATATTTTTATATCTTCATATTTCACATGAGGAAATTACTGGCTTGAAAAGTAGTAAATGGCTCAGGGTCAAGACAGGATTTAAACCCGTTCTACCTAAATCTAGAAGTCAAAACTGAACTAGTGCAACTTAGTAAATGAGATTCTTGATCTAAATCTGTATCCAAAGTTATATACATGAAAAGGTTGAGAGAAGAGTTAATTTAATTCTTTTTATACATACACACGCACACACACACACACACACACACTCCTTGGAATTGTTTTCTTTTTTTTTTCCTACATGAGTCCATAAATAGAGAATTGCTTTAAGCCATTACATTCCTATTCTGATAAAATGGCCATCTCTATAGTGTTAGAATACACTCATAAAGTTATTAAGAGTCCCATCACAAGGAAGAGAGCTATTAGAAGATCTCAAGAGACTTTCATTTCTGTACATAAACACATAATGGACTTTCTTCAATTCACATTTCACTTTGAGGCAACATGTTTTTCCTTGACAAAATATCCCCATGACACTTGCTGAAATTAAGTCTATTGTTAACTTCTCACATCTAGTAAATGTGATTACAAATGAACACTTACAGCTGTATAAGACCAGTAAATAATCAAAAATTATACTAGATTTGAGGTTAAGTTTTAGAAATAGTCATTATATAAGAAGCAAAACAAAAGTCAAAGCCTATAGTCCTAGAAAATTTAGATGTCACATGCCAAATAACGAATCCAAGTAGACTGAAAATGTAAGTCATATAATAGAAACTGAACAGCTACTTCCATATTTACTTATGACAGCAGTCCCCAACCTTTTTGGCACTAGAGATCAGTTTCATGAAAGACAATTTTTTCCATGGACCAGGAGCAGGGGATGGTTCTGGGATGATTCAAGTGTATTACATTTATTGTGCAGTCAAACCTCTCTGTTAACGATAATCTGTATTTGCAGCCACTCCCCAGTGCTGGTATCACTGCCACAGCTCCACCTCAGATCCACCTCAGATCATCAGGCATTAAATTCTCATAAAGAGTATAGAACCTAGATCCCTCACGTGCTCAGTCTACAGTAGAGTTTGCGCTCCTATGAGAATCTAATGCACCACTGATCTGATAGGAGGTAGAGCTTATATGATGATGCAAGCAATGGGGAGTGGCTGTAAATACAGATGAAGCTTTGATCACTGGCCCACAGCTCACCTCCTGCTGTATTGCCTGGTTCCTAACAGACCACGGACTGGTACTGGGTTGGTGACTGCAGATCTATGATATATTAAACAAACCCTCCTCTGAAAACAACTGGAAAGGCTAAATAATTTATTCAAAAAATCTATTTTATCAGAAAGCTATCTAGTCTATAAGGACTGGAGGGGCCAAGATCCTGGAAAGAGAAAAAAATGGACTCATCTAAGACTTTGTGTTTGAGGTATGTGACAATTCACTGAAGTTGAATTCACTGATGTTAAGTAGGGACAAAAGCACCAGGTGAGGTTTGCAAGTTTTTAAAGTTGCAGGCTAACATTACATCCAAAATGTGATGAGCAAATATCTGGGATGGAAGCACAGCACAGGAATTTGAAGCAGACATTGGGTACCATTTTATCCCTTGGATCATTTTCTAATTTGTAGGCAGTTGATGAGAAGCTAAGAAGCTGAGCATAAAACAGTGGCTAAGAGATTGAAAAGATAAGCAGAGTTTCAGGCAGTCACATTGAAGAAAAAAGAATTGTAATTGTTGATTCCCAAGAAGAAAAAGCCCCAGTATCTTAGTTCATTTTCTGTTGGTTTTAACAGAATACCTGAAACTGGGTAATTTATAAAGAAAACAGGTTTATTTAGCTCATGGTTCTGCAGGCTGAGAAGCTCAAGGGCATGGCACTGGCTTCTGGCAAGGGCTTTCATGCTGTGCCACAACATGATGGAGAAGGTCAAAATGGAAGTGGACACATGTAAAGAGGTGAAATCTGAGAGGCATCCTAACAACCCTAACATTCTGGCTTCCTAACAACCCTCTCTCAAGGGAAATAATCCAATCCTGTGAGAACCAATCCAATCTCTCCAGAATGAGAACTCACTCACTACAGATGAAGAGGACCAAGCCATTCATGAGGGATCTGCTCACATAACCTAACAATCTCCCACTATGCCCCACCTCTCAACATCACCACATGGGAGTAAAATTTCAACCTCAGTTTTGGTGAGGACAAACAAACCACATCCAAACCATAGCACACAGTAAACACTCCGGGTTTTTGTTTGGAATCATTAAATGCTACATTCAAGTTGTACAAAAAAGCTGGGAATAGACAAACCTCAATAAAAATGGGAGCTGCTTCAAATCCTCTCACTATCAAACTAGATTAAAATGGTCTCCCTTTGTACTAACTGCTGGAAACAAGCAATAGCAAATTATCTCTGGAACAAAATACTGTCAGACATAGCCTACGATTACCTCTACAATTGTTATACATATTGTCTTGTATTCCATAAATGAACAGGCATAGAAGGAACAGAACTAACTTACTCAAAACCAAGGAGAATAAGCAATGGAATCAATCCCAGCTCGATCATTAGAATTATGAGAGTGAATTTTAAAATAACTATCATTAATATAGTCATAGAGTAGATGAAAAGCCATGGAATTTAGTTGATAGCAGTACTTTATGAAAAATAAAAGAGAAATTTAAGAAATTAAAAATTCAAGAATTAAAATTAAGAACTCAGTGACTGTTTTATTTTGAGCAGAATAAACAAAACCAAAGTGAAGTTTAGAAAACAACACAGAATAGAAAATATCTAGACTGAAACACAGAAAAACATAATTTTTGAAGATAGAAAAGAAAAGCATGAAACATATGAAACATTATGAAGATGTCTAACACATATAGTTGAATTCCACAAGGAAAAGAAAAGGAGAATGGAGTAGAAGCAACATTTGAAGAGATAACAGTGGAGAAATTTCTAAAACCTATGAAACACACTAAACCACAAATTAATATGTATGATGAAACCAAGCAAAATGAATATAAAGTAATTCTCACCTATGATTATTATAGTAAAGCTACTAAAAATTAAAGGCAAAATTCTCGAGAGGAAGTTACCAGAAGTTAGAGAAAAAAAGCAAATTAAACACAAAAGAAGTAAAGATCATGGGAAAATAAAAATGTATAGATAATTGCTGAAAAACAGTAAATGTATAGTAGAAAAAAAGGCTAAAGTCAAAATTAGTTTTTTGAAAAGACTAATAAAACTGTTGTGAACATTTGGCAACAAGAACCAAGAAAAAATGAAAAATACACAAATTACAAATATCACACATGAAAAAAGATAATTTAGAAAGGGAAGGCTAAGAAGATATTGTAAAAGATGTTATGATAATAAATTTGAAAATTTAGATAAATCTCTAGCTAAAATGACAAAATAAAACTCAAACAAAAGAACTATGAAACCATAATAATTTTATATCTATTAAATCAATGGAATTTTATTTAAAATCTTCCCAGAAATACATACACACACATGTGCATACACACACACAACCTGGGCCACTAGGTTTATTGACAAATTATTTCATACATTTAGGGAAGAAATAAGAGCAATGCTCCATAAAGTTTTTTCAAACCAAAGAAAAGAAAAAACACTTCTCACTTCATTTTATAAGTCCATAAAAATTTTAAAACCAAAATATAAAAAGGATTTCACAAGAAAGACAATATGTAGACCAAACTCTCATAAATATCAATGCAAAATTCTAAATAAAATACTGGTAAATTATGTTCAGCACTATATAAAAATGCTAATCCTCATGAACAAATTTGGTTTACTTCAGGGATGCAAAATTATTATTATTATTATTATTATTGTAGTAAGAGCAGATGACATGAGATCTATCTTGATAAATGTTTCAGTGTACAATACAATATCATTAATTATAAGTACAATATTGTGCAGCAGATCTCTAGAACCTATTGATCTTGTGTAACTGAAACTTTATATCTGTTGAACAACAACTCACCATTTCCCTCATGCCCTCAGCTCCTGGCAACCACCATTCTATTTTCTGCTTCTATGAGTTTGATTATTTTAGATAACTCATATAAGTGGAATCATGAAGCATTCGTCTTTCTGTGATTGGCTTATTTCTTATAGCTTAATGTTCTCTAGGTTTATCCATGTTGTTGTATATAGCAAAATGGTGCAACCGTTAGGGAAAACAGTACAGAGTTTCCTCAAAATAAAGTCAGGATCTTGAAGAGATATGTGCACCCTTATGTTCATTGCAGCATTATTCACAATAACTGAGATGTAGAAACAACTTATATGTTCATTATGAGTGAGATGTGCAACATTTGGGGGATGGTCATGCTTGAGGCTCTGCCTCGAGGGGGCAGAGGGGCATGGGAAATATACGTAACCGTAATATTTGTACCCCCATAATATGCTAAAATAAAAAAAAATGGATGAACAGAAAAAGAAAATGTGGTATATACATATATATATATATAATGTTAGTTTTATATACTACTATGTCAGTTTAATATACCACATTAACAAAGTAATGGAGAGTCAATTAATTAAGGAAATCATGTGACAAATTCAACATTATTCTGATAAAAAGTCCTTAGCAACCTTAACTAAAAAAGAGAACTTCCTTGGTCCATGTGAGGGTCTTTACAGTAAAGATCATATACAACAGTAAAATGCTGAAAGATTTCTTTTCCTGATATCTAGAACAAGTAAACTCAAGGATATCTTCTCTCACTACTTTTTTTCCAATATTTTGGAACGTTCTAGCCAGTTAAGTAAGGAAAGAAAAGAAATAAAAAGGAATACTGTCATCAGTCATGGACAATATGATTGCTAACATAGAAAATCTGAAATCTACAGATAAACTACAGAAACGTTATACAAATAACAAACGAATTTAGAAAGTTTGGTGAACACTAGGTTAGCCTACATAAGTGAATTTAATTTCTACATATTCAAAACAAGTACAAAATAAAAATTTAAACATACCATTTATAACCACTGAATACACAGAAGTAAATCTAAACAAGATGTACAAGATCTCTCCATGAATATAAGAGAACTTATGGGAGACATAAATTGACACAGTTATTCCACATTCATAAATTGGAGTAATCAACAATGTAAAGTTGTTAATTCCCGGGAAGTTGATTCAATGTAATCTCAATGAATATTCCAGTGGGTTTTTCTTGGGTGGAATTGAACTGTGGAGGATACTTATAAATAGGTTCTAAAATATATGTGGAAATGTAAAAAGACAAAAATATTCAAGAGAACCTTGATAAAGAGGGACAAAGTTAGGGAAATGCACTATTAGATATCAAGGCTTATTAGGAAGTTAGAATTATGTATAATTCATAGAGATAGATAAATAAACCAATGGAACAGAGTCCCACATGTATACAGAGACTTGATATCTGACAATGGTAGCACTGCAAAGAAGTAGGAAAAAAGTTCTATTTAATAAATTATTCTGGCTAAATTATATATCTATCTGGAAAATATCTTGATATTTAATCCACACCATTAAGGAAAATCAATTCCATATAGATTACACCTAAATATAAATGATAAAACAATAAAGGTTCTAGATGATAACAAAAGGAGATTTCTTCATAATCTTAGGATAAGAAATATTTTTCCAACAGGACACAGAAAGGGCTAACTATATAATTCAAGATTGTTATATTTATCTATAATAAAATTAATAACTTATTTTCATCAAAAGACATCACTAACTTAAAAAGCAGGCAACAGATTAGGAGAAGATCTCTATGTGTGCGAGTGTATGTGTGTGTGTGTGAGTGTGTGTATGTACAGATGATAGACATAAAGATGATAGATATATAGATATCCAAAAAGGAATCATATTTAAAACATAAATAATTCCTATACATTAATATGAAAATGATGAATCCTATAGAAGAAAAGGATCAACAAGCTTAAAAACTTAACACCTCACAAAATAGAATTTGAAATGACCAATAAATTTTAAAGAAGTGCTCAACTTTAATCATTAGGGGGATAAAAATTAAAGCCACTATAAATATCACTACACACCAATCAGACACAGTGCAGGATAAAATGTGGAGCAACTGGAATTCCCAATCTTTGATGGTAAAAGCAGAAGTTGGTATAACCACTTTGAAAAACTATATGGCAGTATCTACTACAAATGAATATAGATTAAATTATAACCTAGCAATTCCAGCCCCAGGTATGTCCCTATTATAAATGCTACCATATACACACCAAAATGTGTGTAGGAGAATGCTCATCATAACACTAATTACAATAGCCCATACTAAAACAATCAAAATGCTCATTGCCAGAAGAAGGGATAATACATTATGATTTATTGATAAAATATAATACTAGAGGCAAAGAAAATGAACAAACTAATGTTACATGAAGCAAAATTAACAATATATATTGAGTCAAAGAAGATATAAAGAGAACATATATTCCATTTATGTAAAATTAAAAAACGAAGACAATGAACTATAGTGCAATACTTTAGAAGTTAGGATACCAATTCCTTTTGAAGAGTATGTTAGACTGGGAGTGAGCAAGATGGAATCTTGGGACCTTGTTCACTGGAGCACTAGTAATGTTTTCTGTTTGCATCTGATTGGTGTTTAAGTGGACCTGTTAACTTTGTGCAAATTCAATGAACATCCATGACTTCTCTACTTTTTTGCATGTATATTATACTGAAATAAAAGATCTTTATTTAAAAAAGAAACTTAAAACTTAACAACTGACTGGTCAAGAAATTTATAATGTTATCTTCTATGTTTTTTCCTTGATCATCAGTCCAAGTTATTCTTTGGAGTCTTAACATGTTAAGGCTTCACCAAGAATATACTTGGAGTCCTTGGCTACCACTTTTTAAAAATCCAGTGATTCCATAATAAAACTGATTGTAGCTAATATTGAGTAATGTTACCCATATATAGATTACAAAAGATAAAATTCATAATTAATTCTCAGGAAATCCTGTTGGAATCTGAAAATAGTGGGCCAAATTCAGTTCAGTCCAAGCACACAAACATTTATTATATTAAACATCAACTATGTTCCAGGCCTAAGGCAAATGTCCTAAATAAAGCTTACAGTCTGGTAGAAGAACAGAAAAATAATTTAAATAAAATGTAGTAAGTTCTATAATAGAGATCTATCCAAGATGAAACATGGAAGAGTGGATCCATATCCTGTTATCAATAAATAGGTATTTGGATGAACTAGTAGGTAAATGGTTTAAATATACTAGCTATTCATGCTTGAATGTCCAGTTAGAGCAAAGGTCTTATCTCAGAGGCAGAAAGAGAGAAAAAGGTGTTTATGGTTATATATTTTATCTTGAGTAGAAAACATAAACTCAGACTATCAGAGAAACAGAGAGAAGGGGGAAGTGCCAAATGGTTCACAGTGGATGCCACATTATTCTGTAAAAACAAACAAAAACCCCCACTACTGTAGAGTGTAATTAATTACCAAGCATCTATGTACTGCAGGTTGTGGGACCGTATTTGGAACAAGATGTGAGGGCAAGGCATAGACCTATAGAGAAAAGCATTAAGGGGATTCAGAGAAGTGTAAAGAAAGAATCAATATCATTCACATACTTGATCTAAGAAATGTCAGAATAAACTGGAGAATCGCTCAGCGTTATATTTGGGTGTGGGAGGGGGTGCTGGGAGTCACTGACCTCTGCTCCATGTTAGATGGTTGACTAGTATCTCCTTGAAAATTTCCCGTCCCATGGCTTCTATGGTATCAGACTCTCCTGGCTCTCCTCTCACTACCCCATCGTCTTCTCCATTCTCCAGGTGAGCCTTTCTTCCTACACAAGAACCTTAGATTTTAAAGTTCCCCCAGGTTTTGTCTTTGGTATTTTCTGCCTGCATTTTTATACAGTTTCCCTTTTGGATTTCATCCTACGACTCCAACTATCATTTTTTATCTAATTACTTCTAAATCTCTATCTCCAGCCTTGTTATTCTTCCTGTGCATCAGAGTATTCAGATCAGAGTATTCAACACCTACTAGACAGCTTGACCCAGTGGAACCTCCAATAAAACTTTAACCCAAACAGCAGTACTTTCTTTGCATTTCCTTAACAGAAATTATTGCTCTTTCTGCTGTACATCTATAGATGGATAATACCATTATTACTCTAATTGTTTAAACCAGGATTGGGGGAGGGTGGGGCAAAGTCACTCTTCCTTCCCAGGGGTTTGCTTCTTTCAGGGACAAAGACATGGTGAGTTACTGCTTACTGCTTATCTTCAGAACTTATTCCTGCTCCCATGACCACCTCAGCAATAGCTTTATTTTGAAAGTCATCATCTCTCACATGAACTAGGTGCTACTGGTCTCCCTTTGCTGTTATCAGTGAGATTTCTAAAACAAAATCTAATAACATTACATCTCTGCTTTAACCTTTTTTTTTTTTGCTCTCTTGGCCTTTAAATAAAGTCAAACTAGTTAAGAAGGCATATAAGATCATTCATGATACAGTATTTTCTTAACATTATTTCTCATCATTCTCCCATCCTTTCCATATGTCTGATTAATTTAAGTGCCTACAAGGGCATCCTGTTTTTTATTAATCATCCCTACTACAGTTTTAATGATCATTTCATGTTTGCTTAGTCACCCCTTCTCTTCTTCATTTTCCTATCTTCTACCTGTTCTTCTAACCTTATTCAGATGTCTTCATTTCTAAGTCTTCTGTAATCCTACAAGTCAGAAAGAGATATATATTTTTGTACCATAAACACCGTGTGCTTAATTCTACCTTAGCATGCATCACATTGCATTTTAATTATTTATGTGATTCTCTTTATCATGAAATTGTTTTAGTTCCAGAGCTCTGGCACTTCGCTTAACGCATTGTCAATAAAGCAGGGACTCCTTAATATTGAATAAAGGGAAGTAATGTGGCAATTGTTAAAGCAGAGGACTTTGTTATGAAAAGAAAGAGAAAGATATGCTGGCAACTTAAATGGGTAAGGCTCTTTGGAGGGTACGCTGAGGTTTCAGACTTGTGGAGCATTTGAGAGGAGATGTAATATATTCTGTCTTCAAGAGGATTAGTCTTTTGGGTCAATAAACTTTTGATATACAAAACAATTTAGAACAACCTGAAGCTATATACAAGCAAATAGCAAGTGATATTATGTGCACATGAAAAGGAGTTGAACAGTAGGGGCATTACAGGAATAAGGATAGTCAGAGTCAGAGCATGCTTTGAAGAAAAGAAAGGACTTGGACTGTGTTTTGATGTATCTACAGATTTTGTATAGGCTGCAGAAAATTATATCTTCCACTTAACTGGACTGTTAGGCACAAAGGTGGAGATTGTTATGACATGTATAAGTGGTGATAAGAATTCCATCTTAGCTAGTGTTTCCATGAAGTTCCAAACTCTCCCCAAAGATTCTGTTCCACAATTACAACTACTTGCCAGATGGTTCTATCTGGGCACCCTATTCTCATCTGAACGTCTATACTTAAAATCAAACTCATCTTCTTTCCTCCTTCATCAGTTGCTCTGTCTGGACTTCTCTGAAGCGGTCCAAACTTTGAAGCTTGGACTCATCGCCCCACATCCCTCACTTCTATAAATGTTTGTTGAAACAACAAGGAAGAATTGGGAATATAATTTGACCACATAAAGGTTAAACACAGGGACTGAGTGTGGAAATGCAGAAGGAATATATGGCCATAATTTAGATTCTCAGCATTCTCCCAAGTAAGAGAATCAAACAGTATTTGGAGAGTTAGAAACATCAAATGCTTGGAAGTGCAGCTCTGCTTTCATGAACTCTTGCAGATGAGCCCTGTGGTTAATTATAACAAAATACTCAGCAACAGGGATCATTAGGAAAGTCAAAGTATTTTATCCTTTAGGGAAGGTACCATCATTCCATAAAACTTAATTTAATGTCTTGGATTTTATTATTACACTCTCATACAATTCAGTGTAATTCAGAGTTTCATTCTTCTAATTGGTTTTATAACCATGATTGAGTGGAGTCCCACTCCCAGCCATGCCAAGGGAATTGAGTGAGTAGTAAAATTCTCAAAAGGATATTATTCTTTTAGCCTTTCATACGTTATTGGTAAACTTCACAAATTTTTATTAGGCATCTACTATATGCCTATGCTATCATTTGAGAGACAATGACAAATAAGACATTCTTTATCCACTTTTACCCTACCCTACCCCACACACAATTCCTTGGGGGTAAGGATTGTGTCGTTATATTTATATCCCAGTGCTTGATAAAGAGTAAATATTGAATAAATATTTGGAAAATTAATGAATGAAAAATTAAACATTATAAGTGCTATGATTTAGTATGCATAAGATGCTATAGAAATTATAAAAAGAATTACTTATTGGCTAGCACAGTGTGGAGAGTAGATCTGCAATTATGTTGGTAAATTTTGGAACAAATAAGTACATAAGATGCCATGAATCTCTTAATTCAAGTACTCCCTTGTTTTCAAGCTGCTAGATAATGAAAGTGAGCATTTTTAAAATGAAAATTATAGTCTTTGTAAGTTAATGTATCTTCTATACTTGAAGTTAATTCATTCATTTAATTAACACCTATTTATTTAGCATTTACTGTGTGTGAGGCATCGTATTGAATACTTGCAGTAAACTGGTGACCAAGACATGGTCATTTTGTTGAAAGAACTCAGTAATTATTCATTTGAAATTATAGAAAAACTAATTATATTAAGTAATGAAAATAATCTCTTCTTATTACCTAACTGCTTAAAAAATACTTGAAAGCTGTGGAAGTATAGAGTTATAGGATGATAAGTTGTTCTATAAATTGATTAATAATTACTAGGACTATTAATAACCAATTAAAATTAATTAATTAAATTTACTTTCCTTTATTGATGGACAATCTATCCTTTCACACTTTTATCTATGTTAATATCCAGTGAAGTTAACTTTACTATATGTCTTTATGTGACTAGAAGGTATATATAAAACATGTGATAAGTTTCATTTAGTTGTACATTTGCAGCATTATCCAAAAGCCTTGACTTGTAATATAGTGAGTAGTATTTTGCTCCCAATATTCACTCTTGCCCTCCTCTCTAGTAAATTTGCAGTTTAACTCAAGAGGGCCCTGACTGATTTATATCGATAAGGGTAATTCCTCCCTTTGCCACTGTTAATTGGTTTAGGCAACCTTAGCCAATATATTTAGCAACTTATATTTCTGCTATCCTAGGCAGAACCTTTGCTGGGAATTGTGGGACACAGATATTCTCTTTATCTCACTGGACAATAATATACTCGGTTGTAAAACAGGTGTTTGCTACAGCAAGCATTCCATAACAAAAGAGAAACCAGCTTGAGGGTGAAGCTGAAATATGGAGAATCACATAGAAATGCAGTCAGAATCCTGGTCACGCCATGCCTGAAACCTGACCACTTTGGAATTTTTTAAATTATATGAATTAATAAATCCTCTTTAATGCTATTTTTTGTTTTTTTCTGCTGTTTTTTATTTCAGAATATTAATACCAAAGCCATTTTATAATGAATTATTTATTTGCATTAGCAACACAAATATTAAAATGTTATGGGGAAGTATTAAATTGAGCTGTGGCTATGAAGTCATCATTGATCATAAGTCTGTATCTTTGCACTTGATTTGCTACATTAGAAGTCTAATTGTAAGAAAGACTTATTTTATTAAATACTAGAAATGGACAAATTTTTAGTTGAATGATGCATATTGTCACAAAACATGAAATCTTGTTATTATTTTCAGATAATCAGTTACCAACAATTTGTTGTACATAGCTAAAAATATTGGAATTAATAGATACTATTGATAATGTACCCGTGATCCTTAACAAATTAAAAATCACAATATATAAAAGAATATGGAATTAAGTTATAAATATGATGAATCTTTAATTGGTCTAGCCCATCTTCAACCTTTTTTTACTTGTCCATTATCTGAACAACAGCATCCAAATTGTTGCTTTTTTGTTGACCATCAGCACTCATTTTCAACCTTTTAACATGGTTCAGCAATTGGCTCATTCTTTCATTTACATAATTATCTTATTTATTTATTCATTCATTTATTCAACAGGCATTTTCTTAGCACTTGTGTATGCCAGTCATTGAACTTAGATACAAAACATCCAATAGAACAATAAAGATATACTCGATGCCATAAGACTGAAGAAAAGTATTAACACCAAGATTATATAATAACTTTTAATCACAAATTGACTGCAGTAAGGGAAAGAAGTACAACAACGAAGAAATATCAGAGTCTAATTTGACCTAGTCTGGGAGCCAGAGAGAATTCTGTGAAGAAGTGAACATTTAATCTGAAGTCTAAAGATGAGTGGTAATTAACCAGGTAAAGAAATAGCCAGGAATAATTAACCAGGTAAATCAGTATCCTAGGAAGAAGAGATACCTTATTCAAAGCCTCTATGGTAGGAAGCAGCATGACTCATTTAAAGAAATGGAGGAAAGCCAGGACAGAGAATAAGTGGGAGAGTGGTACAACAATCCAAAGTCAACGTCATAAGAACTTCACAGGTCACTTTAAAGACTTTAGTCTTTGTCCTAAGAACAATGAAGTCACTGAAGAGTTTAAAGCAGGCAAAGAAAGGACATGATTTGCATTTTCAAAACATCCCTCCATATACTAGTGAAAATATGAAAAATTAGTGATGAGGGGAAAAAGCAGAAGATGCATTTGCAAATTAAGATGCAATTGCACTGATTCAGGAGAGAGATCACTGTAGTTTGGATCATAGTACAGGAGATAGAAAAGAATGAGGAAATTTGAGAAATACTGAAAAATGGAACTATAGAATTTTCAGATTTGGTGATATGATGAAGAATAGAGGATTATCTGACTCCCCAAATTTCTTACTTAAACAAGCACTGAGAAAGGGTACACAGAGAATACCAGTTTTGGGGAGAAGGTTATGAGTTCTATTTTAAGTTTGTCGAAAAATCTAAGATTCTCATGGTAATTGCGTGTCCTACACATTTAATGATCCAAATTGTAGCCACCAAGTATACTACCACATATTTACCTATGAAAAGGCTAGTGTTCACCTAGAACACCAGAATATTGTCGATACGATTTAAAATTCATGATTACTGTTTGGCCGAAATCCAATAAACTGACTTTAGGCAAATGGAGAGTCAGGGCTTGGAATAGATAACTTACTTCCCTATGTATTAGTATATGTTTATTGAGCTACTAAGAACTTGGCTGAACTAAGGAGGCAGAGCCTGGGAGACGCCAAGCAGCATCACATGAATTTCTTTTTTTAGTTTTTAAAATTAATTTAGTATTTATTTATTTTTATTTCATTATATTATGAGGGTACATATATTGTTAGGATTACATATATTGCCCCTGCCAACCTCCCCAACCCCCCACCGCTGTGCTAGAGCTTCAAGCATGTCAACACCCTGGAGGTGCGTGTCACACCCA
>VBSM01001265.1:49673625-49712556 GCA_008086735.1 Cheirogaleus medius
GGCTGTGCAGAAACTTTTTAATTTGATGAGATCCCATTTGTTTATTTTTACTGCATTTCATGTGAATACAATATAAAAATTCAGCAACAATCTAGTCTTGGATAATAATTATTGTAATAAAAATATTTAGCTTACAATCCAAATCAGAAAATAAGTAGTAAATACTGGCTATAATCTGGTAAGGTGTTGGATATGGTTATGTGTGTCAATAGTACACAGGGCAGTGAGCTACCTATCTACTTAGCTATATGGCAACTACAACCAGAATATCTATCATTTATTCAACTACTGAAACCTTTTTTTTTTCTGTTTAAATCCTACTTCTCTTTCAAGGATACATTCTGGCATTAATGACTTTCTGACACTTACCAAGTTTTTCCTTCTCTCAATAATGAATCAGTTTTTCATACATTTGCCTGTGATGCTTTGTTTGTATGCCAGTTAATGCAGTTCTCTTTAATCATAGTCAGACAGGGTATATCAGGTGTTTACCTGTGTATACTACCACTAGTTTGTAAACTCTATTAATTAAAGATGTATGGATTCTCTCCTTCCCTCTCTTCCTTCCTTCCTTCCTTCCTTCCTTCTTTACTTTCTTCCTCCCTCCCCACCTCCATTTATTTTTTCTTTATATTTTCAACAATGTCTGGTTCATTATAAATGCTCAATAGCTTACTGGTGTTTAAATTCAACAGTTTTTTAATAAGCTGATATTTTAGGCAACCATTTCATATTGAACATTTTTAATGATGTCCATTCCATTACAACTTTAAATAGTTAATTTCTTAACCCATAAACAAAAAACAAGATACTTCCCTCCCAGCTTATATCGGCATCATGTTACTAATAAAGTTTCTGTTATTTTCAAGGCACTTTTCCTTCTAATAATTGCTGACAATGAGTCATAGCTACAATGCCACCACAGGCGGGTCTCAGGGGATCATTGTCCCCACAAAGCTGTGCAATAATTTCACACTGTGGTTCATTAATGGTATTGTCAATGGCCCTGTGAGGTATGGGCATTTGTGAATCCCTGATGTTTCCTGATTACTTGGCTTACACTCTATTCTTTCACCAAGAAATCATTCCCACTATGTTGTCACCAGGGAAAACATTGCCTAATGGCACATCATGTAAAGTATGCACACAGTCACCTTCTATTACTTTGGCATTTTATATTCCACCTGTTAATTTTATTTACTTATTTATTTTGCTTCTGCTAGGCTAAAACCTGTTAATGATTTCCTGGGTATAATGTAATAAGCTATGCATAAAATTATCAGATGAGTCTGTCAGTTCTCATTGTCCTCAAACTCACTAATACTCAGAGTATCCAGAAAAGTTTTTTTTTTTGAAAATTAATTTACTGCACAAATTAATTTATAGTTTGTAGTTTAAAAAGAACTCTTTCTGTTCTTGTGTAAGATTCAACATCTACTTTGGATAAATGAAAACTGATTATATAGAACAAAATCATTCAACCGCTAAAAATTATTTCATAATTGGCACTATTATGTGCAAGCACTTGTCTAGGTACCGGCAGTATAGTGATGACAAGGGGTAAGAAGGGTGTTGACTTTTATGGAGCTTTTTTCAGAAGTATTGGTAGAAAAACAAATACATACACATATATAATAAATTTGGATAGCACAATATGCTGAAATAAAAGAGTCAAATGCAGTGAGATAGACAATAATGGTGGAGGGGATTGTGGCACTGCAGCTACAGGGGTAAGGAAAGAGCATTATGAGTTGGATGCATTTGAACTGAGACCTGAAAAATGAGAAGAATAATATAGAAGTCTAGGGAAAGAATGTTCTGGGCAGAAAAAACAATGAGTGCAAAGGATCTGATGCAGAAACAACATTGGTATGTTCTAAGAATAGAAAGAGATACAGTGAGGCAGAAACATAACAAAAGGGAGAGAAGGGAGGGTGGTAAGAGATTACTTTGAATAGGTAGAGAGCGGCTGATCACATTTATTTGTAAGCCATTTTATTCTAAGTATGATGGGAAATCACCGGAATGTTTTAAGCAGGAGAGTTATATGATTGATTTATGTTTAAAGATTATTCCAGCTACTCTGTGAAGAATGTACTACAGGGCATAAAGAATGGAATTATAGAGTTCAATTGGGAACCTAACATACTTATCCAGGTAAGGGATGATAATGGCATGGAATTGGGAGGTACAAATATTGGTGATACCAATTAATGCACTGGAGATATATTGTGAAGGTAAACACAATAAAATTTGCTCTTGGATTGGATGTGAGAAGTTATAAAAAGAAAGGATTAAGTGTGAGCCCAAGGTTTTTGGCTTGAAGAATGCATGGTAGAAATGGAGTTGAGGTGGGGGTGCCTGGTGCTAAAGCAAAGTTTAGAGACACAGATCAGGTTGTCTACGTCAGTATATTAAATTTAAAATGCCTCTTAGACCTCCAAGTTGATATGTTGAGAATGAAGTTGAACTGATGAGTCTGGAGCTCAAGGAGAGAGGTCTGGCCTGGAGAGGATAAATTTCAGAATCAACACCAATAGAGATGATCTTCAAATCCATAAGAAAAATTAAGCAAAGAGAATAAGACAGTACTGTGCTTTCCACAAAGCCTCTCTCCTTCCTACTGCCCTCTCCCCTCCACATATCTCCACACCCCCCTCTACACTTGCTCAGTTTAGAATGATCTTTCTCCAAACTCCCCTAAAATTATCTTTTTTCCTATGTCATGGTGCTCTCATGAAACTGACTAGGTTTTACTTTCTATTACCGTTTTGTTTTAAGCTTTATCTCCTCTGTTAAACCCTCAGAGCAGAGTCTACCTGAGAGTTACTGCACTTTCCACTGAGTCTGACTGGCAATATTATTTCCTTTCCCAATGCCCACCCCAGCATTTCATCTGGTGTATATTTATTCATTTGGCTGGGTATTTCTTTCCCAAAGCACCACCCCCCATCTAAATTAAGCTCTGGTACAACTCTAGACTCATGTTCTCCCACAGTAGAAAAACCATTTAGAAGTTCATCATTAAAAAATATGTATTCCACATTTACCTACACATGATGCATCTAAATGCATTTCTATATAATTTTACTAGGAAAAATGGGAATTTCCAATTTAATACTATATATACATCTGTATGGTGCTTTATATTTACAAAATCTCAATCATCATTATTTAACTCATCAGAGTTCTCCTGCTCATTAACTATTAGTATTACTATACTCTATATGATAAAAGTGTTAGGAGCCTTCACAAATTTTATCTAAGCTTACAAGATAGTAATAGTACTGAGAATCAAATCCAGAAACTCTGCCTATAATCGCAATCTTCCTTCCACTCTAACAAAGCTTTTTCTGAAGTCCCAAATATTTAAGTTTAGTTTTGATGTACTTTTTAATCTTTTCCTTCCTTTCACTACATGTATTCACATACACACATTCATAGTGCTTTGAACATAAATACTTATTCACATTAAGGGGTCAAATAGCCTCGACACATTGAAAGGTCTTGGGAGAAGTGACAGGGCAGTGTGACAGATATGATTACAGACCTATAAAGTGAAGATCTATAAAGATCTGCCCTCAGTACTGGACTTAAATACTGAAGACTTAAACTCTTAAAATCAGTTTAAATAGATGTCCTGAAGGTGCTAAATAGTGGATAAAATAAACTCTTTTAACACCTATTTATTATATAATATCAATTTCCTTTAATTGGATTTAATTTTAAATCATTTTATTCCCACTACTGTGGTATCTGAGGATATTTACAACTGTAATTTAAGGTGCAAATGGACGATGAACAACTTATTTTCTGATGCTGTGTCCTTAGGAGGCCCAGAAAAGAACTGAGAAAAATATTCTGAAGATTTTAATACAAAACTCAATAGCATCCATAAAATATTGAGCATAAGTAGGACTTCTTAAATTTTAATACAGAATTTTAATTGTCTACCTTTTATTTTTGAACAGAGTTCAATCTGTTTTTTTTGTGAGAAGAGAAACTCCATCATTATGGGAAGGCACATTATAAACCTTGAACAAAGAAAGTGATGTAATGAAACAGATTCATTCATTAACATAGGATTTTATGCACAACTCTCCAGTGATATTTTTATTCATGTGCTTTATCTTTGTAAAAAGATGAGTTCTGAAGTGAATTATAATTTATTTAAAATAAATAATTCCTAATTCATAAGAACTGTCATGTTTTGGCATTTTGATAGGTAGATAAATTCAGAAAACTTTGAGAGTAACTATTTTGGATTTGATGCCACACTAGGTAAGGAATGCCATGGTCTCTGCCCTGAAGGAGCTGTCACTCTAGTCACAGATAGAGATAAAAGTTATTCTGATATTGTATGGAAAAGTGCTCTTCTAACTCAGGCTGAGGTTGGAGGTGAGAGGGGACCATACAAGGTTTCATAGTCAGAGGTACAGTCAGAACCGAGACTTGAAAGCAAATTCTACAATTATGGAATCCACACTCAATTCTGACCTCACATCTTTAATCTTCTCTGCTCTGTTTGGGTTAGCTCTACAGATGGAAGCTAAATATGTGGAGTTTGGACAAAAACCAATTTCAAACCTGCCTATGGACCTGTTTCCTTAATCCGATATGTGGAGTTTGTAGAGCACAAAGAGGACCCTCGCCCTTTTGGTTCTTTAAATAAGTTGCCACTGACACTTGAAGAGAGGGTGAAAACTGATGTTCATTCCTTCAAATTGCAGAGGGATGGGGTGGAAAGAGAGAAGGGAGAAGGGAGAAGGATGAGGAGAGCAGCACAAAAGGTGGTGTAGGAGATGATAGTATATTTCTAATAAAGTTAAATAGGGGCTTAAGTCTAATATTCTATCATAACCATAGTTTTATTTTTTCTTGATTATTGGAGAAAGGGTCACATTTTAACATAATTTAATTATTTTCTTTATCCATGTAGTCATTTTCCCATACTCCTGAGAATAATGTGTAGATGTGTCATAATTTTGATGTTTGGTATTTCAAAAATTAATAGTTACTTTGCTCAGCCAAGACCTGAGAGTGGCCTTTTCATTAGAAGTAAAAAACACTATCTATCAGACAAAGCAATTAGAAATATGGTTGCACGTAGAAAAAATTCCATCTACATCTGTAGCTTCAACCACTATCTATATTGATGAATACTTTATACCTTCTGATCATACTTCTAACCTGCTCTTTACTATGTCTGTCCATTGCAATTGAGTATTTCACAAACACCTCAGTCTTAACATCTGACCATATCATTTATTTCTCCAAACTTACTAGTCATCTTGTATTTCATAACCATCCACCCAGGTAGTTAAGCTAGAATTTTGAGATTTATCTCACATTCCCACTACTTCTTTCATACTCTATTTCCTATGACTTTGTACCCACCACTCCACAAAAAAAACCAGACATTTAATCAGGGCCCTGTCCTGTCATTATATCATAAATATCCATCAAACAAATCTCTTTTCCTCCAATTGACTCTCATTAGACTAGCATTACAACAATAATCTACAATCTGATTCCACAATGAACTTTTTATGATGTAAGTTTTATGACAGCATCTTCCTCTATGAGCAGCAGGAAAGTCCCAATTACTTCCTTAGCACGGCCTATGGAGCTCTGCCAAATCTCGCCCTAGCTGGACCTCAGTTTTCCTTATCTGCTGTAGCTTTCTCCAAAGAAATCTTCTGCCTTGGAAACACTGGCAGCTCTGCACCACTTTCTTTTGTTTCTGTATAACTCCTGCTAAAGCATCAATGTTCAGCTCAAACTTAATCTCCTTTAGGAAATTATTCTAGACCCCAGGCTGGTTAGAGTAGCTTTTTTGACTTATAGCCTTAGCTTCCTTGACTTATAGCCTTTATCACTAGGCACTCTAACAATTCATTTTCTGATCTATCATTTCCTATGGGCTCCTTGAGGGCAGGAACAATGATTTGTTTATCTCTATCTCTAGCACTTTCTATTGGGTTTTCCATAGTAAAAGTGCTCAGTAAGAGTTTTTTGAATGTATTAAGGCATAGATGAATGAACGGATGAATGAGTGAGTAAATGAATGAACTGGATTATGATTAGCTACAGAAAAACTTCAAATAAAGAATAATGCTGAATGAACGAAACCCAAACTTCACACAAGGCCCTTACGACTTCCAAAAGCCCTGTCACTGATGTTCTCTGTCACCTCTAATGAGTCACTTAGTCTCTCATCTGTAAAGCTTAATTAGTGCTTTGGCAACAAGTGCAAGCTCTTAAAATGCTAGGTGTTAAATTCATTGCTTCAGAAACACTGCCACACTCATATTCATTTGCAATACAACTGTAAGATATGCAACAATACTCCATTTTCAATTAAAAATCCTAGGTTCCCTCTGGCCTGAAATAGATTTAATGACAGCTGGCTTCCAGCTGCTCCTGAAGATGCCTCGGCTTCAAACATAGGAGTATTACCACTTTTGAGACTCAAAGTTTCTTCTTTTAATTCCAGGACAACACTCCATGATGCCTCCATCCTGGGAGCCCACAGGGTGAGTAATCAGAGTGAATGGGAAGAGAAACAAATAGGCAATTCTCCTAATGGGAACAGTTAACTGGCTCACTGTCAGTTAGAAGGCTAGCAACGTTATAGCTTCTCCACTGGGCCTGAATCACTGCACTGAGTGGTCTACTACAGAGAAAAGAAAATGCAGTTTGTATCTCCTACAGCTTTTAACCAAGTGTGGAATTAAGGAAAGTGCAAATTTAAAACAAAAGTTTAAAGTTACACACAAAGATTACATGGAATAGAAACAATTTGATTCAATTCAACAAACATGCTTTTGAAGTCCTGCTACCTGCAAAACACTATGTTAGGTAGGTTCTGTGGGAGGTACACTTATAAATGAGTATGAAATAGTTCTGAGCTTCTGAAGTTTCACAGTAGTAGAATTTGCCACTAATATAAATGTACCGCTTATAAAGGCTAGTATGGAAATACAAAGTATTGAAGAGATAGGAAAAGGAAAGATGATTTCTGAATTAGGGTTTGGAAAACGGTTTTCAGAGGAAGTAGAATCTTGGTGTCTCGGTAGGCTCCCAAATTGTACCTTTCATTCCTGCCAGATTCTGAAAAAGTCGAGAAAAAAGATTAAAGGTGGAAGGCAAAATATCACCGTAAATACTGATGACACTAGGCTGGGAGCCTCGTCTACCATCAAGTGGGCTTGCTGAAACTGACCCTTGGAACTAGGCAGACTTACCCATCCACCACGGTCACGTGGGTCTGGGCTTACCTATCCAAGGGGATGGCTGCCCATGTATGAACTTAGTAACTTAGGACAGCACTTGGTCTAAAACATTATCACTCACCCAAGAAGAAAGGTAAAGATGAGCTGAGCCTAGTTATTCTTCCAAAATGTACCAATCAAAGAAGTCATTCCACCTCCTCAGAGAAACGCCCAGAGCCACATTATTTGAGCTCCCTCTAAGGAAGGGAACTTTAGGAGTGGGAAAAACACATCCCAACATATGATAGGATCTTAGTGGTGAGAGGGAGGGAAGGACATCTCGGGGCAGGGGAACAGTTAAATGTGAACTTTTTAAGCAAGCCCCGAGGAGATGGAATAATGTGATAATTAAGAGCATTATCTTTGGAGTAAAATGGATATGGTTTTAATCCTCACTCTTCTTTATCTGAACAAGTCACCTAAACTTGGTTTCTTCATCTGCAAGTTGGGGATTGTTATACTTATTTTGTAGAACTCAATAAATAGCTATAATAATGTCTACTACTGGAGTGATTGGACAAGGGAGTATGTTGTGTAATCTGACATCCTCCTTCATGAAGTGATTTTGGAATTTGAGTTTCATTAAATTATTTATTTCTTCCTATTTTATTGGCTTGGTGAGATCAAACTCCTTGCTTTGGGTTTTCTCAAAGTGAAGTGTACCTGTTATGCACAGTTAAGTCCACCAGAGAATAAGTATAGGGAGGAGTGGTATGGATCTGTGGAGCAGGAGAGAACAACATAGGCAGGTAAAATGAATAGCACACAAAATAGTGTAGAGATGAGTGCAAGGATGTAGTAAAGTGTGAGTGATGTGGTGTAAATGTAAATGTAAATGAAGATTGCCAAAGGCAATAAAGGTGGAAAGAACAGTAGGTATTAACCTTATTTACAATCCCATCCTTCCTAGAGCATCTAACTTTCTTTCCTTTTTCTATTTTATTTTATTATTATTATTTTTTTTTTTTGAGTCAGAATCTTGGGCTAGAGTGCAGTGGCATCATCATAGCTCACTGCAACCTCAAACTCCTGGGTTCAAGCAATCCTCCTTCCTCAGCCTTCTGAGTAGCTGGGACTACAGGCATGGCATGCCTCTGAGCCTGGCTAATTTTTCTATTTTTAGTAGAGATGGGTTCTGCCTTGGCCTCCCAGAATGCTAGGATTATAGGTGTGATCCACCATACTAGTGCATCTTTTTTGATGGGATCAGGCTAATGAGCCTGAACAAGTTTTAAACTTAACCAATAAAGGATATCTACCATTTTTCAGGGTTCCAAATGCTTTTAAATGCACAATTGAACAATCAGAAGACTATCATGACCATACAGCTGAAGATTATTCAGGAATTTGCTTTCTTGGTTATTAAGAAAGCAATGTTATGGGTGGATTTATCTTATTATATAGATATGTTCATGGCTGCAGTATCATCTTCAGCTGTTGACTACATGCGACTATGGGGAAAGATGAACTATTTCTCTTGTGTATGCATATGCTAGAATGCTAAAAGGCATTGATTACACAGAGTTTTTTTTTTTTTAAGAAAATGACTATGTGGCAAACTGGTATCTTCAAATAGAAGTATTTTTAAGCTCCCCAGTGAAGCACTTACTCTAATATGAGCTCTGAACTTCACAATATAAAACTTGGCCTTGTGCCCATTTAATGGTTGATTTAAGAGAGAGAAGTTTTTGTGTCTGGGTTAAAGGCTATGGGATAATTGGGAGGGTTTATTCATAGCCCTCTAGGTATGACATCTGACAAGGAGAGAGAAAGAAGATAGGAAAGAGCTTGTGTGTCTCTTCATTTCCATCAGATATATTTTCAGGAGACCAAAAACACAAAAACCTCTGGAAATAATTATGTAATATGTAGGGATGAGTTTATCTTTAAAAATGTACAGTTCTTAGATGTTGAAAAGATTATTGCTTGATCATTTCTTAACCCAGCCATCTTCCAAGTATATACTTCCATCATTTCTATAGTGTACCTGTCCTACTTGCTTTGTAAGGCAAAATACTGAGATTCACTAAAAAGAAACTTTTCACACAAGGGCACATTTCTTCTTTGTGCGATATTACTGCTTTGAATGGCCCCAGGTCAGTATTTTTAGGAAGTAACTATGACATTTTTTGGAAGAATTCCTCCAGATCCCAAGTAATTTTATCTTTTTCATTATCAAAGAAACATTCATATGATTGTAACATGGTGACTTAAACTAAATCTACTTTTATATTTGAATATTTCCTGGGGTTTCTCTGTGCCCTACAAATATTAATGCAATGGTCCCGAAAGAATACTTGTAATTTAGTTTTCAAGGGATAAACACATATTTTGGTGGCTGTGTTATTCTAATAGTTAAGAATGATAAATGACTTGAATATTAAATATACATCATTATTTCCATTCGATGGAATGTGTGGTTTATGTGTATTGGTCATTTATAAGACAACACTTGGGCTTTCCAAGTCAGACACACCTGGATTTGTTTGTGATATTTGATAATGGATCCCTGCTGAGAAAATTACATGACATTTCTGAACTTCGTTTTATTCTTCAGTAAAATGGGTTTTATAATTGTACCTATCTCATAGAATGATTGTGAAGATTAAATGAGATAATATATATAAAGTGTTAGCACAGTATCTGGCATGCAGTAAGCCTTCAATACGTGTTTGGTATTTTTATTTCCTTTGAATAAGAGAAATGGAAGAAATCTTTGAACTTAATCAGACTTACCACTAAACTCCAAAAAAACACTGTAGTTAAATTTTGTGTCAGATTATTGTATAATTTTAAAAGAATCTTTGCAGAAGTTGACACTTTATCTCCATGCATGTGTTTTTCCTTTAAAATATTTTTCATTTTAAGCCTGCCAGCTGCAATTTAAGTGCATATCCTCTTTTCAATATTTTTGGATTGGCCCAGGAGCTGATTTGGCATATAATTTATGTCTCATGTGTTTACAGTATGTAGTGTATATAATTGCTATATATAGTATTTTTATAAAATGTTCATCATAGAATTAGATCCTAAGTCAGCAATTCTTTTTCAAATGCAGCTGCATCCAAATGACTCCTTCCCTGGGGAAGGAAATATTTTAGTTTCCCCTAAGGTCACACAAAGCCATAAACGTGAAGAGCAGCTGACAGAAGGCAGTTTTTCTCTGCTTTTCCCTGTCAGTAGTGCCACAGCGACCCTTGTCTTTGGTCTGCCCTTAAGGATTGATGTGTTTTTGTATGGGTTCCCAGAGGAGCATTTATGTTTTATGATTCCCTCTGAGGATTAGGATAGTGCTTTGCAAGTGTTCACTCAATACTCATTTGTTAGTCAACAGTAAAATACAATAAATGGATAACTGTAGCAGCAAGGGGAAGTGATGTTCCCTATCTTCTAAATTTATGTAGTATGGTGTGAAAGTGAGACCATAGGGTACACATTATAGAATAAAGATTTGGTAGTGTTTCTTAGCCTCAAATCCATGCACTGCATAAATACCATGTGATATGAAATTTACCTGGATGAAGCAGACCCATAAAATACATGAAAAACATTGAATGGGTAAGAAAGTGTTTTTGTCTGGACAGAGGTTTTATAACATTTATCAATTTTTTTAAAGGGTCCACAAGTCAAAAATTAAAGACCATAACACTGATCAAACTCTAAATTCATAGAATTCTCTTTGTAGGCAAGCAAACTCGTTAAATATTTAATCACATTTTGCCTGGCAATGCTTATATGTTTATATCTTGGCCTCACTTCCATTCAATTGTGCTAACCAAAAACCTAAAAAGTCATCCTGGACATCTCTCTCATATGTAATCCAACATCAAATGCTGTCAGTTTTACTGACTAAATACTGTTCAAATCCATCTACTTTTCTCCAACTCTGCTGGCATAGTTAATCCATGCTATCATCATCTTTCATCAGAACAACTGCAATAGACTCATAACTCTTCATTGTTATCCAGTCATGTCCTCCACCAATCCATTCTCCCCAAGGCAGCTAGAGGAACTTTTAAAAATGCAAATCTGATTATATCTTCCCCTGAATAAAACAACTCACTGATTTCTCATTTATCTCAAGGTAAAGGCAAAAGTCCCGAACATGACCCTGTGTGGTCTGGCCTTTGCTCACCTCTGTAGCTCCTCTGAAACTCCTATTCGCTCTCTCCACTACAGCCAGAATAACCTTCTTTTAATCCTTTATAGGTGTCACGTCCTCTTCTGCCAAAGATTCTCAGCATGTATTGTTCCCTCTGCCTTAAATATTCTTTTTAATTTTTTTTCTCAAGTTAACTCTATTAATGCTTTACATCTCCATGCAGTACCCATTACTTTGGCAAAATCTTCCATAACTTCTATTATTCACATTCCTGGAACCACATTCCTCTATTTCAGAGCGCTCGTTACAAGTGTATGTTTTTATTTACTTTGTGATTATTTGATGAATGTGAATCTTTCCAGTTAGCCAGGCTCCATGAAAGCAGGTGCTCTTAACATTGGTTGAATTTCTAGGTCTTAGCATTGTGTCTGGTACAATAGGCATCAATAAGTATAAGCTGAGTGAATGATCAAATGGCCTCTTTAGTGAATTATAATGTTTTTAGAAGAAGAGATTATGGATGTATGGTGGATTGAACAAAATGAAGGATTTATAACCATTTGCCCTAAGATCAAATGTCCTCTTCACTCACTTTCTGGCTATATGGTCTTGGGTTCTACAAGTGGTTACAACCTGTGAGTAGGAAGTATTGTGGTTTCCAGTTTACAGATGCAGAAAACTGAGGCTTAGAAAACAAATAGATAAGCCATTCATCTTATGTGTTAGTTTTCAGTTCTGACAATGAAAGAGTTTTATTAGTTATTCTCTAAGGTTCAATCTTGCTTATAACATCTAAAAGATTTGGGGATGACATTTGTGCAGTTTGAGATGTTCTCTGTCTACATTTGTTAGGTTAGCTGTGAGAGAAAATTAGACTTGTATATAGAGACAGAGGATCTGAACCTGACTTTTCACTGCAACATATTTTTGCTTAAATACATGATTAAGAATCTTATCATGGAATCAGACTCCAAGTAGGGTTTAGTTACCAAACTCCCCCCAATTTATAGTCCTTCTTTCTTTCTTATCCTTTAAAATATGTGCAGTAGAAGCTGTGGGATGTCATGAAGATTGCTCTTCAGAATCAAGGCACTCATTCTCTCAGCTGCCAAGAGTGTTGATTGCTGACAACTCACAGCCAAGTCCCTCTCCAGTAATTTCCCTCATTCAAAAGAAGCTAGAAAGCTGCCTCACCTTAGGCACTCCCCTTCCACGGGAGAAGCTTGCTTTCAACGAAGGGAAGATGTGAAAGTACAGAAGCTGCCCTCTTACTTCAAATGGAGACAGCTCTGGAGGGTGCAGTGGCATTCCATTATAAGATGAAAAAGTGGTATATCTGAGTCAAGCATAAGCCAGAGCAGTGGCATTAGTATGATGCAAGAGCAGATAGCAGATAACCCGGATCCCATGCCACCCACTACTGGTAAGTCAGTGTTTCTCTCAGAGCTAACATCTCTGATGTTTGAGGAGTCTCTTATGACCCAGTCACAGAGAAGAAAAAAAAAAACTTGATTCATGGATGAGCCAGTTCAGTGTGTGGTTACAAGCCAAAAAAATGGGCTGTTACTGTACCATAGACCTTCTCAGGGTGGTCCTGAAAGATAATGGTGAGAGAAAATCCTCCTGATGGGTAGAACTTCGGTGAATATCTACTTTATGTGGGAAGAAAAGTGGCCTAAAGTGAATACACATGATTATTTAACAGTGTTTGATGGCTTGGCTGGGTATTAGGGATGGGCTTGCAAAGAAACAAAGGAAAAAAGAAATAAGCAGTAACAAGAAGATTTGGAAAATAAGGTATGTGTATGAACCTATGGGAGTGGCCAAAGTGTGAAGATCTTTGTATTGCACATTAAAGTTCATCAGAGAGCATCCACCACACAGGAGGCATCAAACAACCACTTGATATCAGCCATTCTCTGTCATCAGCCACCCCATTCCTAGCACAGTGGGCTCAATAAGAGAGTCGCTATTGGATATGTGTAGATTCAACAGCATGGGGATTTATTCTCAGGACTGATCCAGTTACTGCCACTGTCAAAGGTTCAACCTAGAAGCCACAGAGACCACAGCCAAGTCCCCAATATGGCACTATCACTCAAGGAAACCAACCAGCTATTTGGTAGAATGTTGTCTTTGTTGTACTTCTACTTTGAAAGGGACAATTTATTTTGACTGAAATCAATACATATTCCATGTATGGATTTACCTTTCCTTCCCAGAGTGCCTCAGTCAGAGCCTCTATGGTAGTTCACAGAGCAATCCACCAACATGGCATCCTGCATAATGTTGCACTAGACCAACAGACTCACTGAACAGCCAAGGAGGTGTGACAGTGGTCACATGTACATGGGACTCACTGGTCCTATTGCATACTGCACCTGCTAGAAGCAGCCAGACATACACAACAATGGGACAGTCTCCTGAAGGCACAACTGAGTTATTGGCTTAGGTATAATGCCCTTCAAGGATGGGGCACCATTCTATAAGATACGTTAAACAGCTTTAATCAAGGAAGTGGTACTGTGTCCCTAGTAGGTAAAATACATTTGGTCAGCAGCAAGGCAGTGGAAGTGTGCATGGCCCCACTTACCATCACTCCAAGGGGCCCACTGGGGGGTCCTTGGACTTTCCATCTCCACAGATCTGGATTCTCTGAATCTAGAGGTCCTGGTTTCCATGGGGGAATGCTTTCATCAAAGGGGACACAGTGAAGTGTCCCTATAATTCTTTAGCTCTAGCTGCCACTCAGTTATACTTTAGGCTTCTTGAATGAAGAGATGAGCAAGCAGGCCAAAGAACCACCACCCTGACAGGGACAGAGGTGTGGCTCCTGACACTCAATGTCCACAGTAACAGGGAAGAACATGATTGTCATAATGAGTGAGTCACTGGGGTATCTTTTGGTACCTTTTTGCCACATCTTGACAGAAAGCTGACAAGTACAATAGTCATAAACTGAGAAGGATATGTTGAGCTAGAGCTCAGACCCCTCAGGGATGAAGCTCTGTGTCTAATCTGTAGGCAAGCAGTCGAGGCAAGCAAGGGCAAGGAGGCTTGCCAAGGGTGAGGGAACTCTAGAATGCACTGGACAGGACAACAGGGTCAGTTAAGGACTCAAGATCAGCTTCAGAGGTGGGGCCTATAGTTTGTTTCACCACACTTAACTATTATATGTTTTCCCTGGAAAAGAGATTAACCAGAATCTTGGGGCAGCTATTTCTAGTAAACTCTCTATATGAAGCAATACATCTGAGCAATACATAGACTGTGGTAGCAACAAGGAATCTGTCTTGCTCCCTTCCATGGGAGCAATCTTCCAATACAAAGGTACAAAAGGGGAAGACTATGAAAGGTTATCCAGCTCAAGAGTCCCAAAGGATGAGCAAAAAATCTCTGCCTCACAGTTCAGCTTCTCTTTCTGTCCAGTCCTGCTTTTACAGGGTTGTTAGCAAAAATACTCTCCAATAAAACTCCTACGTGCAAATCTCAAACTCTTAGTGTCTGTTTTCAGGAGACTCAGTTTATGAAATTTGTGTTATAATCCAAAATGGAAATTCAGCTATTCTTAAATGTTTGGTGTTTACTTGATTTTCTGGGGAGGTAATATGTGCTGGAGGGTAACTTGAAAGATGTTTTAGGACCATTCCATAGGGTCACAACCATAGATTCATTAAATGAAGACTCACTGATAAGGTGTTATGGACTGAAGTGTGTCCCCAAATTTGTATGTTGCAGTCTCAACCTCCAGTATCTAACAATGTAATCATATTTGGAGATAAAGTCTTTAAAAAGGCGATTAACTTAAAACGAGGATGTTTGAGTCAGACCCTAATCAAATATAAGTGGTTTCCTTATACGAAGAGAAAGATACACCAAAGGCACTATGCACAGAGGGGCAACCACCCGAAGAGGCAGCAAAAGGGTGTCCATCTGTAAGCCAAGGAGAGAGGCCTCAGAGGAAACCAACCCTGTCAGCATCTTGATCTGAGACTTCCAGCCTCCAGAACTGTAGGAAAATAAATTTCTGTTTATTCAACACCCAATCTGTGTTATTTTGTTAGGGCAGTCCTAGCAAATTAATACTTAAGGATGTTTTAAATTGGGGATGCCATATCTTCTTTGACTTAATCAGCAAATATATTTTTCTTTTCTCAAGAAAATAATTTTCCAAAATGGAAAATTCATTCTAAAATCTTGCTGTATGAAAACTCTAACTCATTGGTGTATGTCTGTAACCAGGAGGAAGGCCTGGGTCCTCTCCTCAGATCACTCCTCCCTGTCCATGTTGTAACCACCCCACCCCATGAATAATAAAGATCCCTATGGCAAAAATGAGGATGTTTGAGTGGGACCCTAATAAAACATACGTGGTTTCCTTAAAAGAAGAGAAAGATACACCAAAGGCACCATGCACAGAGGGACAACCACGTTGAGAAGAAAGAAATATCTTTTGTTCACAATATTTCCTGTTTGTTTTATTGTATTCTAAAGATTAATAACTAAAATCCTTTCCAAAGAAATTTGTCACCTTGTGATAGGATTGGACACCTGAAAGATGATAAAGGGACACTTCATGTTGCCTTGAAATGCCTAACCCCTAATCTGAGATCACGTGTGACTATAGGCTAGACCAAACAAAATCCAGTTAGGAGTTTTTAATTTAAAATAAAAGGTTGGGGCCAAGGACCAGTAAAGTGGAATCTAGCCCTATGGGCTCCTTGTAATTCTGTGGTTTCTCACACCATGGTTCTTTGCTCTCACCAGCGAGAAATGGGATAGGTCAAATTATAATAAATAATATTACAACAAAAAATACAATACATCTAACATCACTGACCATATGCAGGCTAAGGTGCTAATAACCATGTGTATCACCTCATCAACCCTTCCAACAACTGGAATATACCTTTCTTAGTCAGTTTGGGATGCTATAACAAAATACTATAGACTGAGTATCTTAAACAACAAATACTGATTTTTCACAGTTCTGAAGGATGGGAAGTCCAGAATCACAGTCCTGAAAGATAAGGTGTCTGGTGAAGGCCTGATTCCTGGTTGCAGATGGCCATGTTCTTTCTATAAACTCATGTGGCCTTTATCTATCTATCTATCTATCTATCTATCTATTTATTTAGGTTCATATACATGGAAGGAAAAAGATCTCTTGTCTCTTTCTATAAGTACATTAAATTCATCATGCACACTCCACCCTCATGACATAATCTAACCCTAATTATCTTCCACAGGCCCCACTTCCAAATACCATCATATTGGGGGTCAGGACTTTAACATATGAATTTGGAGGAGATACAAACATTCAGCTCATAGCAGCACCCATTTTAAGAAAATTAATGCTAATAAAAGCAGTGAAGAACCTGGCCCCAGGTCAGGTGGTTAACAACATCGCCTGATTTTAAACCCAGAACTTATTCTCTAAGAAGCCTACACTCTCACACCCAGAGCATCAGTAAAGGAACTCTCTACGCAGAACTCCAGACCCAGGACAGGGACCACTGAAAATTCCTATGCCAAAGAAATTTAAAGCTGCTTTCGGGAGCAAAAACCCAGTACATAAGGGGGACTGAACATTTTGAAAATTATTTCCTCATCTCTGAGCCTGTTCAGATTTAATGGACCTAAGAGAAAAAGTGGATGAGTAACTCTGCTTGACCCGTTTGCCCTCCTTCCATGCCTTCCTTTCTTCCATTTATTCAGAACTTTAAATAAAACATGGGACTAGTCTGTCTGCAAAGTGCTGCTCATGATGCTGGGGATGCAAAAGCGAACAATTCAGATATAGCTCCTTGACTTCATGGAGGTTTTTTTCCTCCTCCTCTTCCTCCTCCTCCTCCTCCTCCTCCTCCTCCTCCTCCTCCTCCTCCTCCTCCTCCTCCTCCTCCTCCTCCTCCTCTTCCTCTTTCTCTGCCTCCTCCTCTTCCCCTTCTCTTGTCACTATGCTTTTCCTGTCCTCTACTAACTACTCTTTCCCAGCCTACTCTAGGAGGAAACCAGTCTCTCATAACTTGGAAAGCCTTGTCTACCCTGGATCTGTGGAATGCATATGTGGTCTTCATATTGTTTGCATAAACTATAAACTCTTCCTTTCTCACACTTCCTTTTCCTTATGCTATAATTTTTTTCATGTTGTGTTTTTCCCCATTTCTTGCATCATATTAACTTATTATAAAATATGATTTCACATCAAATGTCCAAGAGTTCTGATCTTGCCACAAGTACATAAGAAACTATATTTATGTAATTACAGTAGGTTAAAACAGGTAACATAGTAACCACCGGCGTCCTAAAAGAAGTAGACTATCTGGGGCTTACCTTTCACCTCTGTCCAGTATGGGGGTTGGATGGGATTGGTGGGGGTTCTCCAGCCTGGCTGCACATTAGAATCACCTGGTGAGCTTTAAAGACTCATCAGCACTTGAGCTCCAACCTGAGACCCTTACTTAATTTACCAAGTGTGGGTCCTGAAAATTGGTATTTTGTAAAATATCCCCAGGTGATTTTAATGGTAGCCAGGTGGAAAACACTGGACTGCATCCTTCCTTTAGGTCCCTTCTGGCTTTAACATGCAGTCACCTCTAAATGTAACCTTTGTAAAATAGATACTAAAAGTATCATGTTTTTGAAGACTCAAGTTTCATCTCTGCACCCTATTTTGGATAATTACACTTTGTCGTGAGGATGCCCCATGCCATGGTGAAAGTTTTGACGTGGAGTTAGACGGTGCTGCCTAAATGTTTCTTGAATAGAGCAGGTTTTGTTTTGTTTTGTTTTTCTCCTTCCTTGCTGCCATTCATCATCTGCTGCAATAGCTTCTCTCTGCCTCCTGCTAATCTCATCTCTATCCCATCCTCCTCACACTTGCCAAGAATGATTAATCTTTTTTAAAAATCCAGACTGATCTTATCACTGTTTTATGTGTCACTCCCCTTCAATAACTGTTATTTCCCTCAGGATCAAGTGCAAACTCCTTGGGTATACCACACAAGGAACTGCCTTCCCCTCTCAACTTGCGATATTCACATGCATACGCTCCACATATTTCAATCTTATTAAACCAATCTGTTATGAACTTACTATGCACCACACATTTTTTAAAGGGCTTTACATACATTAATTTATTGAAGCCTCCCATAAACCTATAAGTTAGATATCATCATTCTCCATTTGACCCATGAAGAAACCAAGACCCAGAGAGGTTCAGTAAATTACTGAAGAGACACAGCTAGAATTTCATAGATTTGAGATTCAAAAATCTAACACTTTGGTCTAAAATAAATCCTGTGCTTCATTATCACTATGTGTTATTACCTACCTTGCATATCCCATCAAAGTTCATTTGTTGTCCTTCTATTTTGAATTTCATCTTCCACCAGATATTCAAATACTGATTACATCTCTGATCCATTAAAATTCAGAAGGGTTACTTCTCCTGAAAGAAGTCCCTAGACCCTCACCCTTCCTCACTCAAGGTTTAGTGCCTCTCCGCTACTATCCAGACACCTTATTTCAACATCTCTATTCTGACATTTATTGCACTACATCGTCATTTTCTTTTTATGTATCTCCCTCAAAGTGGAATGAAATCTGATCTGTGAAATCCTTGAGGGCAGGAAATGCGTCTTTTATCTCTGTATTACTATCCTCTACCACAGTGGAGAGTGAAGTCCCTGACATAAGATGCTCTTTTAGTAAGGTTGCCATATAATTTATCACTCAACCCAGGAAATTTTGCAGGTGCTATTATTAATAATAGTTATTCTGGGGTGATAGATATAACCCTGTATGTATATGATTGCCTTATTTTTAAAACTGCTTTCTAAGCTGATTTCTCCAGTGTCTTAATAATCAAATTCTCCCAGAAAGAATACAGAAATTGATTTGCCTTTAAGTAAATTCTTTTACTTTGCAAGTCAGGTTGTACAAATTCTCCACGAGATGAGTGTTTATATTTCCACATCTCTACTTTTGCTCATAGCTTAGTTTCAATAAAGAATTGGTAGTTGTGTATAGAATTGATGCCTCATTAAAGGAGATGGTATTTAGTTAATGATGATAAAGTATTTGCATTATTTAGAGAAAGCTCATGAAGTTGGTGATCTTATAGTTAAGTTTATTGCTGATTGGCATGGTCCACAGATTGCAATGTTTGAGGATCAATGAAGTAGAACCTTCTTTCTCTTTCTTTTATTGCTACTGGATGTGTTCCAAGGAATGATTCTACATCTCTCTGCACATCCCCTCTCTGGGTCCCTTCATGAAAACACTGGTGAATAATAAGGTTCATCCTGGATTAGTGATTAAGAGTGTGCTCTCTGAAACATATAAAAAAGTGCTCAGCATCTCTAATCATTAGGCAAATGCAAATTAAAACCACCATGAGATATCACCTAACTCCAGTGAGAATGGCTTCAACAAAAAGTTCCCAAACAACAAATTCTGGCATGGATGTGGAGAGATAGGAACATTCTTACACTGCTGGTGTGACTGAAAATTAGTACAACCCCTGTGGAAAGCAATTTGGAGATACCTCAAAGAGCTAAAAATAGAAATACCATTTGATCCAGCAATCCCACTACTAGGCATCTACCCAAAGGAAAAAAATATATTCTATAATGAAGACATCTGCACTCGAATGTTTATGGCAGCACATCACAATTGCAAAGATGTGGAAACAACCCAAGTGTCTATCAATACATGAGGGGATTAATAAAATGTGGTATATGTACACGATGGAATACTACTCAACTACAAAAAACAGTGGTGAATTAGCACCTCATATTATCCTGGATAGATATTGAGCCCATCTTTTGAAGTGAGGTACCACAAGAATGGAAAAACATGTACCACATGTACACCATGAAAAAGGTACTAACTGATCAACACTTAGGTGCTCACATAGTAGTAATATTCATCAGGTGCCTGTCAGGTAGGAGGGGGTGGTGAGGGTGGGTAAACTCACAACTAATGGATGCGATGTGGAGCACACTGTATGGGAGAAGGGCACACTTGTAGCCCTGGCTTGGGTGAGGCAAAGGCATTTTAAGTTACCAAAATGTTTGTATCCACATAATATTCTGAAAGAAAACAAAAAGAACAAAAAACAGTGTGCTCTCTGGCGTGTGAGCGTATGGGGCTCACTTCTCCTATTAGCTGTGTGACCTTGGGCACGTTACTTTACTGTGCTTCAGTTTCTTCATCTGTAAAATATTAATAAGTGCTTGCCTCATGTAGCTTTTATGTGCATATAGTAAATATCTTAAATTACTTAGAACAGTGCCTGGGGTTTGGTCGCTTCTATGTAAGTGTAAGCATGTTAAATAAATGGACAGTGTCACTGTGCATGTGAAGGCACTTTTATTTTCCCTGTCACGTGAGGGGAGATAGAGATAGAGACTCTCCCCATCTTTGGCTATTCCATTTCTCTCATATATGACACCTGCCCTTATAGTTTTCTCTGCATCTGTCTGAGCATATTGGTTATTACTTCACATTTTTGCATCATGGGGCTTCCAGTGGGTGGCACAATCCTGAGGTTTTAATTAAGGCTGAAGAAGAGTGCAGACTTATAGGTCTCAAGCTTTATCCATGTGCCAATGACATTATGGGAAATGACAGTGGACCCTCCCTATTAGCAGGGTCAAATTCCTAGACTCGGCCAACTGCCGATCAAGTAAATTTATTTATTATCACTGAACTGTATACTTAAAAATGGTGAAGATTGTAAGTGATATATGTACACTTTACCTCAATAAAAATAAATTTAAAAAATAAAACAGATAAAGAGAAATGGAGAAAAAAACCAAATAATAAAAAATAACAACACAACAACAAAAAACAAAAACCAGTACAGTATAACAACTGTTTACATAGCATTTACATTATATTGGGTATTATAAGTAATCTAGAGATGACTTGAAGTATACAGGAGGATGTGCATAGGTTATATGTAAATACTACACCATTTCCTATCAGGGGCTTGAGCATTTGTGGATTTTTGTATCCATGGAAGATACTGGAACCAATCCCCGAAGGATTCTGAGGGATGACTATACTCAGCTAATAAAAAGTGTTACTTTCCATCTTTATGTATGAGTTCTTTAGGATTCTTTGGAGAGGAAGGACATTTGGCAGTATGGGATTTGGGCATTCTTTGTGCCTTTAACTAGCCTCATATTATATCATTAAAACAGTCCTTCTTTACTGAGCTAATAGGAGGAGGCTGAAGAGTATCAAGTAGGGTAGACCAAGCAAAAGGAGGAGACTCCACACTTGTAATCACTGTTGCCCTCACTGTACAGCACTAATGATTATCCAAATTTTAGTCTTTCTTTTATCACCTCCATGGCTTCTGTCTCTTTGGAGAACCTCTTGCATCATTATTTGCCTCAAAGTCTTCATATTTGTTCCATATTTAAAAATCAACTGTGTTTTATAAAATTATATGTCACTATTATACATATAAGGGCAAAATTGCCTTTTAGCTTACCATAAATAAAAGATAGGCTAAAAATACATATGATGACAAGAAAACAGTTATTAAATCTAAGTAGAGACACCTGCTTGCCAACATGTTGCGTTCCAGGCTGCTTCTCCCTTTGTTGCAAAATGAGCTTAGCAGGTGTTTATAAGTAAAGGCATACCAGCACCAAGGGGAGAGTGTCTCCTTGATTCTATCTAAAGGATTGAGTAAGAAAGGGAATGACTTTGTCAACATGATATTTGGTGGTATTTGGTCTCTTTTTTTCAAAACCAATTTCTTGTTTTGGAAAATCCTGGGAGTGTGAGGGGAGGAGGCAAAGAAATACAGTGTAAAGACTAAAGAACTTGAGATGTGAGAATTCGAGTTAAATCATGTATCTGCCACTTATATGTACCTTACAAACCATTTTCCTTTCCTGAGTGTGATTTAATCGGGAAGCATTTAAGATCACCTCCACACCAGAGATTTAGTGATGATCACATTAGATAATGTATGTATGTAATAGGTCCTCCCACACATAGCCTCACACATTGAAGATGTTCCAAATTTAGTAAATGATTTACTTTTTCTGAAGTTATTTAAAAATTTTATGGGAAAATTCTTTTTCTATGCTCGGCTACAAAATTTTAGCAGTGGTAAAGACTGGCTTTCCTAGTTCTATTATAGATCATATCTGAACACTCCAGAGACACCGCCCCCAAAATCTCTTTTGTTTATTGAAAAAAATATTTGTTAAGATCCTAAAATGAACCAGACACAATGGTAGGAGCTGAGTCACAGAAGTGAATGATGGAACCCTTGTCAGCAAAAGGTCTATCGGAAGAGACAAATAAACAGAAAATTATGACAGTGTATTTAATCGGTTCTAGTTTTCACATTTTTTTCTTATTTTTATGTTTCTGTGAAATATGTCTTATATTTGATAGCATCTTGTACATGATAAAAATGGTTAAGTGCTGTGTTGGAAAGAAGTCCAGGATGCTCTGGGGAGGGCAGGAGAGAGTAGGCCTCAGAGAAAGCTCCCCAAAGGAGAAGATGCTTAGTGACCTGGAAGGACTGGGGAATGTACCAAGGAAGGAGGAAAGTGTCTAGGAAGGGAGTGGCATGTGTAAAGACAACCTCAGGTAAGTGACGACATGCAGGGTCCATGAAGCATTCTGGGCAGCAGTGGCACAGGGGGAGAATAAGGTGAGGATGGACCACGAGGCCAAAAGTTAGTTAGAGGTCAGGTCATGGAAAGCCAGGTTAAGTGGTCTGGACTTGATCTGAAGAACAATAAGAAATCCTTTAAGCAAGGATCTGGCTAGATTGGATTTGCAATATCGATGGATTTCTCTGGGTCACTAGAGTGGAAGAAAGTGGGCAATGACATTGAAGAGCAGAATGAGGAAGGGACTTCTTGGGAATTGAGTTCAAACCCACCTGTCTGGAGTGAAGTAATCAAGGGAGAGGAGGCCAGGTTGGCACTGTCCTGAGTAGTGGAGCGGGAGCCAGCGTGCTCTGGGCACGAATCTGTGGCATTGGGTGGTCCGGCTCTTTGCCCGAACTCACCCTAAGTCAACAGAAGCTATATTTCCATCACCATTTCCGGGCAAGCTTGTGCTCCTGGCATCATCCCCATGTGCCCTAGGGGCAAATTTAGCTGGGTTTTGAATGTGTGAATGCCCCATTATAGCTGAGCGTCTGAAAATCTCTCTCTTCACAAACATTCACTGAACAAGCAGAATCTGTCCTCAATAGGAAACAACTGTGCTGCTGGAGTTGGCACGAGGAAGTTGGAGAGAAAGCAAGTAATGGCTCTGCTGCCTACCAAGCTGCTCCTTCCAGCTTCCTGTTGAAGGCCCCTTTAGTTCTCTCTCCTCCACAAACCTGAGGGAAAATGCTGGGTATTCGCATTCACCACTCCAATTGTTTCAAATTAAAGTACCCCAGGAGCTGAATTACCTCAGCTAATGTTTCTCATTATTGTGCCACGCTGCAATCTAAGAGGTTTCGAATGAGATTCCCTAAAGACAGGCATTGTTCCTTCATCTGGTCAAAAATCAAGCACTTGCAAAGTTGCAATCGTGTTCACCACAGAAAGTGTTGCTTTGTTTGGTTTCATAAAAGTGGTTGGGTAGGAAGAATTTATTGACAACACAATAGAAAACCAAAAGGTCTAGAAAAGAATAGTTTCCAGCACCTCTCTAAGAAAATTTTCTTGAAGCCCCTTATATTTTTAGGGCGTGACAGGAAACCTTTGCTGAGCCACATGTGGAGCAGGTGACTGTTGGCTGGGCCTGGCTCGCTCGGGGGAGCCCAACAGACCTGAATTCCAGCAGACCTGGGATTCAGTCATGGTTCTGTCACTTACTATTTGTTGCATCTTAGACAAGTCACTTAAGTTCCTCAGAATTCAGTTTCTCTACCCTCACAGAATAAGTGTTGAGTAAAATGTAATGTACTATTTTAAATTGCATCATGAAATATGACTCGGATCAAAATTGAGAAAAATTTGAAAAAAGCAGTCTCTCTTTGGTTCTTTATTCCAATAATTAACTAAAGATATCACTGAAACCTATTATATGTGACAGGTAGGTTTGTTGATGTGTGTGTGTGTGTGTGTGTGTGTGTTGGGGTAGCGGGCAGTAATGATATTGATAGGGTGTGTTCTGGAAGAAGGAACAGGATATGCAGAATTTCTGCAAAAAGAAGGCCTGCACAAGTTTGAGGATTTGAAAGGTGTATGTGGTAGAAACACTGAAAAATAAGGTAGAAAAATTAGACTTTAAGGGTAAGATGGGGCCAGGAACGCTGATCATTTAGTGACTTATAAACTCAGTGTATTTGTCTAAATCCTTGGAAGGAACACATGGGACACTCAGGTTAGGATAATTAGGGAAATTTGTGAAAAATGCATTGAGGGACTATTTATAAATGTGTAGGCAAGATGCAGTGAAATCAGTAGGAATAGTGCAGTACCCAGATAATAGGAACATTGGGGTCTGGTTATGGAGCCTAAAGTAAAGAGACAAGGGGAGGGAACAGTGACCTCATAGAGGCCCACAGTTTGAATGAAGAGGGGCCTTGACAGTAGGCTTTGTGAAAGGGATGCAGACAGTTCAAAATAGCCCCACAGAAAGAAAGCCCGCCAAAGGAATGAATAATTTGACTTCACTCTCCTTCCTCCCTCCATCTTCTTGGTGGTGCCTTCCTCTGGCTGAATCTTACTGCAGCCAAAGGCAGAAGAGCCCACTGATGTAGTGATCCATGTGAGTCAGCTCCCAGGGCACTGGGCAGGTTGGGAAAAGGGACAGTGGGTCTGGAGTGGCAAAGGGAAGGGACCTTCCCTGTAAAGGAATGTGTCTTTATTCTAATGGCAATGGGAAGCTGCCAGCTTTAAACTCTTTTGCCTTCTAGAGCCCAGGCTTCTCATGCTGACATTTACTTCTCTAATTTGATTGCTTGGGATTAATAATAGTAACTTTTGATTAGACTATTGAAAGGATTCAATGCGATACGTGCATTGAAAACATTCAGAACAGTGTCTGGCAAATAGTAGGCACAAAACAAATCTCTTACTTTCCTGATTCATATTATTATGTCAAAGAATAAGGAACAAAAGTTTAGGGACTTCTCCAAAAATATCATAACTAGTTGAGAGACAGGAGGGAAGGAGGGTCAGGAAGCAGAGGGAGAGAGAGAGAGAGATTTCAGGTCAACACAGCCACTCTAATAATGGTAATCTATACTTTCCCTGACTACTCTCCTAGACTGTGAATTCCTCTAAGGTGAGGATTATGTCTTATTCATTTTACATCTCAAGAAGCTATTATAGCACACGATTTTTTGCTCAATAAATGTTTGATGAATGAGTATATAAAACACAGTGGCAGAAGGAATAGAAGTAATTACTGGAGGACAAAGGAGAGCTTTCCTTGCAAGCCTTAAGTCATTCACTCTTGTCCTATATAAATAATTCTATAAATAACAAGATGTAACTTAGCTTCTTCAACAAAGTACTGAGATTCAGTAATACATTGTAAATAATTGGCATATTATACGACTGCTCTGATGTCCATCCATTACATTGGTTTGAATATTTGAGTCACCATTCCTTAACCACCCCCCATCCCATGTATATATTGGAAACTAAGATGCTCTGTAACTTGTAGAAACTCATTAAAACCAACATTTTCTACAGGATAGGGTTTTTGTTATTGTTTGGTAGAGGAATAACGTATTATTTAATGTACACTTTTAGTGGTCTCATTGGAGAGTTATTTATTTCATCTTTCACTGAAAGTATGTGGAAAGCTCCGGGCTTCTCTGGGGAAATTGAGGTTGAAAGTGGATAAGTAAAGTTGTAATAGTAATATCTTACTTGCATGGAAGTAAGGTAGGATTCTTAAATGGTAACAGAGTAACTTAATCATCTTAGGGTTAGAATGATCTTAGAATAAATTCTGTTTGTAGTTTGATGCCAATAGAGCCATAAGGAAAAATAGACTAGGAGTCAGGAGATTTGGGCCATCTCATTGACGGTTGGACAGGGAAATTTCAGCACTTGTGAAATGAGAATAATAACTTGCCCTGCCACCACCTCAGAAAATTCATTAGAATCAGATGCAATTTTACCTGTGAACATGCTATGAGTAATAATATAAAGGGTAAAGCAAAACCCACGGTTATTATTTTTCTGTTTAGTATATTTGACTATTATACTTAGTTTTTCCTATTTGATATCTTTGGTATTTATTGAAGTTTGTTTCCAACATTTTATCAAGGTTTGTGGCTATGCTTGAGTCTAGAAAGGCACCAGTGTAGAAAAAGGAAGGCCTGCCTTTCATTCCCTTGTAGATTTGGGTAGATCTTAGCAGATTGGTAGCAAAATTTGGGAACACTCACAGCCTGCAGTTGCATTCCAGAAAGCATAGAGTTATACTGTGCCTCTTATTCACTATGAACATTTAGTTAAAACAACAAACATTTACTAAACTTGTATTAAAGGCCAGGTGCTGTTCTAGATAAGGGGTTTCTAAATAAATATTGACAAAAATGTCCTCTTTTCCAGGGAAGTTCATGGTTTATTAGAGTGCACTGCAGTGACTGAGTAAGATCTTTGGGTAAGTAACCTGATGGTCTCTCTTTAAGCCTTTGTTTTCATTATGTGCAAAATAAGGATAATAATTATATCTACCACTTAAGATTGCTATGAAGATCAAACAGGTTGATAATTATAAATATTTTAGCACAGTGTATGTTACATAATAAGTGCTCAACTAATGATGGCACTTTTATTGTTAGAAAAGACACATACAGAGACAGATCTCACTGTGGCATGTGCTACGTAGTGACAGACAGAGATGGCATGGTTATCTGGGGAACCTTTACCCATTTTATTTTACCTTCCAGGGGTACAGACATGTTTTGTTGTACCCCCAAAGATTAGAATGTCCCAGACATGAACATGATGTTGCAGGCATTCCACGGAAGGAAGAAATATAATCTTCTCCAGAGGGAAGTATACGTGTTCCCATTGGTCCCTGAGGGCGTGTACAGTTTAGCTCAGGCATTCTCTGATGAAGGGACATTTTAGGAGACAGATTCATTTTGGTGTCTAAATGGCTGAAATGCTACAGGAGAAAAACAACTTCAAATTATCTTTAGAAATACCCTAAATTTTCGATACTTCATGAAATTAAGAAAATAGTATTTCTTTGCTTCCTGTTGAAAGCAGAATGTTTTTCAAAGATCACGTAGAAACAAGACTGGGACTGTGAAATTTTAAGATTTATGAATCTTATGGGCTATAATTAACTTATCAAGGATTTTTTTAGATTTCAAATAGGTGGATTTTTTGTGCAAAGAGCATGGATTTTAGTTTTCATTTCTTTCAATCATGATTCCTAATTCAATATATACTTAAAGGTTTTGTTTTGTAGTTTCAGTTAACTAGTGATAGAATGACATAGAGAATACATTTTGGAAAAACTCAGGTAGGAAAGTCATAGTGGGTTTCAGGAGGCTGTGGAAGTCTTTCTAAAGTCTAAAGAAGTCTTTCTAAAAACTATCCAAAGGAGGTTTCAAAAAGCCATGAGCTGGGTTTTAAGGGCCCACTAGAATAGTGGTGGGTGGGAGGAAAGGGATGGGAAGGTTTTACAGAGTAGTAAGAACAATGTTAGGCATGCATGAAGGGGAAGAGGTCAGCAAGCATGTCAGCTGCAACAAATGATGTCAACATCCCTGTTTGGGGGAGCACTGTGTTCATTCATGGTAAGAATGGAGGAAAATTATTGTGATGGACATGTTCTGGGAAAACGTGACGGAAATCTAGAGCATTTCTTATAGTTCACAGGTATGATCATATAGCATTATAAATCTGGGCAGTTTTACAAATCCTTATGATCTGTTTCTTGAGAAATAGATACGGTTTGATCATTACCTAGATGGTAGTGAATTTGCTTCAGCTGCTTGGAAGTGCAACTACAGTAATTTCATAAAGCCCTTAAATAAACTTGTGGAAAGAGCTTCATGCTCATCAGAATTAGTCTGGACTCATGTTTCCTGTGATGCATATTGCATTCATCTGCAATACAGCTGCATCCAGAACTCTATGGAAACGCTGACTTCTTGTTCCTCCCCACGACCAGTCAAGGTAAAAAAATTGCAAATGAGATTAAAAAAGTTCCACTATCTCTGATGGGAAAAAAAAACCCTAAATACAGGCCAAGGGAATGACTATTTTAGATCTCAGTCTCTGATTTTTCTTAAGAATTAGATTTTTTTAAAGGGATATTTGGGAGAATTACTTTCCCAAATGTATTGCTGAGTGGGGAACCTGTGGCCTCAAGACCACAAGTGGCCCTCCAGATCCCAAGTGTGACACCTCGACTGAATCCACACTTCACAGAACAAATCCCCTTATTAAAAGGATTTATTGTATAAAAATTGGATTCAGTCGAAAGGCCACATTCAAGGATCCAGGTGGCCTTGAGGCCGCAGGTTCCCCAACCCCTCCTGGGAGGCATTTTTTTCGTGAAAGAAAAAATAAACTATACAATCCTCAATACAGTGGAAGCTACTTATTTAGAATTAGAATTTATCTAGGAAGTGTACAGAGCTGCTAATGCTCCTTGAATTATTCTACAATTGAATCCTTCTCTCCTGATCAGTAGAATGGAGAGAGATTTTACATGAATCTTTGTAAGCTGTCTCAAATCCATTTTGGAACAAGGATGAGTAAATACACAAATAAGTAATGCTAAGGATGTACTGTGATTTCACTTTTATATCAGCTGGTATTTACTGAGTGCCAACTATGTTTTCCTGCTTTGGGTAGGCAGTATTAGGAATTGAGGATGTAGCGGAAAAGAGATACAATTCCTGCCTGAATTTCCTCACAGTTTTATTTTAGGTGGAAAGAAGAATCAAATCAGTGCTTTTAAAACCTGGTTGTATATAAGAATAACCCATGGTGTTTGCTAAAAATACAGAATCAAACTATCTAGAGTTCAGTCTGAGAATTTCTATTTTTATCAAGAGCCCCAGATCATTCTGAGGCACAGCCACATTTAGGAAACACTGAATTAGATGCACGCTAGAATCCCTTCCAGCTTTTGAATTCTATGACTTTCTATCATTATAAAACTTTCTCACAAAAATAGTGAGAAAAAAAGAAGTTTATGTTTCTGCCAGCAGAGCATTACTCTGAGAGGAAACACTAGGGCAAAAAAGGATGAAAGTTGGTAAGTAGGAAAGTTTGACCTGGAAGATCATGGGCAGTGTGGTCCAGCACCAGCCCAAATTTTTAGTGGCTTAGGTCAGATGTATTAAATAAATTCCCTAGGATTCTTGATAGGAAATAGCACAAATTGTGTTGGAGGGCTAATGAAGTGTAGACCAGGAAGGTTTAAACAAGGGCATTTAGTGTAGTGTCTTGCACATAGTGAACTGTCACTGAGTGTTTGCTTAAAAGATACTATTATTTCAATGACTGATGGGGGAGGTGGGTGTTTAGGCTGAGGACTGAGATAGGAAAGTACACATATTTGATCAGCAGTCAGAAAAGGGATTGACTAGGCCCCAATGAGGACTATCCAAAGGAGGTTTCAAACAAGACAAATGAAGCAACATTCCCTAGGTGCTCTATGCAGTGGGTGGCTGATTTTTATTGAATGTTCACTGCATTCAACGTGCTGATCAGCAACTTTAAGATACAAAGATAAAGGAAATCAGGAGGGGACTGATATTTCTTATACTGTAACAAGTACTGTAAAGTGGTTTTCATGTTAAAACATTTAATTCTCAGATTTACCTACTGAGGCAGGTGACATTAGCTCCATTTGACAGGTTGGGGAACTGAGGCTCAGTATAGTTATATAAAAGTCATGGTCTAAACTTTGGGCTTGATTGAGAACTACTTACCATATTCTTTTAACTGGCAGTCGGAAAAAAATCACCGTGATGGTTTTTATTTTGGCATATGCTTTAGTGACCATAAACTCATCCTTTGTTTAAGGTTCAGAATGCCCCACTCTTTTACTTGGTTTGCTTTGCATTTATTTTAGGTGTGGCTAACTTGAGTGACTTAGAATAATTATGAATATTAATATAAGACAGCCCAGTTGCTTATATTTCCAATATCTTTTCTATTTAGTAAAATAGTAAGTCAAAATGTATGTTTGTACCTTGCTATAATAGCAAAGCTACAGAATACAACTGTTTTCTTTCTTTAGGAGGAAAGGACCTCAGCTGAAAATGGGCTTCTGTAGACAAAGCCATTTAGATAGAATCAGTTCTATTTATCACAAAAAGTCAGTATAATGGCTATTGAGGGTTATACACTAAAAAAGCCATTTATTAGTCTTTGTGTAGATTAGGATTGCTTTATAAACCCTGAAACATCAGGCAAGCAGTTATTAACATTTTATTATACATATGTAATAATTACATTTGTTAATATTGTTAATGATTATGGTGGCTAACATTTATTATTGAACGGTTAACACCTCCAGGCACTAGGCTTCGAAATGGTCCATACTTTATTCAATTTTCATAATAACCCATATGTTAGATCCCTTTTGATTTCCATTTTACTGATGAAGAAATTGAGTTTTATAGAGACCGAATTTCTTGAAACATCCAGCTAGTAATTTCAGTGTAAGGACTAGTTCTGTTTGATTCTCTAGCCCATTTTTTAAACACTACACTAAATTAGCTCTAAGTAAATAAAACAGATCTTCCCTAAGGACAAATATCATTCTGTAGCCATTAAACTATTATTTTGAATAATATTTAAGGGTATGGGGAAATGTGCATGGTACAGTAGTAAGTCTATATGACATACACCAAGAAAATATTTATACATACTTAGGAAAATGTTTGAAGGAAATACATCAAAATGTTACTATGTTTCTCTGAACTACTAAATTAGATATTGTGTGTTATGCCCCCAAATTCTGTTTTTATACTTTCTATAATAACTATTTATAGTTAGAAAGATAATTATATGTCATTAATTAAAATAGAATCTATTAATATATTAGAAATGCTATAAGGAAATACATCGAAATATTGAAAAAGCTTTTATTTAGGCAATAGAACTAAGAACATGCAACAATATCTTTCTTTTGGTTATAATTTCTGAAGGCTTCTCATAGAAAATATTGTAAAAATCCAAATATCTTAGCTAGTGCACAAGGTTCTTTATAATCTAGCCCTTGGCTACCTTTCCAGATTTCTTTACGTTTTTTTTTTTTTTTTTTCACAAATTCCCTAATGGGCATAATATACATTTTATTTTATTTTAAAAATTATTTTCAATTCTTATGGGTATGTAATAGTCACACGCATTTATAGGGTACATGAATTGTCTTGATATAGGCATGCAATGTAAATTAATCACATAAGGGTAATTGGAGTATCCATAATCTCAGGCATTTACCATTTCTTTGTGTTAGAAACATTCCAATTCTACTCTTTTAGGTATTTTAAATACCCCAAGTTGTTGTTGTTTATAGTCACTTTGTTGAACAATCAGATATTGTTAATTCTATCTAGTATATAAACATATTTTTGCATCCATTAACCATCCCCACTTTATCCCTCTCTCCCCACCACCCTTCCTACCCTCTGGTAAGCATCATTCTACTGTCTGTCTCCATGAGATCAATTGTTTTTAATATTTAGCTCCCACATATGAGTGAGAACATTCAAGATTTATCTTTCTGTGCTTGGCTTATTTCACATAATAACATAATGTTTTCCAGTTCTATCCATGTTGCTGCAAATATCAGGATTTCATTCTTTTTGTGGCTATATAATATACCATTGTGTATATTTATCAAAATTTATCCATTCATCCTTTGATGGACATTTAGGTGAGTTTCAAATATTGGATATTACAAATAGTGCCACAATAAACATGGAAGTGCAGATATTTTTTCCTATATACTGAATTTCCCTTCTTTGGATAGATACCCAGCAATGAATGGGATTGCTGGGTCATGTGGCAGTCGTATTTTTAGTTTTTTGAGGAACCTCCATAGTGTTCTCCATAGTGATTGCACAATTTAAATTCCTACCAACAGTGTATGAGGGTTCTCCTTTCTCTACATCCTTGCCAGCATTCATTATTGCCTGTCATTCTGATAAAAAACATTTTAACTGGGGTAAGATGATATTTCATTGTAGTTTTGATTTGCATTTTTCTAATGAATAATGATGTTAAGATTTTTTTCATAAATCTGTTGGCCATTTGTATGTCTTCTTTCGAGAAATGTTTATTCAGATCCTTTGCCCATTTTTAAATTGGATTATTTGATTTTTTTTCCGATTGAGTTGTTAGAGATCCTTATATATTCTAGTTATTAATCCCTTATAAAATGCATAGTTCGCAAATATTTTCTCCCATTCTTTAGGTTGTCTTTTCACATTGTTGATTGTTTCCTTTGCTGTGCAGAAGCTTTTTAGCTTGATATGATTCCATTTGTCCAATTTTGCTTAGGCTGCCTGTGCTTTGGGGGCATTACTCAAGAAGTCTATGCCCAGACCAATGTCCTGAAGAATTTCCCCAACTTTGTTTTTAGTAGTTTCATAGTTTCAGGTCTTAGATTTAAGTCTTTAATCCAGTTTGATTTGATTTTTGTATATGGCAAGAGATAAGGGTCCAGTTTCATTCTTCTGCATGTGGATATCCAGTTTTCCCAGCACCACTTATTGTAGACGGTCCTTTCCCCACTGTATGTTCTTGGCAACTTTGTCAAAGCCAAATTCACTATAGAGGTGTGGATTTATTTCTTGGTTCTCTATTCTGTTTCATTGGTCTATTCCTCTGTTTATATGCCAGTGCCATGGTATTTTGATTACTACAGCTTTGTAGTATAATTGGAAGTCAGGTAATATGATTCCTCCAGTTTTGTTCTTTTGGTCAGGATGGCTTTGGCTATTCTGGGTCTTTTGTGATTCTATATAAATTTTAGTATTATTCTATTACTGTGAAGAATATTTTTCATATTTTGATTGGGATTGCATAGAATCAGTAGATTGCTTTGGGTAGTATGGGCATTTTAACAACATTTATTCCTTTAATCCATGAGCATGGAATATCTTTCCATATTTTTGTGTACTCTTCAATTTCTTCCATGAATGTTTTATAGATTTCATTATGGAAATCTTTCACTTCTTTGGTTAAGTTATTCCTAGGTAGTTTATTTTATTTATAACTATTGTAAATGGGATTACTTTCTTGGTTTCTTTTTCAGATTGTTCACTGTTGGCATATAGAAATGATACTAATTTTCGTATGCTGATTTTGTATCCTGCAACTTTATAGAATTTATCAGGTCAAATAGTTTTTTTGTGGAATCTTTAAGTTTCTTTAGATATAGGATCACATTGTCTGCAAAAAAAGGATAATTTGACTTCTTCCTTTACAATTTGGATGCCATATGGTTTGTTTCACATATAGTTTTTGTGCTATGCTCTATTGATATGATGTAGCACCATGATTGATTTGCATATGTTGAACCACCCTTGCATTCCTGGGATAAATCCCATTTGATCATGATGAATAATCTTTGTAATGTGTTATTGAATTTGGTTTGCTAGTATTTTGTTAGGGATTATTGCATCTATGTTCATCAGAGATATTGACCTATAGTTTTCTTTTTTGTGTGTGTCTTTGTCTGGTTTTGGTATTAGGGTGATATAGGCCTTGTAGAATAAGTTTGGGAATATTCCTTCCTTCTCGGTTTTTTGGAATAGTATAAGTAGGATTGGTATTAGTTCTTCTTTAAATGCTTGGTAGAACTCAGCAGTGAAGCCATCAGGTCCTGGGCTTTTCTTTGATGGGGTACTTTTTATTACTGCTTCTATCTCATTACTTATTATCGGTTTATTCAGGTTTTGAATTTCTTCCTGGTTCAAGCATGGTAGACTGTATATGTTTAGGAATTTACCCATTTCTTCTATGTTTTCTAATTTATTGGCATGTAGTTGGTCATAGTAGAGTCTAATTATCCTTATTATTTCTGCAGTATCAGTTGTAATGTCTCCTTTTTCATCTCTGATTTTATTTATTTATTTATTTTGGTCTTCTCTCTTTTTTTTCTTAGTTAGTCCAGACTTTTTTGTTTTGTTTTGTTAATGCTTTTAATTTTAATTTTTTTTTAATTTTAGCTTATTACGGGGGTACAAATGTCTAGGTTACATATATTGCCTTTGCCCCACCTAAGTCAGAGCTTCAAATGTGTCCCTCCCCCAGAAAGTGTGCACTGCACCCATTAGGTAGGTATATATCCATCTTAATTCTTAAAACTCTCTATGAGATATATTCTACTCTCTGTTTTTACCAAATCATAAGTTAAAAACAAATACACAGTTGCTAATGTGGAATAGCCATGAGGAAGCATTTTGAGATATGGGTTCAAATCTTAGCTCTACCACCTTACCACCCATGCGATTTTAAGCACATTCTTTAACTTTTCTGAAACTTATTCTCCTCGGGCGCAAATTTGGTAATAATAGAACTTTAATATAGGGTTATTGGGAAGATTCAATGAGAGAGTACATGTAAACATTTGGCACTATGCCTGCGACACTAGGCATACTTAGTAACAGCTGTAACAGTGAATATTTTTATCATGGAAAGAGCAATAAACTTTTCTTCTTCCTATGAATTCAATCTTTTTTGGTGGTCGTACAGAGTTGGGAATGGTCCATGGAGGAGGTAACATCTGGTCTTTGCAGCCACCTCAGCAACATGGGGGAATCTGAACATAAGAATGCACTGTTTCATATTTTCTTGATTCAATTAACTGAAGAATATAGATCTAGGAACTGTTGAAAAATCCAACCTCTCCTCCTAATTCAGACAAACATGTTTAGTAAATATTTAGTGACTTCAAAAACATAGCCTAAAATTATTGTTTGTAGCATTATCTTTCATCATAGGTGGCATTAAACACACATGCTTTTACTGTTAATATAAATATCAGTAATTATTCCAAACAAGAATAAATGTCTCCAGATTCATACTGTTGCAAATGCACATCCATATCTTGATCTTACGCCACTTAAGTTAGTCTCCATCAAGTCACTGACAGTTTGTTGAAAATTAATGGAAAACATCCAATTTATAAACTCTTTCAGTAATGAAGTTTTTATGTTTCCAAGGTGAATATAGATGAGAATATCCTCTTATACCAAGATCATCAAATATGTGAAAAGAAATTGACAAAGGAAAAGACAGTTTTTTGTTCTCCACAATAGTGGATGAAAATTTCAAAGACTGCTCACTTTTATGAAGACACACCTCATTACTTCTTAATTTCCTCCCAGAAAAACAGACTGGGAATGTAAGGTGTGACTAAATGACTAAGTGATACCTAATTATCACAAACTGAACACATGGCCCATCACTGGGTATTTGGTCAATTCACATTTCTAAATTAATTAGCAAAGCAGTGAGAAGGGAACATTAAATAACTGAATATTCTCTTGATCCACATTTAGTCAAGATTACATTGCCTGGCTGAGAAACACTAACAATTAACACCTGTGCATTTAGCCTGCAACCATATTTGGCTTTATGTTTGTGACTTTCTCTGGTTTTGGCTTTTTTGGCGGGGGTGGGGGGTGCAATACCAGAATTATATTGTTAAACTGGTCCTGTAAAATTGTGGAAAATAGAGTTGGTATCACTGTAGAGATGCCCTGATGATCTGATGTGCCATCTGTCTCCAACTATGTGTGGCTTCTTGGGGAATCTGCTCAGTTTTTTGACATGACTCCATCCTCCTCCAAGGACCTTGCTGTGACTATCTTTTGGACACATCTCTAAGTGTTAAGCAGAGGGAAAACCCAGAAGTGACAAGAATTACTTCATGGTAGCTTTTACATTTTTCAGAAACCATAATATGCAGAACTCTCCGTGCAGCTGCTTCTGCTCGCTAAAGCTCTCAGATCTGTCCCGGAGGCACCGGCACCATCAATCTCTCTGCACTAAGACAAGGGAGACCCCTGGACAGGAAGCCAGAAATATCTCGTTGTTTACTGTATAACAAAATAGTGATTAGTCTGGGTTTTCTAGCAATTCATGACTATGATGTGATTTATTTTTTAAATTAATAGACTTTTTAAGAGTAGTTTTAAATTTAATATATATAAAAAAAACCTGATCAGAAAGTACAGAGTTGCCATATACCATCCTATCCCCAGTTTCCCCTAATATTAACATCTTGCATTAGTATGGTACAGTTGTTACAACTGATGAACCAATTGATACATCACTGTTTGTGTTATACATTCTGTGACTTTTGACAAATGTATAATGATATGTATCCACCATTATAGCATCATACAAAATAGTTTCACAGCCCTAAAAACCTCTGTGCTCTACCCATTCATTCTCCCTCCCACACCTCCTTAAAACTCCTGGCAACCAAGAACATTTGTACTGTCTCCATAGTTTTGCCTTTTTCAGAAGGACAATAGTTGGGATTTTCAGATTGGCTTTTTTCTCTTAGCAATATGCTTTCAAGGTTCCTCTATGTTTTTTTCATAGTTTTGACAGCTCAATTACTTTTATTGCTGAATACTATTCTATTATATAAATGTACCAGAGTTTGTTTATCCATTCACTCACTGAAGGACATCTTGGCTGCTTCCAAGTTTTGGTAATTATGAATAAAGCTGCTACAAACATTCGTGTGCAGGTTTTTGTGTTGACGTAAGTTTTTAACTCATTTGGGTAAATACTAAAGGGTACGACTGTTTAATTGTATGGTAAGAGTATGTTTAGTTATGTAAGAAACTGCCAACCTGTGTTCCAAAGTGTCTGTGTATTCCTCATTCCCATGAGTGAATGAGAGTTCCTATTGCTCCATGCTTTTTTCTTTCTTGCCTCTCCAATTGAATGGTGGTTACTATTGAAGAGGTCCTTAAGATACAGAGTTCTACAAAAGATGTGGGAAACATCTAAACACGCAAGCAACTAGGTAACAAATGACCTTTCACTGTAGAACAACCCTCACCCTATCTTTGAGGCTTTGAACTGCGGTGTCCACGTCCACCTTCATGTAGTCACTTTATGGCTCTTCACCACTCCTATCATCAGCACAGTCTACCTAGCCCTATGCTGGCTCTTCCGGCATTTGCTCACACTCTTTGTTCACTAGGCAGCCAGAATGAGCTTTTAAAAATGCAAATCCCAAACCTCTTAGGAGACATTTCAAATTCTTAATATGATCTATGAAGCCTTTTATGTGCTGGTACTACCTACCCCTCCAGGTCTATTTCTGACCATTTTCTTTCCAGCTTAGTTCACAACCCGCCTCTACTGGCTGCCTTCCAGTTCCATGTGAGTGTTGAGTTATTAAATCACTACAAAACCTAAGCACATATTATCCCTTCGAGTGGAAATGTGTCTTCTTGCCCACCCATTGGTTTCATAGTCCTTCAGGTCTCCACTGCACTTACCTTTTCTCAGGAGGCCCTGGCACTGTGCTCACATCGGGCCCTAAGGTTACCGGCTTCCCATAGCCTATATTCTTCACCATATCCTTTACAGTTGTTGTTGCACAATTATCTATTTGATATTTATCTTCTTATCTAGACAGATGTTTTGTGAGGGTAGAGCTGCCTCTATTTAACCCACTAGTTTATTTTCAGAACTCATAATAGTGATTGAGGACTGTAACATATTAATCAATACTTATTAAATGAATGGATAAATAATAGAAAACATGTAAATATCATAATTCCAGACAGTAATCACTGTGAATGACAATAAATTAATGCACTACTGAAAGCAGATACTTCTATTATCCATGAAAATTGCCATTTCTTTTCATGGCTCCAGAAACCTGATAAAGTCCTTTATCTCACACACTTAGCCATATGTGCAAGGTTCTTCATGACTTCACTCCTGCCTACTACTTCAGCCTCATCATCTGCCACTTCTCCCTTATACATGAGGCTCTAGTAATGTTGAACTGCTTGTTACTCCCTGCCGGCACTGTGATATTTTATAGCCCTGTGGCATTGCTCAGTCTTTTTCTGCTGCTTGAAAGATCTGCTCTTATTGCCTGACAAACCACCTCTGATTCTTCTTGATACAGCTTATATGTCACCTCTTCCAGGAAGCCTTCCTTGAACTCCAGCTCAGGTCAAGTGTATCTCTGTGTTGCCACATTACTCCGTGGCATCATGATGCAAATGTTCAACAAATATATAATGAAAGAAATTGAATATCACTTATCAAATGACACCAATGTTATTGGACCATTTCTGTTTATCATCTTATCTCCCTCTAGAGACTGGGAGTGACATCAGTGATGGAACTGTTTGTCTTGTTAACTGAGACATCCCAAGTGCCTAGCAATGTGTCTGGCATGGAGTAGCCCCCTGACCTGTGTTTATGGAAATTAACTGAATGATTAATTAATCTGGGTCAGATTTGCTCAACAGCACTTTACTGAAACAATCACAGCATCCTTTTTGTTCATCCTAGATCAGGCGTCCTCAAACTATGGCCCGTGGGCCACATGAGGGTGTTTTTGCCTGTTTTTTTT
>VBSM01001265.1:49712656-49838564 GCA_008086735.1 Cheirogaleus medius
TCACCAAATTTGACCACTCTCTCCTCTGAGCCCCACTGCACTCCGTACATGTCTCCATCATAACAATTATCAAACTGTAATGAAAAAAAATCAATGAACCTGTGTACAATAGAAATACGTTATAGCATTATTAATAGATTTTATAAATATATAAAAACCAAAAATCCACAATGTTTGAAAAATAAGATAAAATCCCTATCATTGGCTCTAAAAAAGGAACTGACATTTACTGAATGTCTATCATGTGCCAAACACTGTGCTGGGCGCTTTGTCAATATTATCTTGTTTCCTTTTCACAACAACTTGACAAAATAAATACAATCACCTCATTTTTCATATGAGGAACTTGAATTCAGAGAACAGGGTTAGAAATTTAAGATTTTTGTTTGATACTATAGCTCCTTTTCCTGCTATTCAGACACCGTTATTTAAAGATGAAAATATTCAGAATGGGAGAGAATATGTGAAGGAAGAAGAAGGGACCTCTGATTAAGGGCCAGTGGAGTGAAAAGTAATCCTGTTCATGCAAAAGTTTACTGGCTCAGAACATAAGGTCTCTTTTCCATCCCCTTGACTGCCCCCTACACACCACTCTGTGTCTAAGTAGAAAGAACTCACTCTCCCCTGGAGGGGCCTGTCCTAGCTGCAGTTTTCTAGGACTGATGGCATAAGCAGATGCTTTAAATTAAGGTCTTTGCCAAAGGAGACTTTCAAAACTGTGATTGCTTCAGTGCATTTCTGTTTCTGTGTTTATGAATTTCCCTAGCACTTTTATTATAACACAATTTTTTATCTTTGCAAGTGGATTTCATAAAGATGGCTCAATAAATTTATTTACCAGTAATATAATATAACAGTAGATGAAAAATGCTGAGTTTTCATAGGATTGAGCAATACCTTGTAGTATAATGTGTAGTTTCTCTGGGAGTTTATACATTGTTCTCACTAGATTATAAGATCTTTGAAAGTAGAAATCACATTTAGCTTAGCTATGTATTCCAAACATCTAGGACAGTATCTTTAATGTAATAGCTGTCAACTGTTGAGTTAGTTGTTGAATAATTTAAAAATATATATCAGTCTGTCATCTGTGAAGGTTCTGGAAAGGCTGAAAAAATATATACTTTGAGATGAAGGATTTTTCCATCTTATCCATATGTACTCTGAGACTCAGTGAAATGAAATATTTTCTTCAGACCATGCGTTGTGAGGGATGAGACTCAGATTTCTTGACTCTGAATCATCTCATTTTGCAATTTAAGCATGTTGAAGGCTAGGGGTTGTCTTGATATGGCATACCTTGAGAAACCAGCATATTTCTGACAATGCAGTTTTCTGTTTTCAGAAATTGCAAGCTGCCATTTATGCTATGGTAATTTTAGACACATTAGCAAGTGAAAATTGAAAAGCTGGAAATAGCAAAGTTTTGTGCTTATATATTAAGATTTCTGGGTGTTGACCCACAGGACTACAGATGTTTTCTCTGCTAGTTTCTGTTACATAATAGCAGAGAAACTGCTCAGGAACCGGAATAGATTTCATTCTTGCAACTGTTAAGGTTCTGGTGGAGCTCACAGGAATTAATAAGCTTTAGAAAAGGCAATTAGCTTCTTTGATAATAAAATGCTGTCATGAAATGAAAGTGGGAAAAAATTGTGCCTAGGACAAATTCCACTCTTATGTTAGAGGTTTCCTGCACATCCGAAATCAGCAGTTGCCTGATGCCTGCTTGTTCTGCATTTTTAAGACCATAGACAATTATTTTTACCAGAGTATAGCATGAAGACAATTGGAAATATAGAAATTATTTTTAATATTAATATGTGCTGATGGATATTTTTATTTCAACAATCAAGTATTTTTATGGTCACCTTATATTTATTAAGTTACTTTTTTTCTTACTTAGAGAACTCCTACTATTTAATAGCAAAATATCAAATAACTCAAATAAAAATAGGCTAATAGAAATTTCTCCAAAGAAGGCATACAAATGGCCAATAGCTATATGAAAAGATGCTTAATGTTATAAATTATCAGAGAAAAACAAATCAAAACTACAGTTATATATCACCTCACACTTATTAAGATGACTATTATCAAAAACCCAAAAGATAACAAGTGTTGGCAAGGATGTGGAGAAGTTGGAACTTTAATTAGGAATATAAAATGGTGCAAGAGCTATGGAAAACATTATGGAGGTTCTTTAAAAAGTGAAAAATAAAACTGTCTTATGATCCAGCAATCCCACTTCTGGGTATATATCCAAAAGCATTGAAATCAGGATCTTGAAGAGATATCTGCACTCCCAGGTTCATTGCAACATTACTCATAAAGGCCAAGATATGGAATAAACCTAAGTGCCTATCAGTGGATGAATGAATAAAGAAAATGTGGTATGTGTATATATATATATGTATATATATATATATATATATATATATATATATATGTCTCTGGGTGTGTGTGTGTATGTATGTGTGTTTATATGCATACACACACACAATGGAATACCATTCACCCTTAAAAATAAGGAAATATTAGAATTTGCAACAACATGGATGAACCTGGAGGATATCATGCTAAGTGAAATACATTAGTCACAGAAGGACAAATAATGCATGATTCCACTTATATGAGATATGTGTAATAGTCAAACTCATAGAAGCAGAAAATGCAGTTGTTGCATGAGTATAAATTTTCAGTGATGATAGACGAATAAGTTCAAAAGACCTGTACATCATAGTGTAAAGTTAACAATACAATATTGTGCACACTTGCACGGACACCCATCTGTGTGTTCTGTCTTTCTGCTAGTTTGTAACTGGAAAATAATTCATTACTCTTTCATTTTATTCTTGTATCTGCAAAGTCATAATGCCCAGATGTCAAATTGTTCAGGAGACGTTGACCAGGGTGATATTGTCCTCCACACTACTGATGTACTACATGCACATCCAGCCAAAGGCTCTTTCCACAGTCATGAGGGGATGTATTTGTCAAACTCTTTGACAATCAAATTCAAAAGACACATTTATCAATTGTTTTTATGTCCAGAGTGACCATATGCCCTAGTTTCCCTGAGATATTCCCCTTTATGATTGTTCTCCTGAGCACTCTTAAAGCTTTTTAAAAGCACTCTTAAAATTTTTTAAGAGGGTAGATCTCATGTTAAATGTTCTTACCACACACACAAAAAAGGACACAAGGAAAGTTTGGAAAGTCTTGGATATGTCTATTACTTTGATTGTGGAAATGGTATGATGGGTGTTTGCATTACTCTAAACTCATCAAATTGTATACATTAAATATTTGCATTTTTGGCATATCAGTTATACCTCAATAAAGCTATTTAAGAAAGTAAAATAAATTTTCCTTCTAAAATAAACTTATTTCAGTATATAAGTGATTTTATTCAAAAACAACAAAGAAACTAATAGGGGTAGTACATGAATATGAAAAGTTATTTCTGATATATGAATGATTGACATTTAGGAAACACTATGTTTCAACATATTTGATCCAAATATTCTTTTATTTTAATATTTTCTTTGCAAAACAAAAGACTCCCTCAGTTACACTTCCTTAACATGTTGAGAATATCTTTCCTATAGAATATTTTGATAACTTTTTTTTGTCTGTCAAAGATGCTAATAACTTAAAAGTTCTAAGTATTATTTTTCTTCAAGATATAATATCTGGCACAGTAGGTGTTAATAAGGACAACTGATTATGCACTTATGAAGAGTTTGTTGTTGACAGTAAGTATAAAAACTTGAAAATGGATTCCAGAGATGCAATTGACAATATTTGGTAACCAGATGGCTGTGCCGGGTGACTAGAGGGAAACATCATAGATGGATTCTGGGTTTTCTAAATTAATATTTAATTAGATAATACTATATTAGAATAAATACATTTTATAATATACTCATAAACTGGTCTCATCTTTTTGAGATTCCACATTTGATATGTACATTCAAAATAAACCTATTTTAAGCTATCACTGACTGCTTTTATAACACTGTGTTATTCATTCTTAATGAAATCATCTTATTATATAACTCTAAGAAATATATTAAAGTTAGTTTTATTTTTAAAAATGTTATTCGCCACATTCTCACTCTTGTCTCATGGGCTTTTCTTTCATTTGCCCAAAGATAACTGTTACTTTAACAGTGAAATGAAATCTCTCAGCTTCCCTGGCACTCTGTGGTCAATAAACTTTGTCTAAAAATGTAGCTTTGCCAGCATTGATTTTGCTAGAAAATGAAATAAAACAAGTTCTCAGGATACACATTTTCTGTGCCCATTACCTTGTTGTTTGATTTCACACTGGTAAAACTTCTCATTTGTTCCTGTGGGTAATCTGCCAGCTTTCGCTCCACATAGTAATCTGCAATATAACCTGCCCTGGGGTAAGCTTAGTTCCCAGACCCTGAGCCGAGAAAAACATGAAAGGAGATTGGGGAGCTCCTTCCCCTTGACTGGTAAACAAGGGCCGAAATGGGTCTGCCGCCTCCACACCTGATATCCTGGGCATGTGTGCAGCCCCTGGGTATACCTGAGAACACTGAACCATAGCTGTACACTTGCATGGACACCCATCTGTGTGTTCTGTCTTTCTGCTAGTTTATAACTGGAAAATAATTCATTACCCTTTCATTTTATTCTCGTATCTGCAAAGTCATAATGCCCAGATGTCAAATTGTTCAGGAGACGTTGACCAGGGTGATATTGTCCTCCACACTACTGATGTACTACATACACATCCAGCCCAAAGCTCTCTCTATAGACATGAGGGGATATATTTGTCAAACTCTTTGATAATCAAATTCAAAAGACACATTTATCAATTGTTTTTATGTCCAGAGTGACCATATGGCCTAGTTTCCCTGAGATATTCCCCTTTATGATTGTTCTCTCAGAGTAACAACACTCCTGAGCACTCTTAAAGTTGTCCTGAATTAGACAATCAATTGTGGTCACCCTATTTATGTCCTTAGAAAAACTCATTTACTTCTCTTAGCCTTAATGAAAGGGATTGAACACTATGATTTCTAAAGACAATTCCAGTTTTCACATTCTACAAAAAATAAGGCCAACTTCAAGTACATAAGAGAATAATGGTGTTAAAAAGAAAACAAAAACAAAAACTTTTCTGAAATCAACCCTTTCCAAGTGTTAAATGAAATTTATTTTATTTTTGGATACACAGATTGACTTTTGCAGGATCTTTGTGTTTTATTAATGTGCAAATTGATCTTGTTCTTATCCAATCCTTTCACACGTGAAAAAAAAGATAAGTTCTGATGGTCTTAGAGGCTTATTTTCTCCTAATTTTAGTATGGCTTGGCAAGTGGCTAGATGCAGACGTCTGAGGCAGCTCAAAAACAAGACAAGCTGATACTAGCAGCTAAATTTTGGAGGCCCCTTTCTAAAAAGGCTATTTTCTCAACTAAGAAACATCTGTTATTACATAGTGGAGTTGATGTTCTGTGCCTTTTTTTCCAACTTTGCTACAAACATGGGGATAGTATCCTGCTTTGCAAGTATTTTCCACGGTGCCTCCGGCTGGCCCACTCAGGCACATTTCCCTGCTGGGTGTGGAGGGGTGGTGGGATTGCATAATTCGCTGATTCTCTGCTGTTAATCCCCTTGCATGGCAACAGTATAATACATCAGGACAAGATTAAAGTGCCCCTTTTATGTTATTAGTAGCCATTTCACCAGGGATAAAAAACTGTTTATCATCAATATACTAAGAATGAAGCAACTCAGTTTGACAAGGAGAGTGCTACAAAACACCTGGCCCCTGTCCTATATAGCCTTATCACATAGCCTCCAAGTCTGTCCTATCATCTAGAAAATAAATGCAGTGGATAGATCAGATTAAATTCTGGACTAGTAAAGTAGCTCAATAAATTGATTATGGAATCTAGGATTAATAAAAAGAAGGCCACTAGAAGAAGAAAAATAATTTGAATCACAGATACTGTGCCTATAGATGAATCTGCAATTTGAAGCTCACATTGTGAACAGATTTCCTGTCTCCAGTGAAGATGGTAAATTCTCATACGGTGCCACTTCTTATAACCAGATACAGATTTCACTGTTGATGGCTCCTTCCAACACTACAATGTCATTAGGGCACGCATCTAGGTTTCAGCCTTTTCATAGGCAGAGTTAAGAGTTGAATAGACCCTACACATCTGGCCTCCACAACTGTGTTTAAGTCAGGAACAGTGTCTTTCTCTGGGAGGCTCGGTGCCTTACATTCAATAGGTATTCAACAAACACTTAAATGTCAATGAAAATGACATTTAAGGTCATGTAACATGTATTAAACATATTTTATGTGCTATATTTTTTCACATTTTTCTTGCTTCACAAATAAGAAAATTGAACCCCAGAGAATTCATAATATTCATAAGCAGTGGAATAAGAATTACTGTTTTTTAACATCAAGTATCTGGCCTCCATATGGGTACGCTAGTACTGAACAGGTCAGCAACAGGACAGTCACGTGAGAGTTTTGTACAGAGCATCTTGTGGTCTTTTTCCCAAATCTTTGGTAAATAAAAAGTGAGGAAAGAAGCCTGTCATGATTTTGGTCAGAATCATCCTGGTCACAGGTTCATATCACGTCTCTAATCTTCATCTAGCTATATACTACAAGATACAGGATCCTTTTAAAAAGATTTTAAAAGACTAAATGAAATTTAGCTTAAAAATAACTTTTCAAATGTCATCACATTATGTTTGGGAACTTTATAAATGAGAGCAGTAGTTATGCAATCCCATGTTTAATTACCATGTTCGTGAACTTTTAAAATAAATATAACTATATTTACAAATGAGCTACCCCCAAACTACCCTAAGGTTTTGATTCATGGAGAATGCCTAGGGTTGGCTTTTTACCAAGAAGTATTTTCACTGGAACTCTTTGTGTTTTTGTCATAACAATAACAATATAGACCAGAATTTTCAGCTGGTGTTGCATGAATAGGATCCCCATGGTCTTGATTTTCTTAGCATGGCTGCTTTAAGCCTGTTGTTCTGGTATAATTATTAATAGCACTTTCAGAAATGAAAGTGATTACCCTATCCAAGTGTGCTTTTCCCAAGCCATGAAAGAAGCTTGGACACACATCACTCTAGAAGTTGATGCTTTCAAATACTTATTTTTTTCTAATTTAGAAAGCTATTTATGTGAACAAAGGTATTTGTTTTAGCATTGTTTGTAAGAATTAGTAAACGTCCAGTGCATAGTAGAATGATTAAGGTAAATATATTTAGCCACGCAATGTGAGATTGTGCTGTCACTGAAAGCAGTAAAGAGGAAAATTATATAACCCTCAGAAAAAATGTTACAGTGATAAATAGAGAGACATAAAATTTATGATTACAATAATTTTGAAAGATGCATATGAAAATCAATAAATGAACACAGGAGGTTTTATCTAGTGAAAACAGATGTTTTAAAATGTAGTTATTCAGAGAACATTTTTGAACCACCAGATTTTGAGTCTTGCTAACTCACTTGAAATCATAGGAATTTTTTTAAATGTTTCTGTATTTTATATTGTTATCATTTTATTATTATTTGTACTTTAACATAATTATAAAATCTCTTCTGATTATAACACATGGCATGATAGAATATAAAAAAGATTTATTGTATAATGCAAAGCTGGTACCCTAACAATTATATTTCAACATTTGTGCAATAAATGAATATTAATAAATGTTATAGACAATTCAATGGTCACAACCTTGGTAAAATGCTGTCTTCAGGTTCTTGAATTGCACTTGAAATGCTGTTTCCTAAATTTGCATTATAATAAAATATTTATGCACATCTGAGCCTTTATTTAAAACTGTCCCATCTATTGTTTGCAACAGCTGGGTAGCAAATATATTAAGAGGACAATTTTCAATTCCACCATCTGCCTCTGCAAATGTGAAGATCTCTGAGTTCACAGTTCTTAACTGGTCCATTTAAACATGAACAACTATTTCATAGTTAAGAAAGCAATGCACATACAGACTACTTTTCCTTCTCTTAATATCAAATGTTTAAATAACATGAAGTAGTCAATGAATCATGCCCTGATTCTTCCACCTCATCCAACACAGTCACTCTTCCCTTTCTGTTTACTGATCTTGACATTACCTACCTTCTCCAAAATCTTTCCATGGCGTTTTATTAACTACTGGATGGAATCATGGTATTTTGTCATTGCATCCAAGACTCTTCCTAATAAATCTCAATACCCATGTCCAACTAATCTACAAATACCCCGTACTCCAGACTGAATCTCTCTCTCTAAAATTAACTGCTCTTGCCTCTTTGGTCAGGCCTTTCTTACCCCCTGAGGCTTCCCTTCTCCTCATCTTTACATGTTCTAATCCCAAATGTCATTTAAAGTGCAGCTAAAATGCTGCCATGTTCATGAAGTATATTTAATACTTTCCATTGGAAGGGATTTCTCTATTTCCCAAATTTTTTCACAGAATTAAAATGAAATATTTCTTAGCAAAGAGCACTTTTTCCATTGTCATTTTGTATCTGACAAGCTCTTGGAGTGTAAGTCCTCTGTTTGCTTTCTGTAACCTTCATAGAAATAGAACTACTACCTAGTTCATTGGCATATGGTAAATAGTTTCAGGCCTACAAAAATCTAATAGTACAAAGAATCCTCATGAATCCTTCACTCAGATTCTCCAAATCTTAACATGTTACATAAACAAGTACAATTTTTCAAGACCAGGGAATTGACCTCAATTCCAAACTATTAATGATCCTTTTATCTGTTCATTTTTTTTAGTTTTTATTTTATTTTATTTATTTATTTTATTTCAGCATATTATGGGGGTACATATATTGCCTTTGCCCCACATGAGTCAGAGCTTCAAGCATGTCGATCCCCCAGATGGTGCACACCGCACCCATTAAATGTGTATATACCCATCTCCTCAACACCCTCCCATCTGCCCAACACCCAAAGAATGTTACTACTATATGTGCACATAAGTGTTGATCAGTTAATATCAATTTGATGGTGAGTACATTTGGTGCTTGTTTTTCCATTCTTGTGATACTTCACTTAGTAGAATGGGCTCCCCCTCTATCCAAGATAATACAAGAGGTACTAGATCACCATTGTTTTTGTGGCTGAGTAGAACTCCATGGTATACATATACCATATTTTATTAATCCACTCATGTATGGATGGGCACTTGGGTTGTTTCCACATCTTTACAATTGTGAATTGTGCTGCTATAAACATTCTAGTGCAGATGACTTTTTTATAGAATCTCTTTTTTTTCCTATGAGTAGATGCCCAGTAATGGGATTGCTAGATCAAATGGTAGTTCTACTTGTAGCTCTTTGAGGTATCTCCATATTACTTTCTACAGAGGTTGTACTAGTTTGCAGTCTCACCAGCAGTGTCTGAGTGTTCCTCTCTCTCCGCAACCATGCCAACATTTTTTGTGTTGGGACTTTTTGATAAAAGCCATTCTCACTTGGGATAAGTGATATCTCATTTTGGTTTTGATTTGTATTTCCCTGATGATTAGAGATGTTGAGCATTTTTTCATATGTTTGTTGGCCATTAGTCTATCTTTTGAAAAGTTTCTGTTCATGTCCTTTGCCCACTTTTTGATAGGGTTGATTGATTTTTCCTTGCTGATTTTCCTGAGTTCTATATAGATTGTAGTTATCAGCCCTTTATCAGATATGTAACATGAGAATACTTTCTCCCATTCTGAAGGTTGTCTGTTTGCTCTCGTGATAACTTCCTTGGCTGTGCAAAAGATTTTTAATTTGTTAAAATGTCTATACTACCCAAAGTGATCTACATATTCAGTGCAATTCCTATTAAAATACTAACATCATTTTTTGCATACCTATGAAAAGTAATTCTATGCTTTCAGTGGAACCAGAGAAGACCTCGTATAGCAAAAGCAATCTTAAGCAGATAATAAATTGGAAGGCATCAGTTTACCAGACTTCAAGCTATACTACAAGGCTAAAGTAACTAAAATAGCATGTTACTGGCACAAGAACAGAGACATAGACCAATGAAACAGAACAGAGAACTCAAATATAAAACCATCCTCATATAGCCATCTAATCTTTGACAAAGCAGTCAAAAACATACACTGGGAAAAAGAATCCTTATTCAGTAAATGGTACTGGGAAAATTGGATAGCCACATGTGAAGACTGAAACAGGATCCACACCATTCATCTCTCACAAAAATCAACTCATGGTGATTTAAACTTCAACTCACAGACTTAAACTTAAGACATGAAACTATAAAAATTCTAGAAGAAAATGTTGGAAAAACTCTTACAGACATTGGCCTAGGCAAAGAATTTATGAAGAAGACCCCTAAGGCAATCACAGCAACAACAAAGTAAATAAATGGAATCTTCTCACCTTTTCAAAACCTGTCAGTTGCCCACTAAAGACCTTTCTCTAGACAAGGATCCAATTCAGGATCATATACCGCAATTGGTTTTATATCATCTTATGTTTCCTTTAATTTAAGATAGATTTTTAGGATAGATTTTCAGTTGTTTTTTTTGTTTGTTTGTTTGTTTGTTTTTGATAACTGTCATTTTTGAAGAATATTAGTCAATTATTTTGAAGAATACTGGGCAATTATTTTATATGATATCATATAATTGGGTTTGTCTATGTTTACTCCTGATTATATTTAGATTGTACTTATGATAAGAATACCACAGAAGTGATTTTGAGCCCTCTCAGGCCATCATATTAAGAGGCTCATGATAATAATATGTCTCATTACTAGTGGTGTTCAAGTTGACCACTTTATTAAGAATAGTTTTTGTCAGTTTTTTCTGCTATAATGTTACACTGTTTTCCATTGTACACTGAAGAGAGATACTATCAGAATATGAAAATGTCCTATTTCTTATTACTTTTGAATGCTAATTTTAGCATCCACTGATGACTCTTGCCTGAAACTATTATTATTGTAGTATTTACCAAATGATTTTTTTTTCCTATTGTGTCACTCTTTCTACACTCACTAAAACAAATTTTACCTGTGGAATAGCTTTCTACCCTCTCATTTATTTATATTGAATTATTTATTTCTACCATTATTGACTCATGGATATCTATTCAATTAGTATTTTAATATTAATATTAAATATATCTTGAAGCAGTGCATATATTTTTAGAGAAAATATGTTTAAGATTCAACTGGGTACTTTTCTGAATATTCCACATGTTTCAACCCATTAATATTCACAGTAATCCTAAGAGGTAGGTAGTATGACCATACTCATTTTAAAAATGAAGAAATCGAGACACGGAGGACCTAGGTAACCTGCCCAAGTCACTCCACCAGTAAGTTACAGAGTTCAGATTAGAACCTCAGCAATCTGGCTCCCGAGTCCATACTCTTAACCAAAATAATACATTTCCTCTTATAAGCCTTTGTGAGAATCAGGAATAGTTTTTCTCTCTCTTGTCATTAATATATCTATAACCAAGATCAGTAAGAGTACAAAGCATGCTCAAAACTCAGCATCATGGGACAAGGAGGTGGCAAAGGAAGCTGGAATTAAGAAGAGTCTGTTCCTAAGACTAAAGGACTTGGAGGAAGACATTCTAGCTACAAAAGCAAGTCCTGGTGGGGATGGTATAGCAACCTGAGATATATCAGAGGTTATATCTGATATATAACCTCTCATATAGGTTTCATCATATCCCAAATAGGGTCTATTGGTAGTATCTTCCTGCCATGCTGTCTTAAGAATTCTCCTTGTAACTGATTGTGGTTGTATACCATGGGTGCAGAATAGAAGAATGGATACACCCGTGGCAATTAACTAGTCATATCTAGAGGCAGACCAAGAGTTGGGAAACTAGACAGCAACCACAGCCTAAGATGAGTTCAGTGGTAAGTAATTAAATGATTATGAAGAAAAGAATCAACATCAATGTGGTTAGTCAGGACTAGGTTAGATCACTGGTCTAGAATACCAGGAAGATAATCAGGTAGACTACAGAATAGAGAATTGATGCAGAAATTCAGTTTTGCAACTGGAGCACATGTATTCACCATCAAATTGGTATTAATTGATCAACACTTATGTGAATATATAGTAACATTCATCGGGTGTTGGGCAGGTGAGAGAAGGGTGTAGGGGATGGGTATATTCACACCTAATAAGTGCTGTGCGCACCGTCTGAGGGATGGACATGCTTAAAGCTCTGACTCAGGAAGGGCAAAGGCAAAATATGTAAACTAAACATTTGTACCCTCGTAATATGCTGAAATAAAAAAGAAAGAATAGAAAAACAAACACAAGTATTCACCATTAAATTGGAACTAATCAATCAACACTTATGTGCACATATGGAAATAATATTCATTGGAAATTTAGCAGATGGTGGGGGAGGGGGAGGGATAAATTCACACCTAACAGGTACAATGCACACTATCTGGGGGATGGGCACACTTAAATAACATTGGATTTTTTAAAAGTAAAAGCCCCAATTAACAACTTGTTTTCTTGTTGTTAGGCTCTTCTAGTGGACTGCAAAAAAGCAATGTTTAGGTAACTGACAACAGTGTTATAATAGTACTACAAGTATTAAACCTCCTTAATTTTGGGTAAAAAAACAAAACATAGTAGTAGAGAAAGAAATGTTGCAACTTGCAAACCACACAACCTAAAAGGCACCTGCTTCTAGCAGTTGTAGCAAAACAGTAACCTCACTGCCAGGGGTAGGCCTACAGTGATTACACTTCACACTAAACTTCATTTAGTGGGGTTGAGACTGCTGATATTCTTATTACCTCTGCCAGAAAATGCCTCAAGAATCTTAAGAACTGCAAATACTTGAGCCTATAGATGAGGCTTATTCATTCATTGATCCTTACATTCATGCATTCACTCCTTTTCACATGTATACAATGTATCATGCACATATGCAAGGGATAGACCATGATCAAGACATGATCTACGCCCTCAAATAATTTACGTTCTAATGATGTAGTTCTCCAATAATAAGTACAGAGTATACATAGAAAGGAACAGAGACTCAAACTTGCAGTAGCATGGGTGGGTGACAGGGTTAAAAGAAGGTTTCATGGAGGTACTAGATCCAGCTGTGAGGATAATGGAGGCAGAGAAATTGAGACAAGTACTAACAGGAACACATACCTGTTATAAATGCAAACACAATTAAAACAATATAAAGTGGCTCAGCAAACAAGATGACTTTCTCAGTAAAAGAACATCATCAAAACCACCCCCACTGCCATCTCTGATTAGCATATTCAGTTATGGTGAAGGGTAAGGAAGGTTAGGCTGTGCCACAGATTATTTATAGACTCTTAAATAGCTGCAAAAGCATGACATAGAATACCATTTGTGTAACCCCTTCCCTAATAATAGGGATTAGAGCTGCAGAAGATGTAGGCGGTCATGGAGTTCAGTATCTGATCATTTCTAATTCCAGAAAGGTGTAATGGTAATTATTTATATTTGCATAATACTTTGGAAAGCACCTTCACAATCATTATCTTGTTTGATCCTCACAACAATTTTCTCAAATAAGCGGGGATATTATTAAAATCCTTATTTCCCTAAAAAGGAAACTTAAAGAACTAGAGAAGTTAAGTTAATGACTAGAGAAAACAAAACTAGGAAGTAGAGCCAAATCCAGAATCCAGATTTCTAACTTCTCGTCAGTGTTCCCTCCAAGATACCAACTCCTCCAATTTGCCGGTTAATTAAGGGGCAGCTCATACTTTGCAATGGGGATTCTGATAGTCTCTGTAGTGACTCCCCATGGATCGCTTGTTCCTTTCTATGAAGAGGCTATGAGGAGAAGGAGTATTAATATTATATAGAGAAAGTCATTCAAAGTATGACTCCCCTGGAACACCTATCTCAGCTTCTCCTTGGGAGTTTGCAGAAAAGCCATTATTCTTCTCCTAACCACAGGCCTTCTAATTGAGAATCTGTGGGTGTGAAACATGCATTTTTAACAAGCCCATCTGGGAATTTTGATGCACACTGAAATTTCAGAACTGCTTCTACAGAGTTTTAGTGGGCTCTGCCCTCCCTCTAGTTAGAGCAGTTGAAGCAAAAGAAAAGGTGAGGAAGAAACTCTAGTCAGCTTCCTTGCATGCAGAAGCAACATCAGGGATTAGTATTGCAGAGGCTGTGGCCACCACTCCTCCCAGACTCTATCAGCACTTGAAAAGACACACATATTAACAGGGAGCTCCCTGTAAAAATATACCTTCAAGGGGCATCCCTAGGCTTTCCTTTCAAATAAATCATTTCTCATTTAACCCTATTTTATAGAAACTCCATATCCACCCCTGCACGGGCTGTGACATCAGAGCCAATGGTTTTAAGGCAAAAGGGTGCAGGACCATCTCACCTTTCCCATAGGAATTCAATAGGCAAGTGAATGTTAAAGCTCTGAAAATATCCACTCAAGCTGCCACCACTTGGCACAGAACTGGATGCACACTAGACCTCATGTTATGCTTAGGTTTTATTAGTACAAGAATTTGGTGGGCAGATGATATTTTCATAACCTGAATATGTTGGAATTTTATCCCCATCTCAGTTTCCAAACATCTGGTGCATCCACACTTTATTTTCCATGCCAAATAGTTTGCCTCTCCACTGCTGGATATGTTCAAGATGATTGGAAATGACAGAGCCTGGGTCTTTCCCAAAATGATCTGCAGTGGTGACCTCCTCTGAGAGGGCATTGTGTGTATTATTTTGTGGGTTACCACAGGCTTAGTGGGTTTGCAGGATTCCGTGCCAGTGAAAGAGAGATGATTATAAAACCTTAGGATAGGCCTTGGGCCATTTTACCAAGATCCAAATTATCTGTGAACCAAACAGCTTGTCTGGAAGAGATTTGAGGCAAATAAAATCACATTTCATTATATCAGAAACCTAACAACAATTTTCCACAATTAATCACTAACCAAAAATGGCAGATTGTAGCCCCAGAAGCAGCAGATACTTCTAATTAGTTCTAGATGATTGACCACACACACAGATTTGACTATACATGTTAGAAGGAATTGCAGTTAATTGCCAATGGCAATGAAGCTTATATTGACTATTTAAGCAAACATCAAAAGTAAAATTCAAAGCTGTTTCAAGAATATATTGAAGTGATATTGAAGGTTGCTGAACAAGGCCGCTGTTCACAGGTTTGTCAAATGAATATTAATATAAGAAGCATACTAGTAAAATCCCCTTCTATATCACAATTAAAGGCAGATTAAACATGCATCTCCTATTTCCTAAGGTCTGAATTTATAAATCTGGGGCCATAGTTAGATAAATAACTTTGCATCTTCTCCTGATGGAAAGCCAAATGAGAGCAATTTGATTTACATTAAATATTTTCAAGTGAATAATATTAATGAAAGGCCAGAGGGAAAAAAAAATTGCAGGACAAGAAAAAATGATACTGAGGCCTAATAGCAATACATTACAAACAGACAGAAAGACATTAACAGCCAGACATTCTGTGCAGCAAACCATTATTTATGACAAGGTCACCTTTGCTACAAGTAGATATTCAGCAATCATTGAGTTACAGGCTGGTAGGGACTTTAGAAATCACAAAATCCATCCCCTTTGTCTTGCAGCATTTGCAACTCAAGTCCAGCAGTAAGGAATTAAAGAAAAGGGAAGGAACTAACAATTGTTAAGCACCTATGGTATAAAAGTACACATTTCTATGCTTTTCACACATCCCACTCATTTAATCCATATATGACCCTTGAACAGCAGGTGTCAATGGTCCCAGGTCATACACAAGGAAACTAAGGCTTCAACAGAAGAAATGTTAGAGCTTGTCCTACTGCACCACGCTACCTTTCTGGGACGGAAACATAGCTAGCTTATTTGGTGAGCCAGCACTGCTCTGGGACTGGACTTCAGTCTCAGTTGTTTATCTTTGACCCAGAAATGAACCCATAACAATTCTATCAGAAGCACTTTCTAGAAGCTCAAAAATAATATCTGGGAAATATTTAAAAAGTGAAAACATTTGGCAAACATTGAGTTTAAGGGTAACATAAATCCTATATACTCCAGAATATGTATCTGTATACTTGTGTAAAAATAAGAGAGTCTATTATAGTATCTTGATTAATAATTATGACTAACATTGATTTAAGTTCAATTGTGTGCCTACCTCTATACTAGACAGTTTAATTTTGTTAATACCTGATAGTATAATTATTGTATCTTACAGATTAAAAAGTTAACATACCTTAGAATGGTTAAGTGGCTCCCACAAGGCTGCATAGTCAAGAAGTGGCAAAGAGAGGTTTTAAGCCCAGATTTCCAGGCACCAAGGGCCCCTGCTTTTGCTTCTCTGCCACTCAGCTATTCCGATATTCCTTAACTCTCTACTGAACTTCCTCAGCATCCTCAGTCTAAACAGGTCGTGTAGACCTTGGCCTTGTAGCATATCTTCTAACTTCTGTCTTGTATCTTCTTCATATCTTCTAACTTCTGTGGTTCTTCTCTGTGCCAATCATAGGTTTCCACAAAGATAGAAAACTTAAGTACCTCTCTATGCCCTTCCAACATCTAGTATGGTACCTTACATATTTCTGACAGAGCAAATGCCAATAGTGATATCTGTGACAAGGGGCTACTATTGGTAGACTCTGGAGATAGGATCCCCAGCAGCTAATCCCTAACTCAGTTTTTTTTATTCAATCACTTTATACCTATGGTGAAAAACTGCTGAGCCATTCATTAAGTAGGCATTCCTAAAAGGTCCCATTTACCACCTGAGTGACCTTGGCCACATTAATTATCTCTGTGTCTCTGTTCCCTTATCTATAAAGTGAATATAAGATCACATATCTAAAATACTTAAGTGAAAATTAGAACAAATAATGCTTTGTTGAGTACCTGGCATATAGTAAGCATGGTGTCTCTTGGTTATAGCCTTTGCCAATAATCTTCGTATAATCCTTGGACTGATAATGCTTCAATTCCCTCTGTTCCTCCCTTGATCTATTTAAAATGGCCCAAAAAATACCTTAACTCAGGTGTCAACTCTTTAGGGGTAGCCATACTCATTATTCTCACTCCCACAACCATGGTTGGGCTGCTCACATCTCCTTTTTTGCTGCATCTGAAGTATCTATAGACGTCCACAACTTCCATGACATTATAGAACACTGTAAGGTACCTTTCTTCTTTTTAATTTGCCTTTTTTCCTACTACCGGGCAATAATCCACCTGACAACAGGGATGGTGTCTAAGGTATCTTCGTTCAGTGTGCTTCTAGCACAGTAAGTGTCAAATTGTTACTGAATTAATCTCCACATATCATATACACACAGACTCTCCCTGTATTAGAGACTACAGTAGATAATTTCTTTCTTTGAGTCAGAAATAGGATTCAATTTGGATTTCTTGAATTTTAAGACAAAAAAAAATTTAAACCAACATCTTTTTTTCAATATATGAGATGATTGATTTTCATGTACATTCATCATATACCAATCAGTTTTTAAATGAAAATAAATCATCACTGTTTCTGACTTCTTGTTATAGCCAAAGACAGACACTGTTAATATGATGGAGTAACTATTTTCTATATATTCACACATGAAAGCTAGTTGTAACCAGAAAAAAGAAATAGCATATAAGAATTAGAAAATGAAGGAATTATGGCTGCTGTTCCCAATATGAAAATCTAAAAATTTTAATGAAGTCAAGAAACCTAGCCAAAAATCCCTCAAAATCTATAAATCATACACTTTATGTCTCATATATTTTCCAAAATTTTCAGGTACAAAAAATAACGAATTTAAGCAGAATTTTTTGAAATTTTATATATTATTTTTATTTTAAAATTAATCTGATTCATAAAGAAGTGTGCTATGAGCATAACATTGCCATTCCATAAGTGAGTCACCCCACTCTCTGATTATTTTACTGAGAAAATCCCGTTCCTACTCACCTCTCTTTCTCATTAAAAACATAGACTGCCAACCTGTTTTCCCATCTTCTGCTAGTGAGGAGCTAAGGCCTCAAAACTATTTAAAACTATTCTGAAGGGCATAGATACATGTTATAGTACAGTTTAAAAATGTTTTCCACAAAGCCCTAATAATTTCTTCACATACATGGGGCTTTCACTGCATCAACGTGAACATAGCACACAGCAAGCTGGGTAACATTTCTTCGACTTGAACTTCAGACAAAAACATTAAAGAATATGATTGAAGCTGACCTAAGAAATGCAGTAGATGTAGAATCAAGATAAGTATTTGAATTTAGATGAACACTAATGGTCTTATCTAAACATAATCAGTAAAAGAGCCTACATTATAATTTAGGTTTACTATATCCCAGATCTTTTTATCTTCCATATATATATGTGCTGTCATCTTCAGTCAGCAAGAGTTCACTAGGCAAGTTATTCACATGGTGTTTGTGGGTATCCAAATGAAATAAGAGATAAGACCTTGGCATGACAAAGTCTTATAAAATATGTTAAGTATAATAAATATATCTCATATAGTACTATATGATTTTGTCTTTTAGAGTTTCTATAAAATGTAAATGATTTAAAAAATGAAAAATTATATATTGACTTTGTTATGTATAACATATATAGCATGTATACATTGTATATTATATGTTATAAAACTATAAATTATATATATTATAAAATCAACAAACTTGATGATAGGGCAATGGAAATTATTGAGTCTGAAGAACACAAAGAAAAAAGGTTGGAGAAGAGTGAACAGAGCCCAAGGGACCTATAAAACAAGATCAAGTTGAACAACATATGTATCATGGCAGTCCCAGAGTCAGAAGAATAAGAGAAAGAGAGAAGAGGATATTTGAAGAAATAATGGTTAAAAACTTCACAAATTTGATGGAAGATCTTCCAGAATCTTGGAGAGATAAATAAAAATTTCAATAAAGGTAAAAACATGGGAAATTACAAAAGCTAGTATTATTATAACAATGGTATGTGATTCTAATTTTTGTTTTCTATATGATTTAATGACATAATAATACACATTAAAAACAATTATTAGTTTAAAGTCAGTATTGTTTATAACATTGGTTGGTAAATCCACATTTTATTTTCATCACAATTTAGAGACTAATGTGTTTAAAAGTATCTGGGCATAAAAGGTATAAAAATGTAATTTTGTGACATCAGTAACCCAAAGGGAATGTAAATGAAATTGTCTCTCTAATCAAAGGACAGAGATTGGCAGAATGGACCCAATTAGATGATCTAACTATATCTTGTCCATAGAGAGTGACTAGAAATCCAAAGGCACAGGTAGATTGAAAATGAAAGAATGAAAAAGATATTCCATGCAAATACTAACCAAAAAAGATCAAGGGTGTTTATGCTAATATCGGATAAAATAGACTTTAAAACTAAAAGGATTACAAGAGACAAGAAGTACATTATAGATTAATAAAGGGTTCAGTACAACATGAAGATATAACAGTTATAAACATCTACATATCTAATGACAGACCATCAAAATATATGAAGCAAAAACTGACAGAAGTAAAGAGAGAAACAGATAGTTTTACAATAATAGTTTCCATCTTCAATATCTCACTCATAATGGATAGAACAACCAGACAGATGATAAGTAAGGAAACAAGGGACTTAACACAATAAACCAACTAGATCTAACAGACATATACATGACACTATACCAAACAACACAGCATATACATTCTTCTCCAGTGCATATGGGCATATTTTCAGAACAAACCATCTGTATTACCACAAATTAAATCTGAGTAGATTTTAAAATATATCATACAGAATATTTTATCTGACCACAACAAGATGAAGCTAGAATTCAATAACAGAAGTAAAACTGGAAAAGTAAAAAAAATTGTAGAAATTAAACAACACATGGATCAAAGGAGAAATCACAAAGGAAAATAGAAAACACTTAAATAAGAATGAAAAAGAAAACACAATATACCAAAATTAATGGAACACAACAGAAGCAGTGCTAAAGGAGAAATTTATAGCTATATACACCAATAACAGTCACTGAGAACCAAATCAAAAACGCAATACCCTTCACAATAGCAACAAAGAAAATAAAGTACCTAGGAATATATTTAACTAAGGTAGTAAAAGACCTCCACAGGGAGAACTATGAAACACTGAGGAAGGAAATAGCAGAGGAAGTAAACAGGTGGAAAACCATACCATGCTCATTGGTCAGCAGAATCAACATTGTTAAAATGTGTATGCTACCCAAAGTGATCTACAGATTCAATACAATCTCTATTAAAGTACCAACATCATTTTTCACAGATACAGAAAAATAATTTTATGCTTTGTATGGAACCAGAGAAGACCCAGTATAGCAAAAGTAATTCTAGGCAATAAAAACAAAATGGGAGGTATCAATTTACCAGACTTCAAACTATACTACAAGGCTATAGTAATTAAAACAGCTTTGTACTATCATAGGAACAGAGACATTGACCAGTGGAACATAACTGAGAACCCAGATATAAAACCATCCTCATATAGCCATCTAATCTTTGACAAATTAGATAAAAACATACACTGGGGAAAAGAATCCTTATTCAATAATCTTGCTGGGAAAACTGGATAACCACATGTAGAAGACTGAAACAGGATCTACACCTTTCACCTCTCACAAAAATAAACTCATGCTGGGTAACAGACCTAAACCTAAGGTGTGAAATTATTAGAATTCTAGAGGAAAACATTGGAAATACTCTTCCAGACATTGGCCTACGCAAAGAATTTATGAAGAAGACCCCAAAGGCAATCACAGCAACAGCAAAAATAAATAAATGGGACCTGATCAAATTAAAAAGCTTCTGCACAACCAAAGAAACTGTCATGAGAGCAAACGGACAACCTACAGAATGGGAGAAAATTTTTGCATGCTACACATCTGATAAAGGGCTGATAACTAGAATCTATTTAGAACTCAGGAAAATCAGCAAGGAAAAATCAAACAACCCTATCAAAAAGTGGGCAAACAAAATGAACAGAAACTTTTCAAAAGAAGACATTAAAATGGCCAACAAACATTTGAAAAAATGCTCAACATCTCTAATCATCAGGGAAATGAAAATCAAAACCACAATGAGATATCACTTATCTCCAGTGAGAATGACCTTTATCAAAAAGTCTCAAAACAATAAATGTTGGCATGGATACAGAGAGATAGGAACACTCATACACTGCTGGTGGGACTGCAAACTAGTGCAAGCTCTGTGGAAAGCAATATGGAGATACCTTAAAGAGCTCAAGTAGATCTACCATTTGATCCAGCAATCTCATTACTGGGCATCTACCCAAAAGAACAAAAGCCACTCTATAAAAAAGACATCTGCACTCGAATGTTTATAGCAGCACAATTTACAATTTCAAAGATGTGGAAACAACCCAAGAGCCCATCAATACATGAGTGGATTAATAAAATGTGGTATAGGTATACCATGGAGCACTATTCAGTTATAAACAACAATGGTGATATAGCACCTCTTTTATTTTCCTGGATAGAGCTAGAAACCATTCTACTAAGTGAAGTATCCCAAGAATGGAAAAATAAGCACCACGTATACTCACCAGCAAATTGGTTTCACTGATCAACACCTAAATGAACATAAAGGAATAACATTTTTTGGGCATCGGGCAAATGTGTGGGGGAGGAGAGGATGGGTATATACATACATAATGAGTGTGACATGCACCATCTTGGGGATGGACACGCTAGAAGATCTGACTCGGGGTGGGGGTGAGGGAAGGGCCACATACATAACCTTAAACATTTGTACCCCCATGATATGCTGAAATAAAAATAAATAAATAAAATAAAATATAGTAATTAGCTCAAGACATGTTTATTCAATAAACATCAAGGTTGCATCCAAAAAAAAAAGAAAAAGGTTTCAAATCAACAACCTAATGTTAAAACTTAAAGTACTAGAAAAAAAAGAACAAACTAAACCCAAAGGTAGAAGAAGGAAGGAAATAATAGATTAAAACATAGATAAACTAAACAGAGACTAGAGGAAACAATAGAGAAAAAAAATCAATGAAATAAAAATTTGGTTCTGTGAAAAAATCAAAAATATTGACAAACTTTTAGATAGATTCACAAAAAAAGAAAGAAGACTCAATTACTAAAATCATAAATAAAAGTGGAGACATGACTTATACTTCTACAGAAATAAAAAGGATTATAAGAGAGTACTCTATTATGACTAATTGTGTACCAACAAATTGGACAACCTAGATGAAGTGGAAAAATTCTTAGAAACACAAAACCTACCAAGGCTAAATCATGTAGAAATAGAAAAATCAGGTTAGACCTATAACTAGTAAGGAGATTGAATCAGTAACTTAAAAAATCTTCCATCAAAGAATAGCCCTGAGTGTGATGGCTTTGTGGGTGTATTCTACCAAATATTTAAGGAACTAACATCAATTCTTCTCAAACTTTTCCAAAAAAAATTGAAGAGGAAGGAACACTTCCAACTCCTTCTATGAGGCCAGCATTACCCTGATATCAAGGCCAAAGATACTACAATAATATAAAACTATTTGTGGATTTTGCCCACTTTTTAAAGGGGTTGTTTGATTTTTTCTTGCTGGTTTGCTTGAGTTCTTTGTTGATTCCGGTTATCAGCCCTTTATCAGATGTATAGCTTGCAAATATTTTCTCTAATTCTGTAGGTTTTCTATTTGCTCTGTTGATTATGTCCTTGGCTCTTCAGAAGCTTATTAATTTGATCAGATCCCATTTATTTATTACTGTTCTTGCTGTGATTACTTTTGGAGTCTTCTTCATAAATTATTTGCCTAGGCTGATGTCTATTTGAGTTTTTACAACATTTTCTTCTAGAATTCTAATAGTTCTATAAGTCTGTTATCCATCATTAATTAATTTTAGTGAGAGATGCAGATCCTGTTCCTGCCTTCTATGCATGGCTATCCAATTTTTGCATTTATTGGATAGGGATTATTTTCCCTAGTGTATGTTTTTGTCTGCTTTGTCAAAGATCAGATGGCAATATGAGGATGAATTCATATCTGTGTTCTCTGTTCTGATCTCTAGATCTGTGTTTCTGTTTTTGTGCCAGTCCCATGCTGTTTTGGTTACTATAGGCTTGTAGTATAGCTTGAAGTCTGGCAAAGTGATGCCTCTCAATTTTCAAAAGAAGACAGACTAATGGCCAACAAACACATGAAAAAGTTGTTAATGTCTCTAATCATCGAGGAAATGCAAATCAAAACCACAGTGAAATATTACCTAACTTCAGTGAGAATGGCTTTTATCAAAAAGTCCCAAAACAATAGATGCTGGCTATGGGTAAATTCACACCTAATTGGTACAATGCACACTAACTGGATGAAAGGCATACTTAAATGTGATTCAAACTGTACAAAAGTAAATTATGTAACCAAAACATGTGTACCCCTATAAAATTCTGAAATTAAAAAAATATATAAAACAACAGACCAATATCTCTTATGAGCATCGATGCAAAAATCCTCTACAAAATATAATATTAGCAAATCAAATTCAGTAGCGTATTAAAAGGCTTATATGCTTATAATTAGGATTTACTGCCAAGTAGGACTTATTGCTGGAATGCAAAGATGTTTCAGCATATGTAAAATGATAAATGTAATACACCACATTAACAAAATGAAGGGAAAAATACATGATTATTTCAATTGATGCAGAAGAAATTTGACAAAATTTGATACCTTTTTATGATAAAAACACTCAACCAACTAGAAATAGAAGGAAACCACCTCAATATAATAAAGTCCCTATGTGAAAAATCCATAGGGAACATCATACTCGTGGTGAAAGACTGAAAGCTTTTCTTCTAAAATTAGGAGCAAGGCAAAGATGCTCACTTTCACCACTTCTACTCAACATAATACTGAAAGTTCTAGTTAGAGCAATTAGAAAAAAAAGACATCTAAAATGGAAGGGAGGAAATTAAATTATCTCTGTTGACAAGTGATGTGATCTTATATGTAGAAAACCCTAAAGATTCCACAGGAAAAAACCTGTTAGAACTAATTCAGCAAAGTGGTGGGATACATCAGTTGCATTTTTATGTACTAACAATGAGAAATCTGAAAAGGAAGTTACAAAAACAACTCATTTACAATAGCATAAAGAAGAAGAAAATACTTGGGAATAAACTTAACCAAAGAAGTGAAAGTCTTGAACATGAAAAACTACAAACATTGCTGAAAGAAATTAAAGAAGACAAAATAAATGGAAACACATCTCATGGTCATAGATTGGAAGAGTTAATATTGTTTAGATGTCAATACTACTTAAAACAATCTACAGAATCAGTGTAATCTCTATCAAAATCCAAATCATATTTTATTTTTTTTGCAGAAATAGAAAAACCCATCCTAAAATTCATGTGGCATCTCATCTGAAAGGAGCCCTAATAACCAAAACAATTTTAAAAAGATGAACAAAGTGGAAGAACTCACATTTTCTTATTTAAAACTTATTGCAAAGCTACAGAAATCAAAACAGTGTGGTACAAGCATATAGACAGACATATAGACTAATAGAATAGAACAGAAAGCACAGACACAAACCTTCATATATTTAGTCAAATAATTTTTGACAAGGATGCCATCCCATTCAATGGGGAACATGACAATCTTTTCAACAGATGGTGCTGGGAAAACTGGATATCCACAAGCAAAATAATAAGATTAGACACTTACTTAACATCATATACAAAAATTGACTATAAATGGATTAAAGACCTAAACATCAATTTTAAACTATAAAACTAGTAAACAAAAACTTAGAGTAAAAGCTTCATAACATTGGATTTGGAAATGATTTCTTGGATATGACACCAAAGGCACAGGCCATAAAAGAAAGAAAATGAACAAATTAGACTTCATAAAAAATTTAAAAATGTGACTCCAAAGACACTATCAGCAGAGTAAAAAAGCAACCTACAGAATGGGAGAAAATATTTGCAAATCATTTATATGATAAGGGATTGATATTCAAAGCATGTAGAGAACTCCTCAAACTTAACAACAAAACTAACCTGGTTCAAAAAAGGGTTTGAATAGAAATTTCTCCAACGAAGATATATTAATGGCCAATAAGCACATGAAAAGATGCTCAGCATCATTAATTATCAGGGACATGCAAATCAAAACTACTGGATACTGCTCCACACCCAGTATATATATATATATATACATATATATATATATATATATAAACAAAAACAAAACAGAAAATACAAAGTTTTGGTGAGGATGTGGAGAGAAATTGGAACCTTTGTGAACTGTTGGTGGGAATGTATAATGGTATAGCTGCTGTGGGAAATAATATGACAGTTCCTCAAAAACTGAAAAATATAATTTCCATGTGATTCAGCAATTCCAAAGAATTGAGAGTAAGGTCTCAAAGAGATATTTTGTATACTCATGTTTATAGCAGTATTATTCACAATAGCTAAAATGTGGAAGCAACTCAAGTACCCATTGGTGGATGAATGGATGAGAAAATGTGATATATACATACAATGGAATATTATTCAGCCTTAAAAAGGAAGGAAATTCTTTCATATGATACAACATAGGTGAATTTGAAGAGATTATTTTAAGTGAAGTAAGTCAGTCATAAAATGACAAATACTGTATGATTCCACGTCTGTGAGGTACTTAGAGTAGTCAAAATTATAGAGACAGAAAGTAGAATGATAGTTGCCAGGAATGGGAGGAGGAGAGAATGGGAAGTTATTGTTTAACATGTATAGACTTTCAGTTTTACAAAATAAAAAAATTATGGAGATGGATGGTGGTGATGTTGGTCGAACATTATGAATTTAATAGCGGTGAACTATACACTTAAAGGTGGTTAAAATGGTAATTTTTTGTTATATGTATTTACTACAATATAAAAATTGCAAAATACGTAATTTTAAATATTAAAAAGTAGCCACACCCTAAAGTAATCACACAGGTCTTCATAAGAAGACAAGAGAGTGAATGGGGAGTAGGAGATATAATGACTGAAGAAAGAAGCTGGGGATATAGGTTGACAATTCTGATACTGTCATGTAAATCTTCCTTAATCAAACAATGAAGACAATTATTAATAACAGGAGATCGTGGAAGCCAAGGTTTTCACTTTTTGAATGGTAATTTATAGATAACAAGGTGAGGAGGCAAGAATGATCCATGTGGTAATTGTTTAAAGTTGGAGACATCAGTAAGAACTCATGTCCAACTTAATTTAGATACAAGCGGCTACATATAGAGATAATTATGGATGTGGGTATATACATGGGTTAGTATACACATATACATTATTTTTTGCTTTGTATGCTGAAAGGGTCTAAAGAAAGGTAGTACTGTGGTACAGGAAGTAATAATGAGCATACCTACTACCCAGATCAGATCTTGATTTCTATTAGCATTCTCCCGTAAAAGGAACCAGGGCTGCTTCAAGACATGGCTGATTCTAGGTGCCAAAAATATACAAAATAAGGCTAGAGCATCTTATTGTGCCATTAAGCACAAAAGCCCTCACGAAACAACAAAAACAACAAAGCACGTTAGAAGGTATGTCAAAAGGGCACAAGAGCTAACTGAAAGATCTCCCAGCAGACAAAGATGGACAATTTGAGCAACAAAATGATGTGTTATTAAATTTTAATTCAAAGTATATAATAGGTATCCCCAATTCCTTACTGATATGAATAATCAAATGAATTAATAAATGGGGGAGAATATATAAATTAACCATATATAAGAATTCCAAATAAATTATGTAGACACATGATCCTAAAGGAGAGAGAGCAAAACTCTCCCCTCTTAAGTATGTGGAGAGTGACTTCCTTCCAAAGAGTAAAGTGCGGAAGGGGAGATGAGAGGGTAACTTTACAGTGGAGAAACCTGGCACACACTGCTTCAGCCAGGTGATCAAGGTTAACCCTAACAGTCATAAATCATGTTGATAGTATACACCCATGATATGATGTGATTAAAATGGCACTTCACCTCTGTGATCTACCTAAAACTCATAAAATTTAACCATGAGAAAAACATCAGACAAATCTCAATTTGGGAACATTTGAAAAAATACCTAACCTGCACTCACTCTTCAAAAACAAGGAAAGTATGAGAAACTATCATAGCCAAGAGAAGCCTAAGGAGTCATGATGACTAAATGTAATGTGGTATACTGAATGGGAATCCCAGAACAGAAAAAGAACATGAGGTAAAAACTAAGAAAATCTTAAGAACCTATTGACTTCACTTAATAAATAATTATGTATTAATATTCATTAAGTTTAACAAATGTACTATACCAATATAAGATGTTAATAATTGGGTAAGCTCCGTGGGGTGGGGAGGAGGGGTAAAATGGGAAATCTTAGTTCTATATGCTCAATTTTTCAATGAATCTTGAAGTGTTGTACAAGATAAAGTCTATTCATTAAAAATCAGTTCAAAAATGTTGTTTATAATTACTTGATGATATAACCCAATAGTTTCTGTTTTAACCTTGTGGAAAGAAGAAATCGTGTTGGTTTGATTACATATTTGTTTTATTACTATGTGATTGATGAAACATGTCACTAAAACTGAACAAAATTTTATCACATGAAAGAAGTAGCAGGAATGCGCTTCCAGGAAAGAACATATGCTTGACAGGAATTGATATGGGTTACAATTTGGGGGCATCTAGTTATTTAAATCTTTTATGACACATATATTAGTAGAATATGTCAGAATTTTAATTTAAATATAATTATGTGATAATGTATTCAGTTCAAAAAAGAATAACACAGGAACATTTGTCACTTAGCCTCAGCAGGGATTCCTGGACAGATATGACCATATTGCCACTCAGCAGTAGCCAAGCAATTTAAATGACTTTTTCTCATTTTTAACTCAGTTAAATCAGTAATATATCCCTCACTACATGGTAAATCCATGTGTTCATGGAAAATAACCTTCAATAAAACCAGAAAAACAAATGCCTTAATATGTAGTTAATACCATAGAAAGTTAGACAAAAAAAAAAAACAACAAAAAAACATTTTTAGAGATTATCTAGCCCCCGGCTGTCAGTATGGCAGCCACTAACCACTTGAATGTGGCTACTGTGAAATTATTATGTACTGTTCGTGTAGAATAGACTTGTAGTTTTGAACAATTAGTATCAAAAAAAGAGAAAGCAAAATGGCTCAATAATTTTAATATTGGTTACATGTCGAAATGGTAATATTTTAGATACATTAGATAAAATAAAATATTACAAATTTTACCTGCTTCTTTTGACTTTTATAATGTTATTAGGAAACAAAATTATACATGTGGCTCACATTCTATTTCTTTCACATTCTATTTCTATTAGACCACATTGGTCTACTCTGATTTGCTTTTTTTTTCCCTATTTTTTCCTATTTTTAAAATTTCAGTGTAGTATGGGGGTACAAATGTTTAGGTTACATATATTGCCTTCCCCCCACCATCGAGTCAGAGCTTCAAGCGTGTCCATCCCCCAGATGGTGTGCAAAGAAGAAACTAGGTCCAGAGAACTTATATATGATCAATGCAAGGTCCTGTTCTTAGTCGATCTAGATACTTAAAACAACAACAACAACAAAAAAAACCGTTTCTCTATTGAACCAAGGAGAGGAATTGTTTCAAGTCACTAAGGATATTTTCACCCAGGCTTCATGAAGTTCAAATATATAACAGTTCCATTGTTCTGTTCTGAAGGAATATGAATATCTTGGCCACCTGTCCTTTTGTGTTAAATGAGCTAACATTTATTCCATGCTTACTGCATCCAGACCAGTGCTATACTTTGTATAATAAATAGCTTACCTAATGTATTGAGTTTAATTCTCTCAAAACTCTTTTATAATGAAGAATCTGATGCTTAGAGAGGAATGTGGTTACTTTGCTTAAGTAACCACATCAGTCAGAAAGTGGTAGACATGGGATTCAAGTGAGATGTTGGATATAAAGCTTGTGTTCTATCTACTGTTCTCAACTGCTTCCTGAATACATGAAGTGTTTGTCTAAGCTGCTGGAGTTGTAAATAGGAACCCTGTAAGAATTATTTAGCCTTTCAGAGCTATTTGTGTTTAGCAGACAGTGGAGATCCCTTCAATTCTTCATGTGGCAGAACCTCGCAATGGTAGTATTTGCTCTAAAGAAAACAAGCATCTACCATATTATTTTCTCTAGTGCCTGAAATGCATCAAGCTCTGCTAGATATAAGGGATCACCCTGCAACAGAGGCTAAGGAGAAAGAAGAACATGGTTTTGAGTATGAATAAATGTTTAGTTTTCCTGCTATTTAGCAAACCTCCAATTATCTGAAGATTTCAATAACAGGAGTTTGCTCCATGCTCTTTCAGGAGCAAAAGGAAATGACATCAAAGTTTTCTCATTTCAGAATTAAAGAAATTAATATACTCACCCACCCTCATACCCACCCACACACAGAGTTCTGGAAGAGATTCATCACCCTTGAAACTGCTGCTAAGTTCTACATTGCAGCTAAAAAATTTTTCCTTATTTGGGTTCTTAGTCACCAAAAAGCAAACACTACAAATCATCTGATTCAAATGAACCTTTTTCACCTAGCCCATTAACACCGTTGCAAAGATCCATTAATTCCAACTCCATGATATCCCTTGCATCCTCTCCTTGTTGTTCTTTGTTATGGCAACTGCCCTAGTCATGGGTCCCATCCCCTCTTCCTGGACTAGTGCTATATCTCCTTCTTGCTCACCACATTCCAGCCTTTCTGGTTGTCTTTCATTAATAACTTCAGAAATGAGAGCTATGTCCTGTGCCTGGAATGTTTTCCCCATGCCTGCTTTTTCTAGCTATGTCTAACTCATTCTCCAGATCTCAAGTCTTCTGTAGAACCCTTTTTCCTGACCTCCCCAGATGAGGATTAGGTCATCTTTGAAAATTTCCAAAATACTTAAGAAACCAGCAAGTGTTTGTTCACTTATTTTAAACTCTCATTACAGATGGTTGAGAGCATGGATTTGTAGTCGTGGTTTTAGACTCCTCTTCTTAGCCTCTCTATGAGGTTGACCAAGCTGCTTTTCAGTGTTATGATATTGAGAAATTACCTTAACTTCTCAGTGAGTCAGTTTCTTCATCTGAACCTCATAGAGTTTTTAGAGATGAGAGTTAATTCAGGTAATATATATCTAGGGTACAACATAATGTCCATAAAAGTTGATAAATATTAATTTGCATTTTAGCTATATCTGTGTATTTAGTAAACAGAAAAAGAGTTCAATATATTAATAATTTCTCAGAAGCAAATTCTCATTACTGAGGGGAACAGCTCTCAAGTGTGACACAAATTTGCATCCTCCTTTGATCTACTCACACATTTTATTACTGTAGTCATTAAAATATGACTTTTCCTCACGAGGAAATCTTAAAACTTATTGCAAATAACCTCAGCCTGATCCTAGTCATTCTGAGTAGCTGTATATATGGCGTTCAGAGATGGAAAAACAAACAAATAAGACAATAGAGAAACAACCAAGTTACTGCGATATATATGTATTTTTGGTGGATTCTTTTGTGTAGAGTCTTATTTTGAAGAGCATTTGGGAGTAGAGGTGGTTAAGAAAGGAAGAATGAAGGGGAAGAGGAAATTCAACATCTTTAAGATACATCTATCTGATTATCAGCACTGGTCATGTCTGACTCTAAAAGGTACTAGAATATGCTCTGAGCATCAGCGGGAGAGAACTGGAAACACTTCACAAAGGAAGATGGCCTCACAAGATACATGCAAGAACTCTTATGATATAGGTACATGTCTTTCATTTGTTCACAGATATATGCAGAACCTAAACTAATCTATTTAGACTTCTGTGTCCATATTCTGCCTCGATGAGCAGTTAAGGAATGTAAAGGCATGGTGCAGCCCTCTGCTCAGAATTTCCAAGCAGGCTGTATTTTCCTGGCTGTGTTTCCAGCCATCATAACTATATTCTATTCTCACAGATGGTTCTCTGGTTGCTTCCAACCAGGTCCATTTGTCAGGCAAGTAGAGAGGTTGTTCTGCTCCTCTGAGACTTTCAGAAGGGTACCTGGGTTCCTGCTAAGCATGAACAAAGAGGAGAACCTTTAAAGTGTTGAGAACACAACTGCTCAGGCCACCACAGGGGAACTAGCATCCTGGATTTAATCGCCTCTTAGATAAGTGACACCTGTTGAAACTGACAAGCCAACAAAGCTGAGATTCCATGCTGAGCAGAGAAATTAGGGACATTGAGGCTGCCAGCAGCGTGGCTGCCTGACAGCAGGACACTGAGAATCACATTAACACAGTACTGGATTTATACACATGATTTCCAAGCCTTCCTCATATGCTATCCCCTTCTTGGATAAAAATTTTGCATTTACACATCAAAAAGTATTGTGATTCACAAAATTATAATTGCTATTAATTTAAATTTTTACAGACATTTTTCCTGTATCTAATGGCATTTATGAAAATTTATATTATTGGATCCAAATTTTTACAAAAACTTTAAGAAAAAAATAACTTTTTAATAAGAAAATAACAATTCTTCTAACAGTGGCAATGATAATAATGGTTAAAGGGCGCAAAAATATAGTTAGATATAGATAGATAGAATGAACAATATTTGGTAGCACAACAAAGTTACTATAATCAACAATAAGTTAGAATGTGCTTTAAAATAACTAAAAGAGTGGAATTGGAATGATCCTAATACAAAGAAATGATAAATGACTGAGGTGATGGATACCCCGATTACTCTGATTTTATTAATTCACATTATATGTCTGTATCAAAACATCACGCATACCTATAAAGATATACAACTATTATATATCCATAATAATGAACAAAATAATAGTGATGGCTAACTTTTATTAATTACGCATCTTTTGCCAGACACTTCGTATGTCTTTATGTGTATTAGCTCAATTAAGACTGTCCCTATTACAAATGAGGCCATACCTCTGTATGTTCTGAATATTAGAAAGCTTTAGGTTTTACCATGTTATAGGGGAAAAATTGTCTTCATTAGCATAATGCCCAAATAATTAAAATGTCAATTCACGTAGTCCAGGACTGACCAGCTGTGGTTATGGCAGGGTTCAAAGGAAACAACAACAATGCTAACGGCTGAATTCATTCATGGACCACTCACTATGTATGCCACACAGAGCCTTTTTACAGACGTTCTTGGTTTTTATCCTTGCAACAAATTTATTAGTTAAAATTAATATTGTGTTTATTTGACAGATGACAACTGAAGTTTGGAGATTAAACCATTTGCTCAGGATCAACATGCTAGATTGTGACAAAGCTAGGGCCAGTACTGAAGTCTACCTGACTCCATAGGCTGAACCCTGAATTACTATCCTAACTGGTGGTACCTAGCTTAATATTTTCTAAGTATCATTTTTATTTGTACACATTTAAAATGTAGTAAAAACATCTTCATATATACTTATAGATATAGATGCTGTCTGTTAGATTTAGTGAGGCTTAATAACCCCCTTTTATGGTAATTTGGGGACATCTTCAAATCAAACTCAACATGATGGACTTGTGTTCAAATGATTTGTTCATTAGAGTCAGCCCTGAATCTTTAGAATCACATAAAATATCTAACATTAAATTTTAGGTGTCTTCATCAGCATCCATATATATTATGACTGAGCTGCCATGAAATAATATTTTATCACTCTAGATGTTGTCTACTTGTCACTTACAAGTTATCTACTTAAAATTTTGCAGGCACTAGAACACTACTTCAATAAGGACAAAAAAATAATGCAGGTAGGTAGGTGTGTTAGCATAGTAATTAAAAGAAATGCAAAGACAAGGGAAAATAATGAAGCAGAGGTCAAAGTTTGAGCAGCACATGTATCCTATAGTTAGGTCTGCTAAAGAATAACCATAACTTTACAGAAGTCTGATTTTTAATTTTAAAGTTTTGGTTTTCTCTCTCTCTCTTGCAACTCTACCCATACTCAGATGCTAAGAACATCCATGTGATTGAGGTAGCAGATGACATACAACAGAATCAAAGGAGCACTCCTATTTCTTATTTTGTTGTATGCACTTAGAAAACATCTTAGCACTAGTTCTCTTATCACTAAAATGAATAAAAATACCTGCCTTTCAGGGTTTTAAGAGGATTACATAGGATAGTACTTGGAAAGCACCTTACACACCGGCACATAGAAAACACAAGTGATTATTTTTACATTCTATCTTGTGATCCCATAAATCTGCTAGCAGTGAGTCCTCCTATATACTGAAGAAAAAAATAATACTCCATTATCAGTGGAGGGCTGATGACAGTCTCATACCAGCTTACAGTATGCCCATTACACAAATTTTTTCCTAACTTTTCATAATGTTACAAATAAAGCCCTTCCCCCTACCTGCCTCAAACTTTCTCCTAGAGATCCCATTGTTATCTGCTAAATGTGTAACAATGGGATCCCTGGGAGAAAGTATATTTATCCTCCATCTTCTTCCCTCTAGGAAGAAGGGAACAGCTGACTGCTGTTACAGCAGCAGTCAGCGTGGAAAGCAGCTACCGGAAAGAAAATAAGTATTTATCTTGTTTGTGTTAGCAGCAACTTTACATTCTGCTCAGGTGTCAAAGACAATGCACCACTACCTAATCATATGATGATCCATTAGATGGGCTGTCCAATCTCTTAGTGTAAAACTCTGACAGTCGGAACCACCAGTAGGAAGCACACTTTTTTGTTCTCCACTGTAGGACTAACTAATTGATCAAAGTACTCTTCCCACTGAGTCCACATATATGTAGGTGCCGGCTATTATACTAAGTTCTTTGAATACAAATCACATCTAATCATGGAAGTAATTTTGTGTGGTAGATATTATCCACCACATAGTACAAAGGAATATTATGAGGCTCCAAGAGACAGAGTGAATAACCTAATGCCACAGAGCTGTTAAGTGTTAAGATTGACTGGCTAGAACACAGTCAGATCCCAAAGCCTGTGTTTTGTGTCACTGTATTCTATGCCCTCTCATTCGGTTGAATAAAAACTGTGCTTCCATGGGGAGAAAGTGTTCATTTTATAAGTGAAGGCAACTGAGGCATTAGGAAATGAAAGCTTTTTTAAAAAAATAATTCCATAAAAGCAGAATTTCATTTCTCTTTACAGAATTACCCAAAATACAAGTCAAGTCCATAAACCCGATTAGCAGATAAAAGACTGTCCATCTTTGGGAATGTTAATCTCTGGTCACATGTTGCAAATATTTAACTGTTATATCCATCACATAATCGCTTCTTTTAAATTTATATTGAAATATATTTACAGCTCTCTCTGTAACATGTAACTCACACGAGAAGACCTGACTTTAGCCAACATTTTGAAACCATTCTCAAGAGATGTTAAGATGTAAAATTCTATATTCAGTTTAGCACACTGTGATAACTAATGCATTAAAAAAGCAGAACATTTTGATTACTAGAATTAAACAGAGCTCTTAAAAGATTCCAAATGTATTCTGCAGAGGATTGTCAGTGGAGGTGGTGTGTACAGGATTATCTTTCTATCTCAACTGAAATGATCCCACAGTAAGCATTTGGTTACTTAGTAACATTAAAATTGCAATTAAGTTCCCTTATAATTAACGACCTTCAAATAAATAGTTTTGTGAACAAATTACATACTTCACTAGAATTTCATTCTTCTATCTTGGTAGTTATTTCAGTCAATTTCTAAATGTAGAGAGCATGATCTTCTTCTCCAAATGCTTTTTTACATTAAAAAAAAAGAAAGGTTAGCTTATACTGAAACTTGATTTCAAGAGGAAATGGACCTAAAAGTATTTTAAAAAAATGAATTGATAAGGATGAAATGGAAATTTTTTTGTCATATTCCTTATGACTTCCAAACATTTATAGTTAAAGTGAAATAATTTGACAGATGAAGAATCATATCTAAGAATATCTGTGTATTTATGATGTTAAAAACATAGTGGTAAATTATATATTATCCCCAGACAACATGCACTATGCAGTCACAGCATTAAAGAAGTTAATAAGAAGAAAAGAGTATCCATATTTTCTCATTTTTGACATGGTTAGTAACAATAATAGTCATCATGCACCATTTAGCTGCAGAAAGTGTGGAAAAGTAAGTATTGGAAAGAAAACAAGCTGGTATCTTGCTTGTGTCAGCAGTACTCTCATGCTTTGATCAGGTACCATAGATAATACATTGTTACCTAATCATATATTGACACATTAGAGGGGATGGCCAAACACAAAGTGTAAAAATCTTCTAATTCATTCAAAACCACCAGAAGGGAACACACATTTCAACTGTCTGCTTTTATGTACATGTACATGTGTCCAGGATACATCAAATATTTGCCATACACTGTGCCAGGCATATGAATATGACATAAATATGACATGAACCCTCATACCAAAAAGGTTGTGGTCCCAGAAGCAGATGATAAAGATGCAGCATAATTAAATGGAAGTACACATGATGGAGGTGACACTGGAGACGTGTTCTGAATGACGGGAAGGAGTTTAACAGGTAAACAGTCTCATCTCAGCTATTGTTTCCTCTAGAAGTGTTTACTCACATTGCCCTTCCTGCACCACCCAGAATGAATTTGAGGACTGGTATCTTTGAGCTCACAGAATACTTAATGCATTGCATTGCCATGACTTGATATAATTAGATAACACCACAAAATCATCTAATGGTTTCCAATCTTATTAAAAGTAAAAGCCAAATTGCTCATAGTTCTTACATTATTCCATCCACTCTCTTTGGCTTTTTGGCTTCATCTCCTTCAGTTCTCCTTCTAATTCATGCCATGTCAGCCATATCAGACTTTTTGCTATTCTTGAAACATATGGAGCATCTTCTACTTCTGAGCCTTTGTTCTTGTTTTGCTCTCAGCTTGGAAATCTCTTCCTATAGATGCCACCGTGTCTCCCTCTCTACTGCCCTTTAAGTCTTCTCGAATGTCACCTTCTCAGTAAGGTTATTCTTGACCACCTTATTTTAAAACATCACCTTCACAGACTCTCTTCTAATGTCCCTTTTCTGCTTTATTTTTCTTACATTACATGCCTTTCCTTTTGTGTCTATTGTCTACATCCTTCTCTCTCCCCAGTAGAATGTAAGCATCACGAAGGCAGCGACTTTTGTTTGTTTTGCTCATTGCTGTATTCTCTGGGCCAACAAGAGCTCCTGGCACATAGCAGGCCCTCTACAAATGTTTGTAGAATGAATAAAACTGAAATAAAGTATTTATCTATTCAAAATGCATAGTAAGTCATATAATGTTTCAGATGCCCTTTGGAGATGGCCTTTAAAGAGACTGACAATATACAAGTAAATAAGTAAATGAAAATACCAATTACAGGTTATAATTAATACAACTAAGAAAACAAATAGGGTTCTTTGCTTAAAAATACAGACTGTGAATGAGTGTGTGTGTCTGTTTATGTGCATGTCTATGTTTTAAACCAGGGCAATCAGGAAAATGCTCCTCTGAGGAGATGGTATTTTAGCTGAGACTTGATGTCCAAGAAGAATTAATTTGTAGAGCTGGTGAGCAGTGGTCAGTTGTGTTCAAAGCAGGGGACGAAGCAAGTATAAAAAAAAAATCCAGGGCAAAAAGTAGCTGAAATTTTTTTTTTTTAATGCCAGGGCCACTGAAAAGGAAAGGGTATGGAGGAGAGCAGAATGAGCAGGGCTGTTGGGAGAGGCCACATCTTGCAGGGCTTCAGGAGACATGATAAGGAATTTGGATTTATCTGAAGAGTCTTTGGAAGGTGTCAAATGGTTTTAATTAGGGACATAGAATGATCTCCTATAGATTTTAGAGGGTCTTCTGGATCCTGTGTGGTGAGTGAATGGGACTGTGGCAAAGATGGAGCTGGGATAATAGAGGGTTCCTATAGCAGTCCAGGTGAAATGCTGTGGTTTGGATTAGAAGGGTAACTTAAATGATGGTGATAGGTGGAGATGTTTAAGACCTACTTTAAAGATAGCTCATCAGGTTCTGCTGCTGGATTGAATTTCAGAGGTGAAGAAAAGAGAGAGGTCAAAGATGACTCCATTTTCTGGCTTTAGTAATAATATCATTTACTCAGAGAATCTAGGGAAATGACCTGATTAGGAGGAAAGGGAGGAAATCCAGTTTCTTTCTTGACCTTTTAAGTTTGAAAGGCCTACGTGATATTCAAGATGTCAAGTAAGCATGTAGATCCATAGGTTAGATCTATGACTGTCTTTGCTATTACACTATGAATTTCCCAAGGGAAAATATTTCACTTTATTCATCTTTATGCCAGCAGTTGGCAAAGTGATTGTTTTATAAGTGTTGCTGTGAAAGACGACTCTCTCATATCCTGCTGGCTTACCAGCTAGACCTGCTAAGCACTCTAGGTTTGGAAGAAACATCTCCTATTCTTCTCTACTCCTTAGATCAGAACAGGCCATTATAAATAAGTGGTTAGCTCCAGAATAACTTTTCAAAAACGTTTTTTGTTTGTTTTGAAAATAAACCTGATAGGCCCTTTGGATATGACATAATAAACCTGGTGGCATTGTTTAGAAGAAACATAACCAAATATAACAATAGCATTTCCTGTATAAGAAAATATGAAGAATTTTAGATTGAGGATCCTGTGAGAGACTGCAAGAGAGTGAGAAGAGAATGAGGGGTCATGTGAGTTGGTAAAGCACATGGAGACAACTGGGTGGTGGAAAGGAATTTCATGAACAAGCAAATCATACTGTCATCCAATAATTCCATTTACCAAAAATACTGAAATTATGGTTTCATGGCATATTCCACAGGATCTATATTTCATATGACTTCTCTCCTAATTAAGAACAAAAAGAGATGTGGTCGCACTTGGCTATAAAAGTAATGAGAGTAAATTACTAAAAATATGTTAAATTATTTGAGATCCTTAGAAATGTGACTATGATGGGAACAGATTTTTTTAAAAATCCTTAATTTCCAATTCTGTTTAAAGCAACTATGCTGTTTTTGAAATTCTTTCAGTTGCTAGGGAAACTAGAAAGTGGCTATTAAATTGTGTATGGAAAGCTATTTTGCAAAATACATCAAGTGGAAGATGTAAGCAGTTAGATATAATTTTGCATAGGCAAGAAAATGTGTGAAAGCTGAAGGGAAGGATGAAAGCCTCCACAACTGGCCGTGTGGTAGAAATTCTGTGCCTCATTTACTATGAACCACTGTTATTTTTTGGGGCAACGATCTTCTCATCAGCCTTGTGAAGAATGTATTGTTAAGGAGGTTGAGTAAACCTGGAAGAAAAGTCAAGATTTTAGATCAATAACATAGTTTAGGGATTTTCACTAGGCTGAGAATTAGGAGAACCATGTTCTAAACAAGGCCCAGATATGAACTTAATAAAGTTCATGCCCCTTTCTGGTTTTGAATTGTAACATCTTTCATGAGGGATATGGGGAAAATAATTGTTAAAGTTCCTTCTAACTATAATAATCTAATCTATGACTGACAGATGAATGACAACCCAAGGAGTAGAGAAGGATAATTCCCTCAATAAGAAGGAAATTGTGGGTAGTGACATAAACTGTCAAGGTTTGGAGGCCAAGTTTAATTTAAGTAGCATAGAAGCAAAAAAAAAAAAAAATTCTTTAAGTGAAAATTTAAGAGTGAATTATTTAAGCAAAGTCTATCAGTTACTTAACATACCTGCCAATATATAATGATTTTTACTTCTGTCATAAATTGAAACAGTTTTTGCTAACTATGCCATATTTATAGTCATTTTATTTTATTTATTTATTAATATACAGGATATTTCTAAACATTTCTAATATCTTGTTATGACCCTTATCTTTTGGAATGGTAAAAACCTCCTGACTATCCCTTCGTGGTACCATATTAACACAGTAACTGTATTGTGAGTTGTATTGAACTCACACGAGTTTTGAGCCCGGGGCCTCATGAAGCATAGGTAACTCATGTCTCTTCACCTTGGGAGCTGTGAGAATTATTTTGCAAGTTGCATACAACGCATGCACAGAAAACAATTAAAAATGACAGATTTTTCATTAAATTGGAAAGGATCATTTTGTTTTTGAAGTTGTTATTCTATTTTTGTAATAAAACACTGTGGCCCCAAGGAAAATTTTTTTTTCTAGTGTAACCATCAGTGTGTTAAAAATGGAAGGGAAAAATTTTAACTCTTCAAACCACAACCCAGTGGCATTCCATAGTCCAGCGGTCCCCAACCTTTTTGGCACCGGGGATGGTTTCATGGAAGACAATTTTTCCAGGGACGAGGGACTGGAGAGGGTGGTGAGCGATGAGGAGTGGCTGTAAATAAGGATGAAGCTTTGCTCACTCCCCCGCTGCTCACCTCCTGCTGTGCTGCCCAGTTCCTAACAGGCCAAGGACTAGTACCAGTCCCTGGTCCAGTCTATAGAATAACTCTTAAACTCTAAAGTTAACCACTGCCAGTGACTCTTTCTTCCACTTATCCTTACAGTAAATTCTATGCTGTAGCAATATCAAAGTATTTGCAGCTTCTCAAACATATAATGCTCTTTTGTACCCTCATGTCTTTACTAGACCATTCTCCCACCTACAGTGTACTTCCTCTACTTGTATTTTTACCCAAACCTTTCATATCTTCAAGATTTAGCTAGTAGCATATACATATACTAAATAAAGTCTCTCCTGACTCTATTAAAATCAGTAACTAATGTCTAAAATGGATTTATTCAACAAATATTGATTGACCGTCTACAATGTACCAGGCAACTTCTAAGTATTCTTCCAGATCCTCTATGCCACTTTTGCACTAATTCCATATTTTCATTTATCTATCCATTCATTACTAATATATGATTCATGTTGTTTACACACACAGAATACCACCTGCACTGTATCATCAATCTTTGTGATTGTTGTTCCTATTAAACTCTAAATTATTTGAGTACATATATTCTGTCTAACTCATTTTTTTTGTACTTAGGTCTCTTTATTTGGTTTAAGAAACATGGGAAAAAATGAGATTCCTTTTGAATGTTGTATTGTTTCAGGCATTCAAATTTACTATGAATTATTTTACTCTACAGTTATATTAGGGGTATTGAAAAAATACATTCTTTATAAAAATTCTTCTCTATAGTTTTTCTTTTCTTCCCTTATTTATTTATTTTTTATTTATTTTTCAGCATATTATGGGAGTACAAATGTTTAGGTTACATATATTGCCTTTTCCCCACCTGAGTCAGAGCTTCAAGTGTGTCCATCCCCCAGACACTGCACACCACACCCATTAGGCATAAATATACTCATCCCCTCCTCCCCACTCCTGCCTAACCAACACCCAATGAATGTTACTATTAAATGTGCACATAAGTGTTGATTAGTTAACACCAATTTGATGTGAGTACGTGTGGTTGGTACTTGTTTTTCCATTCTTATGATACTTCACTTAATAGAATGGGCTTTAGCTCTAACCAGGATAATACAAGAGATGCTAGATCACCATTGTTATTCTGTGGCTGAGTAGAACTCCATGGTATACATATACCACACTTTATTAATCCACTCATGTACTGATGGGTACTCAGGTGTGCAATTGTGAATTGTACTGCTATAAACATTCTAGTGCAGATGTCTTTTTTACCGAATGTCTTTTTCTCCTTTAGGTAGATACCCAGTAATGGGATTGCCGGATCAAATGATAGTTCTACTTGTAGTTCTCTGAAGTATCTCCACGTTGCTTTCCACAGAGGTTGTACTAGTTTGCAGTCTCACCAGCAGTGTATGAGTGTTACTTTCTTTCCATGCCAACATTTATTGTTTTGGGACTTTTTGATAAAAGCCATTCTCACTGGAATTAAGTGATACCTCATTGTGATTTTGATTTGCATTCCTCTGATGATTAGAGATGTTGAGCATTTTTTTCATATGTTTGTTGGCCATTAGTCTGTCTTCTTTTGAAAAGTTTTTGTTCATGTCCTTTGCCCACATTCTGATGGGGTTGTTTGATTTTTTCTTGCTGATTTTCCTGAGTTCTGTATAGATTCTAGTTATCAGCCCTTTATCGGATGTGTAGTATGAAAATATTTTTTCCCATTCTGCAGGTTGTTGGTTTGCTATTGTGATAGTTTCCTTGGCTGTGCAGAAGATTTTTTATTTGATCAGGTCCCATTTATTTATTTTTGCTGCTGCTGTGCTTGCCTTTGGGGTCTTCTTCATAAATTCCTTGCCTAGGCCAATGTCTAGGAAAGTGTTTCCAACATTTTCTTCTAGAATTCTTATAGTTTCATGCCTTAGGTTTAAGTCTGTTAGCCACTGTGAGTTGATTTTTGTGAGAGGTAAGAGGTGAGAGGTGTGGATCCTGTTTCAGTTTTCTACATGTGGCTGTCCAGTTTTCCCAGCACCATTTATTGAATAAAGATTCTTTTCCCCAGTGTATGTTTTTGTCTGTTTTGTCAAAGATTAGATGGCTATATGAGGATTCATTGCAAAGAGGAAGATACCACAACACATAGTCATTAGACTGACCAAAATAAACATGAAAGAGGCCCTCCTATGAGCTGCAAGGAGAAAGAAGCAAATAACCTATAAAGGAAAACCCGTCAGACTAACTGCAGACTTCTCAACTGAGGCCTTACAAGCCAAAGAGACTGGGGCCCCATTCTTACTCTTGTCAGAGAATAATGCCCAGCTTAGAATCTTGTATCTTGCGAAACTAAATTACTTGTAAGAAGGAGAAATAAAGACTTTCTCAGACAAGCAAAATCTGAGGGAATTCATCAAGGCGAGACCTGTCCTCCAGGAAGTACTCAGAACAGCATTACACACAGATCAGCAAAATACATACTCACCAGTGTAAAATCATCCAGAAGCTAAAGGTCAAAGGCCAGAAACCACAATGGCTCAAGAGAGAAAACAAAGCAAGAAAATTCAACTCAATAGGATAAACAGAAATCTGTTCCACCTATCAATTCTTTCAATAAATGTGAATGGCTTGAAATGCCCACTAAAGAGGCATAGGCTGGCCAAATGGATAAATAGACACAAGCTAAATATCTGCTGTCTTCAGGAAATACACATAACCCACAAGAATACATTCAGACTAAAGGTGAAGGAATGGAAAACAATAGTCCATGCAAATGGAAGCCAAACAAGAAAAATAGAAAGGTATACATACATATATAAGGAAAGGAGCATAGTTCTATCACACTCTCAGAATCTGGATAATTTCTTGGTCCATAGTAGGAACCAGGAAAAGTTTTCTACTGACTTAATATATGCCAAGTTAGTTTTAGAGACTGTACAGGCATGGGCACCATCTCTGAAAAGTGTAGGTGTTCCATGAATGAATGATATTTTAAGAAAAATATTCTGTTGGATCTTTAGAGGATGAATCAAGGTGAAAACACTAGAAGCAAAGTCATCAGTTAGGAATCAATTACAATTGAGATATTAAGAACATGAAGGTGAATCAGTGGGAATGAATGCGAGAAGCATCATGGAGGTAAATTTAACAGAACTCAGAAACAAAATATATGTGCTGGATATTCAAGAGATTCAAGCCTGAGCAATGAAGAGGATGATGATGAGAGAGCATTAAGGTGAAGGGTAACATCCTGTCACTATAAGGTCATTGTGCCTGCCTTGTCCACTTAAATGAAGAATTAGGGTAAATAGTACACTTATTTTCTAATTAATCTGCCTCCTGGATGGGCTACAGGTAGGGTCTGGAGCTCAGTTAGTATGATAAATAGCTAAGACTGTGTATCAAGAAATTATCCAGGTTCTAAGAGTATAATAAAACTATGCTCCTTTACACACACATACACACACACACACACACACACACATATATATATACCTTTCTTTCACCTGTGTCATCATGAAAGAACACAGGTACCTGTTTATTCTGTATCTTCCCTAGATAGCAATATGGATGAAAAGCCCAGAGAACTCTGACAGGGCATGAGTACCATCCTTCAGGATCTATTACCTGAGAAAGAATTTTAGTTGTGTGACTCCAGTGAAAGACCAAATTGCCATAAGCAGAATTTACAAAATTTTCAGATTAGAATAAGCAAGAGCATTTTATTGATAACAATCAGAACCAGAACATGTGGAAAGATGATAAGATCCCCATTAGGGGAACATGAAATGTGTTGAGAGGAATTCAGATCCCATTTTTAGAATTCTGCAAGAGAGATTATAGCATCTTGGAACTGAATGGGCCTTTATTTCACAAGTGTCCCAGGGAGGAGAACAACTTGGCCAAGGTTGCACAGCTAGTTACAGATTCTGAGCTAATTTCAGATTCACAGCCCACTGCCCTCTGTACTACATGACACTGGCTACCTACGTCCATGCAGCAGCCTTTGACTACCTCAGGGACATGACAGAAGGAAGGCCTGACCTGGGCTGTGAAGAGAAGGAAAAGCAAGTTGACTATGGACACAGATAGGCTGTTAGGATGGATTATATAATAGGAAAAGGCAAATAAAGGATTGTTCTCACTGAAAGACATCTGTGAAACCATTAGAAATAGGTAATTACTGTTACTAATAACAATCACCAACTATATTAAACAGTTATTTTATACAAGGCTCTGTGATAGATGTTCAACCTATCATAACAACTCTATCAATTAGATACTATTCTTACTCCCCATTTTATACATGAATAAAGGAAGGCTTAAAGAGGTTTTGGAAGTTGCCAGAGATCATTTTTCTGGTAAGTGGATGAACCAAGTCCTGAAACTCAGCCCATGTTCTTAACCATTTTGCTATGTTGCCAATGTGGTTATCATAGTGGGTCTGTTAACCTGAGAAAACAAAGGATTTAACCCTATTGTATAGAAGAGCCCTAGAGAAACAGTTCAGAAGCTTTCTTGGGAAAAAAAACCAAACAAACAAAAAAAAAACAATTAGCTAATCTTCTGGATTGTTACTTATTTAATGAAATGTATTCGTAATTTAATATGGACTACAATGAATTACTCAGAGAAAATGGGTTCAACTAATTGGTCCAGAAAATCATCTCAAGGATATAATTAAATTGCGTGGTGTACTATTATTACTGCTAGCATAAACACTATTACTGATCATCAGAACTGCTTGCATTTCCAGCATAATTAAAAATAAGTGGTGGGAAAGACAAGATCCATGAACACAATGTGTTTCAAGGAATCAGTCATGTGGTTAGCTAATGAAAGCAAAGCAAGGTCAGTATTTGAATTGTTTCCAGCACTTTGGTTTTTGCTATATTTTTGTTCCTAGGAATCATCCATTTAAATTAACCTTTAAATACTTCTTTTTAAAGAAAAGTTACCATCTTATTTAAGACCATACTTGCAGGTCCTAATATGTTGTTTGGATCAAAAGATGCTTAATAAATATATGTTGAGTAAATAAGTTCAGTTTTTGTCAAGCATAATGCTTTCTTACGAATTTTATGGAAGACACAATTTAAAATATACATTTGACACTCAAAACATTATTTAGTAAATTTTTGCTCTTTCATGCTAATGACAGAGGATTTGATCAGAACATCACAAATAGCTTCAATTCAGTGTTGTTACTTCTGTAGAAATTTAGGGTGATAAAAAAGCCAGGAACAAATAGTAAGGAATAGGATTATTTTTTTAAGTGCCAGAATACTTCCATGACTGATTTTCATTATGCATGAGAAGTCATGAAAGAGGAACCAGTCATATCTGCCATGGATCCTGCACTATATATGCCTTATAAATAGCCTTAAAAAAGCTAATTTGGACTTAATAAATGGTCAATAACGTTCTTGAGATATTATTTGTGTTTCTGTTTTGCCACAAGTTACCCCCTGTGAGGATCATGAAGTAATGCTGCTGTCTAGGAAGATGCAGAATAAACAATTGCCTGTGTTTCCTTCATGATGACACAGGTGGGAGAAAGGGATACTTACATATATAAGGAAATGAGCATTGTTCTATCATACTCTTAGAATCTGGATAATTTCTTGGTTCATAGTAGGCCACCAGGAAAAGTTTTCTACTGAATTAATATCTGCCAAGTTAGTATTAGGGACTGTACAGGCATGGGCACCATCTCTGCAAAGTTTAGGTGTTCAACATGAGAAGATGGGGTTTTTAATTAACAACTCAGTTTTAAAAGATCCTGAGAAAATGCCAAATATAATAAGCATGTCTTAAGTAACCTAAATAATAGTCCAAAGAATCTTACCATTAAATTTTTCTAAGGTTTACTTGAGATCATACCAACGACACTGTGAGCAGTTGAAACCAGTATTTAGTATTTAGTAAGTCCAGCTACATTAATTTCACTGTACTAATAATAGCCTCTTCCTTTTGCCTTTTAAAAATAGGTCCTAAATTTATTGAGTTCTTTTATCTGTCACAATACAGAAGCCTATTGTGGTGTCAGACAATTGAAATGAGTTTCTGGATGCCTATATTTCTGTCTTGATTTTGAAAATATAATTCACTGTATAAATTTAAGCAGTTTCATGAATTGCTATTGTTAAAAACAAGCATTAAGGATATGTTTTTCTCTTTCTGGTCTCATCTTCCCTTTTATTTAGTTGGAGAGCTAAGAATAAACATAGAAAATAATAACCCTTAATATATCATGACATATAAAACACCATGCTGTTTTTTCCTTGTATGCATTTTTTCCAACATTTGGAAACATCTTTAGTCTTGCTAATAATCAAATTGAAAATTCAAACAATTAGATACCTATTCTGGCCTTAAGTTCTGTATATTATACAGAAAATAGCTTTATGGAATGAATAAATGAGAACTTATAATGAGTTGGGGAAATTTTACAGGGCAGCTTACTTTAAAGAAATATCTTAGATGGAAAGTTGGTCATTATGAGGTGGTGGTCCAAGTAGGGCAGAAAGCAGTCTTCATCTCACATCATTAAATGAATAATTCTCTATCAAACAAAAATGATGTTTCATCTTTAAATGTTATGTCTTTTCTACAGTGTTAACAACATTGGTATGAAAAATAAAAATAAAATGAATATAGAAATTTTTGAAAAGCAAATAGTGTTATAAAATGTTATTATTATAGTCATAATTGTTTTACTGATACGGATGTCTGAGGGAAAGTTGGGATTCAAAATCTTGACTTTAAGTCAGTCATGAGTGCTTTTGTACTGTTTAAATCTCATGAAAGCATGAAAGTGTGCAACAGTGGAACCTATTTTAAATGACAAACCAGAAAAGACTCAGAAGTTAAACTTGCAACCTTGGCACTTGTTCTGAGATAGCTCTGAATGTGTATTAAATGAGAAAAGTATAAAGTAAAAAAGAAAAAAAAAACTTTTGTTTCCTAAAATTAATATCTGCTTAGTATTCAAGGTTGTCAAAGATGTGAAAAACAGGACTCTTAAGCCCTTTTGTGAGGGAAAATTGGTAATATACCTCAAGAGTTCTAAAAAGTACATGGCTTTTAACTTAAAAAGTGCATGGCACTTTCAGAAATTGCTCTTTTTTTCTTTTTCTTTTTTTTTTCCTTTTATTTCATCATATAATGGGGGTACAAATATTGTTAGGGTTACATACATTGCCCCTACTACCCCTCCCCCCCATGCCAGAGCTTCAGGCGAGTCCAATCCCCAGGTGGCATGCACGGCACACATTATATAACTCTACACTTCCTCCCCCCTCCCGCCTGCCCTCCAGAAATTGCTCTTAAAAGTTATTGAGAAAGTATCTCATCTTTTCCTTTAAGAATTTTCATTGCGTTGCTGCTTGTAACAGTAAATATTAGATTCCACCTACATTTTCATTATTTATTTTCCAAATAATTTATGGAAGAGCCATAAAATGAAACTTAAGCACATTAAAAATGAAGATTTAAAGTTAGTGCTTTAACTTAGAAATTTACCAGCAATAATTATTAAAAGACTACAAAATAGCACATGTAGTGTTATCTCATTTTTGTAAACATCTATATGAATGTGTACTTCAAGAGAATTATGCACATCATTATACATATGATATACTATGATATACATGTGTTTATGCATGGAAAGTTTTGAAAGATATGCATCAAATTAATAATCCTATTTATTTTGAGTACAGTGAGGTTATGGATAATATGGATATATATTAATAGCTTGAAATAAATAATACAAAGAAGTATAAGTACATACTGTAAAAGTATTCCAAACTTAAAATAATACATTCAGCATCTTTAATGGAAAGTAGATGTGTTTTCAGCCTAAGTTTGCATATGGATATGTATGGCTTCCTAACTTGGGTTTCTCTGGAGTGATGTTAGCTTTTTTGTGTATCCATGGTCTTGGTAGTTCTAGAATAATAGAGGTCAAAAGATCTCTTTATTTTCTTATCCTTCGCCTACAGAAATGAGAATGGCATAAATTGTTTAGAAGGTGCTCAGCTCAAACTAAATACTGGATAACACAGTAGAGCACATATCAATAACCCCAACTGAAACAGTCTGGGCTTTGGTCCCAGACTTCCTGGCAAACAGCAGACTCTGGGCTGATAGACAATGGAAATGAGAACCAGCCTCCCAGTAAAGAGAGAAATTGACATCATGAATGAGTTCCTAACTTGAAAGAAAGTCTAAGAAGCAATTTCTAAAACAGCCCTACAGGGAGATAATGCACATCTGTGAGAAAAGCAAGAAATAAATAAATAAAACCTCAGTGCTGGCAGGGAACTTACCTATCATGTAGCTTGATTCTTTCAGTTCACAGATGAAGAAATTGAGGCCCAAAAGGTGAGCAAATTGCTAGTCACTCTGAGAATTAGTTCTTTAAAATCAAGTCTCCTGAATCCTAACCTAGTGCACTTCTTATCTAGGACTCCTAAGCCAAAACACTACTGTTTTGTAGGCTGTGTAATTTTCTGGACAAAAGGAGATTGTGTCATATCAAATCCTTTTCTGATCATCACACATAGTTATGTAATGCTTTTGTGGTTCTACAACATGCTTTTAAAAAACCCATGAGATTGCTTGTAAAACATCATCAAAATTTTGGCTTATTTATCTCCTGTAGTAAATTATGTGTTCTTAAAGGACAAGAATTATATTATATTCGCCTTGACTCCTCAGTGCCAATTACATTGCACAGAATATAGCAGGCACTCAGCAAATATTTCGTAAATGAATAAAAGAATGAATGCTTTTTTTTTTTTATTGTAACTAGTCACAAGAGACATTCTTAATGGGTTGGCCAAGGGGCATCATGACACGGTAGAAAAAGCAAGATCTCATAGTTATGAGACCTGGATTTCAGCACCACCTCAATCAGTTCCTAACTGCAATAGCAAGAGCTTTAAGTGCCCTGAGTAACATATTCCTTACCCATAAATCATGAAAAATCATACCTGCTAGTCTACCTTCCAATGTGGCCATGAGAATCAAATGTGATACATGTGAAATTAAAAGCTATTTTATTAATAGCAAATTATTACATGAATGGAAGGAATGCATGTATAGGGCTTTTAAACATGGTCTAGCTTTTTCAGGGCATGCCATTGAAATAGAATGCCCACTATACCAAAATAAAATATGTAGGGCTGTTTTTACTGGTATACGACATATGTTTCAGGTATATTACTGAAAAATCCAAAGTCCTGTCTACATAGTATTGAGAAAATGGCAGCTCAGAAGCATATAATTAGAACTTTGACATTTGAGAGTGATACATCTATAGATTTAGGGATCCCAAAAACTTTTGAAAACTTTAAATTCCAAAATTTTCTCCTAAATGTAAAAATAATTGCAAGTGTAGGATAAGAAAGCTATGTTGCTAGACAACTGGATAAAGTCCTAAAGTCCTAAAATCCTGTCATTCTCCAGATTTGAAATTCCTATTTGTGTCTTAATAAAGCAATACATTACTACATGGTACAGGCTTCTGGGTTTCCTTTGGCATAGAAGACATTGTGAATTTTAAATTGAAGAATGCCAACAATCTGCTATAACTGCACACAACAATATAGTTCTTTGAGATAAATAAATCTACTTGTAAACAATCATCCATCCAAGTCTCATTGGAATAAGATTTAGGAACAAGTGATTCTCTAAGTATGCCAACAAACAAATTCTATGAGTTGATCTCTAAAGATTCATTGGTCCTTTCTTAAGTGCCAAAGTAGTGTAGCAAAAGGACAATGGGGGGGGGCGGATGAGGCACAGGTGAGAAACCTTTGTGTTTGGAGAATTAGGTTTCTCTCACACAGGTAAGTGAGTATAGTGAAATGGAGGGCACATTTGCTTCAGACACACACATTCCTCTATTTAAGTCTGAATTTAAATTTCTAGTCCTGCCATTTACTAGATATACCTTATCAAATTTTATAACCTCTATAATGTGAAAAGCTGATATAGAACATGGTACCAGGGACCAGAGAATTTATTATGCTGAGCAGAGGTTAACTCTTTCCTGGTTACAAGTATATGGATGATGCAATAAAGGCCAGGAATATTCCCAAGCTGCAGGGAACCCCTCCTCTTGGCCAAAAAAAGCAAGTGAAAAGAAAAGAAATGAAGAGGAATGCTTTAGGGTGGCTCTTTCAAGCTTCAGGGAGACAGATTTTCTTTTTTTCTGTGTTTCTTTAATTTTATGCTCACTTTCACATCTTGCAATGACAGTGCTAAGAGCTCATGAGTCAAGATTTAAAAGTGGAATGTAAAGAAAAAGAACCAAGAAGAACATTTCTTCTGGTCTGGGCTTTAAGGCTTTATGAGGTTCGGCTCAGCTCATGAAAATCAGGAATTCTAAATACAATTTCTATGCCAAAAGCTCGATTGTAATAAATTCAGGTTAAGTATATTGCCCTTGCCTCCCCTCACCCCTCGAGTCAGAACTTCAAGCGTGGCCATCCCCCAGACGGTGCACATCTCACTTATTATGTATGTATATACCCATTCCCTCCTCCCCCCTCCCATCTGCCCGACACCCGAAAAATGTTATTCCTATATATCCACTTAGGTGTTGATCAGTGAAATCAATTTGCTGGTGAGTACATGTGGTGTTTGCTTTTCCATTCTTGGGATACTTCACTTAGTAGAATGGGTTCCAGCAATCTAGTGTAAATGATAAAACACATAAATTAATAATAATAATATAATGTTATTATATAAGTTACGCACAAAAAAAGTTCAACAAGAATTTGGAGAAAGTGTTCAAAGAAGGAATTATAAGAAGAGTATACTTTGAATTACTCTTAAAAATTATGATATCTGAATATACAGAGAATCAAAATGGGTATTCTGAGCATAGAGAATATGCAGAGAATTGAAATGGGTATTCCAAGCACAACAAATACATATGCAATGGTAAGGATGTGAGTAAACCACGTATTGGGTACAAAAATATTTCCACTGATTGGGAGAAAAGTTCAAAAAGGTGTTCAGGATGTAGGCAGATCATGTTTGGTTTTAAGTTAGTGCAACAGAATTTAAACTCTATCCTCTTATATCAGTGGGATTTCTTACCAGGGGAAATGAACATTATAAAAAAAAAGAGAAAGTCTTCTCCCAGAAAATAAACCTAAATTTAAATTTCAGTTCTGCAATTTATTAGCTGTGTCACCTCAGGCAAGTTACTTAGACACTTTGAGACCCAGTTCCTAATTTGCTTTGTTAGTTACTGTAATGACTAACAGAAATGATCACTTAAAGCATTGAATAGTGTCCCTAGCCCATAATATTCACTCAATAAAATCTTGTCACTTTATTTCATTTTAGAAAGCTTATCCTATCTACAGTGGGGATATTATTTTGAAATCTGAAGAGATAAGAAAAGGAGAAACCAGTTAGGAGACATTTGCTTAAATGGAAAGAATTAAGGCTGAACCAAGGTGACTGCCAGTAGGAGGACAAGAAGAGGACCCATACTTCAAAGGTACTTAGAACATGGAGAGATAATCATACTATTGTTCTACTATGTTTATGTGAAGCATCTCCCTGCTCTGCTAAGTGTCAATGTAACATTTACCACTGATTATTTCTTCAACCATGCATACCGCCACTCTAGTAAGCACTCCCTGCTGGGCCATGAGTCAGGAGTGATTGATGGTACATCATCTTTTTGAGAAACCTACATACCACAAATAATCATTGGCCATCAAGCTGTTAAGCAAGCCTGTCACCAAAGGAGAGACTTGACAGGCAAATTGCATTTAGCGTTTGATGAAGCAATTAAAGAGTACCCAGGCTAGTGCCTATAGGAGGACAAGAAGAGGACCCATATTTCAAAGGTACTTAGAGCATAGAGAGATAATCATGATAGAACTTTTGTTTCTGACTATTTCTTATTATTTATATAATGCTAATTTTAATCCCAAAATAGGTACATTGGACGTTTTGTAGCATTTATTTTGATAGAATATTCAATTTTAAATTTGTAGATTTTGGTTAATCTATAATATTATGTTTAACAGATAACATTGTATAATATCTACTGTTCAATCATAGTGTATTTGATGGTATGTATACTACATACTGGCAATTATTTATAGCATAGACATATTTTACATAGTGTACATATAGAATGCATGGACATGTGTATTAAAGACTTGTTATCTAGTATCTCATATTTGAATTTTCTACTAGAATATAAATTTTGAAATGACATTATTTTCTCATTTCTAACTAATCACAGCAATCTAAAACATTAGCAAGATATAAGAAAATCTGTCCTTAAACAGTTTATATATACTTTACATTTATAGAATTTTAGTTGCAATAAACAGGGTGTATATTTATCATGCAAACTTTATATTTAAAAGAAGTAGCAGGCAAAGAAATAATTGTAATACTAAAATTGTGTATTTATTTGGATTATAATTTTAATTTCTTTACTGTAAAAGGAACAGAGAAGCAGAGAATGGCATGGGTCTTTATATTCAAATTGCATGGAATTGTGAAAAACACCTAAGTGAAGTGAAAGAGTAAATTTCCATAGACTTTACTAAGAGGTGAGCAATTACTCAAAAACACATTTTAATATAGTGACCATGATATATGACACTTCTAGGAGTCAACATGTTATATTGGAATCTAAAATATCACTGTAAGAAAGATAATAAAAGTAATAGCACCAAAATTAGCTACTTTAACAGATCCTCTTTTCAACCTCTTAGTCTTCCTAGATGAACTAGTGTCTTGGTGGAAATCTGTGAATTATGCTCATTCCATGTTCATGAATATTAATCATGCACCTTGAAATATGATCCCTGAACATGAATTCATTCTGCTTCCCAGGACACGTTTATTTTTAACATTTCACAAAGATTTATGAGAGACAGCTCTTTGGCATTTGTTGGCATCCATGTTTTGCTAATTAACATTCTTGTATATCCATGGGGGAGAATGGACATGGCCTTACAATCCACTTCCTTCATCTGTGAATAACGTGTTTGTTCCTGTGTGGAGACTGTTAATTAGTTTAACCGGAGACTCCTCAAAAACATTTTCTTTTTTATTTAAATTCTCAAGTCACTGAGAAAAAAGCACAGAGCAACTAATTCAAACCAAGAATAAAGCATTATCTCATATATTTCTTATAATCAAGGAATTAATTGGAAAATAGTCTCATCATGGAGTTAGTGGTATATCCAACTGGAAGACAGATGAGGTGATGAGTGAGTGTATTTTCTTGTTTCATCAGACTTCCTTTCTCTCTAAGGGGAAGATTAGAAAGAGCTTTTAACTGTTGCCAGCTTATTCAAGTTTAAGCCCCCAGCTTCACCATGAATTGCCTCAGTGATCTTAAGCAAGTCAATTAGGATGGTGGCAGAGAAGTGTGAAGGTTATACCGGTTCATTTGGTCGTTTGTTTCCTTTGATCAACCAGGCACTTTGCTTTATGTAATTCATCTCACACTTAATCTTTACAAAAATTACCATTTTTACCATTCATCAAATTAGGTATAATTAACCCTATGTTATATCCTATAAAATTGAAACCCAGTAATAGTAAACAACCAAGTTAATAACTGGTAGAGATAATAGCTATGTACTTGGGTAATCTTGAGGAAGAAATAGATAATAGGTGTACTTTGAAAACACTACAGCATTATAGACATGTATGGCACCACGTCATATAAGGACACTAAATCAAGATTGACTGAGAGCAGATATCATGCAGTTAATATGTCAAAAATAAGCTGTAGTGATTCCTCAGGCATAAGGTTGCCAGATTTAGCAAATAAAAATATAGAATGCCACTTATATTTGAATTTCAGAAAAAAGTGAATTTTTTTAGCATAAGTATTTCCCATGCAATGGTGGAGATAACTTATACTACACAAATGCAGTTTTTAAACTTGATATTAAACTTGATATTAAAATTTAACAGGGTGCCTTGTATTTTATCTGATCTCCTTACGAGAAATAAAAGCTAGAGAGGCATCTAGAGACTGAGAGAGCTTCAGCAATGGGAGTTCTATGCCTTGATAAGTTATCTGATATGGTGACCCTCATTCTTGGGGATGAGGCCCCAAGTCTGAGAAAGACTGCAGAGTGTGATAGTTGGAAAAACTGAAGTCTAGATCAGCAAGTTTGAGTTAATGGAAGGGTATAATGTGAGGCAGTTGCATTGAGGTCCAGGAAAGGCAGTAACAATTAGGTTAGGATAGTTGTGGAAGGCTTTGATGAGGAAAACTTGGGTGGATTCTTGAAAGATGAATAGGATTTGAGGATATGAAGAGGAGCAGTCTTTCTCTGGCAACATTAGCAAAAATGAGCCATCAGAATAGGTCTTTATGAAATATCAATTCTGTACAAAGATCTGAGGCTATACAAATATTATATGAAGTAACAACTAAGATAAAAGTAAATGCACATAAATAAGATAAGAAAGGTACTGTGGGGCTCTGGAAGCCAGAAAGTAAATTAGGGAGGGAGAAAATACCCAAGATCAGTCAGAGAGCTGTTAGAGTAAGCATGCTGCAGAGCCATCAACTGGTGGAATGAATCCTTCTTCCCACTGCTTCAACAAAGGCATAGCAGAAAGAGAAAGAAACAATTTTTATTGAGAACTTATATTTGTGTAAGTCATTGATGGGCTATCATATTAAATACAATGAAATTAATTGTAAAGTATAAATATAAATGCCAGTATAAAGATAAGTAATATCAACCAGGATCATTGTGTATGAATTTTTCTTAATCTATTTATTGCCATCTATGTTTAAGGAGGGAGTTAATATTGGCAGGTGGTCTTCTTGCCCTCAGTGTTTAAAAAGTTATGTCAGAACTTAAGAGAAACAGAACTGGAGTTAGGAAACCTAGCTGTGCTACTAACAAGTTAACAGAGCTTATTCACCTGTAAAATGGGAACAAGACCACCTCAGGGAAATAAAATCATGAAGATTAAATTAGATAAGGTTTGGACAACCATTAGTTCTAATATTCTAGATCCCCTGCTTTAGAAAAGCCACTGGTCTAGGAACACTTTTGTTGTCTTTTCCCTTCTCAAGACGCTGTGACTCTATGAGACTGGAGGTGGATCACTTAGAAGGACAATTCAAGTATTCAGCCATGTATCTCCAGCAGGACAGGGACTAAGCTGGTGTCACTGAGGACAAATAACATAGATCCTTTCTAGAAAACATTCTGAATACATTTGAACAGACTTTGTGACAGACTGAAGAAAGGGGATGGAGAGCATAAAAGGCTTGCCATGAAATCTAAAATACAAAGAAACAAGGACTTTGTGAAGCTGAACTAGAAATCATAAACTCGGTTTGAATATTTTATAACAAAAAGGCCTTTTGTAGAATCCACAGTATTCTCTAGTATTCTGTGCATGTAAGAAAATTTCTGACCTTGGATCCTTCCAGGCACAGAGGGAAGAAAGGATTATAATAGGCCTCTCTTGGAAGTAGAGAAGAACATGATTTTGTCTAATAGCAGCCCTAGTGCATTCTTGCAGATTGAATGGGACTACTCTCTTTATTAGTGAAAGTAAAGTGGATTTTCAGAATTAGAGAGAACTGCCTCTAAAATTTAATACCTATAGGACAAACTACATGCTTGACAAGATTGGAAGTAATGATACAAAATGTATATATTGTTGTGTGTATTAAATGAGCTCTTACATACAGCATAGCACAGACACACAACAAATGGTGGTTTCTTTCTTCTCTAATCATACTTTACCTTACCAGGCCCAATGCCTGCCCCCTTCCAGGGGTACAATATGTCAAAAAACTCAGAACCCAGTTATACAAATGTACAGCACATATCTGGGGTAATGGCCAGAAATGACATACTTTCCCCGAACAAAGTCTTTCCTCTAGAGTGTAGAGGGGAGAATTAGGTCAGTTGTATAAGACTTACATTAAATGAGTACACTCTGGGCCATTTTGGTGATATTGTTAATGTTACTGTCTTCAAGTGGTAACAAGAGGAAGGTAAAGTTAATTTCCCTTGCTTCAGAAGTTATATTTTATAAGTCTGAAGGGTGCAGTATTAAAATGATAACCTACATACAATATTAACCATTTTCTGCCAAAAGAAACGCTTTATTTCAATAGTAATTCCATAAATATCCAAGAGAAATTATCTTAATATTCACATATATTGCAGTTAGCTCAGCGGGAAAAGCCGTTTTAGTGATGAGGCTCTGAAGAGCCCCCACAAACTTGAGATAATTATATGTGATACATCAACTACCAAAACCATATTCATGGGAGCTGCTCAGTTATGTCTGACTAAGAATTATAGAATATTCTAGCTTGAGTGAATCTTCTCTAATGCATTTATTATAGAGATATGGCAATCAAGACATGGAGATGTTAAATTATTTGTTTAGAGTTGCCCAATAAGTAGAAGAGATGGTTCTGAACCAGATCTTTTGACTTAAATTTTTCTAATGTATTCATTGTAGAGAAAGAGAACTGAGATCTAGAGATGTTAAATTATTTGCTTAAAATTGCCAAGCATGTGGAAGAAATCATTCTAATCATTCAGGTCTTTTGATTTAAATTTTTTCAATCAACAAACTGTAATGTTGATACAAAGACTGACACTTTGTCCCTGCCTTGAATGTCTTTATAAGGAAATGCAAAGAACCTATGAAAACCTTTCAATAATGAAAGACAAACTTACAATGTTTTTTTTATTCCTCCAAAACCTAGCTTTTAACATGGAAAACTTTGAGTTCCAGTAATTAAAATACTTATTTTGAAACTAGATTGGAATAATAAACACCCAGTTTTATATGTGGAGAAATTAAAACACTGATATTTTAAATGTCTTGAACATGGTTTTCACAGTTAGATAAATAACTTGAATCAAGGCCTCTCAATCTCTATTTTTTACTCATCTTTTATATCCTTTCTTACCTAAATTCTGGCAAAGGCTGACCTTCCTTTCTTATCTCCCCATCTTCACCGCCAATTTGATATGTTTATATTTTATTTTTGTTTTAACCCCAGTGTAAGATATTGTGTTTAACTCATTTTTATATTTCCTTTTCTTTTCTTTTTTTTATTTTTGTTTTTGTTTTACTACATTGCTTTAGCATTCTATTGTCTGCCAAAATTCTGAATTTCTTGCCCAAGAAATTGATGACTCTTACCAGGTTTGTATCACAAAGAAATCTGTTACACATTATTCTTCAGTCTTTCAACAAGTTGCTGACATTTTACCCATGTTTGTATCCCTGTGACTTGCAGGTAGAGGGTACTAAATACTGCCTGCTAAGTGCATGAATGATTAATGGGACAGCACCAAGGACAGCATCCCAGGCCAGGGCTTTCTGTGTTCTCCTGTCAGGTTTGCAGAGATGTTGTAATCAGTATACTTCAGATATCACATTACGACCTGCGAGTCCAACTTATTCTACCATCTACCTCACTCCAATTTTCTGTAACCCATTAACAAAAACAACAACAACAAAAAGAAATACCAATGAAAACTCTTCCATATTCTTGAAAAAATTTGAGGCTGGCATTGGTAGAATGTCTTCTAGTTTCCTCAGCTTCTTCTAATACAAGTTTTCTAAACATAGTGAAAATTTTTATCACAACTGCTTCATGATAAAGTAAGAAAAAGACTATGAACATTTTAATTAATCCATAGTATCCTTGGAACTTAAGCAAAGTAGATACACAAATGTGTGCATACACATTTTCACATAGAACACATGAGGATTCAGGTAAAAATGTTGGATCATTTAGGTAATTGCAGACTTGGACAGGAATATCCAGTGCTCAATTAAGTAGCTCATAAATTCTTAGAAAAGCTAAGCAGTATAACACAGGTTGAAAAAGAAAAAGAAAAAAAATGAATTAAAAGGGAACAAAGAAAAATTCGTAGAAAAGCAGTATGCTTTCTTTACTACATTTCAGTTGATTCCACCTGTATATCCTATAAACAATCTTTACAATATTTACTTCCTTATTTAACCACTAATCTAAAAGATAAGGAAAGGTAAGACTTGGCTTTCTAAAGTCCAGTTGCTTCTAAAATGTAACAGTACTTTCAACTGGTAAATGATTCCTAAATTATTACCACTGGACTCTGACTTCTGACGAAGATGCAATAGAAATCAGATATACCATGCCATCTGAAACAATAAAAAACCTGGGCAAAATATACAAAACAATGGTTTTCAAGAAAATTGGATATTAAACAATGTAGGAAAGTAATCCCTGAGAAACGAGAAACAAGCAATTTGAACCCTGTAATTGCCCCAGCCTACAGCCTTGAGGGAATTTCCAGGCATTGCTTAAGGAGTCTGGGGGCACAAAGGCTGCTAGAGTTTATAAGACAGAGTACTGGAGGAAAGGACCCTAGAGATTTAAGAGGGTCTCCCTCAAGTTTTTAGCAGGATTTGATCAGTATCTGCATGTGAGTTAGCTAGTAGAGGCTATTGGATGTATTAATTGTAGTTGTAGTATTGGATTGAACAGTACCCAGTTCTATTCCCATAAACCAAAGTGGAAAATGTCATAATTCACAGGAATTGAGTAGAGTACTCAGAAGCCTCTTGCCTCTATAGTGAAAAATATTTAGATTTAGACTAAACACAGATGTATTCCTGCCTAACAAATTATGAAATAGGACAAGTAAGAATCAAACTGCTTCCAATTAACTGAACTGTGTACTTAAACAAAGTTGAAGATATTTATATGAATAAAAAAAATACACAGCAACCACAAAAGTAACATTTATAATATCTGGATTCCAATAAAAATGTTACGAGGTTACCAGGCATGCAGAGTAGTAGGAAAGCACAACCATGATGAAAAAAAGTCACTTGAAACATTCCCAGAATTGAGAAAAATATTACCATGGATCAAAGTGTCAATTCATCAAGTGGACATAATAATCCTAAACATGTAAGTGCTTAATAATGAGCCTTCAAAATACATGAAGCAGAAATGAATAGAACTTCAAAAAGAAATAAATGAATTCACAACCATAGTCAAAATTAAAATATCCCTTTTTCAATAATTGACAAAACAAGTCAACTGAAAAATAATAAAGATATAGAAGGTGTGAACGATTGAGTTACTCAACATGAGCTAACTGGAATTTATAGAATATTCCACTGAACAACAGCAGCATATGCAGTCTTTTCAAGAACACACAGAGCATTTACCAAGAGGGACTATATTCTGGGCCATTAAAAAAATCTCAATAAATTTAAAACAATTCAAGTCATACAAAGTATACTTTTGACCTCAATCAGATTAAATTAGGAATCGGTACTAAAATATATATGGAAAATCCTCAATATTTGGGAACTAACTAAAGCATTTATAATAGCTCAAGTGTCAAAGAAAAAATCAACATGGAAATTAGAAAGTATTTTGAAATAAATAAAAATAAAAACATATTGAAATCTGTGCTATCAATAGAGCATTACTTATTTCTTCTCTAATACAGGTATATCATGCTCTTAAGACCCCCAAAGTCATTGAATTCATTAATTGAACCTACAACTCTACTACTTAGAGTTTATATTTATTCCAACAAAATTTCAACTTTCTAGCTTATGCTCAACTTTTCCATCAGAAAGGTTTTCTTCCTTTCAATTCTGAATCTATAATTAAGTCACATTAGTTGAAACTTTCAGCTCTGTGTGAAGGACAAATTTTATAAGCAACACTTTCATATTTCATACAAATAACTAATAAAAATGTTTCCAAGGACAGAAAGGCAGTTTCAGCAGAGTGGAAAGAACATAGATCTTAGAATCAGAATAACTAGGTTTGATGCTTGATGCCATCATTATTGAGCTTTTGACCTTTGGCAAATCACATAACACGGTGAGTCCCATTTTTCTCCCCTGGAGAAGAGAAAATGAGCCAAAATATGAAATACGTTGTTGACTGCAAATGACTATACAAATTTATAGATGCTTCCAGATTGTATAGTAGATATACCACTGAAGAAATCTTTTAAAGTCTATATTAATATATAAACATTATTTAAATAATGAATTAATCTAAATTTACATTTAGCTGCTGATTCTCCTAAATTCACATTTTTACATCATCCTCAATGATAACTGCACATATTTTGTCAGATATCTTACTAAATTCAGTATCTCTATAGTCATTTATTTATTTATTTGTAGAGACAGAGTTTTGCTATGCTGCTTAAGCTGGTCTCAAACTCTTGGCCTCAAGCGATATGCCCAATTCAGCCTCCCAAAGTGCTAGGATTACAGGTGTGAGCCACCACACCCAGACAGTAGTCATTTTTTTAAAGAAAGAAAGAATTCACATTGTTAATGGCAATGCCATGATTTGAGATTCATTCCTATTAAAACTGGAAAAATTACTTTTTCTTAGATAATTCTTAGTGAATCATGTGGATTACTGTGGATCACACATTGGCTTTTTCAAGGACCCCATCTTAATCTGTTTTGTGTTGCTCTAACAGAATACCTGAGGCTGGGTAATTTATAAAGAATAGAGATTTGTTTCTTAACAGTTCTGGAGGCTTGGAAGTCAAAGGTGGAGAACCCTGCATCTGAAGCTACTTCACTCCATGTTGGAAGGCAGAAGGGCAAATAAGCATGCACAAGAGAGCGGGAGAGAGGGAAGAATGCAGAACTCATTCTTTTATCAGGAACCCACTCTTGCAATAACTTACTCACTCCCATGACAAGAGCATTAATCTATTCATGAGGGCACATCACTCATGACCTAATCACCTCTTAAAAGTCCCACCTCTCAACACTGTTGCATTGGGGATTAAATTTCCAACACATGAACTTTGGGGGACACATTAAAACCATGGAAGATAACAAAAACCATTTTTTTACAAAATAAACCAATATAAATATAATTAGTAAAATGTATTTTTTATTATTTCTATCCTTCTCTCTCCAGATCCATATCTTTTGAAAATCAGGCATACACTTACCAATTGACTCCTTTGCAGTGAAATATTAGAAAAAAAAATTTGAAGTTTAAAAAGCTATTAGTATAATGTGATCTTGGCTTTTACAGTTACTAATAATGCAACCTTGGGCAAGTAGCTTGGCCTCTCTAAGCACCGACTTCTTCATCCATGTGATTTTTAATTCTCCAATTTGTTATGAAAACTAAAGGAAATAACATGTATGCAGTATTTAGTCAATGTCTGGCCCACACCAAGTGTTATTCCCACTACACCTGTCTTCTCACCATCCCACATTTTCTCTCCAAAAGAGAATGAAATATTTACAATTATATCCTTGGGAGACATGGATTCCTAAATATATACTCTAACTAGGAAATATAGTGAACACCAAGAGAATGGCTTCTCTAAAATTTGCATGAGCCAACAAAATTGGTCCCATCAATAGTTCTTTTCCTTGAGGCACTAGACAATATAGCCTGTTACAAGGAAGGCAAAATTATCTTTATTCAGATATAAAATCTCATTTTAGAAATATACATTAATGGACATTGCTGCCTACAGATATGCATCACTGAAATCAGGAAGTTTGTAAGCAAAGGTAATGCTCTGATGGCCTCAGCTGAGATCTCCAAAGTTCTCTACATCAGTGTTAAAATGCCCATAAATAACAAGATAATTAAGCATCTGTCCTGAAAATCCATTTGAAAAGAGCTGTTTCTGAAAGCAAGGCATCAAAAAGAGAGATGTGAAAGCACAGGATTTAGGCTTCTTTAATTCACCAGCCTCCTGTTATCTATTTAAAAAGATGTTTATAACTCCTCTTTTTTGCTCTCTACATCTTTGGAAATTTTCCTGAGGAGCCAAAAAGAAAGGGGAAGGATAAGTAGGGGCATAAAGGGTCATGGTCTAAAATATTTACTGTATAAGCAAGTAGCTCTTAGTTCCAGGACCAGCCTCAGACAGGGAGAGGCTCAATTTTCAATGCCACCTCCCTCTCTAACGTGTAAGCCATATTCTCAGTTTCTCTGCTCCTTCTCCAATACTATTTTACTCCTCTCCTGAGCAGCTCCTCCATGAATTATTTCAATGACATCCCAGCTAATCTTCCCAAGCTCTAGTCTGATTTTCCTTTTGATCCCCTTCCATATTACTCCTGGAGTGATCCTTTAGATACAAAACTTGCTTCTGCATTTCACCTGCTTGAAATCTTCCATAACTATTGCTTTCATAATAAATTTTAGCATGGAAAATACATTACTTCAAATTTTGAACCTATGTTTCCAGATTCTTCTCAAGTCACAGAGAAGTAGAACTTGAAAAGTCCCATGAAATACAAATATGAATTGTGCAAAGGAGCAAAGGTATCATTCTTTTCACAAAAGGCAGTAATGGAAGAAAGAATGAGCAAAAAATATCTTCAAGAGATACAATGGGCTTGGCTGGCATGAAATGACTTAGATCCTTAAAATGGCTTTGAAGGATAGAAGGAACTAGATTAATCAAGAAGGCTGGTGAGAAAATTCCAGGGCAGGAGGAAAGTTTAGCTGTGACCCTGTGAGAGTAGTCCACGAGATTTGTGGTCTACATGAGGTGACTATGGCATTTGCCCATATACCCTACTTCTCCACCATGAACTCATTTGTCCCCCTTGGGACAGACACAAGACATAAATCCACAGTAAATATTGGGGATGAATAGATTGCTGAATAATAGATTCCTCATTTTGCTTACATAAATTTTACTCTGAAGTAGCTTGTGCCCAATGCTGTACAGAGAAGCTTGCCTCTTTGATGCCTTTTTCATGGAAAATCATTTAAGTGGAAGTTGTTACTCCTCTTTATGAATTGAAAAGAGATGCCGCCTCTCTCAGATTTTTATTTGGATTAAATAATTTAAGTGACTTCATATAACATATATTTTGCAAGCAACTATTAAGTACCAGGCACTGAGAACACAACAGTGAAAAAAGTAAACATAATATTTGCCCCCATGGAATTTATTTCATTCAATAGTTGGAAAGAGAATTAAATAAACAGATAATTTCAGCACAGGATGACTCATACTTTGATAGGTGGCTAATTGTGTCTAGCCACTGTGCTATTCATAGTTGAGCTTATGATCTTATGAATAAAATGGATATTATATAGATAAAAATACCAAATAATATTTAATTACAAATTACATAAATGAAATTATTATAATGCAGGATAATATGTAATAATGCAATAGGGATGTATTTATTTTAGGTAATAAGGGTAGATCTCATTGAGGAAATGACATCGGCAATGGCATTTGATGGAGGAGTAGGAATTAGCTGGCTAAAAACTAAGAAGAGCATTCAGATTAAAAGAAGAGCATGTGCAGACACTCTGAGGCAGAGAAAAGATTGGCATATTTTAAGAACTTAAACAAATCCAGCTCAGATGGTACATGGTGAGAAAGTATGGCAGCAGACAGGGGCTGGAATAGAATTTCCATGTTAACAGTATTGATTCTTCCAATTTGTGAATGCGGTACATCTTCTCCTTTAAGTATTTGAAATATTTTTCAGTGATATTGAATATCCTAATCTTTTTCATTCTCCCTGCCACTCTCCTTTTCCCTCTCAAAACTTGATATATCTTCCCTTTTTCTCCAGTCTTTTTGAAAGACTTTTGACAAAAAGGTGCCTCAGTGTGGTGATATTTTCACTCATTGAAGTATTCAGAGCCATTTTAATCTTCATATTCTTCATCTCTGGGAAATTTTCTTAAAATATGGTTTTAATGATTCATTCCATTCATTTTCTCTATTATTTCTCTAACTCTTCTTATTCAAATGTTGGGGCATCCTGGATCAGTTCTCTGGTTCTCTTATATTGTATCTCCTATATACCAGTCCTTTGCCCTTTTGTTCAATTTATTTCAGTTTATTTCTTCATACCTTTCTGTCTTAGTCTATTTTGAGTTGCTATAAAGGAATACCTGAGGATGAGTAATTTATAGAGAAAAGAGGTTTATTTATATTGGAAACTAAGAAGGGGAGAGGTTGGAGGAGAGGTGAGGGATAAAAACATCCAACTATATCACCTTTTAAAAATGTTTTATTTGTGTTATTATATATGCTTTCATTTTAAGAACTTTTCTTGTTATATTACTTTTGAGCAGTATTTTCTTCTATTTTGAAGAATTCAATATCTCTTATCATGTGTTTGAAGATATTACTATTAGTTTTGTATTTCAGCTTTTCATCTCCCTGAAGAGTCTCTATGTCCTTCAAATGATCTTTTAAGTTTGTTGGTTTTGTGCTCTTTGACATTAGAAGTTTTTCTCAGTTGTCTGGTTATGTGCAGTGGCCTCTTCATATTTAATGATGGGACATTTTTTTAAAAAAGACTGGAAACTCATTGCCTGTAGGTGGGGATTGCCTACTGTGGACTTTACACCAGGAAGTCTTGATTGGGCTGTTACCTGGGCCATCACTGATCTCATGTCTCATGTCTCGGGGAAGAAGGTACTTCTCTCCTGCTTAGACAGAAAAAAACCGGCTGCCTGCATTTTAGGCTCCCAAATGAATAAGAGGTTTGGAGGGGTCAACATTTAGTTTGTAAAAATTTACTTATTTACCCATTTCAGTGTAATGCCTTGCCTCTAATTTGGCCTTGGGCCTTTTAATCCAGATAGCTCACTTTTAGCCCGTACTCCAAATAAATTTCAATTTATTGGCCAGTTACATGGGATTCTGTGGATATTTAATGCCTAAACAAACTTTTAATTACTTTTGCTTTTTATACTCTTACTGTTTTTCTGGCTTCCAGACGTAACTGCCATCACAAATTTCTGAGCTTTGGAAGGTTATAAACTGCATATTAGATTGCTTGAGAATTTAGCTTTCTTTCCAACTTAGTTACCACTTCTCTATTTTAAAATTTGTTTTGTTCTCATGTCTTCTTCCATTCCTTTTACCTTTGTATAATTTAAGGGAAAAACATTTTTTATTCAGGATGGAGGTATTCAGGAAAAAATGGATTAAATGCCACTGATCAATTTGCCTTGATTATTGGAAGTTGTTCTGATTGGCTTTTATGGGCTTCACAGAATACTTTGTTGTAGAGAAGGACTGAGGATATTAGCAGTCTTTGATGAACATGTCAGAAACCGCAGGGCTAGACTGCATGGAAAAAACCTTTTATCCCTTTGGATCACTATACTAATTGCCCTCCACCTCACCAACTCACACACAAGCAGTAGAGTTTATTTAGAAAGCTCTAACTTATTAATCAGCATCTACATGTGTGTGTGTGTGTGTGTGTGGATGGAAAAGTATATGTATATGTTGAATTGAGCATTCTTAACTCCCATCATCTGTTATGAGTCATATATTTGTATTGCATGTTCATTTCCAGAGTTACATATACTACATCCATAGTCATATGTATAAACCCAAACATGTGTTTAATCTTAGAGATATAACACAGCTGAGTTAATACACATGAGCTCACTCTGACCAAGAATGCCACCTGAAACCAAGTACTCTGCACAGTTCATAGTGCCTCGTCTGATGTGTTTTCTTTTTTCTTATGTTGTCATGTGCAACTTTTATTTTTATTGCCTACCTGTTGGCTATTCAATTTATGCTCTGGATCATGCAAGTTATTTCAATTAATGGGATAAAGATGAACTAAGCTGGATCTTCCATCCTTTGAGTTAAGATTTGTTTTTCTTAATTACTGCCAAGTTTCTTCTTCCTTGATTTACACGGTTTCTGTGAACGCCGCCCAAACAAGGTGGGAAAGATTTTACTCTTTCATCTATGTTATCAGTTGCTTTCAGTGTTTCCTCTAGAGGCACTACATTTGCATGAGTCCAGTCCGTTCATGAAGACCAGAGGCAGTCTTACCTACCCTGGTACATCCTGCCTCTCTGTCATCTTAATTATATTAATTGAGAAATGAGTTATGTCTTAAATCAGCTAATCAACATTTTCTTTGACTTTTATCAAGATGAGGGGTTAGATATAATTCGACATACAGCTGTGGGCCTCTCTCATAATCTCTCAGTGATGCGTGTAAGAGAGTGACAACACAAGTCACAAGTGGGGTACACTGAATGTTAGACATTTCAAAAAGCTGCTTTGTGTTTTAAATATGAATGAATCACTCAAAATATGAAAGTGGAAAGACAAACTGGACTTAAATGATTTCAGCTTTTGGAATTAAGATAAATTAGGGCAAATACCAGCTCTAACCATAACAGAGATTATCACTATTTATACATTTTTGAAGGAACACTGAAAGAAATTAAGATGGTGGATTTTAGTGCAAATAACGTTACATATTGTCTTTAACATTTTTAGTCATCCTTATTTTAATTTACCTGTTAACATACTGCATGCTCAAACACTGTTATAAACATTAACTAAACTCTGCATTCTGAGTTTGAAACAAAATACATTATATTTTTTTTGGCAGTTACTGGGTTATGTAAGAAGAAATAATTACTTTTATATAAAAGAAAAGAATGAGTCTCACGTAGGTGTCAAGGTGTTTTTTGGTTTGTTTGTTTGTTTATGAGACCGAGTCTTGCTCTGTTGCCTGGGCTAGAGTATGTGGCATCAGCCTAGCTCACAGCAACCTCAAACTCCTGGGCTCAAGCAATCCTTCTGCCTCAGCCTCCCGAGTAGCTGGGACCTCAGGCATGCACCACCATGCCCAGCTAATTTTTTGTATATATATATATATATATATATATATATATTTAGTTTTCCAAATAATTTCTTTCTATTTTTAGTAGAGACAGGGTCTTGCTCTTGCTCAGGCTGGTCGTCAAGGTGGTTTTTAAAGTCATCACTTCTCCCTCTGGAATAATATCCTTACAGGTATATGCACAACTAGAGAAAGCCTTGAATGGTGGTTCACAGACACTATTATAGCTACAGAATGATTTAGGACCAATAGCTTTGGCAATTCAATCTTATAATTTGCCATTTTTTTCTTTTTTGGCAAAACAAATTACCATAAAAGAAAGAGTATAATATAATGATTTAATATAAGAAAGAGTATTTTACTTCCAAAAATCAGAAAGATTATTTCTTCACTGTACTTTTCAAACTTTAAAACTAGATATTTCCTATTTATTTTTTATTTTTCTTAGACCTTAATCTCCATAAGGACAAGGATATATCAGTCTTTTTTGCTACATTATATTTAGGGTAGTGCTTGCAACATAGTAAATACCAAATTGAGAATTTTGAAGTAATAAATGAATGAAAAAAATTATTTTTAAAATCAGGGCAGTCAGCAACTACAAACACATAGACACACATATATGTAAAGATAATTATATATACATATGATTGTTTTTATTTATTCCCATTTCACTCTGAACCTATGAAAATTTCATAGGTTTAAAGCCTTCCAAAGGCCTATAGACCTGCATTTGGGAGCCACTAGTCTGTGTCTAATGTGTATTTGGGTGACTAATGTCTATTTTCAACCATCTGGGCATATTATCACTGGTGACTATCATGCATTTATTGGACAAGGAGAACTAAATGGCATAATATCCATAAAGGCATTTTGTAATCTTTAAAGCACTAAATAAATATAAGGAATTGGTACTGTTATGGTTATGATATTGCCTCAAAATGCACAGTAACAAAAATCCCCATTGCCTACTTGAAAATCGTAAGATTATGTAGATTTTTAGAAATAAAATTTTCTCCCAGGAGGGTTAACCACCAGTTTTTTCAATTGTTTTGCAACATAGGCAAGCCTGCTGTAGAAACTGCAAAAATGTAAACATGGAAGTGTCAGGCTATAATAATCTTTTGAGATACCATATTAAATGGAAATACATATTAAAAGTTTTTTGGCATATCATTATAGCTAAGATTCTTTGTAGGAAGTGAGAGGTTTATTTGTTATGGATTATTTTTTTTAAAAAACAACACTCTTTTCTCAGCCTGCATAAGCTATTTGTACAAATGACAAATATCTGGGGGTTTTGCTTGAGAAATGAGAACATCTGAAAACCAAAATAAAGAAACCTCTATGTAAATGACTCAGATGAAATATTTATGTAAATAACTCAACCAATGAGCTAAGGGCAGTGTCATTCACATCTACTTTAGTACAGTTTACGCCTGTAATCCCAGCACTTTGGGAGACCATGGAAGGAGGATTACCTGAGACTCCATCTCTACAAAACAAACGTAGCAAAAAAAAAAAAAAAAAAAAATTAGCCAAGCATGGTAGCACATGCCTGTAGTCACAGCTACGTAAAATTTTAAATTTTACATGTGAAATAAAGCATAAAGCATCATTGTTATTTCAGTGGAAAAGAATGATTTAGTTAGGTCATGCAGACACATCTGAACATCTACCTTAAAGAAAATAATGCTGGACCTCTAACTGCACAGATTTTAATTTTTAAAAATTCTAGTTGTATTAAATGAATAAAGGTACAAAACAAGCAAATAAAAGTTTCCTGGTTCTCAGACAAACCTTTTTGATCAAGGAAGGAAATCCATAAACTATAAAATTTTAAAAATATATATGTGATTATGGACATAAAAAGAATGGCAAAGTTTAACATAATTAGAGTCAATAAATCAAAGTAAATATTGAGTAAAAATGAGTGTTTTGATGATTATAAAACCAAAGAGAAATGTAAGAAAGAGAACACTCTTATTCATATTGGGGGGAAGAGGAGGAGAGGGAGGAGGAAGAGAGAGGGAGAAAAAGAAAGAGGAAAGGAAAAAAGGAGATAATGGAAAGGAAAAATTTAAGAGATAATGGAAAAATTAAAAAATATTTATTCATATAATGTCTACTTATAGTAATACTACATGATAAAAAAGATGAATGGGCACATTGCTAAGCCTCAAAGAGGAAAACACAGATATTAATAAAAATAAAGTTTTGGTTTGGGATTTGATTTTGGAAAATAGTTTTGGTTTTCTGTTATATCAATACAGTAGCTTTAAAAACATATTTAAAATAAACAAGTAAAACTCTATTTGGGTGATGAACACACCAAAAGCCCTGATTTAAGCATTACAGAAGGTATCCATGGAACAAAAACATTTGTACCACCCTTAATATTTTGGAAAAAAAAACAAAACAGACTGTGAATCCAAAAGAATTTAAATTTAGAGAATCTGTAAAAATAATCTTGAAAAAATAAGAATTTGCATCATGGCTTGAGAAGATATTAGAAGACAATAAAGCTTTAAAGTGTCCCGAACTCAGTGCCCAGGGCTGCCAAGATTCCATATATGAATGATAGACTTGTAAGGAAACAGCTACACATGGGACAGCACTGAAACTTGCAGGAATTGAGGAGAATCTCACACAGGGCTTCCAGGAGCCAGCTGAATGCCCATGAAGCCTGTTAAGAAAGAGTTCACTTTATTTTCTAGAACACCTTTATAGAGATGCAGCCACATACATACCGCACAATTCTCACCAGTAAATCCTGCACTTCAGTGACCTTTAAGTGTATTCCCAAATCCTTCCTTTATGACAATACAGTTACTGTTTCAATGTTCCACACTGTCACCTTTTCCTGTGTTTGGACCAGCCCACCTTGATGTGCACAGGTGTGGGCAGAGCGGCCAAGGTGCTCAAGACACCTGCCCTAAGGTCCTTGGTCTGCAGGGAGGACAGAGCTCCCATCATAGCCCCCTTGAAACGCTATTATGTAAACCATAGCATGACACAGCCCGATATAAAGGGAGAGACCACGCCATCTCCAGTGTTTACTCACATTCCTGGACAAGTGACAGGGAGAGCTGAGCAGGAGGATCAGGAAGAACAGCCTCTTCACATCCATATGCGGGCCCTCTCGGGGCGCCCTGAGGTCGCCAGGAAGGAGGCTGGGTGGGTCAGTGGGTGGGGAGGAGGACTGATTGGGTCAGGGCTGGGAAAGAGGACGGGTTGCAATTGGAGAGGGGAAGAGAGTCTGGGCGCGGGCTGGTGTGGAGGGAAGGTGGGTGTTGGGCACCTGGGAAGAGGAGGAGGAGGAAGGGGTATGAGGAAGTATTGGAGTCAAACGAAGTCATTGAGGAGTGGGATGAGGGCTTAGCAACAGGTCAGGGTATGAGCAGGTTTGCTGAAAGCAATCGGAAAGGGGCAGGTGAGTGGGACACTCAGGATAATGTGGAGGGGAACAGAGCTCTGTTTTCCTCCAAACCTTACTCCTGTGTGGTCCTTGCTCTAGCAACGGGATGCTTTATACTCCCTGTGGACCAATCAACTGCCTGCCCTTAGAGCATCACAATGGGCACCCCTGTGTGACCTCACCCCATTCTGAGGACACCCCCTCCCCCACCCCAGCCTCACCAGGTGCTGTTCCAAGGACAGATTCTCTCTGAAACCTTCCTTGACCTTCTGATTTCTCATCCTCCCCAACCCAGCTTTCCTGTCCCAGTTTCTGGGCCTTTCCTTACTTCCCGAACTCCCCAGGATTCCCATGGTCAGTCTTGCCTGCAAAACATAGAAAATGAATGATGACAGAACCTCAGGAAGGACCCAACACACAAGCAGAGTGGGAGATTTCACACCCCTCCTTCAACAATTCATATAATTAGCAACAAAACACCAGGAACATGTGGAAGATTCTAATAGAAAACCACCTCAACCATATTTATTTATTTATTATCTATCTGACATCTTCCTATTTGTGCTGCAACTGTTCAAGATGCAGTCATTTTAAGCACACATGGTACATTTACAAAATGTAACTGTATTTTTTGTCCATAAAACAAATCTCAATATATTTCAGAGGAATAAAATCACATTGCATGTTTCTGATAATGTAACTGTGCTAGAAGTCAATAATAAAAAGCTACCTAAAAATTCCCATTGGTTTGGAAAATCACAAGTATTCTTTTGAGTGAAAAATAAATGTAAGAAAAAATAAAAATAAAAATAAGTAAATAAATAAATAAAGTGTCCCAAACTAATGACTGGACCATTTATAATCAACATTTACCTTCTTAGTTTGCAAGCCAGTAATACAATGTCAGAGTACTGAAAAAACAAAATCCATTTTCTTTCCCTTTGAAAGGAACCAAAACCCATGTATGAAGGCTTCCTTGAAAATAGCACAAACATGTATCCAAGCATATCTATGGTCTTCCTTGCCTCACCACTTTACTAATCATTTGACATTTCCCATAGCAAGCGATTGAATGCATTGATAAGCCTCATGGAAAGTACTCATTTCTTCACTGATGTGTTTTGCAAAGGCCAGAGCTCACCATTCTGTACTAAAAGCTATGAAGTAGACCCTATAAAATCACAGGGAGTATGTTATAGGGAATTACCTCTGCTCTCCACTAGTAGACTTTTGGTTGGCTTTCTTGCAGAGCAGCATGTATTCAGTTGGCTTTTCTACTCTTAGAGCCTGAGAAATCTGCCTTTTACTTAGACTGATTGATGTTGGAGAGAACCTTTTTCTATATAACTACCAAACTTGTTTTTTTCTCTGCAGTTTCAGCCATTCTCAAATATTTACAATGCATTATGAAAAGCATGACGATTAACAAACTTTTGTCCATGCATTCAAAGAGTTCATATTCTAGTGAGGAAAGGAAAGAGAAAACAGAAAAATAAAAAATTAGAAGTGGCTTTAAGAAGTCTGGGGAAGTCCTACTGGAGTTCAGAAAGTCTTCGAAACTGTCAGAAAATGTGTTACCTGATACACCTAAGTTTATAGGCAAAAGGGAAGTCAACAAGGGTAAAAGGGAAAAGAGTGTTATTGATGCTGTAAGCTTAGTAAGTTTGGGGAATTATAAGAATTTAGATATAGGAGAAGTGGAGACTTGGTAGAGGTGGAGGGTGTAGAAGTATCTCAGTTCTGATATTTAGCTGATATGCATTGGTATGAATTTGCCCACTGGTTATATTTTGTATTGGACTCATGTCTTACCAGTTGTTAAATATTTTAAATCTTACCTCTGAGTGTAATAAGAAATGACTGGCAGATTTGGTCCATATTTTATAGGGGAGTATATTCCACATTACGGATTTGAATATGATGGCAAAAGAGAGTCAACTAAGATTATTATGCAGAAGGATGACACAATTTAATTTGTTTTTTAGAAAAAAATAACTCTTAGGAAAATGAAGAGGATGAGTAGAGAGGAAAATAAAGAAGTCATTTTTAATCCATGTCATCAGTCCAATTTAACAAATGAGAAGAGTAAAAATAACTGTTTTAGAAGAGACTAATATCGACACCTGAAGAGTACATTCCTTATTAAACTTAGCACACTCTTTTATTTTAGGTAAAATCAAATCACTCAGGGTTGAATAAGGAGGTATTTCAAATACATTGTCTGTTCCAATTGCTTTGAACATTATATTCTAGGATGCTGAAGTCAAAAAAGGCTCCTTTGTTGTTGGTCTCCTCTTCCCTGAGAAACATAGCACTCAAGCCTGTACTCCTCACTTTAACACTCCTATGACTATCTAATGTCATAATTTATCAGAAGCCCTCCAATATCAAAAATAATTAGAAAAAAGGTGGAGTTTATGTGCATATCATGTATACTTCTGAATAAATATTGAAAGCATAAGTCTTATTATTGTTGTGTACGTAAGCAGAGCCATCTCTACAAATGAAAAAAATTAGTTAAAGGGTCAGCAAATTTTTTTCTGTAAAGGGTAAGATAGTAAATAATTAAGACGTCACAGGACATATATGGTCTCTGTTATTACTGCTCAACTTTGCTGTTATAGTCCCAAAGCAGCCATAGACATTATGTGAATGACTGTGACTGTGTTCCAATAAAACTTTATTTACAAAAACAGAAAGAGAGCTGGATTTGGCCAGGGACCTTAGATTACCAGCTGCTGCTTTAGAATGACTTATCACAGTGCCCTCCAACTAACAGAAATATATACATATATATACACACACATACATATGTATATAAATATATATATGTGTATGTGTATATATATACAGTTTACATCTGTGAATTCCACCAAATCATATGTCTTCTAGAAAATAATAGAACAGCAGATGTCTTTCACCTGGTTTCACTACAAAATCATATGTTTGCCTTCGTCTCTCCTCAGATATTTATAAACACTTACAAAGCAACCTAAATTTTTTCTATTTACTAAAAATTAAAATTTTATCAGAGTTGTCCCAGAAAAATAGTACAGTTTGAATGGTCCGTCTAATCATTGGAATTTTCTGGTTTACAGAAAATTGTCCAGGTATTATTGATTTTTTTTTTTTGTGAAAAGTAACCTGGGCAATCCAACTTCCTGTATTTTTCTTTGTTAGAAACTGTCTTTGTAATAGAAAAATATATTAATATTTTATGAGATAAGGATCAAATTTATTACTGAAATTGAGAATTAGCAAAGATCCTGAGATGGTTTACCAGATCAGTTAAGGATACAGGTTACCTTCGAATGTTGTCACTGTCACTTAGTGTCTGTGTGATTTTGAGCAAATTCGTTGTCTGTCTGTACTTTAGCTTCCTCAACATAAAATGAGGTTAATAAAAATAGCTTCCAAATAGGATTGCTATAAAAAGTCAATAAATTAATACCTGGAAACCAACCACTTAGAACAGTGCTTGCTAAACAAAGATCATTCCATAAATACCTGTTATTATCATCCAGATATTTTTAAATTTTTATCTAAACAAATTTTAAAAGTACAATCAGTCCCAAAGCTAGCAGGACCCTTTAGGATGCAGATGCCTTTAAAGCACAAGCTTTAGTGTTGGAAGAGGCCTTCAAAGTCATGGGTTGGTTTCATCCTTCACATAGGAATACTTCTCTGTCCAACAACATCAAGGCGCTCTGTTCTACTAGTGGGCATTCCCAGTTGTCAGACCCATAACACCTTCCAAGTCTAGTAAGTTGAGTTGCCATTGATAAGTAATGTTTCTGAGCTTCAAATTCTTCGTCTATAAAGTCGAGTTAATATTACTCACTTCAGAAGTGACTTGTGAGAGATAAAAGAAATATCTCACTCTTCACATTTCAGGGGTGTTTGAGAGGGATTTTCACTCTCCAGGAGAGAAAAGCATGAAAGGAAAACACCCAGCTTCTCTCCATCACCTCCCTCCTTTCTCTCTTAGGGATAGTGACTTACCTGTCTGGTAATACTGCAGAAGAGGTTGGGCGTGTGTGACTCAACCTATTCTTTTTATAGAGCAGTCTGTTCTCTGAAACTAAGAGTTTTTGGTTGTCATGCTGAAAGTGATCTACTAAAGCAGGAAAGTCCTGTGATTGTCCAGCCTTGCCTGTAACTCTGGGATTGGAGTTTTAGGAAGTCCATTTGGTCACAGATCAAATACTTGGTTTCCAATTAGCTAATGTACATTAAATTCATGCCTGCTTTCTACTGGTTATTAATTCGAGAACAGAGATGTTGTTTAATCAACCTTAAAATTCTGACTGTGAAAATTCATTGCAATATTTTATATGACAGTACATGTACAAATGTTAAACTTGCTGTTATTTTAAGAACATTTTTCATCCTAATGTAATCCAATCTTCCTTTCCTCATTGTTTATAACACATAGAGTAATATTTTAAAAATATAATATATGAAACCACTTATTAGGAGCATAGTTTTCCTGATTCTCCAATCTCCACTGACAACTTCTCAACTCACTGCCACCCCCCTACACACACACACACACACACTTCCTTCTTCACCTGCTTCCAAATTTACAAAGAAAAGATAGGCCATCAAGTGATTTTTCTATTTTCAAAGCTTTAAAATATACCTGCTCCATCATATTTTTCAAATTTATATTCCAATTCTGGAGTCAACCCCAGCTTGTTCTATGCCTGTGCTTTAAATGACACCCATTCTCACATTTTTAGGGATTTTGTACTATTAATTGCTTCCTTGTCATTAATTAAATCCCCTATCCTACCTGAATCCCAAAATTAAACAACCGATTAAACAAACCAATCTTTGGGACTAGACTTTATGTGCAATATACAAATCTTCTGAGTCATAAAAGAAGAAAATGTATAAAAAATATAGAGGTAGATCCACTCATATATTAATGGGTACTTGGATTATTTCCACATCTTTGCCATTGTGAGTTGTGCTGCTATAAACATCTTTTGAACAACCTGGATGGAACAGGAGACCATCCTTCTCAGTGAAGTATCACAAGAATGGAAAAACAAACACCTCATGTACTCAATACTAAATTGGAACTTATCGATTAATACTTACATGCACATATGGAAGTAAAACTCAATGGAAATCAAGCAGGCGAGAGGGGGAAGAGGAGATTGGTAAATTCACACTTAATGGATACAATGCACACTATCTGGGTGAAGGGCACACTCAAAACTTCAACTGAAACTATAAAAAGCAAATCATGTAATCAAAATATGTGTACTCCCATAATATTCTGAAATTAAAATATATAGAGAGTTTGGCATTGTCAAAATGTCATAAAGAGTCAAAATTAAATGACAAGAGTAAAAATATTTTCAACACATGTCAGTGAACTACTTTTTTTAGTTTAGAGTCTTTATAAATCAATATAAAAAATAAACAGAAAAAATGGATTAAGTATAGGAATAGGTAGCTTGCAGAAAATAGAGATATATACTACTTATTGATATATGAAAAAAGGTACAATTTCATTCATAAGTAAAACACTACAAATTAAAATATTATGATGGTATTTTCAATTATAAGATTATCAAATAACATATCGCTTCTCGGCCTTTTGGCTAAGAACAAGTGAAGATTATCAAATAACAAATAATTTAATAATACCCTGTGTTGATAAAATGTAGAAATATAAGTACTTTTCATTGTATAGCTTTGCTCATCATTTAAAATGTTTTATGATAATAAATTATATATTTGGAAAGAAATATTATAGAAATACTGTGTTAATAAACCTCTCTTGACCTCATTTTACCTCAAGATATCCGATGACTCTTGAACAATGCTAGAGCTAAGGGCAACAAATCCCATGCAGTCAAAAATCCACGTATAAAAGTTGGCTCCCCAAACTTTAACTAATAATGGCCTACTGTTGACTGGAAGCCTTATTAATAACATAAACAGTCAATTAACATATTTATACATTATGTGTATTATGATATATACTGTATTCTTACAAAATGGAAGCTAAAGAAAAGAAAATACTTTTAAGAAAATCACAAGGAAGAGAAAATACATTTACTATTCATGAAATGGAAGTAGAACATAATAAAGGTCTTCATCCTTGCCAGCTTCACATTGAGCAGGCTGAAGAGAAGCAGGAAGAGAAGGTGTTGGTTTTGTGTCTCAGGGGCGGCAGAGGGAGGAGAGGTGGAGTGCATGGAAGGGGAAGCAAGAGAAGCAGGCATACTTGGTGTTACTTATGGAAATACATGGTAATTTCTGTCTATTTTGCTTTTTCACTTCTCTAAAGATATTTCTATATGGCATCAATCCTTCTTCTACCATTTGCTTTAGTTTCTGTGTCCATATGACAGAAGAGTCCATGTCATAAAAGCAGTAAAAAACAGACTTGAATACTTGGACCCTTCTGCCAGATTGTCTAGCGTCAATTTGTTTTCTGGAACTACTTCGTCTATATCTTCTTCCTCATCATTTGGCACTGATTTGGAAGCACTTAGCTCTGTCAAAATGTCTTCTGTTAATTCTTCTGATGTAGTGTCTATTAGCTCTTGAATTCTCCAAGACTGAAATTTTGGGACCCTTCACCTCCCTCCCCCAATCTTTTTTGTCATATTCATAATCTCTTTCATAATTTCCTTGATTGGCTCTGTCATAAATCCTGTGAAGTCATGGCACAACATCTGGGCACAATTGTCTTCATCAGGAATTTATTGTTTTGTGCTTGATGGCTTTCATAGGGATTTTTCTATAACAATGATGGCATCCTCAATGGTGTAATTCTACTAGAATTTCATGATGTCCTTTCTATTGGGGTTCTCTTCCATAGCATTGACAGTTCTTTCCATAGAGTACTTCACGTAATGAAGCTTTAAGGTCCTTATGACCACCGATCTAGAGGCTAAATTAGAGACAATGTGTTTGGGAGCACATAGACACTTTGGGTGTTGAATTCATTAGATTCTGGGTGGCCAGAAGCATTGTTCAATATCAAAACAACTTTAAAAGTTAGTCACTTCTGACTAGGTACTTCCTGAATTCTGGGTCAAAGCATTGATAGAACCAACCCAGAAAAAGAGTTCTCATTGTCCAGGCTTTCTTGTTGTAAAACCAAAAGATGGGCAGCTCATGTTTATCTTTTCCCTTCAAAGCTCCAGGGTTAGTAGCTTTATGGATAAGGGCAGTTCTAATCATAAACCCAATTGCATTTTCACAAAACAGTAGAGTTAGCCTATCCCTTACTGCCTTAAATCCTGGTGCTCACTTCTCTTCCTTACTAATAAATGTCCTTTGTGGGTTTTTTTCCTGGATAGGGCATTTTCATCTCCATTAAAAACCTATTTAAGTAGATATCCTTTTTCCTCAATGATTTTCTTAATGGCATCTGGAAACTGTTCTAAGTTTCTTCTTGGTCAGCAGAATCTGATTCTCCTCTTATCTTGACATTTATTTTTAAGTCAAACTTTTTTCTAAAATTATCAAACCATCCTTTACTGGCATTAAATCTCCAGCTTTAGATCCTTCACCTTCCCTTTGGTTAAGTTGTCATATAATGACTTCACTTTTTCTTGAATCACATTGGAGTCTATAGGTATGTTTTTCTGATAGCAATCCTGTACCCACACAAAAGCTGAATTTTCAATAGGAGATAAAAGGTATTTTGCAAAAAGTGCAAGGTTTTAATGCCTGCTGACATAGCTGCAGTAATAGACTCACAGATTTCCTTTTCTTTTTCTTTTTTTATTTTTTTTTTACAATAGTCTTTATTTTGGATTCATTTATCTTGAAATGGTAGGCAACTGTAGCAGTGGACCTTAATCTACACTACATATTAAGAAATTCAACTTTTTTTTATAATGTGACAACTTTATCTGCTTTTAGGGAGCACTTCCAGCATCACTAGCGGCACTTCATGAGTCTCATGGTGTTATTCAAGGTTTACAGCATTGCACTAAACACAAGGAAAATATGCAAAAACCATGAGAGATCAGTTTTTACTGCAATGTGTAATTTACTGGCGAGATAAACTGCTCAGGAGGAGATGATTAGCTTTACACAACATTTTAAGTGGATTCTCACAACACTTGAGTCCACTGCAATAGCTACAGGAGGTGGCTACAAAATTATTACAGAAGTAGAGAATGTACTATAGTTGATTTTATGCAGATTTAATACTACATCTTTATGTTTGTTTATATTTCTCTTAATTCTGAATGGTGCTATGTATGGTCTATAAGTGTGTGTGTGTGTTTTGATAAATTTTAATTTTTTATAATAGATGTATGTATATTATATGGTAGTAAATGATAAAATAGATTAGTATCTACATATATTTTATGCATTCATGACATAACTATTTTTTCTTATTTTTTTTTTGATATTTGTAGGCTACATGGTTTATCTGGGAGTGTTTTGAAAATGTCAAAAATCTCCAAAAAATTTTCCAATATGTTTGTTGAAAAAATCCACATACAAGTGGACCTGCACATTCAAACTCATATTGTTCAAGAGCAAATTATAATTTTATCATTCTCCATTCCTTATTAGTTTAACTTCCCAAAACATTGGTTTATATGCCATGGGTTCATTTTCTCACCTCCTACTTTTATTCCTCCATTAAGCCAGGTATTGCTAAATCACAAATTCTCTCCACCCCAATAAATCCAAAAGACCCTTTCTGTATTATTTTCACTTGATTTTCTATAATCAATCAACACTGGTGGCCTCTCCTTTAAACATTCTGTTCCATTGGTTGGGTGACACAACATTCTCTTGGTTTTCCTCCTACATCTCTGGATTTGCCTTTTCCCTTATCTCCTTTTTACAATTCATCTTTTTTCCAAGCATTAAATGTCGAAGTCCCTCAAAGATAAGTTCTTAGACTTCCTCTCTCTTAATTCTAAACAAGCACATCTTTGGTTAATAGATTATTCTGATGATTCACTCAGTTCTATTTAGAGCCTATATATCTCTTTTGAGTTCCAGACTTACATATTCTCCTGCCTACTTGATTATTTTTATCTTTGAAGTGCACATGAAGTCAATTTATCCAAAACTGAACTCATGATCTGCTCTCTACCTCATACCTGATTTTTTTCCAATGATCTCAGTAAAAGTACCATCACTAATATTGTTACACAACATAAAGATCAAGAAGTCATCCTTGACATCTTCCCCACACTCTCCCACAATATTCCATCAGAAGCTCCTACAGCTTTTTGATTAGTAAGTAGCTCTTCGTCTGACATCTTTTCACCATCTATATTGCCTTATTCTACAATAGTATCATTTACGTGAGGAGTACCAGTTCTCCTATATCCACCTAACCTCTTCTAATTCTTAATTCCATATTCCAGGATTATCCTTTGGAAATTCATATTTATCATATTCTCATACCCACAAAAATCCAATCCTTTGCTTATAAAAAAATAAATACCAAAATCTTATGAGCCCAAAATGCTGTCTCCTAGGCTCCTCTTCAAACTTCTTTTACATATGCTTCTCTTTCTCTCTGTGCTCAATCCATATGGTTCAGAGAGTTCTGCATATGGTTGCATCTAAACAACTGGCTGTTTATAGACTGAACCTTATGCAGTTAGTCTGGTCTTCTCAACTCAAATAGTTAAGCAGGAAACAAACTCCACTCAAAGTGGGACATAGTTTGGCTTCATTTGATGAAGCCAAATGCATTACACATTCATCCCAAACATCTCAATAGTTTTCAAAACTTTTTACTAGGTTTCTTTAGTTTTCAAGGGATAACCCAAAACAATTAAAACAAAAATAAAGCAAAATTAAATGGAGTTTATCACAAGTGTTGAACCATTTATGTAGTTAAAAGACTTCACTGTTTGTGATACTTAAAATGGATGTGTGGTGTGTGACTTTGTCTAGTTCCTTAACCTCCTTATGTTTTAATTTTCTTTCCTATAAAATGGGGATTTTACCAAACTCAAAGACGTCTCGAACTTGACATATCCAATATTATTAGGAGCACTGAGTCAGTCTCTCTCTCTCTCTTTCTCTCTCTCTCCCTCACTGTTTTTTTCCCCTCTCTCTCCTCTCTTTCACTCCTCTCCTTCCACCCTCCTTACAACCTCCTTGTGTCCTGGCACATACAGGAACCCAATGAAAATAACTTTTGCACCACAATACAATTTAATGACACTGAAGGCCCAGAGGGAGACGAGTATAGGCTTACCTCAATTTATTGTGCTTTCCTTTATTGTACTTCACAGATATCGTGTTTTTCTTTACCCATTGAAGGGTTGTGGCAACTCTACATTGAGCAAATTTATCGGCATTATCTATCCAACAGCATGTGCTCACTGTGTGTCTCTGTGCCTCATTTTGGCAATTCTGGCAATATTTCAAACTTTTTCATAGTTATTATATCTGTTATGGTGATCTGTGACAAGTGGTATTTTTGTTTTTATTATTATTTTAAGTGACATAATAATTGTACATATTTATTTGGTACAGTGGGATATTTTGATAAATGTATAATATACAATGTGTAATGATCAAATCAGGATAATTACCATATCCAGCAACTCAAACATTCATCATTTAATTGAGTTGGGAACATGTTACTATTGTAATTGTTTTGGGGCACCATAAATCATACCCACATAAGACATGAAACTTAACTGATAAATGTGCTTTCTGACTGCTCCATTAGCCAGCCATTCCCAGTCTCTCTCCCTATTCTCAGGCCTCCCTATTCTCTGAGACCAAAAATATTGAAATTAGACCAATTAATAACCCTACAATGGCCTCGAAATGTTCAAGTGAAAATAAGAGTCACACATCTTTCACTTTAAATCAAAGGCCAGAAATGACTATGCTTAGTGAGCAAGGCATGTGGAAAGTAAAGATAGGTCAAAAGCTGGGCCTGTTGCACCAAATAGCCAAATTGTGAATGCAAAGGAAAAGTTCTGGAAGGAAATTAAATGTGCTACTTGAGTGAATACACAAATGATAAAATGAATCAGCCTTGTTACTGACGTGGAGAAAGTTTCAGTGGTGTGGACACAAGATCAAGCCAGCCACAACATTTCTTTACATCAAAGTCTAATCCAGAGCAAGACTCTAACTCTCTTCAATCCCAGGAAGGCTGAGAGAGGTTAGGAAGCTGCAGAAGAAATGTGAAGCCAGCAGTGGTTGGTTCATAAAGTTTAAGGAAAGAAGCCATCTCCGTAACATGAACATGTTAGGTAAAGTAGCAAGTGCTGATTGATTGAGAAAGTTGCAGTGAGTTATTCAAATGATCTAGCTAAGACAATTGATGAAGATGGCTACACTAACCAACACATTCTTAATGCAGATGAAACATCTTTATTGGAAGAAAATGCCATCTAGGACTATCATACCTACAGAGGAGAAGCCAATGCATGGTTTCAAAACTTCAAAGGACAAGCTAATTATCTTGTAAGGGGCTAATACAGCTGATGGCTTTAAGTTGAAGCCAATAGTTACTCGCCATTCTGAAAAGCCTAGAGCCCTTAAGAATTATGCTAAATCTACTGTGCCTATTCTCTAGAAATGGAAAAACAAAGCCTAAATAACAGCACATCTGTTTATAGCATGGTTTACAGAATATTTTAAGCCCACTCTTGAAACTACTACTCAAAAAAAACCAATTATTTTCAAAATATTGACAATGTACCTGGTTACCCAAGAGCTCTGTGGAGATGTACATGTACAAGGAGATTGATGTTGTCTTCATGCTTTGTAGCCCATGGATCAAAGCATAATTTTTACTTCAAGTCTTATTATTTCAGAAATACATTTCCTAAGGCTATAGCTGCCATATATAGTGATTCCTTTGATGGTTTTGGGCAAAGTAAATTGAAAACCTCCAGAAAAGGGTTCACCATTCCAGATGAAATTAAGAACATTTGTGATTCATGAGAAAAGGTCAAAATATCAACATTAACGGGAGTTTGGAAGAAGTTGATTCCAACCCTCATGGATGACTTTGAGAGGTTCAAGACATCGGTGGAGGAAGTCACTACAGATGTGGTGGAAAGAGCAAGAGAACTAGGGTTAGAAGTGGAGCATGAAGATGTGCCTGAACTCCTGCAATTTCATGATAAATCTTAAAGGGATAAGGAATTGCTTTTTATGGATGAGCAAAGAAAGTGGTTTCTTGAGATGGAATACACTTCCGGTGAAGGTGCTATGAATATTGTTGAAATGTCAACAAAGAATTTAGAATATTATCTAAACTAAGTTTATAAAGCAGCAGTGTGGTTAGAGAGGATTGACTCCAATTTTGAAAGAAGTTCTACCATAGGTAAAATTCTATCAATCAGCATTGCATGCTACAGAGAAATCTTTTGTGAAAGGAAGATTCAATCAATGTGGCAAACTCATTTTGATCTTATTTTAAGGAATTGTGACAGCTACATCCCCCTTCAGCAACCAGTATACTTGGTCAGTCAGAGGCCATCAACAATGAAACAAGGCTGTCAACCAGCAAAAAGATTATGACTTGTGAAGGCTTAGATGATCCCTTGCCTTTTTTTTTTTTTTTTTTAGCAATAAAGCATTTTAAATTAAGGTATATACATTATTTTTTCTTAGACATAATGCCATTGTACACTTAGCAGACCATAGAAAAGTTTCTACATAACTTTTACACTACAAATAATACTTTGGCAGATCTAGAATTAAGACAGAGTATAAAATTCAAGAAAAATAAGCTGCTTTAGAAATGTCATTATGTTCAGATTATTGATCTCAACCTGCTGTCAGGGCCAAAGTATTTAGCAAGATTTTTTCAGGGACCTGAACAGGGCATTTTTATTGGCAATGAGACAAAAGATTATCCAGAGCTCAAATGGGAAGGCTTAGTAGCCAGGTCTGTATCACCTTACCATTCTATTGATGTGTAGCACAGATGGTGAGTTATGTTGATGGATGAGGTTGTCTCACTAACCGAATTGTCTCAGTCCTGCCAAACACTTTTGTTGAATAACCTATTAAACATGGCTGACCCATGGCAGATGGAGATATTCATGTGTAACTACAACTGTTATATGTGCAACCCTTTAGCAAGTTCTGAATATAGTCTCTTTTCTCATAGTTTTTATTTCTACTTCCTCAGAACCATTCATACACGTTTGACTTAGAGGAGAGGGTAAAAAGAGAGAATATATGCAAATAAAATAACATGAAAATACTAAGAGGAGTTATAGGGTGAACTAAATAAGAATTTTTAGGAGGTAACATTGATATAAAATGTTAATAAAAACTAAAATTCAAATTCAAATTATATAGGATTATTTTTCATAGGGTCTGTGTAGAACAAGGGGTTTGCTATAAGATGATAACTTCTCCCCTGTTCTTACTCTACAGGAGACAGATGAGTGGAACAACTATTAAATTTTGTTTTTTGGTTTCATATCACATATCAATATTTATTGAGTCTTAGAGTTCTTGTCTATAAAATGGAGAATATAGTAATACCCAGTAGGCAGATAGGCAGGTTGTTCTTTTTTTTTTTTTTTTTTTTAGATAAAGTCTCACTCTATTGCCGGGGGCTAGAGTGCCAAGGCGTCGGCCTAGCTAACAGCAAAGCAGGTTGTTCTTAGATGTATTTTTTTAAATAAAACTTGTTACATTCTATCTAATGTATCTGTAAGTTCCACAAAGGTGATAATCACTGTGTTTTGTTCACTGATGTATTCCAAGTACTTTTACACGTATAGATACTCAATATCTGTCAAATGAATGATTAAATGAAACAATGCATGTAAAGTGAGTAGCAAGGTAATTGGCACAAAGAATTTGATAAATGGTCATCTAAATGGTTTTGATAAATGGTTTTATTAACACCCATGATGCCATTTCACTAAAACAGTTGAAAAAAGTAGGGATGTTTCAAAGAAAAGTTGGAGGGTACTGTTGTTGTTTCCCATACTGTTGTTTCCATATATTTGAAAAAGTATCACATGTTATTTTCAAAAAAAGAATATAAGCCAAGAGGTGAAAACTACAGGGAGATACTTTTAAAATTAAGAGTAAAGAAGACCTTTCTAAGAAAATTGCTTAAAAATGAAATATGCTCAAATAAATGGTCTATCGATAAAGGGATAAACAATCTAATTAGAAGTTATAAATTTATTATTGTACAAATTAAATGATTTGGAGGGGACTTCTCTGTGTTTAGTATATACAGAATACATTTCAAAATATATAAAATAATGAATTTTGGCTTTGTGGTACTGTTGACAATAAAATCATGGATGGAAAACGGCAAATATAGTAAGTACCTAACTATTTTCTTTGTGTATGTATGATGGAAGAACATTTTTTTTTGACAAATAAACCACATTTCTGAAAAACAAGTCATGTTGATTTTCTTACTAATGCTGACAACAACAGCAGATAGGAGCTGTAGAATCCTTTATCCCCTATCAGAAAATCAGGACTGTTTAAAGTCAGCTTTTTTCTCTCCTGTTCTTTTTGCCCCAGTAGTAACACTGCATTTTGGAACACAGTATAAGAATATTGGCTGTGTGCATGTTTGTGGGTTGTATGAAACTAACTGGTGCATCACTCCTGCCAACTAGGGATGAATTTAGATAAAATGTATGGCATCAATAAAAAAGAAATCTCACCCAATATAATTTTTTGAAGGAAGCGTAGCCTCATACCAAAATAGCCCCATCAATCTATCACCATCAGATCAGACAGAAAAAGAATTAAGTATATACAGTAGCCTCATAAAATGTATCCAAGCTGGAGCTAAGTCTGATCACAAAAGGTCAGTTAAGCATTTGGTAAATAAAGGAAGTATGTTTTCTTTAATGAGCCATCAAAAGTTAATAACAAGTGAGTTGGCTTTCTAATTTGGACAGAAATATTGAGAAATATGCAGTAGTTTCTAAGGTTTTTACTAATCTTCAAATTGGCTGCCTGTTGAAACAAGATATGTGATACGTGATAACTTTTTAAAAGTATGGAATGGAATCTTCCCTACCTCTGCTAATCCATGTTACTACATCAAGAGTGAACTTCATTTACACATTTAAAACTATGGAGTTGTCTTAATGGTTGTGATGGTTAATTTTGTGTGGCAACTTGCCTGGGCCATGGGTGCCCAAACATTTTACCAAACATTATTCTACGTGTGTCTGTGAAGGTGTTTCTGGATGAGACTACCATTTGAAGTAGTAGACTGAGTAAAACAGATTACCCTCTCTAACATGGGTGGGCCTCAACCAAACAATTGAAGACATGACTAGAGCAAATAGGCTGAGTAAGAGGGAACATTTTTTGTTTGACTGCATGAGATGGGACATTGATCTTTTCCAGCCTTCAGACTTGGACTGAAACATTGGCTCTTCTTGGGTTGCAAACCCACTGGCTTTCTTCAGATTGGAACTTAAGACCATCAGTTCTCATGGTTCTCAGGCATTTGAACTTGAACTGGAACTACACAATTACATATTGGCTCTCCTGGGTTTCTAGCTTGCTAACTACAGATCTTGGGACTTCTCAGCCTCCTTAATCACATGAAACAAATCCTTATAATAAATGTCATATATACCTGCATAGGTGTGTGTATATATATACACATATGTATATTTTATATTATATATGTATACATTTTTGGTTTTGTTTTTCTAGAGAACTTGACTAATATACTGATTCAGAGACATCAATAGGCATGGGCTGAGTTGTGCCGATGAATAAATTATCCTGATAATTAAAGTCAATCCCTACAGAAGCTAATATTTTAGTACCTCATCTGGTAACAATGTAGGTGATCAGGCAAGGTAACAATGCTTTATAATATTACATAATAAACCAATTTTTCAATCTCTTAAAAATTAGCTCTGAATACAACTCTTCACTTAAAAAAAAAAATTAGACACCGGATCTTGCTCTATTATTGTCCAGGCTAAAGTAAAGGGCAAGGGCACATTCACAGCTCACTGCAACCTTGAACTTCTTGGGCTCAAGTGATCCTCCTGCCTCAGTCTCCCAAAGCTCTGGGATTGCAGGCATGAGCCACCACATCTAGCACAATTCCTCACTTTCAAATCCAAATTCTATGATTCAATCAAGCTTATATAATCATTCTCAAAATCAATTTCAAAAGCAACTGCAACTTTGATACATGTTTACTTCCCAAAAGAATTACTCAAGAATTTAAGAATCCATCTCATTTCCTTACAGTCATTTTTCGAAGACTTAAGGACACATCATTTTCATGTTTGGATTCCTGTTATAATCATTTATCAGGACATGGCATATCTACTTATTTTCCATAATTTTCTCCAGGCATCAGTACTTATGATATTTAAGCTCTATTTCCAATGCACAGATTAACCTTCCAAAGCATCTGTCCTTTCACGCCTATATATACACTTTTGATGCTGCCAAATTGCCTGGCATTATCTCCATGTAAATTATTTCATCATCACTCACCTGCCCAGAAGCAGAAATTCTCCTGCTAGACCCAGGCGTCTCATGGCCATCAGCAGGCCTCTCACCGTCATGCCCTCACAGAAGCAGGCCACCACCCGGGCCTTGGGCAGATGACTCCTGAGCTTCTTCAACAGCTTATCAAAGCTCTGCTCCCCCGCGTTGCTGTAGATTTTGTAAGAGTGCGCGATGCAAATCCCCTCCTTTGCTGACATATCTTTGAAAGCTTCCATCCCACTTTCTCCATAGTTGCCTGTGTGAAAATATAGATAAGCAGAGGGATAGTAAAATAAGAGTGTTGCTTTAATTGGGTATAATCAAAATGCAGAAGTGTTTGGAGCAAGAAAGTCACTTGATGGTATTGGATTTGGAACCTGAAGACCTGGATTTGAGTTTTTGCTCTTTCACTGATTTGCTCATTTTGGGCAAAGTATAAATGAATACATTATACATTAATGCATTGATCTTTTATATTTTACCTGAGATGGTGAAAATAACATAAAAAGTACAGCAATTCACTTCCCTTTTTTGATTCAAAAAAGGTCAAATTCTAATTGTAAGATGATGGAAGATATATATTTATTGTATTTGTTTTCATTCTATCTAGTTTCCCTTTGCTTCTCATCATATGATCATTTCACCCCACTAATAGAGATTTTTGTGTTTAAAGACATAGTACAAATAATACATATAGTATTGATGTTGCCATAAATATACTTTATACGGTATTATATTTCAAATACAACAATCTGTATACTACATATTAATAATCAAGAGAATTTAAAAGTTGATCCCAACTGAAAAACTCAGATACTTGATTGAGATTTAGTCTTATCACAGAAAAATATATAAGCTTATGAAAAACATTTAAAGCTTCATTCTATACAACCACAACCATATGGAAGTTAGTGAGAGGGATGAATAATTCCAAAGTCCTTTGCAAAACTTAAGGGTTGAGGACTAAAGCTATTCTTTTAAAATTAATGGAAAATGGTTATTAATATTGACAATCAGCTATAGGCCAGACAGTGTAGCAGGACCTTTATATATGTGATCTCATTTAACTCTCACAATGATATATTATGGTAGCTATTATGACCTCCATTCCATAGATATGATAGTAGATGAGGCAGTTAGGTCCACACTTGCCGAGAGTTACATGAGCAAGTTCAGTGGAAGGCTGAACTCCATTCACTGATACAATGGTTCAGGTTCTTCTCCCTCTACATTTTTATGGTTGACTCCTAGGAGTCTCAGAATCCTAATTATATCTGCATTTCTCTTTCCAATTTAAAGGTCATGACACTTCAATATTAGATATTTTTGGAGCAAGTTAAGGTTCTATAAGTCATACAAGGTTCATATTCTGAGTTTTCAGACGATTAGGTGGGTAAGGGGGATTGCTTTGAAAAATACAGGAGACTGTTACAAGAAAATCAGCTAGACCTAGGAATGAGAATTGCATTAGGAGGAATAGATATCAAACAACTAAGGAGCACTGGGCATTCAACTGTATAGGGTTCACTACATGCCATTAAATAGAAATAACTTATAAATGTGTATAACAGTGTAATTTTTGGAAAGTCAGTTCATATATATTGGGAGTTGTATGCTCCCTACAACAACTCTGTGATAAAGGTTAATATTATCTCACCCTGATAATACTGAAGTTCAAATATAGCTAGTCAGTGGCAGAATCTTGGTTTGAACCTGTATCTGTGATTCTTGCCCCTATGTGTGCTCTACTCTACCACAGGGGCCTTGCTGTAAATGAGATCCTTAAATTCTGGGAGTGGATTTTTGTGAAGCTTTATCTTCACAGACAAACTGCAAAGGACAAAGCAAAGCAAGCCTGCTTGAGTACCAGCCAAAAACACTGGTGGGCTGGCTGCATCTTTTCCTTCTTCTCCAGAATAAAAAGCAACAAGAAGTGTCTGTGATGGTGGCAGGTGGGCAGTCTAGTTGTTTTGCAATTAACAAAGTTTAAGGGGAGCTTTCGGAAAAATGTGCCAAGGGGCCTAAATTACTGGTTGTACGTTAATCTGATTATTATTCTTATTTTTTATTTTTAACAAACTCTGTTTTTCAACAGACTGTTTTGATTTAATGCTGAGACATTTGCATAAATAATTTGAAATTAGGTATAGTGATTGTGATGGGAATAATGAAACCTCTCAATACATTCACAAACAAGAAAAAATACCTGACAAATTCATATTCTTTATCCCCTCTCCTAACAACTTGGTTTTAACATCATTTTTGTTTATACAGCATGCTGGATAAAAGCACCTTGAAATAGTGGAGAGAACTTTGTTATCATAGAAACCTGAGTTCAAATTCAGTTGGGATGGTGTCTTTAATCTCAGCTTTCTCACCTGAAATTAGGAGATGATATTGATTAATATTTGGATATTTTGTATATTATATTTAATCTATGTAAAGTATCTGGCAGGTTGGCTTAGCCCAATTAATTGCACCTACTGAGGTCATAAAGAATATTCTAGACAGGGTTCAGCTACCCTCTCTGGGAGCACCCAAAACAAATAGTGGAGCAAATGGCATTGCTACTGAACATTAGAGTAAAGAATAAGCTTAAACTAGAAGAAGGAAGTATAATTTTCTCAGATCAAAGTCCAATAAGTATTTTTTCTTTTTCTTTATTTTATTATTTTTTGTTTCTCCACACTTTGTCCAACCAAAGCAATAGTCTTTAAAATTAAAATAGGGCCAGGCACAGTGGCTCACGCCTGTAATCCTAGCACTCTGGTAGGGTGAGGCAGGAGGATAGCTTGAGGTCAGGAGTTTGAGACCAGCCTGAGCAAGAGCGAGACCCTGTCTCTACTAAAAACAGGAAAAACTAGCCAGTCATGGTGGCGCATGCCTATAATCCCAGCAACTAGGGAGGCTGAGGCCGAGGCCGGAGGATCACTTGAGTCCAGGAGTTTGAGGTTGCTTTGAGCTAGGCTGATGCCACGGCACTCTAGTCCGGGTGACAGAGCAAGACTCTGTCTCAAAATCAAATTAAAAATAGGTAGGAGGAATGTGGAAAATTTCCACTCAATTTTTCAGCAAACCTAAAACTGCTCTAAAAAGAAAAACTATTTAAAATTAATTAAAATAGGAAATGGATATATGTAACATGAAAATTTTGCAGTTAATAATTTTGATTTAACAAAAGAAATCCAGTGTAATCTGGGCATTACAAATGTGAATATATATTCCAATGGAATGGGAAAGCCTGAAGTGTTGAGATTCTCAGTAGTTTATATAAACTCTTTACTCTAGAATTATACATTTAGAAATTATGAGGAAGCTATTCCCACAAAAATGTCCATGGCTTTTTGAGGATGAAACAGTCTTCAAGTAACATACAGAATGAGGAAAAAGATGAGGAAGCAAATATTTCTTTTTCCAATAGTGAGTTAAGTCATTGAGAAAGAAAGTTGTGGTGTAAAATATGAAACTAGTAGGTGGCTTCATTTTAAGCAACTAGTAGAAATAAGAAGGAATCTATAGAACATTCTTCTTTAGGTAGCAAAGGCTATATAACTTGAAATTATGAGAGAAAAATGTAATCATAGTCCTATGACTTGACTCTTAGCTCATACTATTTATAGTCAATGATGCAAATATCAATTATTGATTTTCAACTTTAGAATCCACCTATAGCAACATGTAAAAGTCATTATGCAATAGGGTATATCTGTTATTAACCTTTACAATGACAATTAAAGAGAAAGATGACAGAGGCTGAGAGGTGGAAGTATGGAGAGCTGATAGGAAGAGAAAGGGCACTAAAGTCCTCCACTCACAAAAAGGAGGTCAAGATATACAGAAAACAAAATATATGTAATTAATAGAATTACCTGAAGCTAAAAAAAATCAGAAGGTACCTAATTTAATGGAAGAATCATATTAAGAGAATAAATGAGATGATATATAAGGTGAGAGAGAATGTCTATAGTCATTAAAAAGTAAGCATTTTTTTAAAAAAGAGTAAGTATGTATTCATACTACTTAGAGATATGAAGATGAAAAAATGGGGGAAAAACTAAAAATTTTTATTTCACTTCCAGCCTTTCTACAGTATTTGATTTTAAAAAATAGGAAACTATAAATTTGATGAAAAAAGTTTAAAATGGCATACTTTAAAAGTTATTGAGAGAGGAAAGTAGATGCTGATAATTTTAAATGTAATTGACTTTACTTCTTTCTGCTCCCATAATATAAAATGTCTTTACTGCTCCCTGTGTTTCCCTTCAGGACATGAAAATTACTATTATTTCTTTTAAATGTAAAAATTTCATTGTAAATTGACAAATTATAATTGTTTCTAAATTTATAGAGTACTAAGGGATGTTATCATATAATTATAAAAATGTGGAATGATTAAACAAAGCTAATTAACATATTCATCCCCTCAAATCATCATTTTTTATAGTGAAAACATTTGAAATTTACTATCTTATTAGCAATTTTGAAATATGCAATATATTATTATTAACTCTAGTCAATAGATCTCAAAAAATTATTTCTCCTGACTAACTGAAACTTTGTACCCTTTGACTAATGTCTCTCCACTCTTCCCACCCTTAGCCTCTGATAATCACCATTCTACTCTCTGCTTCTGTGAGTTTGATTGGGTTTGTTTTAGGGAACCCTGTTATGCTGTTTGTGGGAATGTAAAATAGTACAGCAATTATGGAAAACTGTATGGAGGTTTCTCAAAAAACTAAAAATAGAATGACCATATGATCCAGCCATACTACTTCTGGGTATATTTCCAGAGGATTTTATCTGTACTCCCGTGTTCATGGCAGCATTATTTACTGTAGCCAAGTTATGAATTCAACCTAAGTGGCCCAACAGTGGATGAATGGATAAAGAAATGTGGTGTGTGTGCGTGTCCATCCATTTGGAGTACTTTTTCTTCATTTTCCCATGTCGAAATCTTACCTATTCTTTCTGGTCCAGTTAAATCCCCCAGACTGTAAACTTCTTCAGGATGGAGACCACGTCTCCCTGGTGCCACCAAGTGAATGCTTGTGGAACTAAATGGGACCTACTCCACCATGCTTTTTAAGGATACTTTCACTGAGATAGTGTTACCTTACATGCTAGTTATTCATTCAATAGATATTTATTAATTAAATGGTATGTACAAGCATAACACTAAGTATATAACTTTAGACATGTACACATCTTAGCCTGTTGATTTATTTTATAATACTCACAAACATAATTTCTGTTATTTATAATTGCTAAAAAGTTTATAATTGTAGTTCCTTCACCTTTATGACAAAGCCGATCATGTTCATGATTTATTTCATGTGGAGAACTTGGTTAAAAAAACAACCCACAATGTTAATATTTTTTCTTAGGAAATAGAACCCACTTCAATTAATGTGATTTATCAGGGGATTTCTAAAATTTCTCAGAGTCAGATGATGAGTTACAGTGCTACTACAGCATTGTAATGGCATTATAGTGTATTATAGCATTGAATTAGACTTAATTTAAAATATGTATTTTAAATGTCACCTATTGTATATATTTATTTATTATGTTTCAGATGTATTTACATACCCTACTTTCTAAAACTGTAGCCCCTTGTAGGTAGTGAATGCACATATTTATTATATATAATCATATAGTAGGTATTCAGGTATTTCTTAAACAGAAAAGTGACAGGTAAGAAAAAAAAATTGAAAGAGTAAATGTATTTGTTCTAATAAGATCGTCACGTGGATGCTAAAAGAATGTGTAAAATACTCTTTCAGAAAGTATTCACTTTAGGAAATACTAAGTCACTTTTAAAATGTAGTGAGCTTGACCTGCCACAATAGAACTTTATTTTCCATATTAGTTGGTCAAAATTATCTTTTGCCAAAAAGTAAATTAAGATTCCACATATAAACAGTTTTTTAAAAAAAATTAAATTCCAAATGGCTTTTACTATTAATATCCTGTTGCTACCATAAACACAGTGTATTTATTGACAATTACCAGTAAAGAAAAGCACAGCCGTTTCTCATGTGAGTTGCAATATTAGCCTGGCATGACCCCATCCCCTAAAAATATGTGTGAGCAGTGCCCGGTCACCACCTCCTGCCCTTTAATGGAAGCCAGAAATGTTTATCAAAGGATTTTAACGTGAAATGCCCATATTGAGTGGGTTGTGGCTTAAACTAGTGGTTAACTAAAACTAGCCAGGGGTAAGAAAATGACAGAGAGTCAAACACTTCTTCTCATTTTATTAATATCTTTTCTAAATATATTCCTCTTTTAAAAAAATACATGTCTTTTCTCCATTACAGCCATGCGTACAACGAATATAGCATTTTAAATTTTACATTGCACTCATTTGTTTATTTTTATCCTCTGCTACTAGACAGTAAAGTTCTTCAAGGCAGATATTTCTATCCTCACACAAAAAACAATGTGTATACATATTTTATTGAATGGAAAGAAAGAACAAAATTAAATGTCCCAAGGAATATTCCTAAGCAGGATTACATAACTGAGACCTAGGTATTTAGGATGCTAGACATATGATTAAAGTGAAAATTTTAAAACCAAAGAACTCGAGTAAAAAGTTATCATCTGTCATGCACCTTCATCAAGGTTCTATGAATTATTATGAATGGCATGGCTATGAAAACCTTGCTAACAAACAGATTTCCAAGTTTTGGCCAATGGCCCAATTATTTATAATCCTATCTTGGAGTCTTTCTATAACACAACCCACATAGCATAGCATTAAGCTGAGGAAGGGCAGTATTGGATCTCATCCAGGGTTATTGGAAGTACTAGAAGGATCTCATTTGGCAAATTCACTTTAGGTATTACTCTAGGAATTAATTATGTAAGCAGCTTTGAGCAATACTCTAATGTTGAATTCAGCAGAAAAAATTGCTAGTAGAACATAATTATTTATGCAGTTACCATACCTGAGTTGTAAGTTACATGTTATAACTATGCATAACTAAACTTATGGGTTTTTAAATGTATGTATAAAATATTATTTATGGCGATACTAATCAAAGCTAATGGATATTGTCGTAAAAGTATGTACCAATTGGTTTGCTGAGTGGTATGCTAAGTTGGTGAACTTTCCTTCTGGCTATCAAATGTCAGGCTGGATAAATACGTATCCTCTTAAGAACAAAAGTACAAGTCGACTGTACAAATTCATATATGGCAGAGGATAGGAAATCAAATTAAAAAAATACACAACAGCTATCACTGTCATATATGTTAAAGACAAAAAGCTTGGTGTCATCTTTGGTTTCTGCTGTAGGATCCTAAACCCTGGTATCAAAAATTTTGATATCTGTTCCCTGCAGTAAATCTAGTTCATATAATTTGGTTGAATGAACTGATATAGACAAGATTGAAAGAGAACTAAATCCGGAAAAAAATTCAAGTTTTAGAAATTTTACTTTTAAATTTCTGTGAAATAGCTAAATAGAAATGCCAAGTAGAAAATTAAATAAGGACATTCTGGCTCAGAGAATAGAAGTCTGAGTTGGAACTATTTGCAACTCATCAGAATATGAGATAACAACAGTAAGAGATGAAAGTGAAGGATATGAAGGGAAGAGAGCTCTGAGTTATATCATAAAGAATCCAAATATTTATGCATTAATTGAGAAGAAAAAGCTGACAAAGATGATGGAGAAGATAAACCAAGACAATAAATTCTTATGGATATCAAGAGAAGAAAGTGCTTTAACTTTCTTTTGTACATGAACTGTGTTGGATACTAAAGTAAGTTGTGTAGTAAAAAAAAAAATCCACTAATTTTGGCAGCATTGTAGAAGTCCTATGGGAGGAGTAGGTTTATGTGAATGGGGGTGAAAGAGTGAAGACGTGTATTTATACAACTTCTCTGAGACACTTGTCAGTGAAAGGGGGCCAAGACGTATGGTGATAATTGAAAGAGAATGTGGAAATCTAAGGAGAGGTTTTGTTTACTCATTTTTAGATGGAGATGCCTTAGGTAAAGTGCTTAGCCCAGAGCATGGCACAGAGTAAGAACTCGGGATAGTTTTTATCTTTTTTTATCATCGTCTCAATCATCACTGTCACCATCACTATCAACTACATTTATCTAGATCCAGTGAAATTATTTGGTAAAAGGCTAATAATAATATGTACAAAATACTGCACTAGTCACTTCAAATCCACGATTATTATTATTAAAACCAACCAACCTTATGAGGCAACTATTATCTCACACATTTATAAATAAGCTGTTGGCTCTGAGAGAATTTGCCAAAGAATTTATAGCTAATAAATGGAAGATCTGGAATTTCAATCCTTATCTGTCAAATTTTAAAGCCCATTCTCTTCTTCTACAGTATATTGTTACTCTTAAGCCTCTGAGTGAGAATTGCTCAATTTAGTCCTATCATTCTTCCAAAGACACTTTTTTCACCTGCTGCTAAATGTTTCATTTGAAACCAATTCCAGATGCTACTAAATTGAATTCATCTCAACAAACATATATTATTTAACAAATAAATATTTTGCCTAATTTCCCGAAAGATTATTGAAATATATGATTTAGCACTAAATGATTCGATCTACATTGTTGCTGAGAATTGGTGTTTAAATATCAAAGTCTTTCTACAAAATATACAATGCTTAATTATAAGTTTTCCATAGACAAAGGCTTATAAAATAAAAGAGGGCCCTTGGAAATAGGCATGCGGTATTATCTTTATTAGTTACTTAACTACATCATTGCTGGGGAGGGAGGAACTTCAGGAGCACTAAAGGAAAAGACAAAAAAGTGATGTCAATATTAAAATTTTGGCAGTATTTTAAGTTTTTATTATTTTGTTAATATAGCTTAAGTTGATATTTGCAAAATGAAAAAAATTATTTTATTAGTTTTCTTAAAAATATTGGAGTCTTTGACTCATTTCTTTCTCTAGTTATTCTACCTAGAGGAATATAAAAAGCTATGACTGAGATTCCCACTCTAACCCTACAGCATTCAACTTCTTTCTGCTTTCTTTATAAGCTGTCAAATTCACAGCTGAAGGCTGCAGTACTTGTCTCATTAAGAGTAATTCCATTTCCACAGAAAGGACAAAACTCTATATGGAACTGTGTGTCAATGGGTTGGGTGGGTTGGTGAGTTATTCATTGTGCCTCTGTTTAGCTCACTAGTCACCTTTGATCCTAGATTCTAACTGGATCTAATGACAATGCAGAAATCTCCCATCACCAAGTGAAGGCAAAAAATCCTCTGCACCACAGCCAGAGCTATTTAAGCTTGACAGCCTTCGCTGAAAATAAGTAGCTTCTTTGACAGCAGCTCCCTGTCCTGTCACCACCTTCTCCAGTTTAGATCTGTACTGTCTGGGTTCTGTGATTGCCAGATTCCCTCTGGAAAGTCTCAGTAGCTCCCCTCAGTACTGAGAGGAAGGACTCACTTTGCATTTAAAAGTGAGTAAAAATAGTTAAAATGCATGCAGCACGCAGTGGCTGTGCTGTTGTTGTTGCCAAAGTCTGAACTTCATTCAGGAGTGGGTAAGCATGCTGTGTTGAGCCCCTAAGGCCTTGGAGACACTTCTCTACAGTTTAGACCTGTGCTGTACAATATGGTAGTCACTGGCCACAGTTGGCTACTGAGCATTTGACATGTGGCTAGTCCAAGTTGAGATGTTCTATCAGTGCAAAACACAAAATAGATTTCAAAGACTTAGTATGAAAGAAAGAATATAAGATATTCCATTAGTTTTTTATATTGTGGATTACATATTGAAATGCTAAAGTTTTGGATGTGTTAGATTAAATATAAAATATATTCCTAAAACTAATTTTACCATTTATTTTTTACTCCTTCTTAAAATTACACAAATGACTAGCATTATATTTCTATTAGAACATATTGCTTTATTCATATGAAGAGATTTATATTCTTTACCTTTCAGGGTGGAATCCAAACTTTAACATTTAGTGCCTAAACTTTTTCTCCAGTCTCACTGCTTGCCTTTTCCTTAGGGATAGCACATGCCCCATCCGTACCAAAAAATACATAAATCATGCTTTTTTACATTTTTGAATTTTGCACAATCTCCTTCTTCCTGAAATGCTCTTCTATTTAGCTAATTCCTACTTATTCTTCAAGACTCAGCTAAAAGTGACAGAATTCTCAAATAGATGGCTCTACTGTCTTCACCTCCACTCTAATGTCACAGGATTTTTTCATATTTTATTAGAATTATTTATTTGTTTGACTCCCTAAAAGACTGTGAGAAAATTAGAAAAAGGGGTTAATTACCCCTTTACCTCCAGAGCCTGGGTGACCTAAGTATTTGCTGAATAAATTAATTGTAGAAAATGAGCATCTAATTGTCATTAGTAAATCACTGTTGAGCATCTATTATATAATGACTAGCTGTGTATAGCAGCTCTGATATTAAAGCTATTCCACATTCACTGTGATCCAAAAGGACTAGGCTCGGCTAAGATAAGATATATTGTGAAGGAAAGTGTCTGAAACCTAGTTCACCCACTTATTACCTACATGGTCTTTGGGAAACTGCCTGCTTAGCTTTTTTATAAATTTGTCTCCTTGACTATAAAATGATATGTACTCTAAGAAGAGTGGGATTTCAGATCTGCCTCCTACATTGTTTTATTATAACAATTAAAAAACATTTTAGCCATTTTCTTAATTTCTCTTATATGTGCTTTTTCCAAATTCGATTTTTCATTTCTCAATATAAATTCTGGGCATTGTGAATAATTCCTAAGCTAAGTTTGTTTTATAAATTTAAATATGTTTTAAGAATCAGAAATTCTGTTCATTCAGACTTTATTGAAAAGGCATCTAGTAATATGTCTCTGGTAACACGTGAAAAAATAGTCTTTACTGAAGTGGTAAAACCTTATAAATTGTTTAACTATTGTGTATTAATTCATCTGTTCTACAATATTTCCAAGATTTTATATCAAGTATTATTAATAGTTGGTCTTTTGAGATATTCAACCCTTTATAAGGACTGCTTACTTTGATAATTATTTTAATGTACTCATGTAATTTGTTTAAAGATCCCAACAATTGCAGTATATCTGTACCAGACACAAGATGTGCCTTTTTTCCATATATAGCAAATGAAGGGAGGACAAAACTCACTAAATCTATTTCTAAAATAATTAAAATTTTTTGCTGATAATCATTGGAAATCTGTGCAGTGGAAGAGAGGGTGTACATTTCCTTGTAAATCAGATTTACTAGTGTTTTTACTTTTTTATACCAAAAATTATCCAAGAGTATCTGTTCTAAGATAATAGCAAAAACTCCTGGCCTGGGGCCAGAAAAGTTGTGATTTTAGTTGTCTTCTGGAAAGAGGCCCAATTTCAGACAATAGTATCACAATTCCAATTTTTATATATGAGGAAAAGAAGCGGGTGAGTGGAGGAGGGCTGACCTAGCTCACTAGTTTCTTAATTCTGAATAGTTTTCATAGATCCCAGATTCAATGCCTTTAAGAAGAATAGTTCCATCCCAGTGAATATCCAAGCATTTATTGAAATGGCAAAAAAAAAAAGAACCTTAAAAAACTAAAGGCAGTGGGGGGTAAGGTACGTAAATAAATAAGAAGTATGCCTGTTAGTAAGCATATGGAGGGATGATATAATAACACACATGTAAATACATATAGATATTCTCATATATGTCTGTATATAAAATAGAGAGATGATGTATAATATATACACTCATAGACACTCACACACACTCATGTGTGTGTTGTGTGTGTATAACTACCATAATGGAGGTACAAAGTACTGGCTTGGATTCAGGTGGCAGAGTTCAAAGGAAGAAGAGCTTACTGCTAACTGGATGCATCAGGTGATAAGACTTGCATACTACTTCTTTTCACTCTTCCTGTTTTCCCCTTCATTTGCATCTAGGTAATTTTAATTTTTATATTTGACATGGAAAATAACTCAGTCATGCCCTATTTCAAAGGACTGGTTTAGTCACATGAGCAAGATGTTATCAAACTTTTCTTCTTCTGCCCACATGATTATGGGAAGTATCTTATCCTGAGTCCTGCAATAAAACAGGGTTGAGGGAAATCAAGACTGAGACAGGGAAGAAGAGGAAGCTAACTCAAGGGCAGATTACTGAGGCTATTTGATTGCTCATTTTTCAGCACCATCTTTCAAATATTTGTATTTATACATATGCATGTTTATATTACAAATTTTGCTGTTTATAAAATACATGTAGCACATAATTTCAAAATAATAAGATACACAATGCTCTTTATTGTAAATTCTCCATAGCCAACTAATTCTCAAAAATGCTTTTATTGAATTTTGCCAAAATCTTATGTCCATAGCCAATCCACAATTAAAATTGACTAATCAGTGAAATTTTGACATGAATATTGACTAAAATTTTTATACATATTAATATTAGGATAAGAGTAAAAACTAATACTTTGGATGTCAGAACTTTGCTCATCAATCAATGGTGCAAGCAACTTCTTTGTTGAATCTGAAAATATCATCAAATTCTGAAAGATTCTTTATAATGTGTGCTATTCACAAGGTAATGGCTACATATATGATATACTTCTAAGTTGAATCTGAATTATTAACATTTTCTCCATTACTACCTTAGGTCTAGACAATAAAAATATCATATCTTGATTTGTAGCGTACCAATTTCTGTGGTGTAAATACATCTACCATGACAAATTTCAAGCTACCAGTGTGAGGTTGCTAAATGTGAAGTTGGGAGGTGATGCTCAGTAGTGTATCAATATATAATATATTGACCATATAGATATTATAGCTATAAATAGCTTAAAGAGCATAGAAAAAAGTAAAATGTGATAAAAATCAATAGGAATAATTTATTTTTAATTAGAATTTACTGATATTCTACTTTTGTTTTATTATAATTACTTAATTAGAGATTAGATAATTTAACTTTTAATAATGGCTGTGCTTAATTTAACAACAGGTACTTAAAAATGTAATAATTCTCTTGTGAATGTCTCTATGGGCTCCTGTCAGCACAACCTGGACTATGCCAATAAAATAACCTGAGATTCTGGTGGTTAATGGTCTCTAATATTTTTGGTTACTCCATGATTTTGAAAGGACCACTAAGGTTTAACTGGCTATAACAGAAACTCCATTTGTAAAAGGATCCAGTACACTAAAGGTGACAGTTTAATGGTGGAGAGTGGAAGATTATCACTTCTGATTTAGTGTACTAAGAAAATATCTGCTTATGAAGTAGAATTTAATTTGGGCCTTGCAGAAGGGGTGGACTTTGGCATTCTAAATGGAGTAAACAGATCATGGGAAGGTTAAGGTAGGGTGAGCATGTGGTCAAATCCAGTCTGGTTACGGCAGAGGCTATATGCAGGACCAGTAGGTCTGGATCACAATGGGGAGGCCCCAACTTGAAACATAAAGAGGTGCAACAGAAGGGGTTGGAGAGGGCAAGCGACATGACCTAAATGTACCTAAGAAACAATATAATGTCAATAATGAGATGAGAGAGTAAAATGGTAGTCCAGAGGGGACTTGATGGAGTACTGAAATTACAGAGATTAGAAGTAATAAAGGCCTGATTTAGGATGCTGACAATGGATTGGAGACATGACAATATGCAGGGCCACTTTGTAATACAGCTTGGTGGGGGTTGCCATGCCCATGAGATGCAAAGTGAATGATGGTCTTTGGAATTATGCTATAAGATCTTTAAAAATAAAATAAAATGCTGACAAATTATTACTTCATGTGAGGTTGAATATGAGAAAAAAACTAAGAAACTTAGTTTAACTAAACTAAACTTAGTTTAAATTAAACTAAGAAAGCTTAATTAGGAGATTAATGCAGGTGAGAAATGACGGTGACTTGAAAGAAAGTGATGGAAGAACAGACCATATCCTAAATGGAATATTCAGTTTGTGTCATATTTTGTCTTATGTGTTTTGTCATAAGACCTTTCTATTAACTTCTTAGTGTCATGTCAGAGCACTGTTTGCCCTTGTTCTGACCTGAATTGTTTCATCAAAAATTCATTTTTTGAAGTCCTAAACCCCAATACCTCAGAATATGACTGTATTTGGAGATAGTTTAAAGAGGTAATGAAGGCAAAAAAGGTCATAAGGGTGGGTTCTAATCCAATATAAATGATGTCCTTATAAGAAGATATTAGGAGATGGACACACAAAGAGGGAAAACCACATGAAGATATAGGGAGACGATGGCCACCTAAAAGCCAAGGAGAGGGGCCCTCAGAAGGAACACACCCTATGACACTGTGATCTTGAATTTAATAGCTATAGAACCCTGAGGAAATACATTTCTGCTGTTTAAGAACCACCTAGTCTGTGGTTCTTTGTTATGTCAGCTCAAGCTGAGTAATATAGTTATCTGTAGCTGAACTTTTTAGTGTTTTTTTAAAAGCTTCCAATCACAAAAGGTGCCCAAATCCTTAGGCAAGATGTAATTAAAATAATTTTGTTTTCATAGGAATTATGATATTTGGAAAGGACATTGGCCTTTGTTATCTATAGACTGAGGTTGATTCTTACATCTGCAATTTCCTAGAGAAATGACCCAAGAAAAGTTATTTAAATATCTCTGAGCTTGAGTTTCTTAAGTCAAACATATACAGTAGGACAATCACTGGCCCAAGGTCTGGTACATAATAGATACTCAACAAAAGTTAATTCTGTCTAAGCTCGTTCATAATTTCTTCTTCCTAATATGCAGTCATGAATAGATTCTAAGAGAATGGCTCTGAAGTTATACTAAGTTTGAATCTCACTTGAATTAATTAAACCAGGTTTCAAATCCTGGCTCTACCACCTACGAGTTTGGATGCTTGGGCAAACGACCTAATCTCTCTAAGCCCTTGTTTCCTAATCTATAAAATGTTCATAAGGATGAAGATTAAATGTGGTTTTTCATGGGAAATGCTTATGACAGAGACTGATGCATAAAAAAGGCTCAACAAGTGTTTTTATTATTAGTCACACACACTTTTATAAGTTCTTCTTTTTCTATTAACTTCTTTGATGCTGGTATTTGCCACAACTGCCTATGATCTACTCCTCTTAATAGAAATTCTCTATTTGCCATGCTTCGGCTAACACCTGTGATTTCCAATTATATCTCCAGTTAGATACCTGGAAAATGTTAATTCAACTATTGCCAAGCATCCTTCCCAGAAATTTAAAACTAAAACTCTTCATTAAATACAGTGGTGCACTCAGTATTTAATAGTGTTGCTACAAAGTAACAAAGTTTTAAGGGTTTTTAAAAACATGATCCTTATTCCTGTTGCCTATGTAGGCACCTCAAGAAGCAAATTGGAACAGACATAACCCCTGTCACCAAGGAACTTAATAGCTAAAGCATCTTGATTGGATTCACCCAGTGTTTTAATAAAATCACTCATGGTCCAATTCTCCTGTCCTCATTTTGCTGCAGATGAAATCCCAGGATAGTACCAAAGTGTGGGCTTTTTCACTCTGCTGCACTAATGTCTGCTGTTTCCCCCACATCCTAATACTTTAATCACACTTTTGGGACACTAGAATGTAGCAAATCATTTGGGATTACCTAACACACAGCAATAGCAAATTATTCTCTGAAGCATATGGAGGCTGCCAATATGGTTTGTTTTCTCCCTTTACATCTAGGTATCTTTAATTCTGCCCAAGCCTCCAGGGGACACTTCTGACTGAGAAAAATATCCCTGAAATGGGAGTTCTATTGGCTTCTAACTTTGTACTGAAAGGGTGAGTCAGTTTTAGGAACATTCCAAGGATTCATGACTACCTTGGGGCATGAGTTCTTGGGCTTACGCAAGTCAAATTAAAAGAGAGAACAATGCTCATGAAAAAGTGGAGGAATTAAGAGGTGGAGGGGTGGATCTGTCTATATTGGGCTTCTGGCTGTATTTGTTAGTTGCCCCTATTACATCTTTGATTTTCACAACTTCATAAATAAATAAATTCTCCTTTTTGGTTGATTTGGATTTATATCACTCACAATGATAATGTTTTGTTATTGTGATAGAAGAAAGAAACAAGGTAAAGGAAGAAATAATTCCAAAGAAATGTTAGAACTCTAGTTAGGCCACACAGGGAAGATAGAAAAGAAGAAATACTGCAGTAGATGAGAGGTGATTCCAGATATGGGACAGAACATCATACGGGGTAGGATAAGGGATATGGATATGAATCAGATTTTTCTCAATCGTAGGGTCCATGTGGGTAAAGCACTAAAATACAGAGAGGTCCCAAAGCCAGGCAGAGAGTTGTAACCTAACAATACAGTAGGCAATAAAGCCAGTTTATGTCTCAAGCATGAAAGTTATAGAATTAAAACAGTATTTAAAAAATATTTTTCTGGCAGTGGTTTGTAGGTTTGACTGGACTCAAGAATGTAGTGAGAGATAACCTGTAAGGAGCTACTGGAAGGAATCTAATTGTGAGATGACAAGAGCTTTAAATAGGACACATACAATAGAAAAGGCAAAGAAGGATTTGATATAAAGGCACTTCTAAGAAGGAAACCTGGTGTTTGGCATCATATTTTATTTAGGGCTAAGTAATACATAAAAAGAAAGGGTTAAGTGTGATTCCATAGTTTCTAGTCTGACTGACTGAGTAACAGATATGGTAGTTGGGCAGTGGAGCTTGTGTTTGGCAGGGAAGATGGTATGTTCCATTGTGGACACATGGATCACCACATGAAATCTACATAAAGATGTATTGGACTCACATGTTGATCTAATAATGGAGCTCTCATGAGAGGTTTGAGCAGGAAGGAATGGTATGGTTGTTATGCTTAGAGATGAGAGGTAAAACTACAAAAATGAGTGAGGAGAAAGAATAGAAAGCTTATGTCAGAGCTTCGCTCAGAGAAAGAAAAAGAAAGGCCAGAAAAATTTGTTTGCAAATAATAAATAAAAATAGATATATCAATAATATTTAACATTATTGAGAGTCCAACTTTGGTAAACTTTTATACACATGGTCTCACCGAATGCTGAAAAAACAACCTGGTGAGGTTGGTATCAGACATCATCCTCATTTCCCAGGTGAGAAAAACTGAAGCAGAGGGATTAAACAACTTGCTCAAGGTCACACAACTATCAAAGGAGCACAGAACAAGAACTTGAAGCCAGTTCTAACGTCAAAGCTCAGGCATTTATATACAAACCTGTGCTACCTATTGAAGGAGTGAAAAGTGGTTGCTAGAATTAGGAGATCCCAAATTGGTCTTTGACATGCATCTAAGAAAGAAGATTCCAGGATGGAAAAGTTCTGTACAACATTAAATGAAACAATGAAAGTAAGCTGACTAAGACTCAATGAAAGCCATCAGGCGTGGTGGTTAGTGATCTGCAGCAGCTTTGTCCCGCTGAAGCAGTGGAGCATAGATCAGACTTCCTAGTGCAAAGGTAGCATAAAGAATAGAAAGACAAAAGGATATTTATGGACTGCAAATTCTAGTATATGGAAGTAGAAAGAAGGAGGGAACCAATCTAAATCATTTAAGTCTATGTTAGAAAGAAGACACTAGCATACTAGAGCAGCTTTTATCCATGTGATATTTTCACTCTTCAGAATTATACAAAATGCTATGTACTAAAAAGGAATTTATAGATGTTAATGGAATTTCTATAATTTTAACCTAAATGACTTCAACTGCACTTTACTTGGCTAAGTACCTTATCATCCTGTAACAACCACGAAAGAACATGTTAGAGATGATTATATCCTATATACAGATGAAGAAAATAAAGTTCAGAAGACATCAGTAACTTGATAAAGGTAAAAAACCTGATGAATACTAGGAATGAAAACTAAACTCCTGAAATTTATCAAGGATTTTTTTCCCCATAATATCACACAGAAACTGATTAATCCAATTATCATTTTCCTATGAGGAAAATCTACATTTTCATTAGAAGAAAAATGAGAAGAACAGAAAATAAAAAATTAACATTATTTAGCATTATCAGGGTAACCCTGGAAATATCTGTGAGAATAATGACAGCTACATATTACAGAAGATATCATATTATAATACATGCAAAGAGTAACAAGAAATAAAATTAATGGCCAAGGAAGAAAGCATATCATCATATAGGAAACAATTTAAGAAAAATTATAATACAGAGAAGTAATGCAAATCAAGAATAATTTAAAATTTAAATTTTATTAAAGTAAGTTTTCTAAAAGGTAAATTCATAATAATATCAGGTGAGGCTACAATGTTTTATCCTTTAAGACCCCTATATTTTAGTCATTATTGTTAAGGAAAAAGCAATAAAAATATGTCAATTGTGACATTAAAAAATCAAAAGGTGGCTATAGAATGGAGTTAAGGTATACAGTTCTTTTGCGGGTTTCCTTTTTTCTTTGAGACCAAAGTTAAGTTGTCATCAGTTTAAAATAACTTTTATAATTATAGTGTGTTTTCTGTAAGACTCATGGTAACCACAAAGTAAAACCTATAATAGATACACTAAAAAGCAAGGAGTCAAAATATATTACATGAGAAAATCACATAATCACAAAGGAAAACTTGTAAAAGAAGAGGAAAGAAAAAAAGGAACTACAAAATAACAACAAAACAAGTTACAAAAAGGCAGTAGTAAACCCTTACCTATCAATAAAATTACCTCAACTGTAAAAGGATTAAATTCTCCAACCAAAAACACAGAATAGATGAATCAATAAATAAACGAGAACTACCTATACGCTGCCTACAACAGACTCACTTCACCTGTAAATATATGCGTAGACTGAAATTGAAGGGTTGGGAAAAGGTATTCCCTGCAAATGGAAAGCAAAAGAGAGCAGGAGTAGCTATACTTATATAAAATAGACTTTATGCCAAAAACTGTAAAAAGAGACAAAGAAGCCCATTTTATAATGCCAAAGGGGTCAATACAGCAAGAAGGTATAACAGTTGTAAATATATATACACCCAACATAGGAACACTTAAATATATAAAGAAAATATTAATATACCTAAAGAGAGGGATAGACTGAATACAATAATGATAGGGGACTTAAACTCCCCATTTTCAGCAATAGATAGATAATCAACAATGAAACATCAGAGTTTAATCACACTCTAGACCAGGGGTGGGGAAACTGTGGCCTTAAGGCTACATGTGGCCTCTAGGTCCTTAAGTGTGGACTTTTGACTAAATCCAAATTTTATAGAATGTTTTCTTTTGTTTTCATTAATACATTTTTGTTCATATTTTATATTCTTATTTTATTTTTTAAATGAATGTATTTAAAATACAAAAGAATAAAATAACTTTCAACAAGATAATCCTCCCAGATTGACTTGCACAATTAGAACATTAGTAATCCATAAAGGCTAAATTGATGACTGACTGCTACATTCATGATTCAGTTCTAACTTCTCCTGACTGACTGAGGTCATTACTGCACAGGGCCTGGTTGGTGAGAGGTTGTTTTTTTTTCTTTTTTTAATTAACTACTTTTGGAGTTTACTTTTTTGTTTTCCAAAACTTAGTTGAAATATAATGATATCCTCTCACAATATCCCATATTACTTTTTAATTTTGGTGCATAAAACTTTGAAAAATACCTTTATTCTTAAGTCAATTGAAATGCCTTGTCATGACATCACGTATTAAATAAAAGAATCATTTAACTGTTATGAAAACTTAGATCTATGCACATTTTATGAAATCTCTGTCCCAAATTTATTTGTACAAATGGGATTGTTCAACATATTGTATTGCACATTTCTATAAATAGGTTAACTGTGTCACTTTTCTATTTTAAAATGTATTTTATCTTTTGTTCTTTTAAACATAAATACATGTATTTTAATTAATGGGGATTTTTGTAAGTGAATTTGACTGTGTTTATGATGTTTCTTTTAAGCGTACAAGCAAAAATGTATGCTTTTTTGGTTCAGATATTGATTTTCACTTGCTCATTCTTTTTTTTCCTATCTTTTTTAATTTCAGAATATTATGGGGGTGCAAACTCTTTGTTTACATATATTGCTTTTGCACAGCCTGAGTCAGAGCTACTAGTGCACCCTTCCCTCAAACAGCAGGCACCACACATGTTAGTATGAATTTACCCATCTCCTCCTCCCACCTCCCACCTGCCCAATCCCCGTTGAATGTTCCTTCTATATGTGCACATAAGTATTGATTGATTAGTACCAATTTAATTGTAAGTACATGTGGTGTTTGTTTTTCCATTCTTGTGATACTTCACTTATAAGAATGGCCTCCAGTTCCATCCAGGTTAATACAAGGGGTCTTAGTTATTTTTATGGTGGAGTATACTCCATGGTATATATACACCACATTTTTATTAATTCACTCATGTATTTTTGGGCACTTGGGTTGTTTATATATCTTTGCAAGTGTTAATTGTGCATGACTAAGTGGGCTTCATCACAGAGATGCAGGGATGGTTCAATATATGCAAATCTATAAATGTAATTCACCACATAAATAAAAGTTAAAAAAAGACCATATGATTCTCTCAATAGATGCAGAAAAAGCATTTGACAAAATTCAGCACCCTTTTATGATAAGAATGCTTAACAAAATAGGCATAGATGGAATGCATCTCAAAATGCTAAAAGCCATATATGACAAACCCATAGCCAACATCATACTGAATTGGGAAAAATTGAAAGTATTCCTGCTTAGAACTGGAACCAGACAAGGTTGCCTTCTATCACCACGTCTATTCAACATAGTGCTGGAAGTCCTAGCCAGAGCAATCAGACAAGAGAAGGAAATCAAGGGTATCCAAATGGGAGCTGAAGAAATCAAACTATCACTCTTTGCTGATGATATGATCTTATTTCTAGAAAATCCCAAATATCTGCCAAGAGACTACTGATAAATAAATTCAGCAAAGTTGCCAGCTATAAAATCAATGTACACAAATCAGTAGCATTCGTGTATGCCAGCAGTCAAGCTTGTTGCTGAGAGTTTATGGGGGTCGATTACGCCAGTCTGTTATCAACTTTTGACAACGGTGCACTGTGTTTCTTTTTGCAATGGAATGTGTGAATAGTTTCACAGCTTGACAGTATTTTTTAATTCTGTCTGCTTAACAGCCCACCATGTCAAAGAACACCAAGAAAACACTAAAGGAAGAAAATAGATTTTTAAATTGGGAGCTGCAATATTATCTTATTTTTGCTAAAGATAAGATGATTTTCTTGCTTTGTGATATTGCAATATCAGCATTAAAGAAATTCAATGCTCATCATTATTATAACACTCATAAGGACCACAGATGGGAGGGGGGAGGAGGGATGAGTATATACAGACATAATGAGTAAGATGTGCAACGTATGGGGGATGGTCATGCTTGAGGTTCTGCTTGAGGGGGGAGGGGGGCATCGGCAATATACATAACCGTAATATTTGTACCCCCATAATATGCTGAAATAAAAAAAAATTAAAATTAAAAAAATGCCCTCAGGAAAAAAATATTAGAGGGAGAGGTGTGAAAGGTTGTATTGCAGAAATTAAAAGATGAAAACCAAAAGCAAAGAAAATTCTTTCAAGCAGCAATAAGACTTGGAAATAATGCCACTGAAACAACTTGTAAAGTAGCTTATATACTCAGGAACAACCACCACCAAAAGTACAGGGAAATATCTCTGATGAACACAAATGCAAAAAATCTTTGAAAAATACTAACAAACCCAATCCCGCAGCACAAGGAAAAGATCATTCAACATCCTCAAGTGGGATTCATCCTAGAAAAGCAAGGATGGATCAACATGTGCAAATCAGTAAACCTGATACATTGCATTAACAGAATGAAGGACAAAAACCATATGGTCATCTCAATAGACACAGAAAACTTATTTAATAAAATTCAACATTCTCTTATGATAAAAACTCTAAACAAATTGGGTAGAGAAGAAATGAACCTCAACATAATAAAGGCCATATACACCTAATATGCATATACACCTAATATTGTACCAAATGGGGAAAAGTTAAAAGCTTTTTTCTAAAATCTGGAGCAAGACCAAAATGCTCACTTTTGTCACTTCTGTTCAACATAGTACAGAAGTCCTAGAAAGAACAATTAGGCAAGAGAAAGAGATGAAGGACATCCAAATAGGAAAGAAGGAAGCAAAATTGTTCTTGTTTATAGACCATGTGATCTTACATATAGTAAACCCTACATAATTGGCCAAAAGCTTAAAGAACTAATAAACAAATACAGTAAATTTTCAGGATGGAAAATCAATATACAAAAATCAGTAGTGTTTTTATACACCAACAGTGAACTACCTGAAAAAGAAAACAAGAAAGCAATCTCATTACATGAGCTACTAAATAAATAAATAAATAAATAAATAAATAAAATATCTAGGAATAAATTTAGCAAGGAGGTGAAAGATCTCTACAATGAAAACTATAAAACAAAAGATTTCTTGAGTGAGACCTCAAAAAACACAGGCAACCTAAGAAAAAGATGAAATAATGCAATTACATCAAGCTAAAAAGCTTCTGCACAGCAAAGGAAATAATCAACAAAGTGAAGTGACATCCTACAGAACACAAGAAAATATTTGCAAACTACCCATCTGACAAAGGATTAATAAGCAGAATATATAAGGAGCTCAAACAATTCAATGGGATAAAAAGCAGTAATTCAATTAAAAAAATGGACAAAAGATCTGAATAGACATTTCTGAAAAGAAGACTGACAAATGTATGAAAAAATGTTCAACATAACTAATCATCAGAGAAATGCAAATCAAAACTACAATGATATATCATCTCACCCCAGTTATAAAAAAGACTTTCATCAAAAAGGCAAGCAATAATGAATATTGGCAAGGATATGGAGAAAGGGGAACCCTGCTACACTGTCAGTAGGAATGTAAATTAATGAAGTCACAGTGGAGGACAGCATGAATGTTCCTCAAAAAACTAAAAATAAAACTACCATATGATCCAGCAATCCTATTGCTGGGTATATATCCTAAAGAAAGAAAAACAGTATATCAAAGAGATATCTACACTCTCATGTTTATTGTGGCACTATTCATAATAGCTAAGATATGGAATCAACCTAAGTGTCCATCAGTGGGTGAATGGATAAAGAAAATGTGGTACATATACAGAATGGAATATTATTCAGCCATAAGAAAAAATGAAATCCTGTCATTTACAGCAACATAGATGGAAGTGGAAGACATTATGTTAAGTGAAATAAACCAGGCAGAGAAAGACAATGTCACATATTTTCACTCATTTGTGTGAGCTAAATAAATAAATAAATAAACTCATGGAGATAGAGAATAGAATAATGATTACCAGAGGCTAGGAAAAGTAATGTAGGCTTGTGGGTCAGGAAAGTGGAGATGGTTAATGGGCACAAAAATACAGTTAGCTAGAACAAATAAGATCTAGTACTTGGTAGCACAATAGAATGACTACAGTTAATAGTAATTTATTGTATATTTTAAAATAACTAAAACAGTAGTATTGGAATGTTCTTAACACAAAGAAGTGATAAATGTTTGAGGTAATGGAAATCCCAATTACCCTCATTTGAACATTACACATTGCATGTCTGTATCAAAATGTCACATGTACCCTAGAATTCATACGACTATTAAGTACCTATAATAATTAAAATAAAAAAGAAAGAAATTGAAAAGGACACCAATAAATGGAAAGATATACTATGTTCATGAATCAAAGTAATTAATATTGCTAAAATGTCCATACTACCTAAGCAACCTACAGATTGAGTGCAATCCCTATCAAAATATCAATGATGTTCTTCACAAAAATAGAAAAAAAAATCCTTCGATTTGTATAGAACCACAAAAAACCCTGAATAGCCAAAGCAATCTTGAGTGATAAAACAAACAAATAACACAATGCTGGAGACATCATAATACTTGACTTTAAAATATAATACAAAACAATAGTAACCAAAACTGCATATTACTGGCATAGAAACAGATGCATAGACCAATGGAACAGAACAGAGAGCCTATAGATAATTCCATGCATTTATAGCCAACTGATTTTTGACAAAGAGAGAAGAACACATATTGGGGAACGGTAATTCTCTTCAGTAAATGGTGATTTGAAAATTGGTTATTCACATGTGACAGAATGACACTAGACCCCTATCTCTCACCATTTACAAACATCAACTCAAAATAGATTAAAGGTTAAGTGTAAGACTTGAAATTATAAAACTACTAGAAGAAAACATAGGTGAAATGTTTCATGACACTGGTCTGGGTCAATGCTTTCGTAATAAGAAGAGAAACATTTATCCATTTCATTAAGCAGTTTATCATTATCATACAGGCAGCTCATCATATAGAAACATACCACATGACCTAGCAATCACACTCTAATCATTAATCCAAGAGAAATAACAATATATGTCCACAGAAAATTTAAACAATGTTTTTTTACACCAAGTATGTAAAATTGCCAAACTTGGAAACAGCACAACTGTTCCTCAACAGGTGAATTGTTAAACACACTGTTAAGCAGAACACTGTGCACCAGTTACCAATCCCAGAGATGATTCTAAATATTTCTACCCATTGCATATTGGTATTGGAGTCACCAAGAGAAACACAACGCAGTCAAGCACTGGATGAAACAACTCTTTACTTACATAGAGAAGAAATAGGGCAAGATCAGCTTTGACATTGTTTTTTAGTACCCCCTGGCCAGCAGGTCTCTCCTGGCAGCTGATGTAGGGTAATTTGCTATGCACACCTCTCTAGTGCCACAGAAGGACTCCATTCCTGCTCCATGCAGGACACATAAAGTAATGGGGTTAGTCAGGTACCAAGTGATGCACACTCTTAAACAGAACAAAAGGGCATGTATTTGGCTTGCAACAGAGAAGATAATCCCACAAAAGGCAATAAACCCAGCACAGGTTTTGTGGATGTTTTATCTCTTGGTAAGAAAGTATTCCAGGCCCCAGGTCCATTAAGCAGCTAAATGGGAGAAAGACTACATGCATAGAATTGCTTTTCCCAGAATGAATGGATTAGCAAACTGTAGAGCATCCATAAAATGGAATAAGTGTTATCAATAGAACAGAATAAACTATTAATCCATGCCGTGACTTGGAGAAATCTCAAATGTATTATGCTAAGTGAAAGAAATCAGATTCAAAAAGCTTCATAGTGTATGATTCCATTTATGACTTTCTGGAAAATAATGGGAATAGAAATCAGAGCAGGGATTGTGAGGAATAGGGGAAGAGACTGGCCACAAATTACATCAGGCAATTTTTTAGAGGTGATGAAACTTTTCTGTACTTTGATTTCAGTGATGGAAATTTGTACATTTACCAAAAGTCATAAAGGGAGAAACTTATCAAGAAAGTGAATTTTACTGGATATAAATTTACAAGTCACCATATGGTAGGTAATACTATTGAAAATGCAAATACAATATAAAAATGAGGGGAAAATTCCCATAAATACTTAACTTGGAAGAACTATCTACATAGAAGTGTAATAAAAGGGGTCATGAGTGGAAAGTGAATAGATTTAAATAGGTGAAATGTAAAGTTGTTCTTTGTTAAGTATTCAGTAATAATAAACATGACAAAAGAATTGGATCTAGATTATAGAAATTACTGTTGATACTCAACAATAATAAAACAAACAACTCAACTTCTAAAATTAGAATTTTAAATAGGTATACCATAAAAGAGTATGTATTTAACTTAGAAATGGATATTGATAATTAATAAGTAAAAACAAGGCCATACTAGTAAAAAATGAACAGTAGAAAATAGCAAATTCCAAAAGATAAATTGAGAATAATAAATAAATTTAAGAAAACATAATAAAAATAGTCCTTGTGAGAAATGTATCTGTAACCATCCTTCCCTTTCTTTCTTTTATGATGTTAGCCTTATTTTTTCAAAATTTCCATCACTTTTCTATATTTTATATGGGCATATTTTTCCTGAATTAATATGAAAGACTTCCTAAGTAAAATTGTTTTATTGGTTTCTTTTATCCACCTTTGGGTAAATGAGACAATCAACGAAGCAAGCATTACCAGATGATCTGCTTTTAGTACATTGAGACTCTCAGCAGATTATCTTAACAGCTGAAATCACAATTCTTTCTTTGCAGCAATTTTTCAGCCTTTATTGAATATTATTCAATATTGCCATGAGAATGGAACATGAGGGTGGAAGGAAACAAACAAAACACCAGGCCTTACTATGGAGAAATAGGCACTCGTATTCAGTGAAACAATTGGTGAGCCTTTAATCAAGTGGTGTGGGTGCACAGGGAACTACAGAAGAAATTGGAGATTTCAATCTGAAAGACTGGAGAGGAGATAATACGGGAATTTTGACATGAGCCAACCATGGCTTAGACAAGAATGGAGGCCTCTAGTGCTAAGCATGAAGTATAATGCATGCAATTTGTGGTTGGTTGTCAATGAAGAACTCTGTGAGGCAGGGAAGAGAGAGAAAATAAGCAGAAAATAAAGAAAAAGAGGAGGTCCTAACAATGGCTAGAAGCAAAAATATTAATAGCAAGCAATGCATAAGTATTCAGCAGAGTATAAGAAAAATGAAATGGAATAACAAATATGCATTAAAGAGACTATGCCAATAGGAAAAAAAGTGAGTAAAAAAAAAAAAAGATGTATATTATGCATTTTTCCCTGAACTACTCATATTACTCATTCATTCAAACAATATTAATGGATCAGCTTTTTTGTGATTGGAACCCTTATTGGCATATTTCTCTATACAAATAATTTATAATGTTAATATTGAATTAACATTATAAAAAACTTTACGTATATCATAATGTTTAAACAACAACCCTGGAACATAGTTCTTTCCTCGTTTCAAATTTGAGGACACTGAATTATTTTAAAGTTGATACCAAGCCAGGACTTGGTAGAAGGTCTTCTGACTCTGATCCATTGTGCTTCCCACAAAGCCATTCAACCCATATATCATGACAAGACCCAATGGCTTCAGAAATTTGTTATCCTATTGGGAAGTCATAAAAAAACCAGAATGTTTTAGAGATAATGTGATTCATTGAGAAAGGAGAGATACAATTAAGCGTGATGGAAAATGTCTAGACTTTGAAGTCTTTTACTGGACTGGGATCAAATTCTCTTTCTGCACATACTGTTTGTACACATTACCTTAAGACTCAGTGTTCTGTCTGGGAAAAAAGGGGGGATTGCAATGCCTATCTTATGAATTGTGAAATTAAATAGCTGATATAAGCCAAGAAGCACTTGACACTTGTCTTCAGTAAATGATAGGAATTATGGTAAAAGGCAATAACACTAGATATTGGAGAAGTCCAGGAAGGCCCAATGCAGGTGGCATTTCCTTTGGTCCCTTGGTAGGATTTATGTAGTCAGAGGAAGGACTTTATATGACATGTATTTTTCAATGTGAGCTTCAAAGGTGAAACAAAATAATGTTGGAAGCAAGACTGTATTAAATCCGTCTCATTTTCTTTCTAATGGTGTCTTCTTATAAGTTTAAATTTTTAAGGAATTTACAGAAATTAGAGACTATCCTAATGATTTTAAACAAATTCTCTAAAAAGAAATTTATAGAAATTAGAGACTATCTAATGATTTTAGACAAATGCTCGACTATTCTAGGTCTCATAAAAATCTCTCACTTTTGGTTTTTCATGTCTGATGATCAATAAGAGAAGGGCTTGATGGATTTAATAAATGTAGGAAGTTACTCAACAGTCTGCAAAAGATAAACATATTCTGTGATAAGATAATCATACTAAAAAATCTAATGTATGAAAAGAAGCTAGAAATTTAAAGCCCACATTAATTCCCACATTAATTTGTTTTGAGTATATTGAATAGCAAGCAAGAAGCACATTGGTCTAAGACCAATGGTCTAAGTTAAATGGTGACTATAGTAGAAAACAAAAAAGGAAGCCATATGACCTTAGTTCTCTTAGACTTTTCTAATTGTCATTTAAAAACTGGTGAGTTGTTTTGCTTTTGTTAACTGGAGACTCAATACTCCAATTGCCTATAGGAGACTTTTCAGGATTTGTAAAATAGAAAAAAATATATATAAAAAGGAAAAAGTAAATACTTATTACACTGCAAAAGTTACAAACTGTTTTCAAAAATGTTAAAATATGAATCAGATTCTACTTACTCACCAGCAAATTGGTATTAACAGATCAACACCTAAGTGGACATATAGGAATAACATTTATCGGGTGTCGGGCAGGTGGGAGTGGGGAGGAGGGGATGGGTATATGCAACACAATGAGTGAGATGTGCAACGTTTGGGGGATGGTCACACTTGAAGCTCTGACTGGAGGGGAGAGGGGGGCATGGGCAATATATGTAACCTTAACATTTGTACCCCCATAATATACTGAAATAAAAAAAAGAATGGATCAAATGGCATAAAGAATAATTTATATAAAGCTTTGCTTGAGGTTATTTGGAGTTCTTAGAAATTTGTCATATACTATACAAAACATATCTGAATTGATAGAATAAATTCCACTTCTTATTCAGCTTCTTATACTCTTGTGAAATTGTGTGGAGATCATAGGAATAATTATTTAAGTCAGTTAAGGAGGTAATGTGGAAATTTTGAGATGCAGCAATAAACATTTTAAAGAACAAATATGGAAATGCAAAATAATTAACAATAATAATAAACATGACATTTTTGTCATGTTTTCACATTTTATTTGCATGGAAATGCAAAATAATTAACAATTAAAATGTCATGTTTATTATTGTTATTAATTATTTTGCATTTCCATATTTGTTCTTTAAAATATTTATTTCTGCATCTCAAAATTTCTACATTACCTCCTTAACTGACTGAAATAATTATTCCTATGATCGTCAAAGAAGCTATCTTTAAAATATTGTTTTATACATATAATATTTTTATAAATATTTCTAGAATTCCCATGTATTATAAAAGGGTTATAACCCATTCTTACTTCATCCTATTTTTATGCTGTCATTTAAGCCAATTTAATTACATAAATTAGTTATTACATTTTAGATCTTCCATTTAATAAAACACAACTCATTTGTGTAAAGAGGAAATGATACGAAGCAAGATTAAACCCCCTAAAGCATATTTTGTTATAAAGACATATTAAATGGCAACTCAGGAAAAGTGTCATGAATATTCCACTTAAATTCCACTATAATTATATTATTTTATAGAAAAACCTATTGAGATACTTCATTTTAAAACTACAGTCATCATCAATAGAATTTCTAAATTCTTTAGTAGTTATCATCTTTTGGTGACCCTTCTTTGTTTAAAGCTGGAATTTAGGGAGAATAGTTGGTGACTTTAGAAAGACACTTGAGTAGGACATGATATCTCCTGACAAGGTTTTCAGATCCAGTAAGAGAAACAAATGGCATATAAATAAGGTCCTCACAGATAACATGCCTTTAAAACAAACAAATCCAGAGGCAATATGTAGTTCTCATAAAAAAGTAACCTAAACCTTTGTACCCCCGTAATATGCTGTAATAAAAAACCATTTTTTAAAAGTAAGCTCCAGTAAGTAAAGTAAGAAAAGTAAACTCAAGTAAGCTCTTGAGTTCTGTCCGTGGTACCGAAAGACTCTGTCTTTACTTCTACCACTGCTGTTTTCGGACCTGTGTTCTAGTGCCTCCCAAGCTTCTGACCTTTAGGATTTCATCACTGGTCTGGCTGTGTGCTTGGCCTTTGAACTAATGGCAAAATTGGTCTCATCTTCAATGCTTACTTATTTCTTCCTGCTATTGTTTGTGTAACCACCCTCCCAAATCATGTGATGGAATCCTAACTCCAGAATGACAGTATTGACAAAATGGGGCCTTTGGGAGGTAATTAGGTCATGAAGGTGGAGCCTTTATGAATGGAATTAGTGCCCTTATAAGAAGAGACATGAAAGAACACAATTTCTCTCTCTCTGTTCTCCTCCATGTGAGGATACAATGAGAAGACAGCCATCTGCAAAGCAGACAGCAGGCCCTCACCACATACCGTATCTGCCAGCACCTTGATCTGAAGACTTCCCAGCCACCAGACAGTGAGAAAAAATAAGTTCTGGGTGTTTTTGTTTTTTAAGCCACCTACTGCTATTTTTGTTACAGCAGCCTTGACTGACTAAGACAGTGGAAAATAAGGTTAACTCTGGAGAAAAAATTCTATATCTTACCGGGGTTAAGTTAGTGTTAATTTAAAGTAGATTCTGATGAGTTAAGATGTACCTTATAAGCCCTATTGGAACCAATAATAACTCAATATTAATAACTCAATAATAGTAACTCAAAAGATAAAAATAGTTAAAGAAAGATTGAGTTAATATAATCATTGCAGGTGCCAATGGTTTTGGATTGGGGAAAGTGATCTGTAACACAGAATTTAATAATTATAATCTCTGTCACATAGTTTCCTCATCAGTAAAGTGTAAAGAATCCTGAAAACTGCTTCTCAACTTGTTGGGTAATAAACATGAGCTTTAGCAATAGACAGATAGAAATTCTAATCCCAACTTTTAGCTTTGAGAACTTGATCATTTACATAACTTTAGTCTGTTTATTTAACTATAAAGAGAGAACAATAACCATATTGTTATTCATTATACCATGAGGATTAAATAAAATAATATAGTAAATAATTTTGCACAATTAACAGTAAATATTGACTGTCACAATTGGATTATGAAAACATTTTATGAACTATGAATATTAACTATATTTATGAACTATTTATGAACTATAAATATTGGTATTCATTATTACTTTTTTCCAAAGCTGATGTGCCTATTCTTAAAGATAAAAATGGGCAGAAACAAATCTGAGGAACCACAGAGGACCCACAATATAATTATTTAATATCCTTCGGTTTCTTGATATCTCTGCTAATCTTTAATTAATAACAATGTCCCCATTTGAACTATTTTAAATTGTCTGGTGTGAAAATATTTGCTGTTCACTGACATGCAGTACACAATAATATATCTCTCACATCTATTATACAAATCAGGTGCAGGAGGTCCGTGTGATCAAATGTAATTGAACAAATATTTGTTGCATCTCCTATGTGTAAAGCACTACACTAGGTGCTGGGGAGGTAGAAGTAAAAAAAAAAAAGTATGTATTGATGGAATAAAAAAGATTAGTATGAATAATTTTGTGAAGGAAACAGCACTGACATTGAGAAAGGTAGCATTAGGGTAAAATTAGAACTTTACTTGAAGGAGATTCTCCAAGCAAAGAAATGGACAAAGGCATTCTAAACTGTATTATTAGCTGCCTATTAGAGAGAAGCTACAATGTACTGAAAGTTTTGCACATAATATATCACCCAAACAATAACTACTCCAATTTCATAGAGGACGTTTAAGGAACAGCTAGTAGGTGGTAGACTAAGGTTCCATTCTAAGCTTGTCTGTCTCCAACACATGTGCATCTAATCACTGGTGTGCATAAAAGAGTAAGACAATTCTCAGAGAAGTATTTCAAACTTCCTTGAACATTCTAAAAAGCAAAGGTATCATATCATGAATAGAAAGATAAAGAACAGAGATTTCCAAAAGAATAGCTGTGGAAAGGAGTGGGGGGAAAGGGGGAAATAAAATAAGTAAGAAAATGCTAATTCTGAGAGGTGGCAGAGTGGGAAATAAGAGTACCACTTGGTGTTCTCCAGAGAAACATAACCAATAGGAGATTATCTATCTATCTATCTATCTATCATTTCTCATCTACCTATCTATCAAGATGAGATAGAGATAAAGATGGGGGAAAGAAAGAGAGAGAAAAATTGGCTCACACAATTATGGGAGGCTGAGAAGTCCCACAATCTGCAGGCTGGAGACCCAGGAAGGCTGGTTGGTGTAGTTTTGAGAGGATTGATGGTGTAAGTCCCAGTCGGAAGGTAGAAGACTGATGTCCCAAGATGAAACAGGTAGAAAGAGTTAATTCTCCATTTCTTTGCTTTTTGTTCTATTCAGGACTGTAACAGATTAGATGATGCTCACCCACATTGGGGAGGTCAGTCTGCTTTACACCTCACCTCCAGAATACTCACCTCCAGAAACACCCTCACAGACGTATCCAGAAATAATGTCCAAACAAATAGCTGGGCAGCCAGTATCCAGTCAAGTTGGCACATAAAATTAACTACCATAAAGAGGGAAATTTGTTAAAAGCCTGAGCTTACAGATCCTTCTAAGAGCAATATCCAAGACCTTGAGTGTAAAGACACCATGCCCTAATCAAATGAACTAACCTTCTAGTGCTACTAAAACATAAAATGGGACATCAGTTCAATCATGGATGGCTAAAGCTAAAAAATTCTTCCTTAATAATAACCCTCATGTCTGGAAGAAATCAATCTTCTAAAAATGACAAAGTTGAGAAACTATAAAAGAAATTCAAACTCCTCTGAAATTACTTAACAGGCAAGAAAATATATGGAGTTAGATAAATTAACACTTATCAATCTTAAAATTTCAAAACAAAGATTTATAGGGTTCATCTCTTTTCTTCTCTCTAGAGATATTAGCTGGAAGTCAGTACTTATACAGGACAGTCCATGGTTTCCATTTCTGGGCCCATGGCAGACATCACAAATTAATAATAAAATGTTTCCTCTCTGATCTGGAAAAAGTCTAATAATCCTCCTTAATACCTTGCTTTGGGCAACTACTATCAGGTAAGATGGCAAATGAAGTAAGTTTTGCTTGCAATACTACTGTCAGGTGAACATCAGCAATTTATTGATGGTAACAGTTCTCAATGGGGAATCATTTTGCCTCCCTAGGGACGTTTGGCAATTGGAGACATTTTTGATTGTCATAGCTGGAAGGGATGCTACTGACATCTAGTGGGTTGAGGTCAGAGATGATGTTAAACATCTTACAATGTATAGGACAGACGCCTAAAAGTGTGTGTGTGTGTGTGTGTGTGTGTGTGTGTGTATAAAATCTCTGGTCCAAAATGTCAATAGTGCCAAGTGAAGGGCCTTTCGAATTAGCCTAAATTCACAAAGCTTTCTGATAAAAGAAAGTACTTTCTTTTCTTTTGCACCTCATAAGTTTTAACTTATCCTGAATGATTTTGGTGAAAATCATTTCCTTTGCACTGGAGGAAAACTGTGGGCTTTAGATTCAGGAAAGGATCATTGTAAGTCATGACTTACTAGCCCTGTTTTTAATCAATGTCTTAGTTTCCTTGGGCTGCCATAACAAAGTACTGCAAGCAGGTGGTTTAGAATAACACAAATACTGTTCTGGAGGCTGGAAGACTAAACTGCAGGGCTGTGCTCCCTTTGAAACATGCATGGCATTCCTCCCTGCCTTTTTCTAGCTTCTGGCCTTTTCCCTATTTTCATCTCACCATGCTTCTGTACATATCTGTCTCTGCATCTAAATTTCCCCCCTTTGCAAGAACCCCTGTCATTTTGAGTAAAGGCCCACACTAATAACCTATTTTTAATTCGATTGCCTGCGTAAAGATCCTATTTTCAAATAATATCACATTCTGAGGTACTGGGGGTTTGGACTTCAGTGTAATTTTTGAACCCAAACACCAACTTAATTTTCCTAAGCTTCAGTTTCTTGATCTGTAAAATGCAAATAATACTGTCTATGGTGTTATTGAGAATTTTAAAAGAAATAAACTATGGAAAACCAAAGAACATGGCAGCTGGTATTTCACAGGTGTTCAAATATATATATATACACACACACATATACATTTTCCCTTTTAATTTACATTTCTCCCAAGTATTTATATCTCCTTGGTGTTCACATAAAACATGATGTGTTTTTCTTTCCACTTATTATATTATATTTGAACCATGTATCCATCTGTCTGGCTGGCTTGCTACTATTTTTTATATCATAGACTATTACAATAATTTTAGATGCCTAATGCATAATTTAGTTTATTCTTTAAGGGTTTATTGATTAAAATAAGGATGAATGAAAAAATAGGATGAAAAATGCCTAGATAGACCTTACCAAAAATATGCCCTTTACACCTCAATTTCTCTTAATGGGTCAGAGTTTAGGTAGCATTCAAAGAAATCTAAGGCATATACAAGGTTTGCTTTTGTTGTATGTCTGTGTATATTCTCATTCTTGTTACTTGAGGTTTCCTAGTTATCTGATTGTGATCTTTTGATTTTTTTTTTACTACTCTACGAACTTGGATTTTTAAAATACTAATGATACCTACTGCAATTTCCCAGGAGTTATTTTTTAGAATATCTGCCAAAATAATTTATTGCTCTCTCAGGTTGTTTTGTCTTCAAATACATCAACATACTGCCAGGGAGGGGGTGTGGGGAGAAATCTCATCAGTAAAGATGCTGGCTACAATTCAGACATCCATCAATCACAGTTAAATTTTATCTCACATACCCTGAGATGCTGGACATATAGAACCTATTTATGTTTTACAATAAAAAATATTTCTTGCTTATTTACTATATTTGGGGGGAAATCCAGTGGTTTGACTAATTATTTATGAGAAAAAGAACTGAGAACAGTATTCTAATAGAGTTTTAAAACACACCCATATTCTTAAATATTTCCATACTCAAGTGACTACAGAGGAAATGGACTGATTTTTAACCAAAGATTGCTTTATAATAATGACCTGCAGTTTGAAATCCAGGCTCCATTTAGGGACCTGAACCAATTATTCATAATACTGGAATGGCCTAAATAATATTTTAATGTCTTGAATATAAATATGAAATCAAGAGTAAATTAAACCCGTCCCTCCATTGTGTGTATAAAAATCTCAGCCTTTCATTTTCCAGAAAAAAAATTTGAACTATCTTAATTCCACATTTCTTTGCAGAAATAAGGCAAAGTAAATGTTTTGTCAGCTGATTAAAGTTTATAGACACTGTTGACAAGACATTGTTTTCTAGTTTCACAAAGATTTTTTTTTGTCCTGTTCACTGGAATTTGAGTTTGATCCACTTACAAACCGGATCCTCACAACTACTATTTAATAAAACCTAAGGAGACTCTAAAAGATATGTCAGGAATAAAAGCAAGTGAGATATGGAGATTGTTTCCTCATTTTAATTACTAGTTTATTTTATGAAGGTCTGCTATATATGTAAACAACTTTGCTAGTAATTATTTATGGGCACCTAGGTGGCATAAAGAATGACGTAGAGTCAGAAAATTAGATGTAGTGTCTACCTTAGATTGTTAAAACCATGAATGCAGAACTACACAGAGTAGAGTGGATATTATTAACAACCATATGTACATTGATATGCTGGTAAATGTGTGACAATCTGCTTTCTGAGGAAGAAAAAAGCCCTGATTTGCAGCATTTGTTGATGTCTATGGCATAAACACTCCCACCACGGCCAATTTTGAGCTACCTACGTCAAGTCACACAATTGACTCTTGCAAGTCAGTATGACAAACTGCAATACACAGCTGTGTAGATGTAAATGTGTAGATTGAATGGTTATTTTACTAGATCCAATAGTAAAGAATCTATGTAAATTTAGAACATAGTATATATCCAAAAGCATGTTGGTCAAAATTACCATTTTTAATATTTAAATTGCTAGTCTTCCTAGCAATGCTGATGCTATTAAAACATAGTAATGACTTTCTCTATGGAGCTCATATTAATTAATTGCAACAAAATAAATATTAGATTATGTTAAATTTTAGAAACTATCTATTATGTATTAGACACTGTACTATAAACAAGAGATACAGAGATGAGCAGGTCATGGCCTCTATTCTTACATTCTAGAAAGGGCCACCAAATAGATAATTCCAGTAGATAATGGAAAAAATGCTAAGATGGAGGCAGCAGTATAAGGAAGAGATGTTGATCCCATTCTGGATCGGGATGGCTTTCTGGAAAAATGGTGCTTTCAGAACCATTTTAGTAAACACAGTGTCTATTACTTTAGAAACATTGCTAGTATTGCCAACTACAACCTGGCTCCTGTATTTGAAGTGATCTCCATAAACTTGTAAACTTCATTGAAGGTGAAGCAGGACTGTGATTTTGTGCAGGTGGTAAACAGAGGATAAAAATAAGATAGAACTTTTAGGTCAGGTATAAGATCTTTAGTGGAACTTAAAAGCACTACCTTGTGGTGTTGGTGACAGGTGAGGGAAACCTAGAGGTAGGCTGGTGAACCGGATAACTTAGGAGTTCCATGTGTGAGCTCAGTCAAGTCATTTCCCCCGGTATTTTTCTTTATCAATGAAATGAATGGTTTAGGCTGAGTAATAATAACAAAATAATAGCTACTATTTATTGCATGACTTTAATGCTGTTACATCATTTCACATACATTAATTTATCTATTTCTTACAACAGACCTACAAAGTGGATATCTTTCTTTCTCTTTTCACATTCGGGAAATCTGACATAATTGTAAACTACATAAAATCCCAAAGTTAGGAAGGGACAGAGGTAGAATTCCAAATGCCTTCTTCCTGACTTTAATGTCTCAGACATTTCCTGAGGTAGCTTCCAATCTTCATCTTCTCTGATCTCAGAAACATCTTGGAATGCTTAGTAGTTGCTGTGATGGCAACATAGCAGAGCCAGGGAAACCAAAGATCTAGGCTATGCCCCTTCATGTTTCTGTATTCTTGCGAATAAGCTCTGAAAACACCAGGAAATTTTGTCACCAAGTCTTCAAATTAACTTTTCAGTAATATTCCTCAGTTTACTAATTAGGAGGGAAGCTCATCTTTTCCTTGGCCTTTAAAAAGTGATCATTTGCTTGATTACTCTCAACAGAAATCTTCCCATAGTCTCTGATATTTTCTTTTCATCTTTTCTGGGTTGTTTATTTTTAATTAACATTTTTGAAGCCACCTCTTCTGAATGCATCTCAAGCTTATGGTGAAAAAGCCAAATGCTTTAATTTCATTCTCTCACCTCCTATGCAAACAACCAAAATAAATTCCATAATTGAGCCATGTTTTTGCACCACACTGGAGTTATACAAACAGTTCCTGTCTCTGGGAGCAGTTCCCATCCTTTCCCACATCTCTTCACCTGGTTAAATTCTCCGTATCCTTTATGATTTAGATGATTCCCTGAGAAGGTCCCAAAGTGTTCCCCACCTTGGCTAATCCTATTGTATTACATGCTGCTTGTCTTTCTTTTGTACAACTACAGACTGCTTAATGGCAGAGAAGAGTTTTTATTAACCAGTTATCTCCTGCACCTGGTACAATGCTGGTATAACTTAAAGTGGAAGAGCTTGGGGTCTGTAGTTAGTATGCCTATGATTAAATCTTACCTCTACCACTTAGTAGCCATGTGACCTTGGGAACATTTTAAAATTTCTCTCAGACTCATGTGTGGAATGATAGACAATGGAGACTCAGAAAGATGAGGGAATGGGAGGGGGGTAAATAATGAGAAATTACATAATGAGTACAATGTGCTTTATTGGGGGAAGGATACCCTAAAAGGACTGACTTCACCACGACACAATCTATACATGTCATAGAATTACCCTTGTACCCCATAAAGTTATACACATAAAATAAATAAATACATTTCTCTCAGATTCACATATTCATCTGTGAAGAGTAAATAAGACAACTCATCTCAGAGGGCTTTTGTGAGGATAAATGAAAAAATAGCCCATGGAAAGTGCTTGGCACAGTGTCTGGCACCTACTGAATATTCAACAAGTGTTATTGTTAGGGCTCAAATGTTGAATGAAGAATAAATAAATGAATGTAATTATTCATTAAGAAAATACTTATTGATGCTAGTCCCATTTCTAGGACATGGGAGAGCAGCAGAGAGTACATCAAAGTTATGCCTTGATTTCTCTAAAGCTTACATTCTCCTAAAGGGAGACAGACACCAAACATCATAATAAGCAAATATAATACAATATGTAGGAAAATGAAGCAGAGTAAGAGGATAGGCAGGAGCAAGAGACATATTACTTTAGATAAGGTAGCCAGAGACAACTCCTGATTATTATCGGATTTATTCATGTACTTAATGAGAAGAGGGATACATCTCTTTCTCTCTCTGGGACCCTGAGGCTAGAGGATCATCATCGTCCAAGAGAAGCAAGTCAAGTGGCTGATTTGATAGGAAAGGAGAGAGGGGAGGAAAGTTTAGATGGGGAATGTTAGGGGGAGGAGAGGATGAGTATCAAGTGTAACAGATCTTCAGGGCCTATTGGCTAAGGAAGAACTGAATTACATACTGAGATGAGAAGGGCTTAAAACTGTATTGTGGAATGAACTAAAGAGGCATCTACTGAGAATAAAATGCATAATTAAAAACAGGGGCAGCTTCAGATAAACAATTAAGAGTCCAGTAGTCAACTGATGAAGAGGATGCATTAAAAAATATAAAATTCAGGTAAGGGCAGAGAATTGACAAATGAGGTGTTAACAAGCAAAACTAGACTGACCTTGCAAAAAAAAAAAAATTAAGACAAGGGCATTCTGACTGGATCAAAATTATGAGTGTGTGTGTGCATGCATGAGTCTGGCTATCAAGTTTTTCACCACTAGAGTTTCTTTGACAATTTATTTTTTTTCCTCCTGGAGCCCACACTTTAAAACATTTTATCTACTAAAGAGAATTTATTTATAATTAATTCATGCTGCCATATTTTATCACCAAGCCATATTTTATCACAAAAGTGATCAATTTCTTATGATTGGTGAAAGCAGAGCAATGCCACCCTCTTCGAGAATCATGACAGCAAATGAACCTATAATTTCCATCAACCTGTATTACCTTATTACAAATAAAATGCCCTATCTCTTGGTTTCTTTTAAATACTGGAAATAGTTGTATGCTCACCTTACTTCTTTGGTAGAATCCTAGAAGTCTATGGAACATAGGTTTGGGATTCTAATTATTCAGGTAAAGCTACAGATAAAAAGTGCATCTTATATAATCATTATATATGTATTATACCATATACGTATATATGTACACATATTGCATTATATCTCTAGAATATCTGTCCATATTGTGTGTATATTAATAATGCTTCCAAATAAAGTCACATTCACAGGTTTTAGAGCTTAGGATGAGGACTTATCACTTTAGGAGCCACCATTCAACTCAGTACAGATGTATATACTAGGAAACTTTGGATTGGAAAGGAGAGCAATCATGTTGAATTATATGTCAACTATCTAGGATCATTATGTTAATATTAAAGATCCCATAAATAGAATCCCTCGTCATTCAGTGGAAGGTATATTGGTAAACAGTTATGCTGCTGAATCATGGATTCCATCTGGGGCAGAAATGTGTCATACATCTGCATCCAATAACAAGATGCAGTCCAGTTGTGTTTGTATAATTTAACTGTTGATCTCTCTGAGACTTTGTAAGGAAAGGAAAATATTATTCTTACAGATGAGTCACTCCCACTGAGAGGAAGATTATGAGGTAGAGAAGAATGGAAAAATAAACCATCTCTGAGTACATGTTCCCAAAGATAGGAAGGTATTAATGAAGGTCCTGAAAGCAGGAGCCTGCCAGAGAACAGAAGATAGGCATATGTGAACCAAAAAGTTAATTTATTAAAAAGGGCGGGGACTCCTGTTAGATTGATTCCCCTGGAGGGTGGTCTTTGTGATACCCAACTTTGAGTGCTATCTTAGTATCTTTCCAAAGCTCATTCACTTGAATGTTTATAGCAACACAATTCACAATTGCAAAGATGTGAAAACAACCCAAGT